>NC_061162.1:20722116-20913065 GCF_022113875.1 Hydra vulgaris | reverse complement strand
GTTTCAAGCAAAAAAAGTCTTAAAACAAGAAAAAAATGACCTGTCCGTCACGTAAGAATATTTTTTCTTGTTTTAAGAATTTTTTGGCCTAAAATAAGAATTTTTTTTCTTGTTTAAGAATATTTTTTCTTAAATATATTTTATTTCTTGTCTCAAGAATTTTTATTCTTGTTTTAAGAATTTTAATTCTTGAAATAAGAATTTTTTTTTCTTGTTTTAAGAATTTTTTTTCTTAAATATATTTTATTTCTTGTTTCAAGAATTTTAATTCTTGTTTTAAGAATTTTTATTTCTTATAATAAGAATTTTTTTTCTTGTTTTAAGAATTTTTTTTCTTAAATATATTTTATTTCTTGTTTCAAGAATTTTTTTTCTTGTTTTAAGAATTTTAATTCTTAAAATAAGAATTTTTTTTCTTGTGTTAAGAATTTTTTTTCTTAAATATCTATTATTTCTTGTTTCAAGAATTTTTATTCTTGTTTTAAGATTGTATATGCTGTCATGGCATGGGCGTCATATTCCATATCCATGACATAGTGTATTCCGATAAGACCTATCACGGCGTCAGAAAATGAAAAACTGCGTAAACTTATCTTTTTGCCACACATAACGATCGCCTATTCTCCATCGTCTGTTATGTACAGATAAGGACTTTTTATCTGAAAACAAATTTAACAAACTCAAATCTAAGTTCAATTTAATGTTTCCTAAAATTTAACAATAATATCTTTTTATATCTAAAAGTTAGGATTCTTTACTTTAAGAATTTTAATTGATTACGGTTTAGTACAATAATGTATTGAAATCATTTAACAACTAAAATAATGAATGTGTTTTTAGATACTAAAGTTAAGCACTTAATGAATTACTTACTGCAGTTATTTCCCGTTGAAAATTCTAAGAAAATAAAAATTAAACTGGACATATTGTTTTGGATAAAGCTGTAAGTTAGTATAATCTTTTGAAAACACTTGAATATATATATATATATATATATATATATATATATATATATATATATATATATATATATATATATATATATATATATATATATATATATATATATATATATATATATATATATATATATATATATATATATATATATATATATATATATATATATATATATATATATATATACATATATACATATATATATATATATATATATATATATATATATATATATATATATATATATATTTTAGTTTAATTTTTATTTTCTTAGAATTTTCAACGGGAAATAACTGCAGTAAGTAATTCATTAAGTGCTTAACTTTAGTATCTAAAAACACATTCATTATTTTAGTTGTTAAATGATTTCAATACATTATTGTACTAAACCGTAATCAATCAAAATTCTTAAAGTGCTTGAGGTTGGCGAATTTTTGCTGACCTTCTTTTTAACTTTTATGGTAAAACTTTTGTAAAAGTGGTTTTATGTTTGCTAATTGTAATCTGATGCTGACTTAAAGCAGTTTAAGGTCGGTAATTTATTCCCACTTTAGTTTTCCTAATTCAAAAGGTTGTGTATGCATGCACACTCACCTATATTTGCTTTGGGTGGTGGTGGTAGAGGAACTACTAACTTGTGTATTCCGTAAAATAAAAGCATGTCAATTTCTTCAGCTAAGCAGACTCTCGCTGAGTTAACTGTGACAGCAGACTTTAATAAACGAGCTACTTCGCCAACAATCTGAATTAAATAATATTAATTAAATAAAAGAAATAAAAGCATACAAACAACTTTAAAAAGCAGAGAAAACTTATAGAATAATCCATTAGGACATGGCAGTTTGAAAAAAATATCTATTCGCTTAAAAAAGGATTTTAAATTTTGAAAGAATATTGCATTTTTTCCCAATAAAAATATGAAATTACAAATGAAAAAAAAACTTACGACAGTCACGTTAGAGAAACATGGATATTTCTCAAAAACTGTTGTAATTCTAGCAATTCTGTCAACTGGACATTTGTTTACCCAAGTCCTTCTTTGAGTAAATGTAGCATCCAGGCATGATGCAACTATATTCATGTCAATATTTTTTTTACACCATTCTTGTTGAAGTACAGCATCAAGTTATAAACCATTTCATCAGTGTTTTTTCTGCAACAGGCTTAAAATAAATAATAGAAACCTACTTTATAGTAATAATGTAACAGATTAAAAATAAACAATAAAACCTATTATATAATAATAATTTAATAATTGTAAATAATAAAAATACTATATTACAAACTGTAATAAATTTGCAGCCCTTAAAATTAGTAAAAATCAAGTCAGGAAAAAATTAAACAATATTGAAATTATCTTATTCCAGACATCTGCATTCATAGCAAGCATAGAAGTATCATTTTATGAATTTAATTCTTAGAAAATATATTATTTTTATACTATAATGTAAAAATAATATATTTTCTAAGAATTGAAAAAAGAAAAAAAATCACCCCAGAATAAAAAACATCTGTTTTTTTATCCTGGGGTTATTTATAAGAATTAAATCCATATCCGACTGTGATCTGAGTTCAAATTAACAGTGTGTATAAAAAAGTAAACTTCAATGTATGCTAAACAAATATAACATAAACATATGGGAAATAACTTACCTGACAACAATGAAAATGTGGATGGTTTATCAATAGGAGTTTCATTACATGGCTCTACAATCAATAAAAATCATAGGTTTTATAAAAATAAGGTAAGGTATTATTAATAGGATAAAAAGAACTCTATATCTTAGGTATGTAACATGAACTTACTTTTGACAGGTGGTGATGAACTTAATTCACTCACACTCTGACCTGAATTATAAAATTAAATATTATTAAACTTAGATTTTAAGTAGCGCATTTCTCAGATAGGAATTATAAATTTGGGAATGTTTAAATAAAATGGAGCACCTAAGGGTCCTTAGTCAATGGCTATCATCTTATTGATAACATTGCGGAAAAAATACCTAGTCCTGATCTGTATATTTTATGGTGTAAAACTAGAGGGTGTAACTTTGGAGAGTATCTAGTTGTAAATATTTGCTTCCGAATTTCATAACTTAATTTCCATTAAGAAAATGATATAATGGAAAACCATGTGCAAAAACCACACATGTAAATAAATAATAAAAATAAAAATATACTTGATGAAAAATCAACATCAGTTTCACCTCCATTTTCCAGTGTCGTTTTTATCAAACTTTTAATCCGTTTATTTTGTATTGGTTTTTCGTTATAAAACCTTTTCCTTAACTTGTTGAACAATGTAATCTAAAAAGCAAAAACAAAATATTAACCTTTACATTTAATGTTTCAGATATCTCTCAGTTGTCTTTGTTTTTGTAGCATAAATAATATGAAAATGTATGTGAACGTGATTTACATTTTGCAAGATCAAAACTGATTTCTTCTCTTCTTTAAATTGAATTAAAAGTATTATTAAATAGAATCAACTATTATGTTCTGTAACAAATTCACTAAAAAAAAAATAAAAAAAGATTAAATGTTTTGATGTCTTGTCATTCAGGCAAGGGTATTTAATAACTAAAGACTTTGAAATTTCTAAAAGGTCTTGTCTTGTTGGATACTGATTCATCAATGAGGCATGTGCATTCATTATTGTTCCTCTGACCATCCGGTTATATAGCTCACTACTTATAAAGTTTTTTGCAGCAGCATTTGCAAATTCCAGATCATGATATATTGGATATGATGATCCAATGTATTGTGACTGCTCTAGCTGTAAAATTTTATTTGTAGTAGTATAAATCAAGCTGTTATTTTAATTGGACACTTAAATACTTCGATTAAACATTGACAAAGTTAAATATTAACTAAAAAATATTTCCAAACACCAATGCTTCCAAAAAAAAATAAAAATCACTTTTAAGAAAAATGCTTAAGAAAAAAAAATTAAATTAAGGAGAGAAATAATATGAATTAAAAAATTAATATTTTTTATAAATTTAAAGTATATTAAACCTTATTCTTGTCAAGTATAGCATTATTATTCTTGTCAATATCATTGTTATTGTCATCATCAACATCTTTAATAATTCTTTTTGATGTCACGCCATTAGTTCTAATAAAAGCATTTTTAAAGCATAGCAGTATCACATATATTAATAACAGATATTTAAAAAATACATAGTTACTGTTTCTCAAGGGTAAAAACAATAACAGCGCATCCCTTAGGATACAATGTTAGGTAAATATCATTTACCTCATTTCTGCATCAATACTTTGAGAACAAGTCTGATTATTGTTCTGATATATGTCTTCTTTAGACAATACAACCAGGGATGTGGAGTAACAAAAGGACTCAAGCTTTATATCTTTATTTTTTCTTGGTCTGTAGTATCCAAAAACTCTAAATATGTTTGTTGACTTGTGATCTGCTATAAGAAAAAAATTCATGTGATTTAATGACTTGGAACTTATTGTTTTTAAGCCCGGAGTCCTGGAGTCCCGGAGTCCTTGCCGCCATTATACCTAAGGACACCAGGTTCAAAAAGTGATTGTTCCTCTTACCTAAAAGTCTTCATTTTTTTTCCATAATTAGTCCATAAACGTTTTTATATTTTTAGAGCTCCTGGATACCAAAAACTATGAAGAAGTAATTTTTTTGTGACTTTCAAATCCGGAGTCCTTTTTGGGACTCCGCATCCCTGAATACAACATCAATTAACTGAACAAAAATAAAAATATTCTTATAGAAATATAAATTTCAAATTAATGTGTCAAAGCAAATTAATTCTAAAAAAAATCTTAAAAACTGTTACTGAAGTATCAGATGTTATATTCTCATGAAAATCAGCGTCTGATATGTTTAACTAAAGTAAAAAAAATAAATATTTAAATCCTTCATGTTTTTTTGTTTTTTTTTCATTAGTTGTTTATTCAACATTCAATCTATTAAAGCTTCTTAATACAAAACACAGATTGGGAAAATGTCATTTATGAATAATTTAATTTGCAAAATACACTGCATGTTGCTAATTAACACATGTATATGTACCTCATGCATAACCTTTTTTAACTCGGTTTGAATGAGCTTCCATAACTTTGCCCTTAAAAGTATTTGAGTTTTTAAAGGAAAAAGTTCACTTAAGGTTTTGTAAATAATCTCTGAAAAATCACGATCATCTACAATTCCTGCATCTAAAATAAAATGAATGTTTATAAAAAATAATAAAATAATATCAATGATAAAAAACTAATAAATAATAATAAAAAAACAACATTTATTTGTTTATTGATAATGATAAAAAAACAACATTTATTTGTTTATTTTAAAACAACAGAATGACCCAAAAGCCACTAATACTTAAGTATACATCAGAGAATTTTCTACTGTAATATTCCAATTGTATTAAGTGTTATAATAAGTTTAAATAAAATTCTATCAAGTAGAACATAGTATGAGATGTTTTTTAAACATCGAGGTAAATGGTGCAGATTTTGCGGTAAATTATTTCACGAATTAACAATCAACAAAAGAAATACTTGGTGCTGTTAAAATTAAAATGGAGCTTTTATAGTTTAAAGTTATGACCACGATTATCTAAGTAACAATTAAGAATAAAAATGATAGGTCAGTGTCCAGTTTATCATTAAGAACATTTTAACATAAAACTAAATCCTTAAACCTTCAACGAAATTCTGTTTATTGAGCTTTAGTATGGTTATGTATTCCCTAGTTTTCTAAATTTTAAAAACTTATACCTTTGGGTGTTATTATTGCAGGGTTTGAAACCTGCACTAGAAATCACAACAATGAGCATGTTCTAGTTTTTTTAACGGAAAAAAATGTTTACTTACATTTCTCAATTCGCTTACCTCTAAAATGACTAATGTATCCTGGAAATTCATCACGAACTTTATTAAAGATTGTTTTCATCCTATTAACAATTAACAACAAGACCAAACAAGTTAACAACGAGCACGTATTTATGAAAAACGTGATATTTTTTTTTTTAATTGTTTTTTAATTGTTTTTTTTTTTTAAACGTTTAATCACTTGTTGCTTAATCATATACACTGAAACATCGTAAAATAAAAATGGAATATATCAACACGGAAGTTGATATAAAAATTTAAAAAATTAAAAAAAAAATATCGCGTCTTTCATAAATACATGCTCATTGTTAACTTGTTTGGTTTTGTCTATAGAAGTACTTCTTGCAAAGAAAATAGATGAACAGATAATTTTTTTTTAAAAAAAAAGGAAAATTCTGGCACTTGGTAAAAAATGGTTGATTGAGCAACTTTTATGTTATGTTCAAGTGTAATTGCTGCGATGTATTTGTCTCTCTCAATTTGAAAACAGTACTTAGTCATGTTTATCAAGTTCATAGCTTGAGTTTGGATTTTAAATGTGAATGTATTGTTGATGGATGTTCAATATCTTTTGTCAAGTACAACTCTTTGTACAAACATACAATTCGACATCATAAAGATGATTATGAAAAATACAATGTGTTTCAAGAAAAGCACTCTTCAAAAAATTATTCCAACAAAAATATTGAATCTCAAGTACAAAACCAATTTAATAATTATGAAGATAGAGATACACCAGAATGTTCTAATGTAGTTGATATTGAATATGAGGAAGAAATATTAGACAATGACGTGGTGGAGGTAAATTTTATAAAAATGTCTAAATTAAACATTTAGATTTATTTATAGACTTAAATACATTAAATTTCATATTGTTAAGTGTTTCTTTTATATACCATAAAAACGTAACACTAAATAGTATGAACTTTTAAAAATTCAATACTATCAATAATATCTAAATAAAATTGTAAATAAAACTTGATTTATTTATAATAAGTCAAGTTTTATTTACAATTTTATTTAGATATTTTATTGAATTTGCAATTAACAGTGATATATTTGATATTATTTAGTTGTAATATATATATATATATATATATATATATATATATATATATATATTATATATATTTATATATATATATATAAATATATATATATACATATATATATATATATATATATATATATATATATATATATATATATATATATATATATATATATATATATATATATATATATATATATATATATATATATATATATATATATATATATATATATATATATATATATATATATATATATATATATATATATATATATATATATATATATATATATATATTTAAGGGCCCTGCGAAGCTTCGAAGTTTCGAATCGAATTCAAAGAGCGATTCGAAATTCGATTCGAAAATCTTCATATTTTCGAATCAAGGTTTCTTAATATACTTTCAAAATTAGTGATTGCTAATAATTGAGGTCTTTTTTTATTAAGCAGTTCCACCAGTTGCTATAAGAAAAAAGCTTTTTTTTTCAGCGCAAGAGAACCAGTTATCTCTAACTATTATTTAAAAGAAAAACTTAGTGTTATACTTTATAAATGACCCCTCAAGAGAATAAAAAAACTCAAATTTCAATTGTAAATTATAAAACTGTCGTAATTATTCATTCCAAGGTTTTTAAAACTCCACCGTGATGCTATAAAAAGAATATACTTAGTTGATTTTAATTTTTGTATTTTATTTCAAAGATTAAAATTTAAATACATGCTTTTATAAATTATCTTCGTTTAGATAAAGAAGTCAAATAATTATTGAGATTTTTCACACGTTTATTACTTTAATTGTAAGACAATTAAATATTACATATTTAGACTCTAGATTTAAAGCCGTAATTCACACTAAAAACGAGATTTCAATTATAAAAAACCATCTAATTGAAATTTCCGTTGATTTTAAACCATGCGAAACTACTTCTTGCGTAAATTCTATCAATGAAGAAAAAGTTGAAAACTTATCTAAAAATTTACTTGACGATGTATTTAAACAAGTTAAGGAAAAAGAATTTGAAAAACATAAACTTTTTATAAACATAAACAAAATTTTGCAAAGACACATTAAAAATTGCGTTGTTACGGAAATTGGATTCTACAGTTGTTCACAAATCATAAATAGTGATAATTGCCTACTTGAATACTGGGAAAAAAATGAAAATATTTCCCTGTTCTTTCGTACGCGGCTCGATCTGTATTAGCTGTACAAGCAACAAGTTGTTCTTCTTAACGAGTCAACTCAACTGGTGGAAATGTAATAAGCTATTCGCGTCACTTGCTATCTAATAATAATGCTGAAACCATGATTTGGGCGCAAAAAGACATTTTATTTTAACTCTTTTTTATCCTATAAAGTAACGATGTCTTATTTCTTTTTTACTTTAAACTTTAAGTTATTTTAAGAGAAAACAATGCAAATGTCTTTGTTTTTGAGTGTCTTTAAATAACTTCAAGCCATTTCAAGAAAATTGACAGGTGAAATATGAAAATAAAAGAATAAACAGAATGTGAAGACTTAGTATTTAATGAAGTTATTTTTTGAAATATATTTTATGAAAAAAAATGCTTAAGTTTAGATTTCCTCACAATTTTGATTCGATTCCTGATTCGAATTGCGAATCAAGAGTTTTGATTCGATATTCGATTCGAAAAAAAAAAAATGCAGATTCACAGGGCCTAAATGGTGATTGCTAAAAGAGTCCTTAAAGATTCAATAAGTGAAGTTAAAGATAAAGACAAAGTCACAATTTGAGAGAAAAATGAGTGTGGTGTTTGTGACAAGAATATAGGCAGCAAAGACGCTATGCAGTGTGAAATCTGCAACAAGTGGCATCACTGTAAGTGTGTAGGGATTACAAATGAGTTCTATGAAGTTATTAGTTTAAATGAACAGACACATTGGTTCTGTAAAGGTTGTAACTCTGGTGCAGGTAAACTAACTACGGAATTTAAGAGATTACAAGAAAAAGTTGAAGGTTTTGAACTATCACTTATCAAACCTATGGAAGAAAAAAAAAGGAGACAGACAATAAATGTTGTCTAGAAGTTTCTATTCAACTAGAAAAATTTGATAAAAAAAAAAACAACATTCAAAAAGAATTAAACTCTATTATCCAAAAAACAGACGTTCAAATAGACAAAAGCGTCAAGTATCAAGAAAAAAATGGCCTGAAGTCATTTCTCAACAGCTAGATAATGAACTAAAGACCAGAGCAATAGATGTTGACAAGATGCAAAATGTTCGACGACAAGCTCAAGTGAAAGCTGATGATATAGAGAACAAGGAAATTCGTAAAAATAACAGAATACTATTTAGAGTACCAGAAAGCAACAACACCTCAGCTGATGAACGGTATCAAGAAGATGAGAAATTTCACCTTAAACTTTTCAGTGTAATTAGTTCGGATATTGTTAAAGAAGATATAATTAAAGTGATCCGGCTTGGAAAAAATGATGAGAATACATTAGCTCGTTCAAGACCATTATTAGTAAAACTTTGAAATCAATTTCAAAAAAACCTTGTGATGGAGAATCTAAGTAAATTTAAAAATGCAGATACTAAGGATAAGTCATTCAAAATGGCTCATGATTTAACAATAAAAGAAAGAAAAGATCTCATAATTCTTGTTGCAGAGGCAAAGAAAAAAAACAGCAAAAGAAATTTCGGAGGAATGGATACATGTGGTAAGAGGCAAACCAGAACGAATGAAAATCATAAAGCTAAAGAAATCTTGGGGAAAATATATAATTGATAGAGTTTGCACAAATAAAATTGACCAAAATAATGAAGCCCTGTTCTCTGTTTATATTGATGAATCACCGTTATTATATTTGTACTTAAATGCAAAAAGTTTGATTAATAAAATGAGTGAACTCCAAGCAACTATCAATACTTTACAACCAGATATTATTGGGATAACTGAGAGTTGGACTACGGATATTGTATTGGATTCTGAACTTGAATTAGCTAATTACATACTTTTTAGACATATTAGAATAAAGTGAGGTCAAAATAGTCAAAAAGCGAGGGGGAAGTGTGTTACTATATATCAAAACAGTATGGCAACCTGTTGCATATCAGCCCAAGTCAAACTATCCTGAGCATATTAGGTGTAGTGCAACTGGTTTACAAAATGACAATCTACTAAATGGAGTCTGCTACAGAACAAACAATGTTGATATATTTCGTAAAAAAGTGGATAGTCTACTGAGAGATCTTCTTCACGAAGTCAATGTACATAGAATATTGTTGATGGGTGGTATTAATTATTGTTATATTTACTGGAAGGGGTTTAGCCATACCAGGTGCTTTACAGGAAACTCAACTATTCTGTGAATGCGTCAAAGATACATTTTTAATTCAACATTTTTCTGAACCGAATGGAGATAAAGCTATTATAAACTTGGTTTTTAGCAATGAACATGATTTGGTTAGCAATGTTCACAACCTCAATATATTGGGGGATAGTGATCATTCCATGATAACCTTCAACATCCATATGAAATCAGTAGCGAAAAAATATTTTAGAACCATATTTGACTATAATAAAGGAAATTTTGATTGCATTAGACAGTAGTTGCAAAAAATGAATTGGAATTTAAAACTTGAAGGAAGCGCCCTAGATTATTGTTCAACATTTAAATCAATATCGCTTGACTACAATTATTATATGTTCCAAAGCGATTGATCAACACCAATTCTAAGTACAAAATACCCTTACAGATGACTCGTAAAGTAGCCAAAGCAATCAAAAGAAAAAGGGAAAATATATTCTAAACACAAAACAAGTCTCATCCTGCAGTGGTTAGTGTAAATAAAAATACAAAAGTTTAATTAGGAATGCAAAGATTGACTTTGAGTATATGCTAGCACGAAATATCAAACATGATTCTAAATCATTTTTTGCTAATGCTAGAAGCAAAAAAATAGTCAACAGTTAACGCTGGAGTGCTGTTAAATAATGATGGTGTTAAAATTGATTCAGTTACTGAAATAACTGAAGAATTTAATATGAGAATACATAATACCAGAATTTGAAGGTATCCTTAATAAGTCTAATATTGGTAGGATGAGTTACTGCATTGAGCTAATGATATAGGGTCTAGACTACTTTACAATATTCAAAATAAAATTTGTGTTCCACTTTATTTGCAGTTTCATAAATCACTTGATGATAGGGTGGTGCCAGATGATTGGAAAAGTGCAAATGTAATTCCACTATTTAAAAGTGGAATAAACCAAACGTAGAAAATTACAGATCTGTTAGTCTTACCAGTCAATTTTGTAAGTAATTCGAATCAATACTACGGGATGCTTTAGTCAATTACCTTGAAATGAATCAAGCAATAGTAGACTCGCGAAACGAATTTAGGAAAGGAAAATCTTGTGTGACCAATTTAATATTGTTTTTGGAGCAAGTAACAGGATTTGTTGACAATGGAGATTGTGTGATATATTTAGATTTTGCAAAAGCCTTTGATAAGGTTCCTCATCAAAGTCAGCTAAAAAAGTTGTAAAGTCATGGAATTGAAAGCAAACTTTTTTAATGGATATATTCTTGGTTGATTAAAAGGGTTCAACGAGTAGTTTTAAATAGAAAAAATTCTTCTTTTGGGAAAGTAATTTGTGGCATACCACAAGGATCAGCATTAGGTCCAATTCTATTTTTGATATATATTAATGATCTGGATATGTGACAAACCATATATTAAAATTTGCTGACAATATTAAAATATTCTCTAAAGTTAATACTAGAAGTGATGGTTTGCATCTCTAAGAAAATCGGCTAAAGCTTGTTAAGTGGTCCATTGAATGGCAAATGCAATTTAATGTTATGAAATGCAATTTATGCAAGTAATGCACTTTGGAAAAAAAACATTAGTTATGAATACACTATAACCGGGGTTATTTTAGAAGAAATTGAGACTTGGGGTTGTAATACCAAATGATTTGAAAGCATTTAACCAGTGTATGAGGGCTTATGTCATTGTAAACAAGATTCTAGGAATGATAATTTGCGAAATTGCTTATAAACAATCAGATATTATAATGAAACTATTTAAATCATTAGTTTGTCCACATATAGAATATTGTACATCTGTTTGGTCACCTTTTTATGTCAAAGATAAAGAAATAATTAAAAAAATACAACATTGTTTCAATAAAATAATAATAAAAAATGGAACATCTATCCTATGCAGACAGAATACTTAAACTAGGTCTATGGACACTTGAGGAATGAAGGAACAGATCGGATTTAATAGATATGTACAAGATGTTGCATGGGTATATATATTTTTATATATAGCGGCTTTGAATTAATGCATTTGTGAAGAGCGCGTGTATTTAAATTTGATATATAGAATTATTTTAACATGACAATACTTATCCTCACATCTGTCACTTGAATATGTTGCCATTTGATTAAAAGTGGACAAACTAGACGATATTTTTTTTATTTAGTACAAATTTGAAACATTTTGATAAAAAGTTGTAAGAGTTTTCTGACCACATTTTTAACAAATGTTGAACTTTATGTTATCTATAATATAGATTATTTTATTCTCTTTATAATGATGCAAAAAATTTTATTAAAAAGAAATATTTTGTTTCCAAAAATAGGCATTTACTCTCTAAGACGCCATTGGGGCAGTTTTAAAAAAAAATGAACGTGGCACATTTGAATCATTATAATTCATTCTTTCAACTTCCCGTACTTTATCGCTTCATTATTTACGGACTGAGTTTAGTTTATTTAATGATAAAAATGGTTCGAAATTATAAAAAAAAGAGAGTGACTTAAGTCATAGAGGAAGATGTCAATAATGCTGTTCTCCAAATTGCAAATGGATTAATGAAGCCAAACGAAGCAGCTAAAAACTATAATTTAAAACGTAATACTATAATTTTAAACGTAATACAGAATAAAGAAGTATAAAAATTCATTACCAAGTTAGGTTTGACAAGTAAATATACTGTCGCACAAGTATTTAATTAAGATGAGAAAATAATGTTGAAAGACTATCTAATAAAAAGCTCTAAAATGAACTATGGGTTGACATATAAACAAGCACAGGAATTAGGATTTCATTATGCAATGAAACTTTGCAAATGTTCAAGTAAATGGATGGAAAATAAACAAGCTGGTATAGAGTGGTTGAAAAGCTTCATGAAACGCCACCAAGAACTTTCACTTCGAAAACCTGAAAATACGAGTTTGACTCGCTAAACAAGTTTTAATGAGCACAATGTAAATCAGTTTTTTGATAACTATGAAAAAGTATTAAAAAAACACTATTTCACTCCTGATAGAATTTATAATATTGATGAAACCAACATAATGACAGTAGTACAAGCACCCCATGTTATAGAATCGCGTAGAATAAAACAAGTTGGACAGTGTGTATCTGCTGAACGTGGACAACTAATTACTATGTGTAGTATATTGTTGGAATATTGTTGCAGGTTTTTCTACACCTGGAATATATCCTTTTTCACGCCTTGCTTTCTGCAATGACAACTTTTAAAGTGCTGAAGTGACTAATCGTCCTTTGACAGAAACATTCAGTAAAGCTACTTCTGATAATTCACATCTAATTCTAAATAAGCCTGAAGGCATAGTTATGCAAAAAGAAGATTTTAAAGTGGATTATAAGAATTATGAGCAAACAAGTATAAGTAATGCCTTACAATCACAGAACACAATAACACCTGAATCTTTAAGACCATGTCCAAAAGCTCTACCTCGTAAAAAACTAATAAAGGCAGAAAAAGTGGGAAATCTAAGATTCTTGCTGACACCCCAGAAAGAGAAGAAATAAAAAAATCTTATCTTTTACGCAACACAAAACTTCAAACCTCATTAGGAATTTCAAAACAAAAAACATCTAAAATTGGATCTAAATCCTCAAAAGCAAAACTAAAACGAAAAGTACTTTAATCTATGTTGAGTTATCGTAGCTTTAAACTATTTTGTTGCTTGTAACGACGCTTTTAAAATTTAATGTTATATATATATATATATATATATATATATATATATATATATATATATATATATATATATATATATATATATATATATATATATAAATATATATATATATATATAAGTATTCTTTATTACTTTGTTAAAGTTTTTTCTTAACTTTAATTTATGTTGATCTTAACTTGTACTTTTTTTTTCCACAGTTTATATCTTAAAGTTGTGATTTTGTTGCTTGAAAAGATTTTTTTTTTAAATATTTGATGTTATTTATTAGAAATATTTGATACTTTGTTTTAGATAGTTAGATCAGTGGATGCTGTAAAATTTTTACATAACCCTTTTCAATTGTTACTACAGGGTGGATACAATTTCTAATAAAATTTTAATTCTCCTAATATTTGAAAGTTTCCCGTTAAAATATAACTTTTGTTTGACCAACTCTTTAGAGTGATTATAAGATTTGATAGTATTGAAAATATATTTGATTCTTGCTTTTTGAAACTTAAACTTAATGAAGTTTAATAATAAATCAATGCTCTATTTAAAAAAAAGTGAACTAGTCACTTGTTTTTTCCATTTGCCAAAAAAAATTCAAATCTGCCCCATGCAAATTCAAAGCTGCCTCAGGTTGGGGCAGATTTGAACATTTTCGCGCACCTTGCTAGAACGAGAATACTGACTTAATTTTTGACTTACAATTTATACAAATGAAGCAATTTTTTTCCTTAATGTTAGTTTAACTGTTCAGAACAAAAGAAGTTGTTAAAATAATTTTTTTTTGGATTTATAATAAAAAGAGTAAAAAGTGTTCAAAGGTGCCTCCCTCTCCCCTATATATACATTAGACTCCTTCATTTGAGTTCATGAAAAATGAAGGAGTCTAATGTATATATATATATATATATATATATATATATATATATATATATATATATATATATATATATATATATATATATATATATATATATATATATATATATATATATATATATATATATATATATATATATATATATATATATATATATATATATATATATATATATATATATATATATAAATTAAAATATTATATTATATATAAGGAACCCATATTTTATTAGTAGATTTTTTTTTATTTTAAATTTTGATCACTTTTAGGGGTTGCTCAAGTGCCTCAAAAGTCATACTTTAGGCTTTTTTACCCTTTTTTAAGCCCATTTTTTGCACGTTTGAGCAAGTACTAAAACTCAAAAAAATTAAAAATTTTTTTTTTTGAGTTTTAGTACTTAGAATAAACTCTGGAAAAAAAGTTTTTAGTAACTTAGAATAAACTCTGGAAAAAAAAATTTTTTTTCAGAGTTTATTCTAATTTAGAATAAAAAAATTAAAATGCATGGTAATTTTATTTTATTGAAATGATTTGTCTAAATTTATCTACAAAAACGCTAAGTTACGCAGATTTTTATCTATTTTTGTTGCGCTTCGCGGTAATTTAAAAATGTTGCGTACTTGCTTTAAACATGTTACGTAAATTACTTTTTAACAAAAACAATATTTAATTTTGATTTAAAAACGCGGGAAATAAATATTGATTGCTTTTATGATATATCTATTCCTTATATTTATTACAGCTATTTACTACAGATTTATTCATGTCTGGAAAAAGTAAGAAAAAGTTGACACACATTTTTTGGTAGGAGAATCAGGTCATCCTTACCAAAAGACAGAGCAAAAGGTTTTGCAATACTTCTTGCATTTGAAGGAGAAACACCTAAAACAAAAAAAAAGTAGAATTATCCACTGTCCATTGACAAAAAAACTTTGAAATCAGCTGCCATAATGAAAAACATATTTACTGCACTCTTTCAAAGTTAATTCCAACTTGGATGAAGGGTGGATTTGCGATTTTACAATTATAAACAGTTAGGTAGATACCAGAATGTATATATTTTTCTTTTCTTTTTATATTATTACTTATTAGAGGAAAATATGAATATAACTAATGTCTGCTGTTAAATAAGTGAATAAACGGAAATAGATGTGTTGTAAAATATACCGAACCTAAAATCACATTTTTTAGTATAGAGAAGCTGATCCGAACTTGGAAACTGTTTAAAAAAAACAAAGCAAGGCAAACTTTATTACAGATTTAAAAAATGAGGAAGTTTTTAACTAGGATAAAAAGATCTTTTGGATTGCACCTGAGCTCGTTACTCTGGTTGCAATCATTAAAGCTGATAGGAAACGAAATGATCAAGACAAGACTGAAGATATTGCATTTTTATTGGACCAATTAGGAGATAGAAAAACTAGAATAGGCGGAATCAACATAAGGTACCTTTACTCTGTAAACAGGAGTTTATCCAAAATTAAAAGGAAATTGGTTTAATTTGTTACATTTGCTGTTACAATTGAATCCACCAAAATCAATTCCTTTATAATATACGGTTACAAGGAAACGCACCTGTTGAAAATTTCACCAATTTCTTCTAGAACTAACAAAAATCAAAAAAATGCAATCTGAGATATCTTAAATAGCTTTAACCTTACAGACAATACAAAAGCTGTTACATTTGAATCCACCAAAATCAACACTGGAAACAAAAATGGAGCTGTATCTTTACTGGTAAATGAAGTCTTTCAACGACCAGTTCTATCTATTGCATGCCAACATCATGTCAATCAGCTACACATAACACATTTCTGGAAAAATTATCAAAGTAGCATTACTTCTTGACCAGATAATCTGCTGTTTAAAACTTTAAAATCAGCATGGAATGATCTTGACGCAGACAACCAGGTAGGGTTTTACAAAATTAGCTACCATTTTGTGAAATATTATTTTTTCAAAATATTTTTCTTTTTCCAATTTTGAGTTCTTTGAACTTTTTTTTTACATTTTGAATAAAAAAAGGTTTTGAGAAGATTGACTATTCCAGAGGAAACGTGGCTTGGTCATCAAAAGCATGAAGACATAACGTTCTGCAGAAATATTATCACCAGTTGATCTCTAATAAACGTAGCCTAGTAACTAGATATCTGAATTTGTAGTTATTTATGTAGTATGTACTATTATGTAGTAATTTATAATAAATTTTTCTTTTTTAATTCTATTATTCTTTATTATACTAAAATATAAATAGGTTTATTCTATTATTCCTAAATACTTATGATTTGATTTCGTTTTAAGGATGATTTTATCTCTGTTTTCCATACTACCTGGTTTGTCAAAGCTGAACTATCCGCTGCTGCTCCGTGTCAGGTAGGTACCAACTTAATAAGGATGAAATCTTTTTTATATATATATATATATATATATATATATATATATATATATATATATATATATATATATATATATATATATATATATATATATATATATATATATATATATATTTTATATATATATATATATATATATATATATATATATATATATATATATATATATATATATATATATATATATATATATATATATATATATATATATGTATATATATATATATATATATATATATATATATATATATATATATATATATATATATATAAGTTTCTAGTTTGAATAAAAAGTTTGATAATTATTAAAAGCATCTAAAATATATTTTTTTTAAAGAAAGGTTAACAGTTTTTTGCTTTATCCAGGGTATGAGTGTACTTTGGCAAATGAATAGGTTTAAGGAGTACAATCTGATTGGGGCAGAATCAGTAATTGAATCTATCAAACGGCACACATGGTTTCTGGACCCTTACTTTATTGTACTAGCCTTAGCTGATGAAAAATGTAAAGAAAAAGATGATATTACTCAAAAACTATACAGCTGTAAATTTCATAGCATGGGTGAATATCTGTTAGCCCAAATAAGTGCTGACATAGAGGTCCTCAGTTCTTTAGGTTTCAGTGGATTGAAGCCTCCCAGCTTATATCATTTGGTCACAGAAAATTCGTGGCTATTGTTCCTTAGATAAGCCAAAGAAAAGTGACTGCTAACGGATGAAAACCCCTCCAGAACTTCCACAAATTCTGCTCAAAATTTTAGGAGGCAGTTTATAATATTTCAGTTGTTAATGATTGCTCGGAAAGAACCGTTAAACTCATAAAAGACAAAATAGATATTGCCCTAAAAAAAAAGAAAAGACAGGATTCACTTTTATTTTTTGCATAATTACAAAAGAAGGTATGGAGGAAAATCTAAGAAACCCAAGAAAAACAAAAAAACAATATAAAAATATACCATAAAATCTTTAAAAAATAAAGCAACTATAAAGAAATTTGTTAAACGAAATATCTAGACGATTTATGCAATATAATAAAATTTTTTTTTCGTTTCATACAATTTAATAAAGTTTTATGCAATATAATAAAGTTTTTATAGACCTTTAATGCTATATATAGATGTTTTATGCAAAATAGTTAGGTTTTTTTTTCCAAATGACTTAACATATCCATAAAGATATTGCATTGCGTAAAAATCGGTAAAAAAATGGCATAAACTTGCGATTTTGTTTATAGATTAACATTTCAGATAAATAAAAATACCATGCATCTTTATTTATTTCTTCTAACTTAGAACTAACTCTGGAAAGAAAAAAGTTGAATTATTTTGAGTTTTAGGACTCGCTCAAGTGTGCCAAAAATGGGCTTAAAAAAGGATTAAAAAGTTAAAAAACATGAACTTGAGCAACTCCTAAAAATGATCAAATGTTATTTAAAATATAAAAAAAAAATTTACTTATAAAATATGGGTCTGCGCAGCAGATAAGATTCCATGGTACTTTAAATTTTTTTATGACCTCAAAATGAAGCAGTCTAGTATTCATATATATATATATATATATATATATATATATATATATATATATATATATATATATATATATATATATATATATATATATATATATATATATATATATATATATATATATAATATATATATATATATATATATATATATATATATATATATATATATATATATATATATATATATATATATATATTATATATATATATATATATATATATATATATATATATATATATATATATATATATATATATATATATATATATATATATATATATATGTATATATATATAATGAGTGGATATATAATATATATACTCATTATACTATATAAATATATGTATACATAATTTTTTATTTCAGATGTAAGCAGTGGGTTATTAATTGCCGTTGCAAAGGTCTCGACAAGAAAACTTCATTAGAACTAAATAAATCATATACTCTATGCAATGAATATTTTGAACCAACACAATATTACTCAACAAATATTGGAGGCAAAAGAGCAATTTTGATAGCAAATCCGACCCTTTTTAATGTACCAAATCCTCTTCACAAATTTTTTATCAAAAGAAAAGCACATTCAGAAATTCATTTCTTTTTCAGTCACACAAAAAAAGTAAATCGATTAGAAGTGAGCAATCTGTAAAGTTACCAGTTTTTTTAGGACAGACACTATTAAATCAGAAGAACTAAATGTATATGATAAAACTAAAAAACAGATGTTAAATTTTCAAAAAGTAATATACTTAATATAGATGTTAAATTTTCAAAAAGTAATATATATAATCGTGTTAAAAGTTATCGTTTAAACAAAAAACTATTGAGCATATTTGTGATATTACAAAGAAATACCTTTAAACCAGATTAAGTTTTTTGAACAGATCATATAAAGCCATGTTTTGCGGAAATCTACACCCTGGATTTTCTGCAAAGGTTTTTGTTTTATTCAAAATGTGAGTCAATTATATGAATGTCAGTGAACGCATCTGTTGTCTTGTATTTGACGAGAGGTCTCTCAAGCACCATATAGGCAATGAAAGGTATCTTGACCACATTATTGGTACTAATAAAGATGGGAAACCATTAAATTATGTTTTCATTTTAATGGTTTGAGGTATTGCAATAAAGTAGAAGCAGCCATTTGCGTATTCTCATAGCAACAACTTAGTTCAATCAGTTAAGTTATCACAAATAATATTAGAAGTTATTGACAAACTGACTTCAATTGAACTACATGTACGAGCTGTTTTGTGTGACTAAAGCACTACAAATCTGTTAGCTTTGAAGTTACTAGGATTCCTTAAAACAAGACCATACATATTGCCTTCCACAATTCAAACAAATGCATACATAATACTTGACCCTCCACACTTGATAAAAAGTCTTCAAAATAATTTAATTAGACATAATATATCTTCAAATGGATAAAATTGTATCATGGAAAAATTTGCAGTCTTTTTACAATATAGACAAGCAAAATCTAGTTTGACTTGCTCCAAAGATGACAGACACCCACCTTGAACCTGGATCTTTACTATCTATGAGAATAAAATTAGCAACACAAGTTTTTGAGTCACCAAGTTTCAGCAGCTATGTCTTTATGTATAATTGCAAAGCTTTTACCACCTGATGCTTTGGCAACAAATGAATTCATTCATAAAGTAGACACTTTTTGATATAATAAACTCTAGAAAATTAAAAGCATTACAAACAAGCTTTTTTTTTTTTTTTTTTTTTTTTCTTTAAGTTTTATTTTATTTTGCTGTTTATATAAATTACAATCTCCTTTCACCAAAAATAAAATTTAATTACAAATGTACACGTAATAAACAGTCAGGGGCTCAAAGAAGATATGGATGGCAAAATACCAACCTAATCTTTTCATAGAGCCCCTACAGATCGTAACAATAATATATGGTAATATATGGTTAATAAATCAAGTAGAAAATTTGGGAAAAAAAAAATAGTAAAAAAGAAGATATAATATTTAAGAATAAAAATAGAGAAAAAAGAAGATGTATTAATTAAAAGTAAAAACACCCTCAATTAGTCAAAAAAGAAGATATAATATTTAAAAATACATATAGTGAATAAAGAACATATAGTAATATATATATGTATATATATATATATATATATATATATATATATATATATATATATATATATATATATATATATATATATATATATATATATATATATATATATATATATATATATATATATATATATATATATATATATATATATATATATATATATATATATATATATATATATATATATATATATATATATATATATATATATATATATATATATATATATATATATATATATATATATATATATGTATATATATATATATATATATATATAGTTAAAAAGATATAATATTAACAAATACTAATAGTCACAAAAAGTTATAAAAGAATATATTTAAATACAAATTTCCAATTAAATATATGATATTATATTCAACATATAATATATAAAGATTACATATAATATTTAAAAATACAAACTGTTAAATAATCAGATATAATGCTAAAAAAAAAAATTTTTGTAAACAAAAATAAAAAATAATCCGTATGATTTAGAACGTAAGTTTTTGTTTGAAACTGAAATGAATTTAAAGATTTTGCCATATTTAAATTGTCTTTCAGAAAAGAGTTCCATAGCTTGGGACCTCTATAAGTTATACTATATTTTGTGTATTTGTTTACTTTTTTAGGTAATTTATATGTGTTACTTTGATTTATTCTTAAAAAATACTTTTCATTTAAATTTTTATAAAATTTACTTATGAAGATTTTAGGAGTTAGATTATTGGTATATTTATACATAAAGTTTAGGTGTTGGAAAATATTTATCTGATATATGTTCATCATTTTCATATCCATCATTAAAGGTTTAGTGTGGTCCCCCCTATTTTTGTTGTATATAATTCTACAAGCATGTTTTTGTAAGGAAAGAACTTTTTTAAGTTTTGTTGGTGGACAACTTGCCCACGTAATATTTAGGTATACTCTCGCAAGTTTAAGTATATCAGGAAATACTCCTTGATCTAAAGATAGGTTTACTATGTGGAACAAAGGTTTTGTAATGCTTTTTTTGTTAGATATAAGAATATTACTGGGAATTTCATCAAACCCTAAAGATTTATTTTTTTTTTAAAGAAAAATAAGCTGCGTCAAATTCAAGAAAAGTTAAGTCACTATCATACATTGTTTCATCAGTTGATTTTTTTAGATATGTCTTAAATGACGTAGAAGTTGGTAAAATTTTGTTTGCGTGACTAATCCCAACATTTGTAAAGTATTTATTAAACTCGTTATATTTTATAAGGACAAAGTATATCTGATTTATTAATATTAATTCTTTGAGGTAATACTGAACTTTTTATTTGACTTCGGCCCATTATGTCATTAATTAATGACCATGTTTTTTTAACATCAAACTTGGAATTGCTAATCTGTTTACTATAATACATTTTTTTTGTTTTTTAAGAAGATGTTCATAAAAACACTTATAGTTTTGTATATTTTCTCATTCTCTGTAGTTTTTTTTTTTTTTAATTTGTTGTATAGTTTTTGGTTTTTTTCAGAACACTTTAAAAGTGTTTTATTCATCCAAGGATTATTAAGTACTTTTGTTTTAACTTGTATTTCTTCATATGGACAAGTTTCGTCAAATATCGCTAAAAATTTAGCTAAAAAAATACTAAAAGCTTCGTTTGTATTATGACAGTTATAAACAAAAAATTATAAAAATTATAAAAGCTAGGTGTACATTAACTGAAGAGACTATGAAAAACTTGGAAGATATCAAAAATGATAGAAGTTAGATTAGTATTTCCAGTCACTGGGGACTTATAACAACAATAAACAACATTATGACATTGTCAAGAGAGTTGCTTGGTAAAGGATTTCATTTTGTTTGCACATTACATTTCAATAAGGACTGTATAGAGAATTTTATTTAGATAACACAAAGTAAAGGTGGTTGGATTGACAGACCAACAGCCAAACAATTCAAGTCTGCATACAAAAATACTTTACTACATACTTTTGTTGAACAAACAAAGTCTAATACAAATCGTGTTTCAGAATCTGTTTTCACTTCAGCAGTATCGTTGGAATCATGTCTTAATTTAGTAAATGAACAAAGTAATATAGCAAATAATTCATTATTCAATGAAACAAAGTCAACTCTCATAGGTATTGTAAAACCTTTGATACTAATAAAGGATTTAAATTACAAATATGTTCTAAAATTGTAGAACAGGCTTTATATTCTCTTGATGGTTGGCTAGTTAAAAACGTTTCTTTATGTCAATTATGCAAAATTATCTCAACCATCTGCTGAAATCTGTGGTAATTTTGAAGAATTTGTTTATACTAAGAAATACGAAACAAAAAGTCATTCAGTAGAAACAAGTTCTTGCTTACGTGAAGTTGTAAGAGTTATGAAAGCCATTTTTACTAACAACATTAATAAAATAATTGCAAAAATATAGCAGGAACTATCATTAAAGCTATCAAGAAAGACTGCAATTTCGTTTTTTTATACAACTTTCATCCAAAACATGCACTTCGTTTGGAGAGAAAACTGATACACTATTTTGTTAATATTCGAATTTATTAATTTATCAAATTTTACAATCGTGACAAAAAATGGCTCATATTACTCATAAATAGTAAAAAATTATATTCAGTTAAAAAATGTGTATTTATTTATTATATATTGAAATTGTAAATTCTAATATCCTTGAAAATTTTTATATTATATATAAGATTAGGAAAATAAAAACAACACAAACATATATAAAAGTATAAAAAACAATATTGAAAACATATCATAACTAGAAGGAACATTTGAGTTGTTTTATACCAACAGAGTTCAATAAACAGTAAATGCAACAGTTGTATATTATTTAGGCTATTAAATAAAATGTCAAAATATTGAATCATTTACAAAACTATAATAAAACCTCATTTTAGGGTTGTTAACGAATATTTTTATGTTTAAATGAAACCCTGATTGCTGTCTACCACACAGTTATATAATAAACCTTCTAGCATACTGCAGAGGGTAGTTAAGAATTGAAACGTACATATATTGAAAAAAAAAAAAAGTTCAAACTAATGTTTACTTCGTTAAACAATGTAACAATGTTACATTGTTTAAATGATTTTTACGTTTGTAAACAGTGTAGCAATATAACATTTTGAAAAAGCTGTAATATATGTATAAAATAGCATGGCATTTAATTTACAGCATTTAAAGTTTGTATTTTTGTTATATTTTGAACATTAAAAATAAAATTGAATGTTATTTTTTATTGTTTGAAATATAACAAAAATACAAGTATTCGTTGCTATAAAAAGCTTTCTACTAACATATTCCAGCGCGTTTTCAAAATAAACAATTTAGTTTAAAAGTAAAAAAAGATTAGTACTACACCTTTTCAAGATGTAATTGAGAAAACAAAAATTGTAATTAAGAATCGTAAAATGTAATTGAGAAAACAAAAGTTGTAATTAAGATACGTAAGATGTAATTGAAAAAACGTAAGTTGTAATTATAAAACATAAGATGTAATTTAGAAAACGAAAATTGTAATTAAGAATCGTAACATGTAATTGAGAAAATGTAAGTTGTAATTAAGAAATAGAAAGATGTAATTGAGAACACGAAAATTTTAATTTAGATATCGCTTTAAAGGAGTAAGTGTAAAATAGCGCTTAAAAAAAATGGCGCGTAAAAAAATGGAGCGTATAAAATGGCGCACTTAAAAATGACGCAAGATTTGTAGCGTAAATTTAATTTTTTAGGGAAAAATTTAGGGAAAAATTTATAATTTTTGGGCAAATGAATTTAACATAATAAACACTAAAAACATTTTAGGGAAAAATTTATAATTCAATTAAAAATTATAATTAAAAATTATATAATTAAAAATCACTTCATTGATCATTTAAGCACCAACTTGTACGTCTTCCATATTTAAAATAGTTGCATAGTGCGTGGTTGTGTGTTGTACCGCACGTGCACAATCTCCTCCCATTATAGTATTTTTCGCTTCAATTACAATTCGTACTAAGTACTGCATGCGCTGTTCCGCAATCCCGTCACCTAACACAGGTGGAATGCGAATTGCATTTTTAATGTTACTTATATTTTTGGACCAGATCGTTTCCACCAGATTCAACATTGGACTGTAAGGTCCCAAACGTAACAACTGAGCTGGTGAATTATCAAACACCCTTTGCAAACGAGCGTGACAAGGAGCATTATCTGTTACGACGACCAAATCCTCCAAACGATTCCCGGATGTAACCCACTGGTGAAACATAGCCAACATCCACTCGTTACAGGAATCTGCTTTAAATGATCCTCTGCAAGTTTCTATCATGACGACATTTGTAGTTGAAATAGCTGCGATCAAGTGTATGTTTAAACCTTTTGAAGCAGGTACTTTCATAATTGCTCTTTTTCCTTGTTTCCTTGCGTTTTTCTACAAAAAAGGTTAAAATTTGTTTCATCCAACCAAACTATCTGACGACCATTTGTGATATGTTCGTTGATGTTTCTAACATATTCAGCTCTTTTTTGTTTGTTTTCATAACTGTTCATTGTAGAAGGCTCCTTGTGCACTTTTTTTAATGAGAACAATCTGCCTTGGAGGTAATTTGCTATTGTTGTTGTGCTAACGTTAATGTTAAATTGTCTTAATATCTTTGTTTTGATGGCCACCAATGTTAATTGACAATCATTTTTAATCCATGTTAATGTTTTTTCGATTTGATCTTCGGTCAACTTTTTCGGTTTAAAACCTCCTTTTCCGATGAAATTTGAATTTCCGCTGCGAACCCAATTGTATGCTGTCTTATATTTGATACCTAGCGTTTGCGCGAGATTCACCCAATCTTCAAATCGCTCCGCACATTCAACAACTCTTCTCCTGTCATTTGGAGAAGATAAAACGTAACGTTTCCTTTCAGCTTGTTCAGTTGTGTGTATTTCATGCCGACAAATCGGACAACTTGAATCTGGTTGTTCCAGAACTGGACGTAAACAAATTTGGTGACATAAATGTTGACACGGATTTAGCTTAATCACAGACTTTCGGGTCATAGTGTATTGGCATATAACACAACGATCTTTCAATTCCATTATTATTACTTGTGCATACAAAAGCAAAATTTAAGATTATAACTTAAATTCGTGTCCAAAAAGACCTTTTGTAACAACCTACAAACTTAGACTGTGAATTTGCTATTTTAATTTATGTGTTCTCAATTACAAGTTACGATTTCTCAATTACATATTATGATTTCTCAATTATATCTTACGTTTTCTCAATTACATGTTGTGTTTCTTAATTACATGTTACGACTTCTTATTTACATGTTGTGTTTCTCAATTACATATAACGTTTTCTCAATTACATGTTGTGTTTCTTAATTACATATTACGACTTCTTAATTACAAATTTCATGTTCTCATTTACATCTTGAAAAGGTGTATATCTCACTAAAACATTTTTGTTTAAAAATAAGTTAAATCGTCTTTGCAGAAGCATTATTCTTAAAACGTCTTTACATATGTGTTATTGTTTGCAAATTTGGCTGTACTAGACATACAAGAATCTCCGTTCGCCGAATTACAAGAAATCGAGCGAGTCGTACACGAATAATTCGATACGTCTTTGTAGAGTTTTTTTGACGGTTTTTAATTTAATAAGGTTTTTTTTGTAACATGTATAAATAAGTACATAAAACTTTGTAACTTTTCTTTTCGTTCGTAGACAATAATAAAAAACTATCGGGTGGACACGGAAAAATCCGGTCAACTTTAAATTGAGATTTCTCCAAAACCACAAATGCTTTTAATTTAATTTTTTTTTAAATTAAACCTTACTTCCTTATCTTAAATGGTGTTGGTAAATTTTTGTTTACAAACTAATGATTTGCAAAATGTTTTGGAAACAAATTGAGGTGCGTAAAAAAAGTTGTGATTTTTTTTTGCAAAAATCCATCGACTTCCTATCGCTTGATTGCTAAACGTACAAATGTCCCAAAATCTACAGTCATAGATATTAAAAACACGTTCAAGACTACTCAAAGCTTCGAAAGAAAACTTGGAAGTGGAAAAAAAAAATTATCATAAATCCAAAAAGGTAATGTCGATTTTACGTTCAATAGCAAGAAATCCAAACCATTCACAGCGAGATCTAGCAGGAAAATTCCAGACTTCTCGTTCTTATATCAAAAAAGTATTTAAAAATGCTGGAATTAAAGCATTTCATAAAAAAAAAATACTCCTAAGAGAAGCCTAAATTGTGAAATTAAAGGAATTCGACGCGCAAAGAATTTGGTTAAAATAATGGCGGATAAAAATATGAGCATAATTGAAGACGACGAAACATATTGCAAGGCGGATTTTATCACAACCTCCTGGTCAACAATTTTACTATGAAAACAAAGATACACCTGTCGATGATCAACTTAAATATATTTGAAGAGAAAAATTTGCATCCAAGTTCCTTGTATGGCAAGCAATTTGTAGCTGCGGTATGCAGTTCTCTTATTTTGTCACTAAAAAGACCTTGACTGCCAATCTCTACATCAAAGAATGCCTCAAAAACAACTTTTGACTTTTATAAAAAAAAACAAATATCGATGTCTCTTTTGGCCCGATCTTGCTGCCTCTCACTATTCTAAAAACTTTCTACAGTGGTGCAAAGATAGTAATGTGAAAATTGTTCCTAAAGATTCGAACCCTCCAAATCGTCGATTAATGCCACCAATTTAGTGAAATTAATTAATCATTAATCGTGGATTAATGCCACCAATTTGGTGGAAAAAAACAAAATCTGTGAAATGATGGCATCAACCCGCTATAAAATTCGATTTCTTGCCAAACAACCCATCAAGCCCCTTCAAGTTAAGTTGAAACTCTAATTTATGTAAACACATTTAATAATAAAAAAATTGAAATAAAAAGTATTTATGGTTTTAGAGAAATCTCAATTTAAAGTTGACCAGATTTTTCCGTGTCCGATTAAGTTAAAAAATAATAGTATTTTTAATCATTAAAATTAAATGCGATCTCGAGTTACTAATATAATGATTTTCCGCTAAATTTTGCCCCTTTATATTCGGCGCCCTGGGCGATCCCCCAACCAGGCTCTATCCTAGCGCCGCCACTGGATGTGAATACGGCTGCTGGACTAATCAGACACAAAATATTACATAAATAAATTAAAAATTAGAACCTTAGCTTTTTTTTATATATTCAATAAATTATCAAGTACTACTAGAAATGTCAATAAAACGATTCATCAGTTGCAGTATTCAGTTTTCGATATTAGAACGTACGGTTCGATTGGAACTGTATCAGCGTTTTTTGTGTGTAAATATGCTATAAAATAGTTTGTCAATTACTTTTCTGAACTGATTGATAAATTTAACCGTAGTCGTAAATAATTTAACGTAGTTTATAATATTGAAAATTTACAAAATGTAAAAATATTTTAAAATTATACTTTCGTATAAAGTAACGGAACGCGTTTCGAAAGAACAAAAAAGCACTGGAACGGCAGTTGCTATCGAACATAGAACCTCTTAAATCTAAAGCTAGCGTTTTGACAAATTCATCATGCTTGAATATTTAACTGTGTGTTTATACTTAAAATTTTTGGACGGTATTTTTCAAGGAAACTTTCAGTCATCTAGAAAAGTTTAAATTTTCTTTATGCCTTAAATCTATAACTTACATCTTAAATATTAACAAATCTTGGATCCATTTCTGGCGAAAGCTACAACAACCGTTTCCTAGATTCGCGACAGTATCTAGCTGTATCTAGTATCGTTTTAGTTGTTTTAAATAATAAGGTAAGGTGGGGTAATCCGAGCCTTTTTTAACTACTTTTGATATTGAGTAAAAATTATATACTGTAAAACAATCTATTTAAAAAAAAAGTTTTTATCTTAAAATCATAAGACACCATTTTTAAAAACTTTCATTAAAAACATGATTTTTAAAGTTACCTAAGAAGCTTTGATTCGAGTAGTGTTCAATAGACCTACTCAAGGGTCCCTACGGGCATTTGTTTTTTTAAAGTTACTTTCTAAATGTCTTTTAAACGTTTTTTAAACGTCTTTTAATCGTTCTCTACGTAAGAATGTTTAGAAGACGTTTAAAAGACATTTAAAATACATTTAGAACGTAATTTTTAAAAACAAATGCCCGCTAGGGTAGGTCTTAGTCATTTTTTTTTTTCAATAAAAAATATCAACTCACAAGGTCAACGCGGTAAATTTGAAATCTTTTTTCTTTTTTATTAGCAAAAATTTTAATGATTGGAGTCATTGAGAATGTATTATTTAAGTTATTTGATCAAAGATTTAAAAGTAAGTTAACTCTTTACATTGTGCTTCAAAAAGTTAGAAAATAACGAATTTTCTGTTATACATTAAAGATTCGCCATCCTACAAAAATGTCATGTTTATATGATGAAAGTTTAATTGGCTATGCTTCAAAAGTGTGACACCGTGTTATTTATTAGTTCAATGAAAAATGTCATTTCATCTTTAATGATCATCTAAATTCATAGCAACATGACTCAAAAATTATGAACATTATGAACATAGCCAGACTTCTTAATTATAAGAACTTTAATTTTATTTTTTATTTATTGCTTTATGAGTATTAGATTTTTAACATAATACATATTAACATAAACACATTAGTAAACGACCGAAACCGAAATAAACCGATATTTTGGGTATAATAGTTTGATACCGAAACGGAAACCGATATTTTGGCAAACATTTTATCAAAACTAAAACCAAAGTTTCAGATGAACAAAATTAATTTTATTATAAAATGTTGTCTAAAAGTGTAATTTTACATTTGTGTTTTTTTTTTTTTTTTTTTTTTTTTGCATTTTTTGCATTTTTTATTTATATTTTGACGGCTTGTTACCATCTTATATAATAATTATTATATTAATTTAATAGTCAAAACTAAATAATTAGAAAACTAAAATTATTCATAGAAAAGTCTATAAAAAATTTAAGTTCATTTTAAATACCCGCTTTTTTTCAAAGTAAAAATCTTTGTTAAAATATATGCGCCATTTTGAATCAAAAATGTACGTATGAATTTGTCAAGTAAGCTGGTAATTAAAATTTAGAGAGCTGTTTTAATTACCTGTAACATACAGAACAAAAATTAGTTGCGCCTAAAGCCTTTTTTTCTGAAAAATCAAATGTTAGTTAGACTCATATTAACCCATAGACCAACATCACCCCTAATCAATTTTTTTTTATTTTGTTAAATTTAAAAGATATTTGTATTGTTTTTGTATTTTGTATGAAAACAACATAAACAGATTAAATAACTATATTAGCCCTTTGAATAGATGTAAAGAAAAAAAAATGACGTTGTAAAAACAAACTTTTAAATATTGCCATAAAATCACTTTTTTTTTATAATGCAAACTCAGCTAAAAGTTTTTTGATCAATATTTGTTATAGCTGTAATTCATTTGAGACTTTCACTATCATTTTAACTTCACTCAAAGTTTTTCTATTTTGATACGATTTAGTTTTTTTTTTCTTTTCTTGAAGCTTTCTTCTTTTTGTTTTAATTTGATAATAACTTTTCTGTTTGTTTATATATATATATATATATATATATACTAGCTGAATTGACCCGTAAAAATACGGGTCTTTGTAAGTCTATTCTACACAAACCTTTTGCTTTATTTTCTTAATCTAGCTGTCCGTATCGGTAAATGCAGGTCTTTTCTTCTACTTCTATATTTATCAATTCCACGCCAATCATTTCTTTACTTGTTCTTTATTTACTTCAATATTTTTTAGTAAACTGTGGAAAAAAATTCATTAAAAAAATTTGCTTTAAGAGCAAAAAATAACTTTAACATACGAACTTTTTCCGCATGCGTATATAGTTTATTAAATCCCGTTTATTTATTTTGTTTTAAAAAAATTCTGAACTAAACTACTTCCTACTTTTAGACCAGCCATGGACCATGGTTTATGGTCGCGTCCTAGCCATATTCAATAGTTTACTATATTTATTATTATTATATGCTTAGTTTTGAACAATATCGGTCTTTTATAGTTATCTTTGTATTAGACGGAAACGGTAATGCAATTCTTTAAAACGTTAGTCGCTTAAAGCGTCAAAAGTCATGCAAAAAAATAAATTATAAATTTTGTGGTTTAAAAGTTGAAAAACTAATAATATTATAACAAAATATTTGGTAATTTTTAAACGTTATTATTTAGCTCTTATTTATGGTATTTATTTTGTTTTCATTTTACATTTTTAAAAAAATGTTGAAGCACCAACTACATGCATAACTTTGATAGCTCACAAGTTAAGTGCGCAGTCATCAGAGTCGCTGTGCAAGGCTTCAAATCCGCGCCTAAAAAATCTCAATACATTTTTTTTAATTTTTTTAATCTGGCTATATTTATAGCAAAAAATTAAATATGATAAAAAACCTTTTAATTGCTTTTTTTTTCCCTGCCTCCACTGCAATACCATGTGGAGTAGCACGAAGGTTTTATCAAATTTTTTCCTTATTAGGTTTTAGGACCTTTTTTTTTAAGACTATCCGTAGCTTATTAGGACCAATTATGCGAGAACAGTATCAAAATCGTGACACACACGCAAAAAATTTTCGCCACGTTTATTGGTGTTTTAAGAAATCCAAAAAATTTATAAAATTAAAAATAAAAAACGGTTAAAGTGTATAACATTTAACTTGTTTAACTTCACAAATATTTTGTAATTTAAAGAAAAAAAATGCTGGTGGTAAATTTGAACCACGACTATTACGTTCAGGGGCTTAGCGCGCTAACCACTCGGCCATGCTGACACATCAAATATCGAAATTTTAAAAAAATATAAAAATTGTTTTTAACGGAATTGCTGTAGATCAAAAAATTAGGAGAGGTTGACGCAATGCAATTTTTAGGTCAAAGTCAAAGTATAAAACTTGAAAAATGTTTCAGTATGTTTTATCATTACTTAATTACGTACGTTAGATATTTGCATATACGTTTTCTTCTAAAAAAAAGTGTTGCGACTCTTTCTACTAACACTACTATTAAGTTTGGCATTATTATATAGAAGATAGATAGATTATAAAATTTTTCACTTAAAAGGACAAACTCTATTCCACATTAACCTTATCTTTATTTCTCACTCTAATATTTTTTAGTGAACAATAGATTATGTGCTAGAAAGAAAAAAAAAAATTCACATATGCACCTTTTCCGTATATTTATATTTAGAGCTTAACATGAAGAAGGTAAATCATTTAGTTCAAGACAACCTGCCCAAACCCAAATCCTCTGTTGATTTATGCACACTCACTGTCGCTAGGCGTGTAAAATAAGTAGCTAGGCAAGTCAAATAAATTAACTTGATCTGTTTTTCTGCATAAAACAAAAACAGAAAATGTGAAGTACTTGATATAAGGCACTGTAATATTGGATTTAGTTAATTCAATACAAAGTGATAGGAAACTGCAAAATAAGGTAGCAACGTGAAAATTATTCAAATACTAATTTACAACAATTTGTATTGCGTTTTATTAAAATAGCTTTATTAAATAGTATGAAGATTGATGATTCTTTTTCTTCGCCTTTAGAAAATGATTAACGATTTAAAAGACTTTTAAATTGATTATAAAAGCATTATCTAAAAATGAAATAAAATCATTATTAATAACACTGAACGCACATTTATTTGTTTTATGTTAATTCATTTGAAAAATAAAAAATACGAAACGAAATTTAGTAATATTAAATAAATATTAGACACTTACTTTGTGATGGTGCTTTTGTAAAAGTCTCTAATATTTGGTTGGAAAGCTGGAAATACTCTTTTTTTTTTTTAAAAATTTAGTTTTATCAGCATTGCTAAAGATAAAAATTCTTACTGACACAAAAAAATATATAAAGTAACATTTTAAAAATTTATGTAAATGATAACAAATATGAAAAAAGTAATGTTTAAGTTTCAATACACATAAAACCCATAAAACTGCATAAGTATGCAAAACACATTACCTGATGGTACTGCAGATGATATTGATGCTATTGTGAAAGTAAAAAAAAAAAAAAAGTGTATAAAGTAACATATGTTATACATTTATGAAATTGTTTACAAACATGAAAAAAGTAATTTTTAAGTTCAATACACATAAAACCCATAAAACTGCATAAGTATGCAAAACACATTACCTGATGGTACTGCAGATGATATTGATGCTATTGTTAAAGTAAAAAAAAAAGTGTATAAAGTAACATATGTTATACATTTATGTAATTGTTTACAAACATGAAAAAAGTAATGTTTAAGTTCCAATACACATAACACTCATAAAACTGCATAAGTATGCAAAACACATTACCTGATGGTACTGCAGATGATATTGATGCTATTGTGAAAGTAAAAAAAAAAAAAAAGTGTATAAAGTAACAAATGTTATACATTTATGAAATTGTTTACAAACATGAAAAAAGTAATTTTTAAGTTCAATACACATAAAACCCATAAAACTGCATAAGTATGCAAAACACATTACCTGATGGTACTGCAGATGATATTGATGCTATTGTTAAAGTAAAAAAAAAAGTGTATAAAGTAACATATGTTATACATTTATGTAATTGTTTACAAACATGAAAAAAGTAATGTTTAAGTTCCAATACACATAACACTCATAAAACTGCATAAGTATGCAAAACACATTACCTGATGGTACTGCAGATGATATTGATGCTATTGTGAAAGTAAAAAAAAAAAAAAAGTGTATAAAGTAACATATGTTATACATTTATGAAATTGTTTACAAACATGAAAAAAGTAATTTTTAAGTTCAATACACATAAAACCCATAAAACTGCATAAGTATGCAAAACACATTACCTGATGGTACTGCAGATGATATTGATGCTATTGTTAAAGTAAAAAAAAAAGTGTATAAAGTAACATATGTTATACATTTATGTAATTGTTTACAAACATGAAAAAAGTAATGTTTAAGTTCCAATACACATAACACTCATAAAACTGCATAAGTATGCAAAACACATTACCTGATGGTACTGCATATGATGACAGTAATGATTAAGTGCTATTGTAAAGGTAAAAAAAAAAGTGTATAAAGTAACATATGTTAAACATTTATGTAATTGCATGAAAACAGTAATGATTAAGTTTAAATACACATAAAACCCATAAAACTGCATAAGTATGCTAAACAGATTACCTGATATTATTGCTTGAGGTGCTAATGTAGAGACAAAAAAATAAATAAATAAAGTAATCTGTAAATTAAGATATGCTATCTTTAAGTTTTAACACACATAACACTCTTGAAACTGCATAAGAATGCAAAACACATTACCTGATGGTACTGCAGATAACGCTATGGTGGAGGTAAAAAATATATTTACATAAACTAACATATACTAATCAATTAAACAGTTTATTTTAGAGTGATAAAACCGCACACAAACATCAAAAAATGTGTGTTAAAATTAAACAAAAAGAAACATAAGTGTACTTTCCTTACCAATTGAATTTTCTAAATTTTCTAAATAGAATAAAAAAAACTCATTAACATTAGGAAAGAAACTAACATGCAGAATATTTGTCAACTTTAGGAAATCTATAAATATAGTTGGAACAAAACAAAAGGCAAAAATAACAATCACAAAATAAAACAAACCAAAAAAGAAAAAAGCGACAAAAAAAATAAAAAATAAAAGTAAAGAAACAATTCACAAGAACAATATAGTAACTTACTAAGTTGTTGAAATATAAGCCCTATAAAAAAAATGCTAAAAATTGTATCAAAAAAGCTAAAAGACCATAGAATACACCTTTTTTTTTGAAAGTAAAATGCTTTATCTATAATACACAAATGTAATATAATCAAATTCTGTTTACCCATTGAATGTTCTAATTTTTCTAAATAAAATGAAAAACTTATAAACATTAAAATAAACTAACTTGCCAAATAAAGAATAACTTTTTGTTAAATAAATATGTAATAAAAAAAATAAAGAGCATTACAACAACAATAACAAATTGCTTACTTAGATTCTCAACAGAATCTTCTAATTTTTCTAAATAAAATACATTTAAAAGTTACAAAAGTCACTTGCTGACTGACAAACTGTCACAACTGACAAAAGTCAGTAGCTAAATAGCTTTAAAAAAACTAAAAAAGCATAAATGTATTTGCACACAAAAAAAACAAAAAACAACAACAAAATTCCTCACTTAGCTTGTCCATTACTTCCGCTAAACATTAAAAAAAAGTTATAATTAACAAATTGCTGAAATTGGTGAAATATATATCTTTGTAACATATCCTTCTCATACAAAATTAGCTTACTTGGCAAGAGCTCTTCGGCTCTGATCTCTTGAACATCTAATATATATATAGACAAAATTAATTTCCAAAATATTTACTTTTTCAATTAAACATATAAGATTTGTCTTAAATTATAAAACTGTTGCACAGTTTTATAATTTAACACATTCAGTAAATGACAAAAAGTTTCATTTTACGTGAAAGTTTAGTAGTTAGAAGACTTAAAAGTCAATTTTAGCTTAAACACGTTTTATGAAATTATAGCTTAAACACCTTAAATAAAGCTTATACGCGTTTTTAAGGTTCACTGCTTTACAAAAACATCAATTAAAATAGCGGAATAAACAAAACCTGAGTTTTGGGTCCAGCCTTTTAAAGTTCTAAAAATTAATTTATATATTTTTTAATTTTAGTTAAATTTTAGGGGGGTGTACTTGATTCATGGGGTTAGGGAAGGGCGGCATATCTTGGTTGATTTTAATTAAAAAAGGCTAAATTAAATCATCGTTTTATTCACACCGTAAATCAAGTACAGCTCCGCTACTTTTAGAACATATGTAACTGCTACTATATATATTATATATATATGGCTTACTTTGAAAAAATGCAGAAACTTCTTTGTCGCCCAAAGATATACAAAATTTTCTTAATGTAATTTCTTAATAAAAAAAATAAGCTAAATATCTCAGTATTATTGACGTATCATCTCTTTTTATCTCTTTAATTAATGTTATACAAAATTAAAAGAATACTTTCTGTATCTTGGCTGCTCATTTCTAAAAAATAATCTTAATGTTTATTCTTGGGTCAAAAACATATTAACTTCAAACATATTAACATGGTAATTATAAAATAAGTTTAATTTTTTAAATGAAGCTTACAATAATTAAACTTGTAGATACAACTTACTTGTCGTCCCTCGCTTTGCAATTGTTATAATCGATATGAAGACCACATGGCCGAGTTTTATTGGTTTTAGAGTACAGTTGGCGCACAAATTATAATACCAAAATCAGATGGTTTTGAATCTATTAAATAAGCTGTTTTTATTAACGGATTTGGTGGATTTAATAAGATAACCGCAAGGTAGTTTTACAGTGGTTTAAGAGTTGGCGTACGTTTCGTAATACAAAAATCATTTAATATTTGTTTATATCTTAATATTCGAGCATTTCTATCAGCGGATTAGGCGAAATTTTGTGGGTTTTCTGTTTTTCACCTTATGGAGTAACTAATTTTTTTTTTTTAGGTTTCAGATTACAATTTTTTTTTTTCATACCCTTCCGTACTTTTTAGGACTCTTGACGAGTTAGTTTTAATAAAAATTTCAGATTGCATGTAAAACCTTTTTTTTATATATATAAGAAAGAAATTTATCTCTTTAATGTGTGTTGAACTCACAGTTTTAACTAATTACCTAAAACATAAGTATCTCTATCATGATATATGCGCAACAAATTTCCAACAGCGTTTTTATGTTTTTAAAAATTTTTAAAAACGTTTTTAAAAATTCTCTCCGTTTGCTTTTTTATAGTATATTATATCTTTATTTTTATGTAATGCGTATATCTATATGCATTTAAACTTGTTTTTCTTTGTTTTCTAGAAAACTGGATAGGATTTTAAAAAAAAAATTGTGTAAGCAAATAGTTTTGAACCGAAGCGAAGCACTTCAATCGCTGTGGAATGCTATATCATCTTTTTACACTATTTAATAAACAGAAAACTTATTAAACTTTAAAAAACAACATTTAATGCTTTAAAATAAAGAGATATTGTCGCAATGAAATTATTAAGTAAAAATAAATCGGTAGAATTTGATGTCATCTACTTTATAATTATACTGATTGATAATAAAAGTACTTAAAGATTACATATTTAGATATTTGAATAGACTTTCGTTCACATAGATAAAATACAAATCATAACGGATTGTGGATCCGAAAAAAAAGGTTGATAAACTACCATCTATAATTATTGGAAAGGTCGTATTTTTAATATCAAAGATATCAAAGTTTGGCGAAAAAGTGAAAACAATGTCTACCTGAATTATATGTTATCTTCCTATTTATTAGGTTTACCAATAAAACTTCCCTGATTAGTTTATAATTTATTCAAAGCCCTGATTAGCTTTTAATTTATTTGCCTATTAACCACCCTTAACAACAATAACCGCCATAAACATATTCTTAGCATTCTACTTAACGACTTATCTATTTAGTCTATTTTGTCACTAAGTATAAAAAAATTAAGGAATATCAATTTATTTATCTATTTAATTTAATATATATAATATATAATTTAATATATATAATTTAATCTAATTAATATAATTGAAATACTACTAATCAATTTACTGATATTTTTTCTATAGCATTGTTTAAAATGGTCATATTCTGAAAGGTAAAGAAATTTATTGAAAAGAAAGTTGCACAAAAGAAAAAAAAAACTAAATAAAAGTTATTCGTTTCAAAAAACGTTTTACTTTATCTTTTTTAAGAGCTTCTTTTATTTCATCATATTTGCTTTTCATTAACATTACTTTAGTTCTTGAATATTCAAGTAATTTTTTTCTTTCTTCATCTGTTTTACCATTAAGCCATTCTAATGTTTGGTTCTGAGACCACATTGTCAAAGCCTGGATAGTTTGAACATTTGCATTGGGTTTTGTGCGAACCATTAAATCCAAAATGGCAAAGTCACTTTCTGATGCTTTGTTAGTGAGAGAGACATTAGAAGCAGCTTTAGAAACTGAGTTAGATGGATTTCAATACTTACCACCTGGTAACTGACGTTCCAAAATAACAAGAATCGCATGGAAAATAATTTTAAGTGATTGCACAGTTAAAGAATAAAACTCATCATTTTGAGTGTATTCAAACAGTTTGGTGTAAAGCACATCTTGATGAAGAAAATTAGTATCCTCAAAAATTTTTCCATTAGCAAATAATAAAGAAGATGCATGCATACAAAGAGATGAAAGTCTAATTTTTAGGCGAAGTAGGTAGGGGTTTAAAAATAAAATACTATCAAGTGATTCGATAGTTCGCCACATTGGACCAGTAAGTTGCTTGTCAACAATACTTAATGCACGAACTTTAGCAATGAATACAAGATTTGTGATGTTTTCTTTAATTTCTTTTAATAAATTATTAGGGTTAGGCCAAGCATTAAGAAATTCTGTTATAGCATCTCTATGATAGTATAGGGCAGCTGCATTGTAATATAAAATATTGAAACGATTTCCAATAAATGGAACAAAAAAAAATTTATTATTACGAGAAGAAAGAAAAGAATTAAACCATGATGCAACACCAGTTTCCTCACTACCCATTGAATGAAATGCCTTACATATGGTACGAACTAACCTTACAGCACCACATTCTTTACCACTAAAAGCAAAAACAGTTTCAAAATCATTTTGAAGCAGAATTTTTTCAAAAGAATTCAAAACCTTATCAGTTCCAGATGCAAAATTAGCGAGCAAATGAAGTTTACAGAAAAAATTACTCATGTCCTTTATATTGTCTTTGACATCTGAAGAAAGCAAATCCCAGTTATTAATTGCAATCGGCAAAAGTTGTTCTTTTAATGTTTTTTAACTGTGAGTTAAAATAAGGATTAACTGAATATAGATCAGACATTGTTGATTTAACTGATGTTATTAACTTAGCAAAATTAACTTCTTTTTCAGTGGCTGAGTTGCTAACAACGTCACAAATGTCAACTACTATATTAGTAAAGTTTTGATAGACAGTTGCTGCATCTTTTCCAACCACTTCTGACAAACCAAAAGATAAAGCTTTCCCACTGGTTGTAGTAATTTGAAAATTTTTATAATGTTTATGGTATTTCTGAGTACCATCACTACGCAAACAATTGCTTATATTAGAGTTTTTATTTGTAAAATTACTTCAAGCATTGCTTCGGCAACTTAAAATTGACCTAAAATTGAAGCTTCCTGCGTTAACCTACATTTTACAGCGGCTGATGGTAGCCTAGATATGTTCTTTTTTGCTAGTTTGTTTAATACTACTTTTATGACTCCGTTGACACTATTCATACTCACGTTCATTGAAAGAAGTTTCATGATAGTTTCTCGAATGTCATCGCTGTATCTGCCATCTTCAAATGTTATTACTTACTCATCATTTAACAAAGAAACCAATTTTTAAAGTTCTTGATTCTCCTCTTTTAAAATGTTTGTCTTATTACATAACGAAACAACTTCATCCTCTAAACTTATAACATCTTCCACATTGCAGTCATTAATATAGTTGATTTTATTTTGCAAAATTATTTTTAAATGACTCACTCTTTTTTGCAGCTTTATTTTCTCGGTTTTTAATTCAGAAATGTTTTGAAGTAATATCTTCTTTTTTGTTTTTTCAATTGCGATATTTTATATTTTGTTTCATTTTTTAATGAATTTATTTCATTTTTGTTTAATTTCCAGTTGAGTATTACGATATTTTATTTTTTTATTCAAATTTCTAACATTAAATGATTTTTTTTTTGATTTTAATAGTTCTAATTTGTTTTCACTAATATTGAGCTTTTCTTCTTTTTCACAATAAAGTTTTTTAACATTGTTTAGTTCACTTTCAATTAAAGAGTTTTTTGAAATAAGTATTTGCAGATTGGTTGACATATATTTAAAATCCTTTAGATGCTTAAAATAATCCAATTTTAAATCCATCATTGATACAAGTTTCCTTTTTAAATTTTTATTTTCTTTTTTAAGCATTTTGTTTTCACTGATAAGGATTGTTTCTTTAGAAACTTCAGAACTAATAAATATTATTAGGAATATTTGTCATATGTGGAATAAAGGTTTCACTTAATGACAAATCCAACTTTTTATTTTTGCGTTGTTTCTTTAATTTTCTGATATTATCAACTAATCTATATATGAAGAGTTTATTTTCAAAACGCGGTAAACGCCATTTTAAAATTTTTTGAGAAATTGTGTGGTTTATTTTTAGTTTATAAGGACCTAGCAGACATTGTGTCCGAATATATGCTAAACGAAGTATAACCCAATATTTTTTTACTTCTAAAAAACATTTATTTTCAAAACGCGGTATAAAATTTTTTATTTGTTTTCAAAACGCGGTATTTAATTTTGACCAATCCGTGGCAAATGTATATTACTTCTGCGCAAGCGCAAATATTTTAAAGTTGCGTTAAAAAAATGGCGGATTGCGATGGACAAGATTAATGCGTTACCTAATATCCTATTTCACATAGAAAAAAAGATATGATGTATGAAACAAAAGAAAAGAAAAGCATTTCTTAATTCTAGTGTTCGTTTAAACTACCATGCTTTGTTTGTTTAACTGAACGAATTATGGAATAATGATAGAAAATATATTAAAAAGGCAACTTAAATTAATAAGTTTAAACATATTGTTACCTGTTTTTTAATGGAAAGCATTCAATAATAATACTTCCTTTTTATTTTTTATTAAACCGATAATTGCTTTGTTGCAAATAAAATGAGGCTATTGCAGTCTTTCATTTTTAAAATTTTATTTCGTTCAAAAATATAACGATGACTTTTATGTTATATTAATTGTCCATTAGTTCTATGGAGACTTAAAAATAGTGATCATCATTGTTACAACTACACAACACTAAAAAAATATTATTGTTTATTGTCCATATTTAACTCTCCGAAACAAATATAAATTTACAATTGCGAATTGTGAAATGTAATAGTTTACATTACTTTAATAAAACATTGTTTACATTCACATTATCAATAAAATATAATGACTAAACATTAAATACACATATTTGTTCAATATGTTAAATAAAATTAATCATTAAAACTTATTCAGGTCTTTTAAAGTTTGAAAACTTTCCATAACATCTTTATAAAATGGATATACCGCATTTTGCTAACAAGCTTTAATTGGATATACAGTATTTTGAAAATAAATGCAAACTTATTGACAAAACAAATAAATTTTTCTATTAAATAATATTTTATTTTTTAACATTATATAATATATACTATATGTATATATACATTAAGAAACAATAATTTTTCCAAATATACGAGACATGTTGGTGTGGCGATAAAAAATCAATTATCTCAATACCACAATAATGGATATACCGCATTTTGAAAATGCATTCTTCATATCTTTGTAGCTAATTGTTTTTCATAGCAGGGGAGCTGAACATTAAAATCACAAAATTTATAATATAATGCATTGTTAGAGGTATCTTTTAACGTTAAATACCAATCATAAATTTCTTCACAACATTTTATCTAAACTATTTTTTCATAATTCAAGTCAAGAAAACATATAAATTTAAATCAATCTAAACATCATACCTAAATTGATATCAAAAAATTTAATGAACTATAAGGTTATTTATTTATCAAATCAATCAATCAATATATTTCCACTAAATAACTACATATATATATACAATAGTGAGGGACATTTACAAACAGTTAAAAACTGATGATGCGTAAAGACCTACGATGATATAAAACAATTATTGTAAAGTTATAACAATAATAAATATAACTATATTAATACTAATAGTGATGATAATAGATAACATAAAATCATAACAAAGTAGTAAATTAAATTAATAATTAAATTAATAATTAGTAGTCAAAAGTAATAATGATAGTCAATTAGAAGCAATAATAATATCAAAGTTAGGTTTAATAAGCAAAATAATGATATCAAAGATAAGAAAATATTGCATTATTAGTAAGAAGGAAGATAAAGTTAGTAGAAAGTTAAGTAAATAAAAGATTTTTTTTTTTAATTTTTTTATATTTTGTATTTTATTTTTATTTTTATTCTTTATCCGTATAGTGTTGTCAAAATAATCATTGTTTTGATAAATAAATAACCTTATAGTTACATAAATTTATTGATATCAATTTAGGTATGATGTTAAGATTCACTGTTACAATGAAAGTAAGTTTTAAATAATATACACAATGTTATATATAAAACTTACAGGTAAGTTAAAAGGATAAATATACAGATGATTTAGTTATCAACACTTTAAATCTTTTTATCTACTTATCAGTAAATAAATAGTTTTATTTATTTACTGACTAAAAATTTTTACCTAAATATAAAATTAGAAACAAATTACTTCATTGGAGTAATTTGTTTCTAATTTTATATTTTGTTCATATTTACTGAAGTCTTCAGTAAATGATTTAATGATCTTGTTAATAATAAATACTTATCATAAAAGTTCAGCTAGATATATCAACCAAAATTATACTAAATCAATATTAGCATTACAAAAATGTATGTATAATAATGTTCAATAGACATAACAGATCTTTTTTTCCATATGGAAGACTGAATGGTAGAGTAACGAAGAAATCTGCAGAAAGTTATCACTTAGTTATGCGCAGAGCGCTTAATAAAACAGGGGTATTTCTAAAAATCACTTTAAAGAAAACAAAAAACCCACCCTATATAAACTTTTTTTTTAAATCAAAAAGTTAGGTACATAACAAATAAATAGCTGCAGAACCTATTTTCACGTGATTCCAGATGAACTATCTTAATTTACTGGTATTTACACAAAATTTAATCATTTAAAAGAAAATAACTTTTTCAATTCAAGAACAAACTGTCGGAATCACATAAATAAATGTTTTACGTTCTTAATACATCAATATATATATATATATATGTATATAATTAATTTTCATGGGTGAGTTTTTATTCTTCGACACCTACATAAAATCGTTTCCTTCGTATTTTGGACGAAGTTTTTCAATATCAAACCGAAAGTTTTTTTTCCGCCATAAAAAATCACGTGACTAAACTTCCTACTAGAAGTAGCTTCCTTGACTGTAGTGGCCTCGACTGTTAAGCAGGTGAATTGAAATAATAAAAAAATACATGTAAATTAAGTCTTTTTGACCAAATTTTTGCTATTAGGTTTGGATCAACATCAAGGAAAAATCTGTTTAGTTTCTCAATAATAATTTCTTTATTATTAATGAGTTTTCCAAAAACTCATTAATATAAAAACTATAATAATTTATTTTTTTCAAATAAATTTTTAGAATTAGTTTTTATAATTAGTTTTGTTTTCATAATTTTTATGTTTTAAATTTTTTTCATATAATTTTTTTTTCCTCAAAAATTTTAATAGAGCTTTGGTCATTCATGGGGATAGAAGTGATTTAGAATTTAAGACTATTGTTAAATAGGAAACACATTTTTAAAATTGGTTCAGGATTAAATCATACGCACTATTTACATCGTGCGACTGTAATATAAGAATCCAATCAATGAAATTATTTTATACGTGTGTGAGAAAGTAAATTTTTGCAAAGAGCCAAAATAATACAAGGTAAAACCAAAGTAATACAAGGTATAATTAAAGTAATACAAGGTAAAACCGAAGGTAAAATCGAAGTAGTGCAAGGTAATTACAAGAAGTAATATTGTTAATAAGCAAAAAAAAGCAGAAAGACAAAAATATTAACTAACACAAGTTTCTATGAAAAGATTAGATGTTTTTTTCTGTTTATTTTTCATTGCATTTAAAAAACTGCTCCTTTTTAAATGTTTTGAGTTAAAGTTATATTACTTCAGATTTTCTTTAACCACTCCACAGTGGGCCAGAGATCGGCATAAATGCCGAAAATGAGTATTTGTGGAAACTTTTTTTTTTTACATTATTTTAAAAGTATAAACCCCACAATAAAAAAAATTGTAGTTTAAAGGCCGGCGCAATAGGGGGGTGCGTGGAGGGGGAGAGGGGTGTAACACCCTCCCCCATTAATGATATTTAGTCGGCAAATTGGACCATTAGTCGGCTAATTGGACCATTTTAGACAAGTTCGTCGGCAAATGTCGACCCTTTCAATATAGGTTAGTTGGTATTCTAGACAGTCGGCAAATTTTGAAAACGATTTTTTTTTTTTAGTCTGCAAAAGTTGTAATGGCTCCCCCCCCCCCCCCCACGTGACCCCTACTCACGCCGGCCCTGAATACTTTAATTTTTGTTTTAGGAGTTCTGGGAAGGTTTTCAAGTTTGTCTATTTAAAAAACGTTTTTTTATTAAAAAAAAAAAAGAGAAAGTACTCATAAAATTAAATTTTACCTCGTAAGCACAGATTTTTTTAATTTAATTAATATTTTATAATCTCAATGTCAGGGGACATGCCTTATTTTAGAAAACTTGTATTTTAGGTTTTTTTTTCTTAACTTTAAATATGACAGTTAAAAGTTTTACAAAATGTAATAAAAAGTTATTATAAATGGCTCAAGATCTTGTTTGGCCCACGTTTCCCGACTATATGATTAATTTTTTTACAGTGTCTTAGTATTGTAGGTTTCTCATTAATAATATAGTAGGTGTCACGTGGGGGGGGGGGGGGTGCCAATACAACTTTTGCCTACTAAAAAATAAAAAAAGATCTTCGTTTTTTTAAATTTGCTGACTGCCTTACTGATATTTGCCGTCTGACTCTCTGAGTTTACCGACTAACTTGTTAAAAGGGTCAACGTTTGCCGACTGACCAGTCAAAAAAGGTCTAAAGGAAACAAGTTGTATCCAACTTATAATGAAATAAGGGAAAAAAAAGATTTATGCATACTTCGTTGTAGAATACAAACTACTGATTATTCAACCTCAGTTGATTACAAAGCCTTATTGACCATACCACATACCGGTTATTAAAAATACTCAATGAATCTGTAAAGGCTCCTGAGAAATTTATTCTTGTATTTATACACAAAGTAGAAATTGATGGTTCAACCGGCCAACCATTATACAAAACAAAGTAAAGAAGACGAGATAAGTATCAGTTGTGTCAAGGAACAATCTAAATTTCTATCCTGCATTGTTGCAATTAAACTTTATAATGAAGAACCTGGCGAATCACTATGGACTGATGATAAATCATTCTTTACATTTAACTGCTGTCCCATACGATCTCAATATGTAAAAGAAGGTGCTGAGGTTATTACACAAGAACATATTTCCTTTAAGAACAGTTATTTAAAATCTTTAATTACTTTGTTATCAAACATAAGTTATCAAGAATAAAGAAACTTGTTAGAATTAGAAACAAAACATTGAGCAGCTAGATGGTTAAGCGAAATTTCTACATGAATTTTCTAAGACTAGGTCAACAATTGAGCGATTTCTTCACCTGCAGCGACTTAAAAATCAAAGACAAAAAAACAGATTCTTGTACAGTTCATGTTGTTGCTCACAGCAATGATTTATCAAGTCTTGTGAATCATGTTATTCAGTCCCGCAAAATTTCTGGTGGCTGTTTTGTTAAGATCGGAATGATGGTGGCAAAGGTTTTCTCAAGTTTTGCCTAATCATTGTTGATACTGCGCTAAAGCATGAAACCAGCTCACTGCACCAACAACAACCTCTCACTCAAAAGACTGGTAAAGACACTGTCAAGAGACAAATTTTTGTTGGGGTTTTAAAAGATTTGCCAGATGCACGCTCCAATATTGATTAAATCTGGTCACTGATTAATGCAAATGGAGTTAAACTAATTTTGGTATATGATATGAAAGTTGCAAATATAATTTGTAATCTTCAAACTCATTAAAGTACGCACCCTTGCACGTGGTGTGACGTCAAATCCAATTGTCTTGCAAAATCTGGAAACTTGCAAACACTGGGCTCAATTAATTCAAGCCTTGAGTCTTTTCAGCAATCTGGCGGGGTTGTTGCTAATTAAAGCTGTTTGGCAATGTCATTCAAAACCCAATCACCTGCGGGCCTGTCAATGTTCTGATTTGGGAAATCATTCCACCGATAGAATTGCATCTCCTCTTAGGAGTTGTCAACCTTCTTTTCAAGATCCTTAAAACTGCTTGGATAGAAGCTGTTAAGTGGCCAGCCGCCCTCCACAATTAACTGAGTACGTATAACGGGTGCCAGTTTGAGAGAAATGAATGCAGAAAGCTTCTTAAAAATGAGGATATGCTGCAGCAACTTGCTCAGACAAACATGGTTCCCAATATTGTGTGCATAATTGAAGCATTCAAAAGCTTCAACTTAGTTGTCAAAGCTTGATTTGGATACCTAATGGTAACTGGTGCAAACGTAGCACCCAAAATTCACGCCATCTTCTACCAAATCAAGGATTTCATCAGTCACAAAGGATACCCCTTGGGTCCCTATTGTGAAGTAACTGTCGAAACTTCTCATCAAAATTTTTATCAACATTGGTCAAGATATAAGCAAAATAATAATCATTCAGAGTACAAAGAAAGATTGTTGCGCTGCAAAATTAATCGAAACAGTAAACATCTTTAAAGAAAATCAATTGAGTTATTAGAAATTAGGCTGCTGAAATATATATTTTACGGCGTACAATGAATATTTTCACCATCTTTAAAAGTAGTATTATAGAGTATTTTTATTAAAAGAGTACATTGAGCATTTGTTAATAATCTTTTGGAGGAGAAAATCGAAAAAACATTTCTTAAAATGTAATTAGATATTTGATGGTAATACAATGTAAAAAATAGGGTTTAAATAGTTTTCACTTCATTTTAAAAGTAAATGTATTTAAGGAGGTCAATACAAAATATTTTTAGAGATCTACTTTTTTTGTTTCACTAACTGATAATCCTTTGACCAGGTTTTGCACTTTTTTTTAGCTTTTTTTTTTTTGGAACCAATTTATACCTTAGGAAATGTTGGTATGTTCAAGCAAAGCATACATGGCCGTCAACGCCGGGTAGGCTAGGAGGTCATATTTTTTTTGCGAGGACCTTTTGTTTTAAAAATATAGGCAATTATTTTAGAAATTATCGATTTTATTTTAGAAACTGAGGGGTTGACCCCCTCCACTTTGAAGACCGTGTCAACGCCATTGGCATTAGCCAATTCAAATCACGCTTTAAATAGCAAATGACTATTTTGATTTATAAAATGAAAACTGTACATGTACCGATAAAATAATTATAACAAAAATTGTTGGCATTACATAGTAGAACACTTATGTAACTGTTATTTTAAAAATAGTGACCGATTTTAAAGTAATTGGTAACGCTTTGAGGTATAAGTAGCAAAAAACTGACAAAACTTCAACTAAAACTGCAAAAAATCCTACACCAGTCATCCAATCAAGCTTTTATTAGTGCACTATGAAGTCAAAATTTGACTTAATTTGAACATTCAAATTAGATTATTTTCCGCGGACAAAATTGATTGATTCCAAAATTTGCATCAAAGGGTACCTTGATGTGTACGCTAACTTTCCGTATAAGTGGCGTTCTTGGGACAGCTAGTTAAGCATTATAATGATCCGTGCTAACCGTGTGAACGAGCGCTAGTTCTAAGAATATCTAACGCTTGTGCACGATGCTCAAGCATTTTAAAAGTTTCCTTTTCGCATTAGAGCAGTCCGAACTAGAAATCTATAGGATCAAAAATTCAAATTTGGTTTGTTTAAAATTTTTTAGACGTAATTCTTGATGAAAACATTACTTGGAAAGATAATATATATGTAATTGAAAATAATACTTCTGAAAACATTGGTATATTTTACAAAAACTTAACAAATTTTCAAATCTTGTATGAAATACATATACTTTTCATTTATACATTTTTACTTAAACTATGTAAACTTTGCTTGGTTAACTAACGTTACTTCTGCTAAACTTCTGCAAACAAAAACATGTTATTAGGATTATTGCAAATAAAAATCGGTTCTTCCATACAAAAATACTTTTTAGTAAACTTAATATACTAAATAATTTTAAACTAGACCTTTATCATATTCTTATATTTATGTTTAAACTTGATAAAATAATGGCACCGTTATTATGTAACACATTAGAAAATAAAAATCATATATACAGCACAAGATTTTAAATAAATAGTTATGGTCAATCCAAAACCTATTATTTATCCACAAAATACTCAATAACAAACCAAGAACCTAAATCATGGAATTTTAAAGGACGATCTTAAAACACTTTCTTCGCTTAATCAATTTAAAACGAAACTCAAAATCTTTTACTAAACGACAATAAATAAAATTTAATTTAATTTAACCAGTTTTTTTTCCAGAAAAATATGAACAAGGTAAATTTACATTGAATATATTACTGGTAGGACTTCCAGAAGATCACATGATCTTATCATGAAGCTCTTTACAATCTATATAACGAATTAAAAGGTAGAAAATTTACAAATATTAAAAATTACATAAGCGTTAGAATATTCTTCAGATGTTAAGCAAGTTTTAACATAATATTTTATAATATGGATATATAACATTCTCAATATTGAACAGTATTATAATATAAAGTATTCAGCATATATTGTTTAAATAATATTCATCACACAGTCGACAAAAATATCAAATAACTTGAAATACTAAAAATAAATAAATATATTTTGTGTTGAAAAGATTATTTCTTTTGTTTTCTTTTTAAAGGAGGAATGAGACCATTTAAAAGAAAAATCAAAGTTAGGTAAAACTATTTTATTCCAAAGAAATGGACCACGATAAGAAATACAAAACTGGTCAATTTTTGTTTTACAAAACGGCTCTTGCTTTTTATTTAGTATATATCAAGCTTTGTATAGAACTCCAATGTTTTTAGCAACTTTCATTGAAATACTATCAATTTGCTGACTCCAAGATAAGTTTTCATTTATTATGACTCCTAAAAATTTTGTAAATTTTTCTCTTTTTATGATTATATTTTCAATGAATAGGTCAGGTAAGATATTTTGGATTCTCTTTTTTTTAGAGGTTGGGTGAAAAAGTATAAACTTTGTTTTATCCGTATTCAAGGACAATTTATTTTTTCTAAACTAATATGATATTCTTTTTAATTCATTATGCATTTTATTAAAAAGTATTTCTATGTTTTCGTGCGACTGAAATAAATTCGTATCATCTGCAAAATTTACGGTCGTTAGGGTAGAAGCTTTGTAAAGATCATTTATGTATAATAGAAATAATAGTGGTCCAAGTATGGACCCTTGGGCGACACCGCATGTTACATTTTTTATTATTTGCGATGAAAATTCTTTGTTATAAACAAATTGTTTGCGGTTGCTTAGATAGCTTTTGAACCAATTTAGGGTTTTATCTTTTATACCATAGCTCTCTAGCTTTTTTATTAAAATATGATGAATAACAGTATCAAAAGTCAATGAATATGCCTAGTGTGAATTGAGAATTCTTAAATGAATCGGCAATACTGCGTGTTACTTGGAGAATAGCGTGTTCAGTAGAACTGTTTCTCTGAAAACCAAATTGATTTTTATAAAGGAGTTTATTATCAATAAGATAAGTGTAAATTCTATTATACATTATTCTTTCTAATATTTTTGAAAAGACCGGTAGAACTGAGATAGGACGATAGTTTGTTAAGTTGGTATGGTCACCTGTTTTAAAGATTATGGTTACTTTAGCTATTTTCAAACTATTTGGAAACGATTCTTGAGTAATAGATGCTTTGAAGACTTTGAAGAGGATATCTTTAATCTCATTAAAAGAGTTGATTACAATATTTCCATTTATATCATCAGGCCCTATTGCTTTATTCCTTTTTAATGATTTAAATGCAATTTCGAATTCATTATAAGTTAGATTTGAAAAATTTATAGTTAAATTTGGTGATGATATAAATTCATCAACAGAGTTGTTGTCTACATAAGGAATCTTGTTTGATAGGTTATGTCCTATTGACGAAAAGAAGTTATTGAATTCGGCTGCGATTTCATTTGAATCGGTAATAAACTTAATTTCAAATTTTATAGCATTCGGCATCGTATTTGTGTTTTATGTTTGCTAGTAATTTCTTTCGTTATTTGCCACACCCGCCTTGAATTATGCTTGTGTTTTATAAGCAAGTCAGAGTAGTAAATTTGTTTGGCTTTTTTTTGGAGTTTTTCAAATAGATTTTTGTAAACTGTGTAGTTATTTTTATGTTTGTCGGACTTATTTTTAAGATATTTAATATAGAGTTTTTGTTTTATTTTGATGATTTTTTTATTCCTTTAGTTATCCAATGACAAGATATGTCTTTGGCGTTAAGAACTATTTCTCGAATAGGAAAATTTGCTTCATATATTTTGTAAAATATATTAAAAAAAGATTTGTAGATGATATTTATATCCTCATTAAAGTTTATATAGCTCCAGTCTTGGTGTAAAAGTTGCTCTTTAAATAAATTTAAGTTATTGTTGCTATAAATTCGTTTTTTTAATGTTATTTTACCATTCGTATTTGTTTTGTGGTCAGCGCCTAAGCAGAAAAAATTGGAAAGTGATCCAAAACATCAGTTTTTATAATACCTTTTTAGAGTGTAATATTGAAATAGTCATTGGTAAGAACCTTGTCAATTAAGGAGGATGAAGACTTTGTAATTCTAGTAGGTTTATTTATAATGGGTATTGTTCCCGTTTCAAATAAATGATTATAAAACTGTGTTATATATTTTTTTTCATTATACTGGAAGCAGTCAAGGTTGAAATCCCCTAGTATATAATTTTTTTTCTTTTCTTGGCTAGTTTTTTCTATTATATTATGAACTAGATAATTGCTTAGGTACTCAGTTCTTACGGTTAGTGGCCGATAACAGCAGCTTAGTAAAATATTTTTAGAATTTTTATTTATTATTTCAACCGTTAAAATCTCAATATTATCATCAGAAACACTCATATCGCTTCGAATATTATACGCAAGGTTTTCTTTTATGTAAAAAAGAACTTCTCCACGCTTATTAACATTACGCTATAAGAAGACTGTATTAAAACCTGTAAGATGGAGATTAGAGTTTGATTCAAAATCTTCCTCTGAACACCAAGCAAATAACGTTAAAAAAATTTTCCGTTTGACAAATCATATTTAAAAAGTTATCAAAATTTTTTTTTAAACTTCTGATATTAATGTGGATTATATTAAAATAATCACGATTATCATTATTTTTAAATATGCTTTTAATTTTATTTGGATAAAAGTAAGAGCATTCGAATTTTGATCCATTAATCTCATTAAAATAATTAATATCTGGATCAGATTCATTGTCTAAATTAAAAGAATTTGTTTGAAATAAATTTGATATTTTTTCAAAATCATTCCGATAAGTTGAATGTTTTTGTTATTTTGAAAATATTTGAAGGTTTTTATATACACTGGTATATATGTACGCACACATGTGAACATATTACATATATATATATATATAAAACCCTTTTTTTTTGTTTTTGTTTTTATGATAATCAGATAGTCTTTTCGAAAGACTTGGTGATTAATTTATTATAAACAACTTTGGCAAAATTACCTGATGAACGTATTTCTTTGGCTTTAATGAATAGTTGTTTGCAAATGTTGATTGTTCTCTCACTAAAATCTTCATTGATATACATCTTTTCGTTCCATTATTTTAGCTTTTTGTAGTTATCTAGTATAGTTTCACGATCTTTATAATCTAGAAATTTAACTACTATAGTTCTCCTTCTTATTATTTTACCGTCGTTGTCTTCTTCCTTCCCGGTTCTGTGCGCACGTTCTATATGTTCTTCGTTTATACTTAGTTTTTCTTTTAGTAGCTTTTTCACTTTCTCCTCACTGTTTTTCCACGTTTCTCCTTCAGTTTCTTCAATTCCTTCAAACCGAAGGTTGTTACGACGACTTCTGTCCTCTAACTCTGCTATCTTGTCTTTAAGATATTCATTTTCAAGATTTGTTGCTTTTTGTTTAAAATTGTCTTGAGGGGATATTTTATTTTTATTATTGTTTAATGTTTCTTTCATTGTTTCGTATTTGTCGCTTAGGAATTGAATAGTGGAATTAATTTGCTCTAATTCTTTTTTTAAATACTTATTTTCTTCCTTTATTATTGAAAAGTCGTTTTCTAGCTTTTGAAAGCATTTGTTAAATATTTTAAGTAAAGTGTTTTCGTGCATATCCAATAATTCTTTTACTTGGGATGGTGTAAAATTTTTAGCCATTTTTTTTTTAGAATATAATATAAATGATTGCTTTGATAATAATCGATATGAAAAAATAATAGTAATCTGATAACTTGCTCAATTTAGCCGCCCCTCTTTTCTCAATTTACTTCTATAATTTGAAAGACAATTTAAATCAAAAAAAATTATTTGGTCCCTTCTGAATTTAACATTAAGGATTGAACTCATATAATTTGAAAATTCAATTATATGGAGCATATTTTAAGACCTCTTAAGGATTCCAATTACATGAGTTAAACTTGCATAATAGATAGGGGAACCTGTTGTACCTTTGACCACGTTGTACCTTTGGTCAGTCTACTCTGTCGGCGCACTATAATTATTTTAAAAAAACGTGAAGTGCCATTTAAAATATTAGTCCATGACGACTCTTCTTACCGTAAAAAATCATTCATGGGATAGATGGTATTAATTCACTAGTAATTATAAGTTTTTGCTCTTAAAAAGTAAATATTTGTATTAATCTTATTTTGAATTTAAAACTGTGATAAATTGTTGTTTGATTTATATACGACATTAAAAAACATTACCCAAAATCTTTTTTTTGTTATGGAAAAGTTTGGATGATTATGGATACTGTAAATGGGTATTAAGACAATAATTGTTAAAGAAACTCATCTGGTGTACCTTTGACCCACTTGATCTCTATAATAACTGGATAGCGCATCTCTAATATCAAAAGTGAAGCCAATATTTTGTACGGCCGCCATATTGGAAAGCCCCAGAATACCGAAAATACAGTGATTGCGCTTGAAGATGTACCTTTTTACTTCGTTTATATCTACTCGACCAAGTCACATATTTCAATGATATTATTATATTTAAAATGTTTGAAGGTGTAAAAATTATAAAAGGGAATCAAAAACACGCAAAACATTAACGACGAAGAGAAATATCGCTATAAAGGAATAATAAAATTTGTATTGCTTTCTATGAACTTGTTAAATTTATTGAATTCATTATATTCTAAATTAAACTTTTCTAAAAGACAAATTGATATTTGATCTGGTTACTTTTGGGTGTTTATTTTAACAACTTGATGCGACCTTACTTAGCAATAGTAGCTGGAAAGTAACTTTACAAGTATAAAACATGATAAAAACTTTGTATCAAACATTTTTGTAAATGGTTTTCTAATTTTTGAAACTCTGAGGGCATGTTTATATTGTTCCACAACTGAAATATCATCAACTATCCAATACTTTATTAAAATTGATATCACTTAATAACAATGTTTTGTTCTGTTGCTTTGCTAACTTTAATTACACTTTGTGAAGGTTTGAAAAAGCCATCTCTAACTTTAAAAAACACTGGATATTTGGTGATAACTAGTTATTTGCAGTTTTACATTAAAGTATTTAGTGTTTTAGACTAAATAACAGCATCACATACATGTTGATTGTTTATATGTAAATATGGTATAAATGAAAACAGACATGGTTTCTTTCAAGATTTTTTACAACTATTGACTCTAAAGTAAAATAATAATAATTCAGCTAACATCTATCAGTTTTATACTGATAAATATTAGTTTTATAATTAATAAATATTTAAAATATCTCTTGTGAAAACAAATAAGCAACATAAAAGACCAAAATGAAAGGTGAACAATTTTTTTTCTAAGTGTACATACTTTTTTACTTTTACCTACCACATAATACCTTTTTATTCAATGTTTATTTTGTTATTCAATGCTTATACAAGTTATTCAATGATTATTTTGTTCAAGATGATAGAGCTAACTATTATTTTATTTATATTTTTTTACTTTAACATATTCTTTTGTAATTGGAATATCTTATACAAATGTTCTGGTGTTGTGAAAATGTCTAATGGCATTTATAAAAATGTCTTGAAAGTATTTTTCGACAGTTAAGCGTTAAGTTAATTATATATATATATATATATATATATATATATATATATATATATATATATATATATATATATATATATATACACGCAAGAACAAAATTATTAAAAGTAAATATAAAGATTTGCTATATGTTGCCTAAGGAACCTTTAGGTTGTGTTACAATCACATTGCCTAACTAATGATTCATACAGCAAACTTGTAAGCTGTTTACCTTGCAAATATGTTACAAGCCTCAGGCATTTTGCAGAGGGCAATTAAGAATCAAAAGGTGCATACTAATATACACTTGCATGCTATTATAATAATATTATACCAGGGTGGCCAGCTAACTGGAAATCATGGAAAAGTCAGGGAATATTTTTCTAGTCAGGAAAATCAGGGAAAAATGTCTTTTTTGAAAATTTAATTTTTTTTAAAGGTTTTTTTTTTTACTTACTCCCAAACAACAAAACTTAAAAATTCACACTTCAAAATATAACTGAGTCAGGGAAAAATATAAAAAGTCAGGGAATTTAATTCTTGAAAGTGGCTGGCCACCCTGTATACATAATTTTTATATTTATATATATATATATATATATATATATATATATATATATATATATATATATATATATATATATATATATATATATATATATATATATATTTATGTCACTCTCCATGAAATAATCTGAACATATAACATCAGATTTACTCGGTTTTTAATAATCAATGCATTTATAAGGTTTTTGCATTTTTTATTTATCAAGCGAAATCCGCATATAAGTTTAACGCAACTACGGATTTATAAATTCTGGGGCTTTCCAATATGGCGTCTTTTGGCTTCAAAAATTTCGAAATTTTATTAGGAGATGCGCTATCCAGTTATTATAGAGATCAGTGCTTTGACCAGACTAGGACGTTGTACCTTTGACCGACAAAAACTGTTTTCCCGTTAGTTTGCGGACTATAAGAGCGCAAATTTATAAAATTTAAATCTACTTATTAGTATTATTTATATCTACTTATTAGTGCTTTATTGCGTTTTAATGCAAAATTGTTTTTAGTAATATGGTAATGAAACAATTCCATTAAATTTTAATGCAATTCACTATTTTTTCTTGGATCACTTCTACACTTAGAATAATAAATTTTGTTAATTTAGTTAGTTGAACAGCTAAAGCAATATTATTATCAAGTTCATTTTATTACCTAATTTCTGCACAGCTATAGGGAATTAAATGTATATAAATAGTTAGTTAATTCTGTTAATTTATTTTAGTCTTAAAATGCCAAGGAGCAAGGTTGGTGTTTTTTGCAAAAAGATTTCCGAAACGGATATGCTTAATGCAGTGAATTTTGTGCTTCAACAAAAAATGAGTTTAAGTGAAGCTGCAAGATATTGCAACATTAAAAAATCAACTTTTATATATCAGTTGAAGCAGTTTAAAAAATCTGGTAGTTGCGAATATTTATATTTACATGCCAAACCAAAAAATATATTCTCAACAGAAGAAGAATTAAAAAACAAATGTGCAGGTGAACAATAGCTACGAGATTTTCGCAAAAGATATAATAACAAGCTATCTCTACGTAAACCACAACCTACAAGTCTTGGTAGATCTTCTGCTTTCAATAGAGAAACCGTAGGAATTGTATATAAAAATTACAAAAATGTTTTAGATGTTATCATTTTGACCCATCAAATATTAGGAAATGTGATGAAACAGGAATTACCACAGTCCACGTACCACCAAAAGCTCTAGCTCCAAAAGGCAAAAAACAAATAGGGAGCATGACTAGTGCTGAACGAGGCAATAATGTAACAATGATTGCAGCCATTAATGCTACTGGAAATAGCATCCCACCATTACTTGTATTTCCACATGCTAAATTCAAAGACCATATGTTAAATAAATGTCCTCCTGGAAGTGTGGGAGCAGCTAATAAGTCCGGATGGTCAAATAAATTTATTTTTCTGCAATTTCTTGAACATTTTATTAGTAATGTGTGGCCATCAATTGAAAAACCTGTTCTTTTATTAATTGATAATCATGAGAGTCATGTAAACATTTCTGTTATTAAGTCAAAAAAATCAGACATAGTTTTAATGACATTTCATCCTCACACAACCCATAAAATGCAACCTCTTGATCGTGGTGTTTTTGGACCATTTAAAACTTTTTATAACAATGCTATGAATAACTGGATGACATCACCAGGCAATGCTGGTAAACCAGTTACAATTTATGATATATCTTACCTTGTTGGTCAATCATCCTCATGCTTTTGTACCAAATAATATTATAAACAGTTTTAAATGTACTGGGTTTTATTCATTTAATGGAAATATTTTTACTGATATTGACTTTTTAGCTGCAAATGTTACTAATAGGCCAATAGTGAATACTGAGACTTGCATTTCTAATGAAAGTATTGAAGTTAAAACTGCTCAATCCAGTTTACCAACAACATCACCTATTGTTTTAAGGGAAATCCCTACTGTGAGTTTACAACCAAAATCATTTATTGTTTCACCTGAGATAATACAACCTCATCCTAAAGCCAAATTAACAAAAACAAATACTTCAAAAAGACATAAGGGAAAATCATGTATTTTAACTGATACACCTTAAATTAAAGTTATTCTTGATTCAAAATCTAATAACCAACAATTTAAAAAGTCCTCTTCAAGCAAAAGAAAAAAAATGTCAAAACAAATTACTTTTAGTCAGTCTGACACGTGCTTAAATAATAAAGCTCTGATGAAATTGATTTTGGAGTGAATATACTTGATAATGAAAGTGAAATTGTTTCTGGAAGTTTTTTAATTGTCAAGTTGGCCGGAAAAAAATACTCTAGATTTTATGTAGCAGAAGTTATAGCTGTTGGTATAGTTTACAAAATTTAGTATCTTAAGAAATCAGGAGACTTTGTAACAAGTTTATAAGAGAAGATGGCAATCTTTATGAAGTAGAACTTGAGGATATTATTATGAAACTTCCACTGCCAAGTATTGATGGTGGTTCACCTAAACTTTAGTATCTTATGTTTGATGTTAATCTGACTATTTATAATAATTAATATATTTTACTCTTTTATTATTGTATTTTTTGTTGTCATCACTAAAATATTTCCTTTAAAAAGCATTATGATCATATTTATATGAATATAGTCTGCCAGCTAGTATAAGTTATAAAAATATATTTTTGCTCTTTTTCTATCTAAAATAATAAAAACAACTATAGATATTAGAAAACATGTTTTGTACAATTAAATCGCAAATAAAGTTTAGGACCTTAACCCTAATTATTTCATGTAAGTAGCATCTAACTAAAGAAAATATGTGACTTTATCTAAATAGTTGTAATAACTGATTTTATTTTAAAAAATTAGTAATACTATTAGTAATACTGACTGAGTTTTGTAACTTCGATACACAAGTCTTTGCAAGATTGTAAGGATCAATATTTCTAATTTCTTTTAGACAATTAGGATTGATTATAAAATAATTAAATTTGTTTTTTTATTGATATAAAGTAGGCCAGAAGTCGCTATATAATATATAACATGCTAAAATATTTAAGAGGTTCAAACATTGCATGATTTTTTAATAATAATATTTTGGTCAAAGGAACAACGCGCGTCGGTCAAAGGTACAACGTATGTGTTGTACCTTTGACCAATAGACTTCTTTTGTTAAAACGCGTGAAAAAGATACTTCTTGGTCGAATGAAAAAAAAGTCCTAAGTATAATTTTTGGGCAAAATATGAAAGAATATTATAGAGTTTGAATGGTTTATGCTTATTCAATAGACTATGCAAAAAACGTCTTAAAGCAAAAAGTGGTCAAAGGTACAACAGGTTCCCCTACCCTCTATAGGCCGGGTGAATAAAAATGAGCAATTGCTTTTACTCAGTAATTGTTCAGCTTTACGTAAATAAAAATTTCAACAGTTTTGCTCAAATTTTTATTCACATAAAGTTAAGCAATCGGTAATTGGTCAGCTTTACGTGAATACTCGAGCAAAATTTCTTAAGTTTTTATTCACACAAAGCTGACCAATTACTGAGTAAAAACAATTGCTCATTTTTATTCACCCAGCCTAATGGGTCTTAAAATTTAAATCAAATTAAATGAGTTTTTAAATTAAAGGAGTTCAATCCTTAATATTAAATTGAAAAGGGACCAAATAATTTGTTTGATTTAAATGATCATTCTAATTATAGGAGTTTGAATTGCAAAAGTTCATTATTAATAAAAAAACAAGTATTTTTAAAGTGCTCTAAGAAAACTTAATGGTTTTCATAGAGCACTGGGGAAGAGTATTAACCAAGAAGCTCATATCGCCTTCCAGATCAATGTTGCTTTTAATATTATATATAATTAATATAGTTAATATAATTCAATCTATAATTATTACAATATATTTTTTGTTTGTCTTTACTGTCAGCTTACAAGTTTGATAATTAACCTCCGTTTTATTATGATTGTTCTGCTGCTTTTTAAAAATTATTAGTTGTTTGAGTTACTAGCTATCAAGCCTTCAAACAATTTTATTTTGTTTTTTCTAACGTTAGTACTAGTCAAATATGGAAACAAAATACTTGCAATAAAATGCTTTTGAAATAAATTTTTTATTTTTTGATTAATTATTAAACGATTAAACATTGTTAACAAAAGCAACACAAAATTTTAGTTTTTATAATAATAAATTGTGAATATGAATATCTTAAACTTGGAAAATACCTAGTACGGATCCAGGTCAATGTCTTAAGGAAGCGGGAGGGGGTAGATAAAACCACTGTTTCATTTGATCATTTAGAATGTTTATAAGTTTTTGATGTCGTTTTAATTTGTTGTTGTTGTTTTTTTTGTTGTTTTAATTTGTACTAACTTAATTAGTTTTCCAGATATGTATTTTTCAATTTGTTATTCAAAGAAATTATGACTTAAATTTGTGAATTGTTACATATTATCTTACTTGGAATTTTTTGTTAACTTGTTACATTGTTACATTTTGTTAACTTGTAACATTAACTTGTGCCAGATTAACCGGAGGGGGCAGGAGGTAGACAGCTTTTCGTTACAGCTTTAATAGGTGCTCTTAATAAAAGAGAGAAGCGGTTGAAAATATTGTTTAAAAAAGGGTAGGATCTTAATACAGTTTTAAATTAACTTAATCACCATTTTTAATGCATATTAAAAACTTTCTTTTTTGAGATAAAGAACAAACAATTTAAGCATAAATATATTATGTATATTAATGAACAATTTTCAGTATATATTTATTGAAAAATAAAATAAATATTCAATGAATCTAAACAGTGCCGGCCGCCCTCGCGAATATTTTTAATGCCGCCCCTCTCTTTTTCCTGATATTGATTTTCTGATTAAAAATCTTATACAAGTTACAAAAGTATTTTATTATTTTCCATTAAAAAAAAAACAACATCGTGAATGAGTATAAATAAACACACGATAACTGACTCCAAATTTTTACAACCTTTTATTTTTTTCCCTTTTTAATTTTGTCACGTAAGCTTGCAATTGATATTTAACTTCCGGAGCTAAACAGCTATAATTAAATAACAGCTAGAGTTCTGAAACTTTCAGCATTTGTGATTTGAAAATGCGCTTTATAATTGAATTTAGGGCCGAAGACATCAAAGGCTGGCGCAGTTGCCCCACTTTTTCGTAGCGGTATCTTAGCATTGATTTTTCATTATCTTCTGGATTAACTAGATCTCTGAAACTTTTAGCATTAGTATAGTCTCCATTTACGTTTTCAGGGTCGATAACCCCTCGGTCCTAAGTGGCCGGCACACCGGGGGCCTACCCACTTTTTAATATTTTATTTTTCCGATAAAGGTATAGGTTTATCAGAGATTCGTTGAAATTGCTTCGAGCGGGTGACAGCACCAGGTGGCCGGGACACGTGCTCGGCTTTAAAAAATCATTTTCAAAAATGTTTTTTATATACTTGTTAATTTATATTTTACTTTTAAGGTCTCCAAATAATCTAAGTAAATCTCCAAGAAAACCAAGGGCTGTAGAGTCAAAGTCGTGATATTTTTAGCGGAGTCGGAGTCGCTAAACAAAATCGCGACTCCGACTCCAATAGCAAAACTTCTCGGTATTGCAATTGCATGTACAAAACATTCAATTAACCTTATGTTCATACTAAACCTCAAACACGTTTCATAAATTTGTCAAAAAAGGAAATTTTTAACTTATTACGTAATATTTTTTTAAGAATTCAAAGAATTTTTCAAAAATTTTGTTTTGGAGTTGGAGCCGGAGTTGTGCTCAAAAAATTTCAACAACTTAAGTCGAAGTCGTTACTTTTTTTTTACGACTCCACACCCCTAGGTCTGAATAAAAAATAAAGCGCCAGTGCTGCTTTATATTAGTCTAGAATAATTATAGACATTTTATTTGATTATGCTTTATTAAAAACTTTTAGGCCCTCTAATATTACCCTAATATTTCAACAGTAAAAGGGTTTTAAAAAAATGTTATTAATTTATTGAAACAAATTTAGCTGTATAGTGTCTTTTTTAAATAAAATTCAAGTTTAAAATAGTGTCTAATCTAGTCTAAAATCTTGTATTTTTTTTAAATAAAAACCCATTTATAATAAAACAACTCTAACACATATGTACAATGATACTACAAATACACACACATGCAGTCGAGGATAAAGTATTGTTTAATGTTTTACACACAATATTTTCAGTATTCAGTTGTAAAAACTTAAAATTTATTTTTAAGGTAGGTAATGTTTTGCAAAAAAATTGTCACTATTACAGCCTGGAAATAAAAATACCTCTAAAAGTGTGCAGCCTCAAAACCGCGTTTGAGGGCAATGAGTTATTAACTCATACATTAATTCCCTATATATATCCCTCGCAAATGGGTTTTAGAATAAAAACTTTTTGGGGCATTTTTGTTTTCAGGCTCTAATTGTGACAATTTTTTGCTACACATTCAAAATAAGTACGAGCATCCTTATTTATTCGCAAGAAAAACTTATCTTTTTCTTTTACTCTAAATTTTCACCATTACTGGATCTTCAAGAAGATCCTTGCTGAATAAGTTTGCTGAAGATTTATTAATGGTGAAGCTTAGAGTAAAAAAAAAAAGAAAGATAAGTGTTTTCACTAAATCATTACTGCTCTGTTCTTCACATTGAGTACTCTATTTGTAACATATACTAACATATATATATATATATATATATATATATATATATATATATATATATATATATATATATATATATATATATATATATATATATATATATATATATATATATTTATATATATATATATATATATATATATATATATATTATGTTAGTGTATTCTACAAATAGAGTGCTCAATGTTCTTAAAGAACAGAGCAATAATAAATTAGTCAAAACACTTATCTAATTTTTAGTCTTCTACAAGTTAATCTGCCATCAGTAGGCTCATAAGGAATAATGTCTAAATATCAAAAAATTGGAGTTATAGAAAAAAAAATTTTACAGAAAGTTGGGAATTAGTTACATAACTAATTACACTAATTCCCATCTTCCTGTGAAATTTTTTTTTCTATAACTTGAATTTCTTGAATAATTTATATATGGGCATTTCCAAAATATCACGCACGCAAACTCATATATGTTTTTACTTTTATTTTCATAAAAATAAAACTAGCGATCTCCAATTTACTCTCATTTAATTCTAATCAATATAAATATTTTCTAAACAAAAAATAGTAAGAATTAGTAATGTTAACAAAGAATAAATAAAGTTTGAAATGGAATCACGCACGGAACAGAAAAACTTCTATTTTAGTTACAAGATAAATAAACTTTAATTCCTCAGACAATATAAGTTTCACCGGTATACTTTTTTTTTACAATAATATTTTAAACGTTAGTAAAGATTTCCAGAAAGTTACAGGATTGCACTATGAATCATAGAGTCACAGCAATCATTTAAATGCAGTTTATGAATGATCACGCACGAAAGTCACGCACGGATGTTTCAAATTTGTCAATTTCATATAGTTATTTTTATGAAAATAAATTGCTAGTGAGTATTTCAAGTGAAATATTATACTTCTGCGACTCATATTTAATATATTTTCGATGAGAAATGGCAGTCATCAATTATTTCTAGCTAGAGTATGGCGTTTTGAAAATTATTGTATATTTTTCAAAATGTAGCGATATCATTACTCAAAAAAATAAAATTGTAAAAATGTGTATATTTAATTTATTCAGATAGCCTAAAATATGATAAAAAAACTTTCGTTATAATTGTTCTTTAAGAAAATCAAAATAGTATGCATATTGCATAAAGTCCCAGCTTTTAATTGCTAAAACAAAGAAAAATAAAAAATCACGCACAGAAATGGATTTATATATATATTAGATATGTATATATAAGTATAAATATATAAATATATATTATATATGTATATAAATATATATATATATATATATACATATTATATATATTATATATATATATATATATATATCATATATATATATATATATATATATATATATATATATATTATATATATTATATATATTATATATATATATATATCATACATATATATATATATATATATATATATATTATATATATATATATATATACATATATATATATATATATATGTATATATATATATATATATATATATATATATATATATATATAAATATATATATATATACATATATATATATATATATATATATATATATATATATATATATATATATATATATATATATATATATATATATATATATATATATATATATATATGGTTTATCATCTTTACGAAGGATTGTTAGCTTTTTTTATTTCTTTTCGTAGAGAATGTTTTTTCAAAGCAAATATTGACAATATTGACATTATAATGTCAATATTTGCTCTAATAAATTTGAGCTGATCTCTTTATCTACTTTTGGATCAATGTCATAACATAACCTTTGAAAACATGATTTTATTACAGTGTTCTCCATCATAAAATCTAGTAAATCTGAGGTAACAATTTTTGTAGAAAATTGGGCAGTTTTTTCTCAAAAAATATTTTTATTCTTAAAAAAACTTTGTTGCATTGTTTTATTTGTTTTCCACAATCCCCCTCTGTCACGTGAATCAATAAGTGTTTGAGCATCATCAGAATCTGTTTTACATGCAAGTAAAATTGCAATACATTGTTTGTTAAACTGACTGCAGAAGTTTTTGCTGAAACGATATTTACTATAAAGTTTATGGACAATATGCCCACTAAGGTATTGCAAACATTTCACTTCTCTTTCAGAAAGCAAGTTAACGGTATTAGATTTGTTAACAATATTAGAATGTTCAGAAGATACAGTTTTTTCAGAGAGATGAATAACAAGATGATTTACAACTTCAACCATAAAAATATTTACTTAAGTTACATCTCCACCTAATATTTCTGGTAAAACATTTTCAGACAACAATCCATAAAAATTTGAATAAAATTTCTCGATATCATCATTAAACAAATAAATTGTAGGTCTTATAACTTCCCAAAAGGTGTTAGCATCCTCAACTGAAAAACATATAGATTTAAAAGAATCACAAATAGTTGGTGGTAAGCACATATCCTTTGCTACAATAGCCACACACTCATTTAAAATACATTTTAACTTCAAAGGGTGTAATTTTTTTAAAGAACACTCGTTCATAAAATCATCTGAACTACACTCAGGTTTGTGTTTGCATTTATTGTGTCTTTCAAGTCCTTTGATCATCAAAGACAGTTTCACAAAGTTGTTCTTCCAGGTTGTCTTGGTCGAAGAGCCCGTCTCTGACATTTTCATCGTCATGCTGAGACATGTCGGCTGTCTTTGATGATCTGTATAAAACCATCAAAGTTTGATGGTTTTATAAACTTTTTTACAAAGATTACTTTGAAAATTTATTGCTTTATTTGGAATTTCAAAAACGGAATCATCTAATTCTTTATTAAGATCAATATCTTAGTTTAAAAAACCATCATCAAACAATATATACATTTCATTTAAACTTGAATATAACAAAATTTCTCCTTCGTTTTGTGCCATATTATTTGTATTTGTGCAGGATGAGCGGGCCGCATAAACTTATTTCAACTTAAAAATCAAATTTCAAAGGCTGCGGTTCGCGTTTCCAGACTATCTATTTCTTGTGACTATGACTTCACGCGTATTTTGAGCATTCAAAATGGCAGCCTTGGTACAATTTAAGACCTTAAGTGAGGTACGAATTACACGACTAGACTCACTTTGAGTTTATAACGAAATTAGACAACAAATGCTAAAGGAATTTTAATTTCTTGGAATTTAATTTGAATTCATATAACTCGTGCTTTCACATAAATATGATAAAAAAGACATATTTAACATGTTTAAATTCTAACAAATCTAAACATTAAACCCCAAAAATAAGAAAACTTTGGCATCTTATCAACTCGAGAAAACTGCGGCGAGAATCATGTTTCATCTCACGAAAAAACAATTGATTCGTTAGTTCAACATAGCAAAAATAAAATTTAAGTCAAAAGATATTTTTTGGGTTGTGAAAATAACTAGATACAGCAAAAGTACAATTTAGGCGCCGGTACAATATCGGCAACCTTACTTTATATATATATATATATATATATATATATATATATATATATATATATATATATATATATATATATATATATATATATATATATATATTATATATATATATATATATATATATATATATATATATATATATATATATATATATATATATATATATATGATATATATATATATATAATATATATAATATATATATATATATATATATATATATATATATATATATATATATATATATATATATATATATATATATATATATATATTTATTTATTCAGATACATAAATATGAGATATGTAACAGTTTTTTTTTTCTTTTTGTTTTGTAGATTTTTATTTTTTTTGCTAGTTGATCTATTTAATTATATTTTAATTCTATTTATTTATATTAAGATCTATTTAATTTATATTTTATATTTATATTATACTTAAATTTTTATTTATATTTAAATTATACTTATATTTATTTATATTAAATTTATATTAAATTTTTTATTAAATCTTTTTATTAAATTTTATTATTAAATTTTATTATAAATTTTATTATTAAATTTTTTTGTTAAATTTTATATTAAACTTATATTAAATTTATATTAAATTTTATTTATATTTAAATTATATTTATATTATTTATATTAAGATCTGTTTAATTATATTTTAATGATCTATTTAATTATATTTTGTCAGTAGAAAAAAATGATTTTATTATTTAATATTGTATTTTGTGTTATACGGTATTTATAAGTTATGTATCTTACGGTATAAGCTATTATAAACATTGTACGGGGCTTAGTGATAAAACAATAATAGTCTTCCCCGTCATGTACATCTTTTATTCTTGTACATTGTAATTGTAATTATTTTTTAACGGCGAAATAAAGAATAAAAAAAAAAAGTGCTTAGAGTCAATTTGTGACTGATGTAACATAGTATCATGAAACTTAATCAAGCCGAAAAAAATACAGTCATTACGGATAACTTTGAACGGTTTGCGCTAGGTTTATCTCTACAAAAATTGTTTTACTAACTAGATAAAATATATTTTTACATAAAGGGTGTTCTGATGATCTCTTTTTTCTAGTTTGATATCATTTTTTTAAATTTGCTAGATATTATGTAAAAAAACAATGTTCAAATAGGCGTTCAAAGTTACCCTCGCATTTCGGGTAACTTTGAACACTATTAAACTGAATGTCAATTTTAATCTTTTAAATCTAAAAAGTTGTTTAAATTTCTTTGTATTAGTTTAAATTAATTTTTTAAAAAATCTAGTTAAACTATTTCGAGAATAAACAAACAAGTTTTTCAATAAAATATTTCGAGAATAAACAAACAAGTTTTTTCATTTCATAAAATAATTTTTAAGGTTATAAAAGAAAAAATAATTAAGACATTATTTTTATACAATTCTCCACAAATAAACACTATTGACTATAAAACTAAATATTACAGTGTTTCATTCTTTTAGTCTTGAGTTACAACTAACTCTTTTACAAAATAATCATGATCAAGGAAAACATGTACATAGTGATTGTTTATTTGCTCAAATTAAAAAACTGCATCATTTTGAGATACAGGTAAAACTAGTTCATTGTCTTCAATAACTTGATTAACATTTACGATGCTTGAACTTTGTACAATATTAAGTTTTTTGTTTATTTTCATAACCATATTATTTGATCCAAGTGGTCTTCCTCTTTTCTTTGCTTGAATATTATCTTGACTTTTTTTTTTATTGTCTCTTTCCTTATAGTATGCTTCTACCTCAGTGGCTGATACACTTTTCCCTGCTGTTATTGGTAACTTAAATTTTTTGCTTACTTTATAATTAAGATGAATATCATCAACATAATTCCTAAACGATTCTCCAATATTGAGTTGAATATCTATATTTGTAAAACTGGGTAATTTAGAGAGAACATGTTCTGGTACAAATGGATATATGCCAGCAGCCTTAAATCCTGCTTGGAGATTATGTTCTAGATTTTCTTTACCAATATTAAGAGTAGATTTAATAAGCTGCGTAAACAAATTTTTAGGCAGGTTATTAACCTTTTTTCCTCTGGATGTTTTACGCCATTCATTAAGAACTGACCTCCAATCAGCTTTTAAACTCGAGAAATATCCAACATCTAAAGGTTGTAAAAGGTGTGTGGAATTGGTTACCAAACATATAAATGTTATATTATGCTTTTCACATATATTTAAGGCTTTTAAAGATATATGAGCACTTAAATTATCGCAAATCAGAATTTTTTTACCTTCCTTATTTATAATATTTGAAACAAAGTGATTTAACAGTCACTCTTCAAATATTTGAATTTCCATCCAGCCACTGCAAGAAGTTGCCATTCTTGATCCTTCTGTTGCATTGAAAAGCCAGTCAGACCAACTGTGTTTTCTTTTAAAAATGAAAAATGGTGGAATTAGTTTTCTGAGGCATTTCCACAAAAAACAACAGTGTAACAAGTTTTTGTTGTGTTTCTTATAAGTTCTGGATGGCGAGAGGATCGACGAAAAATAAGTTTTTTTTTTCGAGGGTCATCATGAAACCCTGTTTCATCCATATTGTAAATGTTATCTGGCGTTACTCCATTTAATTCCTTCTCTAGATTTTGAAAAAATAATTTTATTTGTCAATAATTAATCTGTGCACGTTTGCTTGAATTACAATGAGATTTTCTTTTAATGATGGATGCCTGTCAAGATAAAGTTTACACCACTCCCAACCTGGTCGGTTATCTTTAAACTGTTGTATATTTTTTCCACTATCATCCAGATAGATTTTGACAATACTTTTAAAATCATTAATTCCAATTGGTATACCTTTGTCACTTCAATAAAGTAAGTGATTTTCAAAACAAAGTTCTTCATCAATGCTAAGGGCAATAGGGCGCCCTACTGATTTACAGTGTTTACTTTTTAGCTTATATAATAATGTTGCTTTAGGTACTTTATAAATTTTAGAAGCTTCACCAATCGACATTTTTTCTAATTTAATTTTGACTAAAACCTCTTGAAGTGTAGAATTGGTGTAATTAGATTTAGTGCCATATTTTCTTGTGCCAGGATGAGTTGTCGAACATTTTCTTGGCATTTTATGAATGCTAAAAATATAAAGATGATTTATGTTGTTAATGAAAATTATTTAATTAATTGCATATTTGCTATTAATAAAATATATTATTAAATTTATCAAGATAGCCATAAATATCAAAAATTAATATAATATAACAGTAATAGATATTATAATTTTTGATATTTATAATATCATATATCATTATATAATAAAAATACTATAATAAAAGGATGCCTATTATTTATTATGTATTACTGCAATGTTACTCAGACAGCAAAAAAAGCATTTTTGGAAAATATTGATTGTCTAAAGTTACCCTGAATTTGGTTATATTTTAGCTAAGTGGAAATAAATATCCTTTTTGTAGCAAAAAATATGTTAAATCCTATTATTTTGAGTTTGTATTAAAATTCGAAGAATAATTCAATAAAATACTTAAAAATCTATTCAGATAATTACAATATAATACCAAATATTCTAAATTGAAAACACACGATGTTATCACCACATTCGACTGTGTAACTGGAAATGGGGGAAAACATTATTTTTGAGAAATAAAATTTAATTTTCTTTTGTCAAACTTTTGTAAAAAAAGAAATTCATCATATTATTCTTTGATAAAGCAACAGGCAAAGAAAATACCAAAGAAAAAAAAATTTAAAAACATTTACATGTTTAGTTCAATGTTACCCGCAAATTCAAAGTTACCCAGAATGACTGTATGTGTTTCGGCTTGATTAAGTTTCATGATACTATGTTATATCAGTCACAAAAGTAAAATACTAAAGCAATTCGAACAAAAAAACAATGTTAAATATGCATATTTAACATTGTTTGCATATTTAACATTGCATATTTAACAATGTTAAATATGCATATTTAATGTTAAATATGCATATTTAACATTGTTTTTTTGTTCCAAACAAATGGAATTGCTTTAGTATACAGTTGCTCAGTGGCCGTATTCTCATCTCTCCGTTAAGCTTAACGAAGCTTTTATATAAAATTTCATGACAATATTTATAAGTCAAAAAATGACATAAACTTTGTTTAAATTTGTTTAAATAGTACAAAACTAAAATAAAACGATTTTAATTTAAAAAATTATACTTTTTAAGAATTTTTTTGATAATGTAGTTTAAAAGAAATTTTAGACAAACGCTCCGTTAAGCTTAACGGAGAGATTTTTTGATCATCAAAGATTTATATTTAAATTACATTTATATTATTTATATTAAGATCTACATATTATTTATATTACCTTTATATTATTTATATTAAGATCCACAGATTTTTTGATTATCACCCAATTTATTTTTTACTTAAATTGTTTTTAAATATTCGGCTCAAAAAATTTTCTGCCTCATATTTCGCTTTTTTATAAGGCATCATTAATAATATCATTAGGTAGCCGAGTCCAGTCATTTTAATAATACGAGATATCACGAAGAAATAGCGATTAGTCTTATGTGAATATGTGAATTATGCTCTTGTCATCAACAATAAATTTGAATTTCTTTTTTTTAATTTTGCATCAACTGTCTACATTTCGGACAAATCTCTATAGGCGTCATTTTTTTGAAATTTCTCCATGCGGGTTATCTAAGGAAATAATCGCATCGTAATAGGGCGTTTTTTAGAATGTTAATTAAAGGTTTCCAACTACGCCTTTTTTTGTCTTTTAAGTTCTTTTCCACATTCTCTAGTTCGGATATGTTTAAAAGCAAATGTTTTGCAGCTATCTGCAGTTAATAAAGTTTGCCACAAACAACTTACTCTGTTAAAATAAGGCTCGTAGCACAAATATGTACAAAAGTGATTTTGAACTTTAATTTGATTTCGTGTACTTTTTTTGTCGGTTAGATTAAAAGAAGACTTATGCTGAAAGGTTTAAGGAAATTATAACAATTAAATAAAAATTTTACTTCTGTTTAAATCAATTAAGGACCATGAGTAATATTTGTTCTGGTGCCAATATTAATATATGTTACATTCCGCAGCACATACTATCTACCATATTATCTATTATTTATAATAGATAAGATACTTAAATACTTGAAACAAGTTTTAAACTAGTTTAAGGATAATAAAAAACAGTATAAAAGTTCAATGATTTTCAATGAAACATTTATTCTGTCTGTTAAATACTGCAGTTCCAAGGTGAGTTAAATAAAACTTTACCTGTTTTTATATGTTTGTTGTGTTTGTATGATTGTTGTTTCTATCATTGTTGTTTTTTATAGGGTTGTTGTTTTTATGATTGTTGTGTTTATAAAAAATAAAATTACCAGATATAAAGAATTAAAACATTGACTACAGTTTTATCTTTTTAGATTACGGTTTAAAATGAAGTGTTTCTTCTCATTGCTTGTTTTGTTTTCAACATTGAGTGCAATACTCAGTATATGTGCACCCAGGGTAAAAAGTTTAAATGACTGTAGAGAAGTGTGCCAACGGGTAGTTGGTTGTTATGGGTTCAACTACGTTCCAGCTAATAAACTTTGCTTTTTAAAGGTATTAATCTCGTATAGACTTCTATAGGCTATAGACTTTTAGTATAAAACACTCTCACAAGAATTTATTACTTACTTTTCTTTAATACAAACTTATTGTAAATGACTATAATTATTGTTTCTATTTTTATAACTTATTGTTATTTGTTATTGTTAATTTTAGTATTTTCAAACTTTAAATATTTAATTCTTTTATATATAAAATCAAAGTTTTAACTATTATTGTTGATGCTTAATTTTATTATTATAAATGTTACCTTTTTTTTAATAAATATTCCAAGGTATTTTCTTAACTTCGGTAAATGTATTATTTGTACGCAACCTTGAAACTTAGCACTTAATTTGAATTTTATATATATTGTATTAATATAAAATTTATATAAAATGTATGTGTTTTCACAGTATCGATATATATATATATATATATATATATATATATATATATATATATATATATATATATATATATATATATATATATATATATATATATATATATATAGATAGATAGATAGATAGATACTGTGTCTATATATATATATATATATATATATATATATATATATATATTTAAATATTTATATATATATATATATATATATATATATATATATATATATATATATATATATACATATACATATATATATATATATATATATATATATATATATATATATATATATATATATATATATATATATATAAATATATATATATATATATATATATATATATATATATATATATATATATATATATAGATATAGATATATATAGATATATATATATATATATATATATATATATATATATAACATATATGTATATATATATATATATATATATATATATATACATTTATGTATAAATATATATATATATATATATATATATATATATATATATATATATATATATATATATATATATATATATATATATACTTACTTTATACATGAAGAATAGATATAAATTTTACGGTTATTTTTTTGTTCTCATCATCCATTCACAAAATAATTATTTTGTTTTCAACATTTAATCATAAAATTTTTAAATTATTAAAACTTTATTAAGGTTAAAATTCAAAAGTTTCAATTTTTAAATTTAACAAACTCTTTTTAGGATAAACCATGGAGATGGCGTGCCATTTCTTCATTAGGGTCGTTTTCTGGCTTTGCAGGATTTAATCTAACATATGAAAACACAGATTTTAATCAAGGAGACATGGATGACTGCATTGTAAATCAAAAACGAATGGTCAAAGATAAAAAACTTGTCAATCTCTCAAACAAAAATTAACATTTAATTTTATATTTTCATATTATTTTTGTAAAACGGTTCAAAAAAAGCTAAATTAATAAAAGAAAGGCTATTTATTTTATGCTGTTTCGCCAATCCTTTAATACATATGGCGATGGAATAGGATTGCTTATGCATCACAACGATAATTAGAAATAGCTAAAAACTTGAAAACCAACTAACATTATTGTATAATGTTAGTTGGTTTTCAAGTGTATAAATGCGCGCGTGTGAGTGAGTGTAAGTAAATACCCGCCTAGTATTATCAAGGTTTTTTAGATGTTTCAAATAATTTGCTTTGAAACTCAATTAGTTGAATTTATGTTTAAAAGTAACTTATTTTGACACATTTAAAGTTGGAGTACTCCAACTTGACATTTTCGTATAAAATAACAACAAAATTCTTGCGAAAAAATATTTTTGTAATGTGTCATTAACATTTTTTTTACTAGTTATTTAGATGCTGTAAAAAGTCGGTCATATCACGGAGCACCACAGAATTGCATTTAACGTGGTGCAATACCAAGTTGAGAAAAATTGTAACTAACTTTCAAAATAAAATTAAAATTAAGGTTTCTTTCTCATCATTCACCTTTTCTTATGATTGTAAGAGTTTTTCTTCTTTTATTTTCACTTTCCTGACGAGTTGCACCTTGTTCGACTAATCCTTGTTTTTTCTTTTAGAAATTGCTAAAATGTTTGATACCACACCATATAAACCAAAATGTCTCAAAACATTATAGTTTTATTATAGTAACACCCTTATCACCATCATTATATGCCAAAATAGCTGAATATGTTTTCATTTCTAGTGTTGATTTGGAAAACTCTTTGTTGTATACAAGCCCAAACAAGTTTGTTAAGTAGCTTCTTAGCGTTTTGTGTATTCCCATGTGAGCATTTTTATAACAATTCATCAAATTTTAAATTTCTGAAGATTGGTTGTATTAAAACTTTTATCCATAAAGCTATGGTAGATCTGAATTTGCAGTTCTTTTGATTCAAAGCCCAGTTCTTACACCAACAGTATTTTTCACGAGGACAAAACTGGTGGCGTGTGTAAGTATCATGAAAATTGGTGAAGTGAAAAAATATGACATAAACCGTTTTCTTCATTGCATACAAGTTTTACTTTAGTAAAAAAGAGGAGAAAATTCTAGTTTCTGATCACATATATCTCGTATACTGTATAAAACAATTTTAGCGAATATATTCATTTTATACTTTTATAGTTTATACTGTTTTTATTGAAAATATTCGTGTATTAGTTATATGAGTTTATATAGAAGCATAACCCTTTAACTGGCAATATTTGTTTATACTTAATTTATATTTAATTGTAATTTATGCCATTTATATGGCATAAATTATAATTTATACCATTTCATACCATATTCGTTTTATATTTATTTTATACATAATTATGATCTGCATCATTTTAGTTTTTGTTTTGTAAAAATGTAAACTATTTTAGTAGAACTATTCGTTTTATACGTAGTTTATATTTAATTACAATTTATACCCTTAAACTGGAAGTATTTGTTTTTTATACAAAACTTAATTAGTTTTAAAGCTTATACCGTTGAAGTAAAGCTATTTGCTTTAGACTTTGTTTAGAAATGATTATAAGTTATGCCCTTTGACTGGAAATATTTGTTTGATACTAAGTATATACTTAATTATAATTTAACACCACATTATTAGAGTAGTTTGTATTAAAAATGCGTACCACATTGGTGGAACTATTCGTTTTATACACTGTTTATATATAATCATAATATATACTGGAAATATTCGTTTTATGCTCAGTTTATATTTAATCATACTTTATTCCGTTTAAGTGAGATTATTCGTTTTATATCTTGTTCATATTTAACTACCACTTTAAACCAAGTTTATGTACAGTTTTAATTTACACCGTTTTGGAAAAGTTAAATTTTGATGTACAGTTATAATTTTATGTACAGTTTTAATTCACACCGTTTTGGAAGATTTAAATTTTAAATAAAACTTGTACAATCGAATAAATCATTTTTTAAAATTGAAAACTTGCTCGATTAGTTTGATTGTTATTTTATATATATTAGGGCCTTGCGAAGCTTCGAAACTTCGAATCAAATCGAATGCAAAAAGTGATTCGAAATTCGATTCGAAAATCTACATATTGTCGAATCAAGGTTTCTTAATATACTTTCAAAATTAGTAGTTGCTAATCATTAAGATCTTTTTTTAATAAGCAGTTCTATCAGTTGCTGTAAGAAAATAGCTTCTTTTTTTATAGTTTATTTATTTTAAGGGGTTCTCCCATTAAGTGCGTAACACTATAAATAAATTTTAAATATAGGTATGATCTTTTAAATATTTCCGTGCGTTAGAGACGCACGGAAATTTCCTTTTGACATAAAGCGCTATATTACTTTAAAGGAATCAGCGCAAGAGAACCAATAATCTCCTACTTCTATTTAAATAGAAAACTTAGTGTTACACTTTATGAATGACCCCTAAACAGAATAAAAACTCAAATTTCAATTATAAATTATAAAATTGTCGTAATTATTCACTCCAAGGTTTTTAAAACTCCACGGTGATGCTATTCACGTAAGATTAATGACATAAAAACAATGTTAGAAAGTAAATTTAAAACAGTAGTACTTGCAGAAATGTAAGGTTGTAAATGTTCCATTACCTTTGATAATAGCAACTATTTAGTTTTAACGGTTCAATATATATCTAATCTAAGTAAACAGAATGGAAGCTAAAATTGCGTTGTTTATCTGTGGTAAATCTTGAAGATATTGATGAAGATCATACTTCTCAAAAAACAAAAGAGGTTACTATAAATCAACTACAAAGTTGAAATATTGAAATAGACAACGTTCGATGTGCAAGCACAGACACGACAATCGCAATGCCTGCCACTGCTAGTTTTTATGGAATTACATGGCAGCCATGTGCTGCACATGTTCTTCAACTATGCATTAAGAGTGTTTTAAATGTTCAACAACAAGTTAAAAACCTTATTAGTTTGGTACACAAAATTGAAGGTTTTTTTAACAGTTCGCCTGTAGGTCATAAATGTTTAAAGAAATATCAACTTGAAAAAAGACTTCCAGAATCATGCCCCCCAATTAATATTGCTATTAGGTTTAACATTACATTTAAACTTCTGAATTGGACATGTTTTAAATTGTACTGCAATAACAATGGTTCTTACGGAATGTACTAGATGCGCAAAAGCTCCTCCTCAAGCTTTATCGGTGACGATAAAAGAAATTAAAAAAAAGCGTAAAACTACATTAAATTATGAGCAGCATAAGGAGTTACTTACACAACTACATTAAAAATGAGTTACTTTCACAACTACATGTACGCTTTAATTTAGAAAATGTTACGCTTCTTACCTCAACATATTTAGACTCTAGATTTAAAGCCGTAATTCACACTAAAAACGAGATTTCAATTATAAAAAACCATCTGATTGAAATTTCCGTTGATTTTAAACCATGCGAAACTACTTCTTGCGTAAATTCTATCAATGAAGAAAAAGTTGAAAACTTATCTAAAAATTTACTTGACGATGTATTTAAACAAGTTAAGGAAAAAGAATCTGAAAAACATAAATTTTTTACAACTAAATTTTGCAAAAAGACACATTAAAAATTGCGTTGTTACGGAAATTGAATTCTACAGTTGTTCACAAATCATAAATAGTGATAATTTCCCACTTGAATACTGGGGAAAAAATAAAAATATTTCCCTGTTCTTTTGTACGCGGCTCGATCTGTATTAGCTGTACAAGCAACAAGTTGTTCTTCTGAACGAGTCAACTGAACTGGTGGAAATGTAATAAGCTATTCGCGTCACTTTCTATCTAATAATAATGCTGAAACCATGATTTGGGCGCAAAAAAATAAGGACATTTTATTTTAACTCCTTTTTATCCTATAAAGTAACGATGACTTATTTCTTTTTTACTTTAAACTTTAAGATATTTTAAGAGAAAACAATGCAAATGTCTTTGTTTTTGAGTGTCTTTAAATAACTTCAAGCCATTCCAAGAAAATTGACAGGTGAAATACGAAAATAAAAGAATAAACGTAATGTGAAGACTTAGTCCTTAATAAAGTTGCTTTTTGAAATATATTTTATGAAAAAAATGCTTAAGTTTAGATTTCCTCACAATTTTGATTCGATTCCTGATTCGAATTGCGAATCAAGAGTTTTGATTCGATATTCGATTCGGAAAAAAAAAATGCAGATTCGCAGGGCCTAAATATATATATATATATATATATATATATATATATATATATATATATATATATATATATATATATATATATATATATATATATATATATATATATATATATATATATATATATATATATATATATATATATATATATATATATATATATATATATATATATATATATATATATATATATATATGTATATATATATATATATATATATGTATGTATATATATATATATATGAAGTAATCGCATAAAAAATCGAATAATATTGCAAAAAAAAGGAATCCACTACTTTAAAAGGTAAGAGCCCACCTGTCATTAAGGGTTGTAAAATCAGAACTGTGGAAATGGTGATTGCTAAAAGAATCCTTAAAGGTTCAATAAGTGAAGTTAAAGATAAAGACAAAGTTACAATTTGAGAAAAAAATAAGTGTGGTGTTTGTGACAAGAATATAGGCAGCAAAGACGCTATACAGTGTGAAATCTGCGACAAGTGGCATCACTGTAAGTGTGTAGGGATTACAAATGAGTTCTGTGAAGTTATTAGTTCGAATGAACAGACACATTGGTTCTGTAAAGGTTGTAACTCTGGTGCAGGTAAACTAATTACGGAATTTAAGAGATTACAAGAAAAAGTTGAAGGTTTTGAACTATCACTTATCAAACATATGGAAGAAAGAAAAAAGGAGACAGATAATAAATGTTGTCTAGAAGTTTCTATTCAACTAGAAAAATTTGATAAAAAAATAATCAACATTCAAAAAGAATTAAAATCTATTATCCAAAAAACAGACGTTCAAATAGACAAAACCGTCGAGTATCAAGAAAAAAATGGTCTGAAGTCATTTCTCAACAGCTAGATAATGAACTAAAGACCAGAGCAATAGATGTTGACAAGATGCAAAATGTTCGACTACAAGCTCAAGTGAAAGCTGATGAAATATAGAACAAGGAAATTCGTAGAAACAACATAATACTATTTAGAGTACCAGAAAGCAACAACACCTCAGCTGATGAACGGTACCAAGAAGATGAGAAATTTTACCTTGAACTTTTCAGTGTAATTAGTTCGGATATTGTTAAAGAAGATATAATTAAAGTGATCCGGCTTAGAAAAAAAGATGAGAATACATTAGTTCGTTCAAGACCATTATTAGTAAAACTTTGAAATCAATTTCAAAAAAACCTTGTGATGGAGAATCTAAGTAAACTTAAAAATGCAGATACTAAGTATAAGTCATTCAAAATGGCTCATGATTTAACAATAAAAGAAAGAGAAGATCTCATAGTTCTTGTTGCAGAAGCAAAGAAAAAAACAGCAAAAGATATTTCGGAGAAATGGATACATGTGGTAAAAGGCAGACCAGAACGAATGAAAATCATAAGGCTAAAGAAATCTTGGGGAAATATATAATTGATAGAGTTTGCACAAATAAAATGTACCAAAATAATGAAGCCCTGCTCTCTGTTTATATTGATAAATCACCGTTATTATGTTTGTACTTAAATGCAAGAAGTTTGATTAATAAAATGAGTGAACTCCAAGCAACTATCAATACTTTACAACCAGATATTATTGGGATAACTGAGAATTGGACTACGGATATTGTATTGGATTCTGAACTTGAATTAGCTAATTACATACTTTTTAGACATATTAGAATAGTCAAAAAGCGAGGGGGAGGTGTGTTACTATATATCAAAACAGTATGACAACCTGTTGCAGCCCAAACTATCCTGAGCATATTAGGTGTAGTATAACTGGTTTACAAAATGGTTTACAAAAAATCTACTAATTGGAGTCTGCTACAGAACAAACAATGTTGATATATTTCGTAAAAAAGTGGATAGTCTACTGAGCGATCTTCTTCACGAAGTCAGCGTACATTGAATATTGTTGATGGATGATTTTAATTATGGAAATATTTACTGGAAGGGGTTTGGCCATACCAGGTGCTTCACAGGAAACTCAATTATTCTATGAATGCGTCCAAGATACATTTTTAATTCAACATTTTTCTGAACCGAATAAAGATAAAGGTATTATAAACTTGGCTTTTAGCAATGAATAGCAATATTCACAACCTCAATTCATTGGGGGATAGTGATCATTTCATGATAACCTTCAACATCCATATAAAATCAATTTAAAAAAATTTAGAACTTTATTTGACTATAATAAAGGAAATTTTGATTGCATTAGACAAGAGTTGCAAAAAATCAACTGGAATTTAAAACTTGAAGGAAGCGCCCTAGATTATTATTTAACATATAAATCAATATCGCTTGACTAGAATTAACAAATGTTCCAAAGCGATTGATCAACACTAATTCTAAATACAAAAAACCCTTACAGATGACTCGTAAAGTAGCCAAAGCAATCAAAAGAAAAAGGGAAAATATATTCTAGACACAAAAAAAAATATCACACTGCAGTGGTTAGTGTAAATAAAAAATGCAAATGAGTAATTAGGAGTGCAAAGATTGACTTTGAGTATATGCTGGCACGAAATATCAAACATGATTCTAAATCATTCTTTGCTTATGCGAGAAGCTAAACAAAGTCAACATTTAAAGCTGGAGTACTGTTAAATAATGATGATGTTAAAATTGATTCAGTTACTGGAATAACTGAAGAATTTAATATAAGAATATTGGCATAATACCAGAATCTGAAGGTATCCTTAATAGGCCTAATATTGGTAGGATGAGTGACTGCATGTTTACCGAGAATGATGTGAGAACAAAATTAACTAAACTTAGAATAGATGAATTGGTTGGAGCTGATAATATAGGGCTAAGACTACTTTACAATATTCAAAATAAAATTTGTGTTCCACTTTATTTGCTGTTTCGGAAATCACTTGATGATGGGGTGGTGTCAGATGATTGGAAAAATGCTAATTTAATTCCACTATTCAAAAGTGGTAGTAGATCAAATGTAGACAATTACAGATCTGTTAGTCTTACCATTCAAATTTGTAAGTTATTCGAATCAATACTACGGGATGCTTTAGTCAATTACCTTGAAATGAATCAAGCAATAGTAGACTCGCAACTTGGATTCAGGAAAGGAAAACCCTGTGTGACCAATTTAATATTGTTTTTAGAGCAAGTAACAGGATTTGTTGACAATGGAAATTTTGTAGGTGTGATATATTTAGATTTCTCAAAAGCCTTTGATAAGGTTCCTCATCAAAGTCTGCTAAAAAAGTTGTATAGCCATGTAATTGAAAGCAAACTTTTTCAATGGATATATTCTCGGTTGATTAACAGGGTTCAACGAGTAGTTTTAAATGGAAAAAATTCTTTGGGAAAGTAATTTGTGGCATACCACAAGGATCAGTATTAGGTCCAATCCTATTTTTGATATATTTTAATTATCTGGATACCGGTGTGACAAACCGTATATTAAAATTTGCTGACAATACTAAAACATTCTCGAAAGTTAATACCGCAAGTGATGGTTTGCATCTCCTAGAAGGTCAATTAAAGCTTGTTAAGTGGTCCATTGAATGGCAAATGCAATTTAATGTTATGAAATGCAAAGTTATGCACTTTGGAAAAAAAACATCAGTTATGAATACAGTATAACCGGGGTTATTTTAGAAGAAATTGAGACTTAGGGTTGTAATACCAAATGATTTGAAAGGATCTAACCAGTGTATGAGGGCTTATTGCATTGCAAACAAGATTCGAGGAATGATAAATTGCACAACTGCCTATAAACAATCTGATATTATGATGACACGATATAAATCATTAGTTTGTCCACACATAGAATATTGTACATCTGTTTGGTCACCTTTTTATGTCAAAGATAAAGAAATAATTGAAAAAATACAACATTGTTTCAATAAAATAATAATAGAAATGGAACATCTATCCTATGCAGATAAAATACTTAAACTAGGTCTATGGACACTTTAGGAACAAAGGAACATATCGGATTTAACATAAGTGTACAAAATGTTGCATGGGCTTTCTAGTTTTTTCTACAAAAAATTTGTTGAATTAGCTACAAACAAAATAACAAGATTCGCAAGTTAAACATAGGTTCGCAACTATGGTCAGACAATATTTCTCCTTAGAACGTGTAGTCAACCGCTGGAACTTATTTGACAATTATAGTGTATTAGTCACTTCCCTAAATTGTTTCAAATCAAAAAAAATATATATATATATATATATATATATATAATATATATATATATATATATATATATATATATATATATATATATATATATATATATATATATATATATATATATATACATATATATATATATATATATATATATATATATATATATATATATATATATATATATATATATATATATATATATATATATATATATATATATATATATATATATATATATACATATATATATATAAAGTTATATTATTATTAAAAACTTGACACACATTTTTTGGTAGGGGAATCCAGCTCATCCTTACCAAAAGACAAGTTTTCTACAAAGAAATGTTTTGCAATACTTCTTGCATTTGAAGGAGAAGCACCCAAAACAAAAAAAAAAACAGAATTATCCACTGTCCATTGACAAAAAAACTTTGAAATCAGCTGCCATAATGAAAAACATATTTGCGGCCTTCTTTCAAAGTTAATTACACCTTGAATGAAGGGTGGATTTCAGATTTTACAATTATAAACAATCAGGTAGGTACTAGAAAGTATAAGTTTTCCTTTTCTTTTTTATTTTGTTACTTTTATTAGAGGAAAATAATAATATAACTAATGTCTGCTGTTAAATAAGTGAATAAACAGAAATAGATGTGTTGTAAAATATACCAAACCAATAAATCGCATTTTTTAGTATAAAGATAGAGAAGCTGATCCGAACTCGGAAACTATTAAAAAAAAAACAAAAAACAAGGTAAACATTATTACAGATTAAAAAATTAAAGAAGTTTTTAACTCAGATAAAAAGGATCTTTTGGATTGCACCTGAGCTTGTTACTCTGGTTCCAATCATTAAAGCTGATAGGAAACAAAATGATCAAGACAAGACTGAAGATATTGCATTTTTATTGGACCAATTAGGAGATAAAAAAACTAGAATAGCCGAAATGGACATAAGGTACCTATACTCTATAAACAGGAGTTTATACAAAGTTAAAAGGAAATCAAATTTGCATGAAACCATGTCAGAAAATAAATTCAGCTCAAATGGGTAGGAGAGAGATGAAGATAACGATGACTTTCCATGCCCAGATCCAGAGTTAAAGAAAAAGTCAAAAAAGATAATTCTGTTATACTTCCAAAAGATATTCTCAAGAGAACTGCTCATACTGCTGTTGGGGAAGGAATAAGTCATAGGCGGCTTGTCTTCATGGTTAATAGTGTAATCGCTAAATTGGGTGGAAACATAGCTAAATTTAAACGTTCAACCTCTACAGCATTATGCGCTGCAGATAAGGTCATTCATGATGAATCAAAAAGGATCAAGGATAATTTGAGAAGTTTTAGAAAAATCAATAAGAACATTTTAGTTCAACTCCATTTTGATGGAAAAGTATGTCTTGAATATACTGATGGGAAAAAATTGGAACAAGATCGATTAGCAATATTAATAAACGGTAACAAGGAAAGTTGGGAAAGTTGGGAGTTTCACCTATTTCTTCTAGAACTGACGAAAATCAAAAAAATGCAATCAGAGGTATCTTAATTAACTTTAACCTTACAGACAATATACAAGCTGTTACATTTGAATCCACCAAATTCAACACTGGAAACAAAAATAGAGCTGTATCTTTACTGGTAAATGAAGTCTTTCAACGACCAGTTCTATCTATTGCATGCCAACATCATATCAATGAGCTACACATAACACATTACTGGAAACATTATCAAAGTAGCATTACTTCTTGACCAGATAATCTGCTGCTTAAAACTTTAAAATCACATTGGAATGATCTTGACGCAGACAACCAGGTAGGGTTTTACAAAATTAGCTACCATTTTGTGAAATATTATTTTTTCAAAATATTTTTCTTTTTCCAATTTTGAGTTCTTTGAACTTTTTTTTTACATTTTGAATAAAAATGGTTTTGAGAAGATTGACTATTCCAAAGGAAACATGGCTTGGTCATCAAAAGCATGAAGGCATAACGTTCTGTAGAAATATTATCACCAGTAGATCTCTATAAAACGTAGCCTAGTAACTAGATATCTGAATTTGTAGTTATCTATGTAGTATGTACTATTATGTAGTAATTTGTTATAAATTTTTCTTTTTTAATTTTTTATTTTAATTCTTTCTTTATTATACTAATAATATATATATAAATAATAAATAGGTTTATTGTATTATACCTAAATACTTATGATTTGATTTCAAGGTTTCTAGTTTGAATAAAAAGTTTGATAATTATTAAAAGCATCTAAAATAAATTTTTTTTAAAGATTAACAAATCTTGTATCCATTTCAGGCTAAAGCTACAACAACCGTTTCCTAGATTCGCGACAGTATCTAGCTGTATCTAGTATCTTTTTAGTTGTTTTACTTATGAAATATTAAGGTAAGGTGGGGTAATCCGAGCCTTTTTTAACTACTTTTGATATTGAGCAAAAATTATATACTGTAAAACAATCTATTAAAAAAAAAAGTTTTTATCTTAAAATCATAAGACACCATTTTTAAAAATTTACATTAACATCATGATTTTTAAAGTTACCTAAGAAGCTTTGATTCGAGTAGTGTTCAATAGACCTACTCAAGGGTCCCTACGGGCATTTGTTTTTTTAAAGCTACGTTCTAAATGTCTTTTAAACGTTTTGTAAACGTCTTTTAATTGTTCTCTAGGTAAGAATGTTTAGAAGACGTTTAAAAGACATTTAAAATACATTTAGAACGTAATTTTTAAAAACAAATGCCCACTAGGGTACGTCTAAGTCATTTTTTTTTCAATAAAAAATATCAACTCACAAGGTCAACGCGGTAAATTTGAAATCTTTTTTTAATGATTGGAGTCATTGAGTATGTATTATTTAAGTTATTTGATCAAAGATTTAAAAGTAAGTTACTCTTTACATTGTGCTTCAAAAAGTTAGAAAATAACGAATTTTCTGCCATCCTACAAAAACGTCATGTTTATATGATGAAAGTTTAATTGGCTATGCTTCAATAGTGCGACACCGTGTTATTTATTAGTTCAACGAAAAATATCATTACATCTTTAATGATCATCTAAATTCACAGCAACATGACTCAAAAATTATGATCATTATGAACATAACCAGACTTCTTATTTATAAGAACTTTAATTTTATTTTTTATTTATTGCTTTATGAGTATTAGATTTTTAACACAATACATATTAACATAAACACATTAGTGAACGACCGAAACCGAAATAAACCGATATTTTGGGTATACTAGTTTGATACCGAAACGGAAACCGATATTTTGGCAAACATTTTATCGAAACTAAAACCAAAGTTTCAGATGAACAAAATTAATTTTATTATAAAATGTTGTCTAAAAGTGTAATTTTACGTTTGTGTTTTTTTTTTTTTTTTTTTTTTTTGCATTTGTTATTTATGTTTGACCACTTGTTACCATTTTATAAAATAATAATATTAATAAATTAATAGTCAAAACTAAATAATTAGAAAACTAAAATAACTCATAGAAAAGTCTATAATAAAGTTTAAGCTCATTTTTATTACCCCCTTTTTTTGAAAGTAAAAATCTTTGTTAAAACATGTGCGCCATTTTGAATCAAAAATGTACGTATGAATTTGTCAAGTAAGCTGGTAATTAAAATTTAGAGAGCTGTTTTAATTACCTGTAACATACAGAACAAAAATTAGTTCCGCCTAAAGCCTTTTTTTCTGAAAAAACAAATGTTAGTTAGACTCATATTAACCCATAGACCAACATCACCCCTAATCGATTTCTTTTTATTTTGTTAAATTTAAAAGATATTTGTATCGTTTTTGAATTTTGTATGAAAACAACATAAACAGATTAAATAACTATATTAGCCCTTTAAATAGAAGTAAAGAAAAAAAAAATGACGTTGTAAAAACAAACTTTTAACTATTGCCATATAATCACTTTTTTATTTATAATGCAAACTCAGCTAAAAGTTTTTTGATCAATATTTGTTTAGGCTGTAATTTATTTGAGACTTTCACTATCATTTTAACTTCACTCAAAGTTTTTCTATTTTGATACAATTTAGTTTTTTTTCTTTTCTTGAAGCTTTCTTCTTTTTGTTTTAATTTGATAATAACTTTTCTGGTTTTTTTATATATATATACTCTTTTATCAAATATACAAACAACTATTCAAAGTTATTAACATTTAGACAAATGCATATTGCTGCAAACTCAAAAAGTAACAATAACCAAATGTGGATTTTCAAAACATAACAATCTTAAGTACACGTGACATACTCCAACTATTTGAAATTTTTGCTATGTCTGATCAAAATCAATTGAAAATTAATCAAACCATTGAAACAAGTTTATCTATTCTTAGCTTTGTGGTTAATGTCTCTGCGATTGTTTTTGTAATTAAATTGAGAAAGTTTCGGTCATTGACAATATTGCTTTTAAATATATTTATACTAAACATTGCGTTTGGTTTAACAAAGATAATTTACTGGTATGTATTAATTAAATTTCCGCGTACTTCAATGAATTGGAAAGTTTTTTATATAATTGTAATGAAAATTGTATCTCCAGCTTTAAATTGGAATATGGTGCTAACAACATTAGTAATTGCTGCTCAACGTTGGATAGCTATAAGATATCCTTTAAAATCATCAATTTACCTTACAAAAAAAACGACTAAATGGTCTATAGTTGCAATTCATATTTTCTCTTACATTATCTCTGGGGTTTTAGCAATACCATATTTGATGAGAAACGTGGATTTAGCGCGTAAAATTCAATTTATTGGAATAGTTCCGTGTATAATACTTGCTATAATTTACATTAACATTCTAAATTCTATCAAAAACACAGGAAATGCTATTTCTACATTGACAATACAAACAATAACTTTTTGCATAGTTTTTACTGCCACTTATCTTGCAAGCTACCTTCCTCTCTTAATAAACGATATGTTTGATTTAGGTGCAACAAAATACGTTATACATTTATTATGGCTTGATGTTTTTATTATACCTATAGTATTTTTAATACAAGAGTTTTTCTTAAAAACCAAGTTTACAAATTGAAGCAAGAGTACTTGCTTAATTTAGTTGTTTAAAAAAAAAGTAATAATAATTAAAATAAATCAAATAACAGTTTTTTTCTTGAAAAATATCCTTACCCAGTGGGCATTTCGACGTCGAACGAACGTCGAGCGACGTCGGATCTCGACGTCGGATCGACGTTGGGTTTACGTTGGAAATGGAAATGTTATTTGACGTCGGATAAACTGACATCGCGCGACGTCGGCATTCCGATGTAAATCTAACGTGTTTTTTGAAAACTAAAAAACGCTGCCTTTGGCAGGAATCGAACCTCGGTCTATTAGTTACTAAATTCTATGCGCTTACCACTACATAAATAGGCGAGTTTATTTAGTAATTTATACTTGAAGCTATTTGGGAATTATTACTTTGATAAGAAATAATTTTGTTTAAATATTATATAAATAGTAAAACGAATAGTTATATATTATAAAAAATGTATACTCGAAAATGTTAATAGTTAAAAAACTATGCTAGTGCATCATACAAAACCTCATGATGTTTTATCAACCTTTATTCAAACTTTTTTCCATTAATAAAAAAACACGCTTAGTTCACATAATTATTGAAGAGCGCAATTGCACACATATTGTTGGGTTTGGATTATATTTTCATCAGCGATGTCTTACGACGTTGTTCCGACGTCGTTTTAAGGACGTTGGATTGACGTCGGAAGACGTCAAAAGACATCGGAGTACGTTAATATTATGACGTTGCCCGACGTCTTTTTATCGACGTTGGATCGATGTCAGTACTGCGACGTTTTTTGGACGTCTTTTATAAGATGTCGGAACAACGTCAAAATACATCGAAACGACGTCAGGGGATGTTGAGATAAAGACATCGCCCGACGTCATTTTACTGACATCGGAACAACGTCGGAATAGGTCTTTTGACATCGCTGATGAAAATCAAACGTAAATCCGACGTCGGATTGACGTCGGGTGCCCACTGGGTATATAAACTCAAATCTTTTATAAATAGCTACTAATTAATGGACTAAATTTAATTATTCAATACAAAACTGTTCCTCACGAGAAGAGTAATTTAACATGGAAACTTAATAAAAGTAATAATTATTTATGGTATTTTAAAAAATTTGAATAATTAAAATTATGATTTCTCAGTGGGAAAACCGATTTTCCTCATAATTACTTTGTTGTTTATGTTTTTTCCAAGCAAGTAAATTTCATATGATTCCTAATATCTTTAATCTTCGTTTATTAGGCACCGCACCATAGGGAGTCTGACAAAATCATCAAAGACGAGTAACAAAAAATAAAACAAAAAACAGACTGAGTATCACGTCTAAGCTACCCAAACTTATTGAAACAAAACAAACTCATCCCAAATTGGTTACTCATTTACATAGTGTAAATAATTATTTATTAAGTTTATTAAAAAATTAATTAATTTAATTTATTATCGGAAGTTAAAAAAGTAAACCCAGTATAGTCCTAAACCCACCTGCTCCACAAACTACTCTGTCTAGAGTATCATTGTCTTGATTTCATAATCCACAACAACATTAGTGAGCTAAGACACAGACTTCGTAGCTAAGACACAGATATCATTTTTTTTTTTTTTAACTAATTCATTTGCTGTTTTTTTAAAATTACAAAAAAAACAAAAAAACAACAGCAACAATAAAAAATTACAGCAATGTAAAACCTGGCCATGGCAAGAAGACGACAAACTTTCACCGAGTTCCGTTTGAAATCAAGTATATCAAATTCCAAATTTAGTAAATGTCTTAAGAAAACTTTCCAAAATAGAAAATTTTAAGGCTATTTAAAACTTTTTACTTTAAAAAGTTTTAAATGAACTTGAAGGTTTTAAAGTTCTAAGGTTATTTAAAACTTTCCACTTTTTAATAATCACACAAAACTAAAAAAAAACTTTTTTTTAGTTTTGTATGGTTATTACTTCCCTAGAACATCTTACAGTATACTGTAATATTTTATAAATAATATATTTCTTATAAAAAATATAGTGGTGTATAAGCATAAATTTTTTTTTTTTAAGGTTTTGTTCCAAGGATGTTTGTAGTCAATTCCCTTTTAATTATTAAGTTATTGATTGAAAGGTTGGGTAAAATAAGAATATTATAAGACTGCCTAGGTTTATGTAAAAAATTTAGTCTTATCTACATTTAATGAAAGTTGATTACTTATAAACCGTTCATTTATCTTATCTAATTCTGCGTTAAACATTTTAAAAAGAACTTACATCTTTGTGAGAATAAAATAAACTTGTGTCATCTACAAATAAGATATTATTTAATGTTGTTTATACTAAATGTATGTCTTTTATGAAAGGTAAAAATAATAATGGTCTTAAACAGAAGTGGAGCATAATAAATTGTGGGGTTTTGGATGCCCCACAAGTTATTATGCCTTACTTGTTATTTAGGTATGATTTAAACCAAAGCAAACTTTAATTTTTAACATTATAGTGTTAATATTTAATGTAATATTTTTTGTTTTATGATTTACTGTGTCGAAAGCTTTGGATTAAACAATAAAAACCCATATTGTATAGAAATTAGTATTAAATCCATTGGATATATGCTTAACCAATTCTACTATTGCATGATGAGTAGAATGGTTTATTTTAAAACCGTATTCATTAATATAACAGTATAACATTTTGTTTTTAGTTAGATATCTATAAAGTTATATATACATAATATATTTAATTAGTTTTGAAAAGCAGGGCAAGACTAAAATTATAGTTTCATCACAAGATTTTGAAAATAGGCGTTATTTTGTAATTTTTTATTTTTCTGGAATACAACCTGTTCAAAGTGAGAGATTAAAAATGAGGAATAATAAAGGTTAAATAATATCAAAAATAGATTAGTTACATTAGTATTAATTTGATCTATACTTACAATTTTTTTTTTCAAACTGTTTAAATCATTATGTAGTTATCTTTCGTTTGAATTAGGCTCGTCCCGAATTATATTATTCGTTGTAAGATTATTACGTTATTGCGGTAGTAGTATAGAGGTAGAGCGCTCATAAGCGAGAAATTCAATGTTCCATCCCCACCACAACCTTGGCAGTACCACGCTCAACCTGTTTCTTCGCGAAGCGACCTTGTTTGTTAAGGCTCGTGTTTCGGAGTTATAAAGTTGGAAGAGGGTTGTAACCACAACTAGAAGTAGCCTCCTTGACTGTAGTGGCCTCGACTGTTAAGCAGGTGAATTGAAATAATAAAAAAATACATGTAAATTAAGTCATTTTGACCAAATTTTTGCTATTAGGTTTGGATCAAGATCAAGGAAAAATCTGTTTAATTTCTCAATAATAATTTCTTTATTATTAATGAGTTTTCCAAAAACTCATTAATATAAAAATTAAATAATTTATTTTTTTCAAATAAATTTTTAGAATTAGTTTTTATAATTAGTTTTGTTTTCATAATTTTTATGTTTTAAATTTTTTTCAAATAATTTTTTTTTTTTTTTAAATTTTAGTAGAGCTTTGGTCATTCATGGGGATAGAAGTGATTTAGAATTTATGACTATTGTTAAATAGGAAACACATTTTTAAAATTGGTTCAGAATTAAATCATACGCACTATTTACATCGTGCGACTGTAATATAAGATCCCAATCAATGAAATTATTTTATACGTGCGTGAGATAGTGAATTTTTGCAAAGAACCAAAATAATACAAGGTAAAACCAAAGTAATACAAGGTATAACTAAAGTAATACAAGGTACAACCGAAGGTAAAATCGAAGTAATGCAAGGTAAATACAAGAAGTAGTTTTGTTAAAAAGCAAAAAAAGCAGAAAGACAAAAATGTTAACTAACACAAGTTTCTATGAAAAGATTAGATGTTTTTTTCTGTTTATTTTTTATTGCATTTAAAAAACTGCTCTTTTTTAAATGTTTTGAGTTAAACTTATATTACTTCAGATTTTCTTTAACCACTCCACAGTGGACCAGAGATCGGCATAAATACCGAAAATGAGTATTTGTGGAAACTTTTTTTTTTTTACATTATTTTAAAAGTATTAACCCCAGAATAAAAAATTTTTATTGTGGTTTAAATACTTTCAAAGCCGGCGCGATTGGGGGGTGCGGGGGGGGGATGACACCCCCCTTCCTTTAACAATGAATTTTAGTCGGCAAATTGGACCCTTAGTCGGCTAATTGGACTCTTTCAGACTAGTTGGTCGGCAAATGTCGACCCTTTCGATATAGGTTAGTCGGTATTCTAGACAGTCGGCAAATCGCGAGGTTAGAATTATTTTGTTCTATCTCCACTTTTTGAAAAAAATGAGTTATTAATTGTGTAATGTACCTCAAAATAATGTTTTTCTACTATATTAAAACCTAAAGTTAAAATCTAAAAAGTTTCGGAGAAAACATAAGTAATAAAAATCTTTTTATATGCCGTCTCATAAAGTTTTTATTTTTTAAATTGTTTTATCTCGAAACAAAAAAATGTGGAGATAGAACAAAATAATTCTAACCTCGCGAAATGTCGTGATGGCAGTCGGCAAAGTTTGAAAACGAGTTTTTTTTTTTTTAGTCGTTACAAGTTGTAATGGCACCCCCCCCCCCCCACGTGACACCAACTCGCGGCGGCCCTCAATACTTTAATTTTTGTTTTAGAAGTTCTGGGAAGGTTTTCAATCGTCCATTTAAAAAACTTTTTTTTAAAAAAAAAAAGAGAAAGTACTCATAAAATTAAATTTCACCTCGTAAGCGCAGATTTTTTTAATTTAATTAAAATTTTATAATCTTTAATTTAATTAAAATTTTATAATTTGCCGACTGACCAGTCAAAAAAGGTCTAAAGGAAACAAGTTGTATCCAACTTATAATGAAGTAAGGGAAGAAAAAGATTTATGCATACTTCGTTGTGGAATACAAACTACTGATTATTCAACCTCATTTGATTTACAAAGCCTTATTGACCATACTACATACAGGTTATTAAAAATACTCAATGAATCTGTAAAGGCTCCTGAGAAATTTATTCTTGTATTTATACACAAAGTAGGAATTGATGGTTCAACCGACCAACCATTATACAAACAAAATACAGAAGGCGAGATAAGTATCAGTTGTGTCAAGGAACAATCTAAATTTCTATCCTGCATTGTTGCAATTAAACTTTATAATGAAGAACCTGGCGAATCACTATGGACTAATGATAAATCATTCTTTACATTTAACTGCTGTCCCATACGATCTCAATATGTAAAAGAAAGTGCTGAGGTTATTACACAAGAAAATATTTCCTTCAAGAACAGTAATTTAAAACCAACAATCTTTAATTACTTTGTTATCAAACATAAGTTAGAATGCACAATGATTGATGGAAAAATGTCTACTATAGTTTCGCCTTTATTTAATTCCTTTCAAGTATGTAGTATTTTTGGATTGATCCCTTCAAATATAAACAATCTAAATGTTGCTTTTTCAAAAATCTATAATACAGTTTCCACTGAGCTTGAATTTAAATGCATGGATTAGGTGCTTCGAATACTGCCTTCATAGAAGTTATAGAATTTAATTAGGAAAGTGGCAAGTTAGAGGCGAGGATGATAAAGAAATTGTTATAAAAAAAGATTATTGCTTCACAAAAGATGAAAGATCACTTATGTTTAATTGTAGATGTACCAAAAAGCCGCGGTTCAGCTACAGCAAATGATGGAAACACGGCACGAAAAGTATTCTATAACTATAAATTGTCAGCTGAAACACTTGCCTCAGAAAAAATCTTATATTTTTTGTGTATGATTGTGCAAACATCAAATTAACACTAATGAACTTGAAAATATATACCAAAGAACAGCAGAGCTTTACGTTTTTCCGTACCCATGGTTTCAAATCCCTCAAATTATACATAAAATTCTAATTCATAGTTCTCAAATTGTGATATATAAACCAGTACCAGTAGGTCTTCTTTCTGAGGAAGCCAAGAATGTCGAAATAAAGACATTAAAAATTATAGAGAACACTATACGAGAAAATATTCAAAAAAAAGTCACAAATGAAAATGTTATGCAAAGAATATTGTGCAGTTCAGATACAATTATTAACTCTCTAAAAAATAGTTCGAAATGTATTAAAGAACTTGTCGAACTTGAACAAAAAATGTATTAAACTTTTGTTGTAACTTTTTTTTAATTTTAAGTTTTGTTTATTTTTGAATTCTGATAAAATATCTAATAAATAAATGTTTCTTCGTTTATAAAAAGTGGTCTAACATGTAACACACATTTTAATTAATTAATGCTTCGAATCTCGGAAAAACTGTTTCTTAAAAGAACCAAAAGTATTGTCTAAAATCTCTAACGCCCTATACACCCTTTTCTATTTGGGTGTTAAGGGTGCCTGCATCTGCAAAAAAAAAAATATTTTTTTTAAAAAAGATCTTCATGATGACTAAAGTCACTTATAAAAACTTTAATTTGACAACTTTGAAAAAATAAAAGAGTCCAGATTTTTTATCCTTTTATGTCAATCTTGGCCTATGGCGCACTCTTACCAGCAGATTGACATGAAATAGAAACGTTTAAATCTATTAAAAAAAACAAAGCTCCTGGAGCTGATGAATTAAATGGAAACATAGTCTTATAATGCTTTGAACAATTAAAAGATATTCTCTTTAAAGTTTTTAGAGATAATCCCAATATACAAAGAAGGAGACAGAACTAATATATATAACTACCGACCTATTTCTATTTTATCAACATTTTCAAAAATCTTAGAAAAAATTATTTACAATAGATTATATACTTATTTTAAGGAGAAGAATTTTTTTTATAAAAATTAGTTTAGCTTTAAAAAAAATAGTTCTACTGAGCATGCAATCATTCAATTCGTCCGTGAAATCTCCAACTCTTTCAAAAGTTTCCAATTCACTTTAGGTATTTTTTTGGATTTATCAAAAGCATTTGATATAGTAAATCATGGCATTTTGATTCATAAACTTAAATATTATGGAGTGGATGGTGTAATTTTGAAGTGGTTTAAAAGTTATTTAACAAACCAAAAACAATTTGTTTCTTTTAACGATCCTTATCAAAAAATGTTTTAGATATTTCATGTGGTGTTCCGCAAGGATCAGTTTTAGGGCCACTTCTTTTTTTAATATACATTAATGACTTGCATAAAGCTTCTAATCTTTTAAGTATTATGTTTGCGGATGATACTAATTTATTTTTATCTGATAACAATATTAATAAACTCTTCACTACTATGAATGAAGAACTCAAAATAATTTCTAGCTGGTTCAAATGCAATAAACTTACCATAAATATTAAAAAAACAAAATGGATTCTTTTTCATTCGATGACTAAAAAACGTTATTTACCCCCAACTCTACCTGATATTTTTATTGACCATATTGAAATAAAAAGAGATTGCACCACAAAATTTTTAGGCGTATTCCTTGATGAGAACATCACATGGAAGCAACATATTGATTATGTTGGTACTAAAATTTCAAAAAATAATGGAATTCTTTATAAGGCCAGAATCTATATAAATAAAAAAGTTTTATCCCAACTTTATTATGCATTCATTCATAGCTATATGAATTATGCAAATATTGCTTGGGCAAGCACTGAAAAAAGTAAGTTACAATCTCTCTATCGCCGTTCAGAATTAAAAATATTTTAGCGTACAAGAAACAACTCTGTCAATATTTTAGCGAACAAGAACAACTCTGACAGTGCTGTTTTGATTCTTTGAAGTAATTAAGGGGTGAAGAATTCAAACAGGTTTGAATTCTTCACCCCTTAATTACTTCAAAGAATCAAAACATCACTGTCATAGTTGTCCTTGTTCGCTAAAATATTGACAGAGTTGTTTCTTGTACGCCTAAAAAAATTTTAATTCTGTTGTAAAAAGTTAGCTCAAGAACGGTTAAAACTTTTTTTAAAAAGATACCGTTTATTGTGATGACTTATCTATGCTCACAACTGAAGTTTGTATCTCCAGAAAATTGGATATTTTAAGTTTTGTTGTATTGCGTTGGTAATGATGGAGGGCAGGGATCTATAAAAATTGTCACGAACGTATTTAAACTATCAGTATTAGATTTTCACCCAAGGAATCTTTTAAAAAGACGTCTTTAAAAAAGAGGTCGAAAAGACGTCAATTGGTTGTTAATAAGGAAATCATTATTTGCTTAAAATAATTATTGCCAATAGAACCTAACAAAAACTGTTTTTAACCCACAGTATCGTATTTACGTTATCTTTGTTAGGTTCTGTTTGGTCCGTTTTTTTGTTTACAAAATACTTTTATATAACTTTTTTTATGTGAAACGTTTTTGCATAGGAAATTTAATTAAAAATTAACTTTTTTCGGTAAGCGGGTTTATTCAATAATTTATATAATAAAGTAATATATTATGTAAAATATACAAAATATAAACGCATATATATACTATATTATATATAATTATATATATATATATATATATATATATATATATATATATATATATATATATATATATATATATATATATATATATATATATATATATGTGGTGGCGTCACTTTTATGTTGATAAGAAAATTAATTAAAATTGCGCCTCCTGACGAACTTCAAAATAAAAGCTCATTTACCAAACAGAAGAGCGCCCTTAAACACTAAAAAGTTGTATTTTCTGAACATTATTTTTTACAATGAATCGTGCAAAAAAATTATCTGGTGCTAAATTTAAGAACGACAATTAAAAACCAATAATTATTTATAATATAAACAAATGATTCATTAAGGATCATATAAATTAATTTAACGCACACATTAAAAATTATTCTAAAAAGAAAAAAATATAGAAAAAAAGAACTTCGAATTTAAATATATATATATATATATATATATATATATATATATATATATATATATATATATATATATATATATATATATATATATATATATATATATATATATATATATATATATATATATATATATATATATATATATATATATATATAAGTCAGTCCACAAGTTGCAGCAGCTTTAGATCGAACGAAGATCAGCGACCGAAATGCGGTTTATGCTTTGGCTTCATTCTCAGTTGCTGTTGGTCAAAACCCAAGTAAACTAGCTCTGAATCGCTAGTCAATTCGACGCAATAGAATGAAACATAGAGACGAAACAATTTTGAAATTGAAGGAAAGTTTTGGTGAAAATATTAGGGATGTTCCACTTGTAGTGCATTGGGACGGCAAGTTACTCCCTGATATATCAGGAAAACATGAAAAAATAGATCGCTTGCCTATTCTTGTTTCGGGTCAAGGTGTAGAACGTCTATTGAATGTGCCTAAGCTCCCAAATGGCACTGGAGAGGCAATGGCAAATTCAGTTGTAACAGCAATCTACGACTGGAATCTTGCAGAGAATATAAAAGCCATGTCTTTTGACACTACAGCCAGTAATTCTGGGATTCGCTCTGGTGCAGCAGTTCTTATTGAACAAAAGATGAATAAAGAGCTGCTCCATCTTGCATGTCGGCACCATATTTTTGAAGTTGTTCTTGGAGATGTGTTTAACTCATTAGCTGGACCATCTACTGGACCAGACATTTTGATGTTTAAAAGGTTTCAAACAGCATGGCCATTAATCGTTCGTGACAGATATGAAGACGGTATATCAGATCCTGAAACAGCTTTAGTTTTTAGCAGCAACAGAGAAATGATGAAAGAAGCTATTGATTTCATTCAGAACTGCTTGCTGACAGAGAACCAGCCTCGTGATGATTATAGGGAACTTTTAGAACTGTCTTTGATCTACCTGGGTCATATTCCTTCTCGCGGGGTTCATTTTATGGCTCCTGGGGCTATGCATCGGGCCAGATGGATGGCCAAGGCTATTTATTCAATTAAAATTTTTCTCTTCAGATCCCAGTTTTGCATGACGAAGCGTGAAATAAATTTATCACGTTTCTTGAATATTTTTGTCTGCTTTGTCTATCTCAACTCATGGTTTACTGCTTCGCTGTCCATTCAAGCTCCACTGAATGATCTCATGTGCCTTAAACGACTCACACAATTCAGGACAATAAATTTAAATGTTGCGAATGTAGCGATAAAGGCATTGTCTCGTCATATGTGGTACCTCAGTGAGGAACTGATTGCCTTTAGTTTTTTTGATGATCGTGTTGATGCAGTTACAAAATACGATATGGTAAATGCAATGAAAACAAAAACTGGAAATGGAATTCCTGCAAAACGTGTTCAACTACGTGAAAACAACACTTCATCATCAGAGCTTGCTGATTTCATTAACTCGAACACCCGAGGTTTTTTGTTATACTGGGCATCTCAACTTCTTGGCTCGAATTGGATTCATCTTTGAGGAACGAGGACCAAGTTTTTATTGCAGCTAAGCATTTTCTAGCCGGTTTGAGCGTTGTGAATGACAGAGCAAAAAGAGGAGTTGCTCTTATCAAAGACTTTAACCAAATTCTAACAAAAGATGAAGGACAAAAGCAAGCACTTCTCCAGGTTGTGTCTGAGCATCGAAAACAGTTTCCAGATGCCAAGAAATCCATTGTTGTTAAACAGGACTAAATAGTCATTTTTCCATTCAAAACAAAATGGAAAACTAAAACGATATTGAAATTATAGTTAATTTTTCATGGTTTTCAATGTTCAATACTTTGTTATTTAAAAACTTTTGAATTAAAATAGTTTATATATAAAAAAAAATTTTAAGTGCTTACAGCCATTAGCGTCAACCTTAGTGAAACTTTCAACCCCGTGTGGCACCCCTTAATGATGAAATATCCTTTTCAAATTTTGCACATAAGTTTGTTATGCTAAAAGGAACAAAAATAGAGGTTGTCCCATCAATTTACTTTGAAAAAGTTTTTTGAGCACCACCCTAATACATACATACATACATACATACATATATATACTTTTAATATCATTACATATATGTAATGAAAGTAGTATATTAGCATATAGTATATTGGCAATAAAAATTATATTTAGCAAATACTGATATAGTCAAACACAACCTCAAATTTGTAATGGCAATGCTGCCTTTTCTTTGTTCCAGAAAAAGTTGGCCGAGGTAGCAAAGATTTAACATCCATTCTAGGGATAGTCACAATATCTGGTGAATTAGGCAGCTTAAAAATATCACCTTTTTTCCGAAGAAAACTGATTGTAACTTTTTCTTTTATAGAGTTTACACATAATACCTTTCCAGCATAAAACAATTTTTTTTTTGTTGTTTCAAATTTAACCAATACAAATTCATCTTTTTTAGGATATATATCACAAGTACACAAGTCATCTTCTAGGATTATTAAACTTTTTTCATTTGTGGTTGTCAAATGTTCCAATACAGAATCGTCTTTTTTAAGTAATTTTTTGTTAATCTTCTGTAAATTTGCTTTTAATTTTTTTGTAAGTTTGACTAACTTTTTATTGCAGAGCCTTTTCTCAATCCGATCTCTCTCAGGAGTGTCTGTGGCAATGATAGAGCAACCCTTCTTCCTTTCCCTTCTTTTACAGTTTTTTTTCCAGATTTCGGAAAACCTCTGAATTGTTTAGGGCTGATAAAGAAATCTGATGATGTAGACAGATCAAACATGGTATCATTGGTAACTAGTTTGTTTGTATCTATAGTAGTAGAGGTAGTGGGATCTGCATTTGGTGAAACATGTGGGTTAAAAAAATTATCAGAAGTAATGCTTACATGATTTTTTATGCAAGTATTGTTAACATCAAAAGTTTTGTCTGCCACAGAACTGCACATGAAATCAATATCTGTAAACAGGTTCCTGTCATAAGAAAATATACCTGTCTTTTTAAAAGCAGCTACAATGTTAGATGGTGTTATGACTTTCAGAAAAGCAAGCCCTACAGATGCAGCCACTTGGTAAATTGTAAATGTTTTTCCAGAATTGTGGAGCATCCAGGAATCAATTGCTGCATTATATGCAGTTTTAAATGGCCTTATAACTCCCACATCAAGTGGTTGTAACTTATGCGTGGAATGAGGTGGTAATGTCAAAATGGTCACTCCATGCTCCTTTGCTAAATTTAACACTGCGCTTCGAAATTGTCATATATTAATAATGATGGATTTTCTTTTGTACTTGACGAGAACTTGATAAAGTGATTCATAACATCTAAAAAAAAGTTCACCGTTCATCCAGCCTGTTTTACATGCAAGTCCGAGAGATCCAGAAGGAGCTCCTAACAACATATGCTCCTTGAAATGCACTCTTGGAAAAATAATTACTGGTAGAAGATATTTTCCAGAAGCACTGATTATTGTACATGTTGTGAAAAGGGTTCCTCTTTCAGCACTTGTGACTTTGCAGACACTCTTCACACCTTTCTTTGCAAGAACCTAAACATTTAGAGGTTATATATAAGAAAAAATATGCCACGAAAAATATACTTATTATTGAAGATTAACATACCTTTTGTGGGTTCTGCACGGTAATAGTTCCAGTTTCATCAAGGTTAAAAATCCGAGTTCCATTTGCAAATGTTGGTGATCTAGCAAAAAGTTATTATAATTTATCAAAAAATATATTTACATTATGGGCATTAAATGATGTTGCACTTGAGAGAGAACATCCTTCAGGTATTCTAAGAGACAAACCTGGATGTTGCTTTCTGAAATTATTCATCCAATCAATACTCTTTTCCCGTTTTAGCTGTAAGATCAATGGTTCACTCCTACCCTTGGCTCACTCCTACCCATCCTCCCCTATAGTTGAAACCAGCTACAAAAACAAATGGATAATAATGGAAGAGCAGCAAACTTTACATCTGGTGTGCAAGATGAGTTCTGTTTTAGCTTGATTAAAGTTACAAAGCAGCCCATTTAGCTGTGAACTAGACATTATTGAAATAGATAAAGATATGTTAAAATGAAAAAAAAGTTTGAAAAATGAGGTTCTTTATTTTAGGGATACAATGTAGGTCATTGTTGCGGAGGTCTATTCTGTTTAAATACATGATTGTTGATATAAAAATACAAAATTCCATTTTATGTCTACCAAAAAACATGCATATAACCTAGATATTCTATAAGAAAAGTTCACACAGCAATCTCTATCACATTTGACTTTTATAGTTATTTTCCATTTTCAATAGTAAATAACAAACTGTATGAATTATTTTCATATATAATGCTTAATTTTTTTTTGTTACTAAATTTTTTGTTGTTAAATGATAAGGTATATTATTGATAAATTAAACAGAAAAAGTTTTCTAGTTTTCTACTTTTCTTATATTTAATGATAATAATAATTTCATCTATTTTTAACAAAGCCTTTTTTTGTCAATATATTCACTTTTATTAAAATTGAAGTAGAAGGCTAAATAATTAAAATAAAAAAAATGTGTTTATGCATATATGTGTATAGTTATATACATATATGTATATATAAATACATTAATTACAGATAACCTAACCCTCCAGGAGATCAAGGGAAACGGTTCTATTAAACGAATGTTTGACTTAAGCAATGTATAACTGCCTAAAAGGTTTGTGTTATGTGTGTATATACGTTGATGTATGACGTTAATGTATAATATATTTCTATTCAAATAGGTTGATATCTCGGTCAATAATGAAGTAAATTAGGCATGTAAAGTATAATAATACTTTTAAAATGTACAAATGTTACTTACTTTAAAGTTATTTTTATTTAGATGCAGTTACCTGATGTTCTTAAATAAAAAGACACAATGCAAAAAGATAGAATTTAGACTGTTTGAACTTGTCACCATATTGATTGGATTGTGAAAAATGTACATCAAATCAAAATGAGTCTGATGACAGCAGGCAATAAAAACACATATGAATTTGACATTGGTGTTGAAGATAAAGATATCATGATTTTATCAAGATTGTTTTGAAAATAATTTTAATTTCGTATAAGTTTTTGTTCTAAAAATGTATAAATTATTTTTTTGGTTTTATTTGCTTCCAATAATGGCTTTTTAACTTTTATAATTTAGTTAACTGTGTTAAAAAAATGGTACATGGCTGATTATTTGTAATACTATAACAGCAGTTAGTATTATAATATAAAATAAATTAATAATACTACTAATAATAATAATTGAAAGCTGTAAAAATTGAGAACAAGATGTGCAGTATAATAGCATAAGATATTGTACTATGACAGCTATTATAAGTTTATGAAGAATTATTGTTTCTTTTCTTACTCTTAACAACACAATATTGTACAAAAAAGAAATGGTTTTTCGGATTAAAAGAGTCACGACACAAAAAGCTGTATTTTTGAGGTTTACAAACTCATATATAAGTTGGTTGAATCAATGTTAATCTAACGTTGATTTTTCAACGTTGATCTAACGGGATTTTTTTTCAACGTCGATTTGTGTTTCCATTTCAACCAAAAATCAACCATTTTTCAACCATAAATTTTAACGGTTTTTCAACGTTGGTTCAACATTGATTGTGCTTTGCTGGGATGGTATATTTTAATATAAAATAACTAATAAGACTTAATTCATCAAGAATCAATAATTGTAAGACAGCAATAAAATTGAATGTGAACATTTTGCAATTAAAATTAGTTTAACTTTAATTGCAAAACCAGTAAATTGTGTTAAAAAAACAAATGACATTTAAAAAAGGGGTTATAACTTATTAAATTCTCATAAAAGGGGTCCACTCTAGTAATGCCTCGCTAAATAATAAGGATTCTCATTCATTTAACACGCATTGTAAAATCAGGGGTGGGTTTTGTCACTCGCCAAGAAGGGGGCTGAAAAGGTCTTTTAAAAAAAAAAGTCTGCATGTTTTTATTTTTAAGTAACTTTTTTTTTAATTTTTTGTACTTTAGTGTAATGATCAAGTTCAATTGTACTGAAATTTGATCAAAATAAAATTTGATAAATACTTTACATTAACCAAACAAACTTCTTGTGCTCTAATTACAAAACTACAAGCAATTGTATTTCTTATACATGATTTCCTTGAAGAAGGCTTTACATTTGTTCTTACTTCCAATTTACAAAGTGATCCTTTGGAGCTAGGTTTTAGTAAGTATAGTTAAATGACCAGTAGTAGACTTTTTGTGAGTCTTAGAAATGTACATTAGTAAAAATTTTCATTCTTTTTCAATTAAAAATTTGCAAAACAAATTTTTAAGATTTGATGTAGAGGAGTCAATTTTACAAATAAAAACCACCAAAAGAATCAAATATAGATCTCGTTTTGTTAATAATATTTTTTATAATAATTTGCAAAAAAATTACATATTCATTGAAAAAAGATGAAGTAAAAGAATTCCATAAAAGGCAAAGACAAAATAAACATTTCTAGCAAAAATTTCTTTTAATTTCAATTATAAAAAATACAAAACTACAAACCTTTTTCTTGTTCAATGGAGAGTTTTAGGCAATCTTAGCAACATGAAAGATTGTTTTTAGCAGCATGTTGGTATGTGTTGATATAGTTATCTGAAAGCCTATTTCAATATTCTGTGTGGTTGGAATAAACTAAAGCAGGCAATCAGTTAACAGAAAACCCAGCACAAAATAATTTAAGAAATCAAAGAAAATCTAACTATTAAACCATTCAAATATAATAAAAATAAAACAATTAGAATGCAAACAAGACTCTTAACCATAACAAAAATAAAGTTTTTATACTTAAGCCATAAAAAACCTAGACTTAATTTTTTACGGAAAATGCAACAAATCAGGCCGTGTAATTTTAGTAGGCCATAATGAACTGTTTTCGTTACATCCGCGTGTTAAAAATACCAGTTATCTGAAAATGTGTCAGAATGGTTCATCTGAGAAATATATTAGAATTACAAATATACTAAGGGGGTAACACCACATTCTATAGTGAAGGCGGTGTTACCCCCCCTCCCCCAAAGACAAGTTATAGTCGGTTTTTAGAGGAATATATTCGGCAAGTCGAGTAATTGACACATTTCAGTCGGGTGAATTTCAGTTTTTATGACTTTTTTTTAGTAGCCCACAGGTATTTACCGGTATTCATGGAGTCACTCCTCGTCCCTCATTTTATTCATAGAATCACCTCTGACTACAAATACACAAAATATTGTAAAAAATATTGTAAATATTTTAAACAAAAAAAATTTAATATCTTTTGAAAGTTCTGATTGCATCATTTCGACATATTAAAAACATTTTGAGCAAAAAATTTTATCAATAATAATATCACAATCACTGATTATTTAAGCCTTAAATTATTGGCTATTGTTGAATGATATTCTTAACATAGCCGAAATTAAATGCGACAGTGTCGGAATTAAGGGTCGAAATATACTGTTGCTCAAAATTGTCAAAATTGAATAACACAATGTCAAAATAAAATCAAAAAAAATACTTCATTGGGGAGGTTTTAACATTTAAAAAAAGTCGATTACTTTCATTGAATAGTTATGGGAGGTTTTAACTAAAAAAAGAGGGTTTTAGAGAGTCAACTAAAAATCATCTAACGGTAACTAAAATCAGTATATAGCACTATAAATTATTTTAATTGAAAAATTAAAAAATCGTTATAAAATAAATTCTAGATTAAAAAAAAAAGTTATTACATAAGCAATTGCTTTTAATTACTCAGTAATTGGTCAGCTTTATGTGAATAAAAACTATAACAATTTTGCCTTAATTTTTAATCGCGTAAAGTTAAGCAATTGATTTCAGGCGCGGATGCAGTATTTTTTGATGTTTGAGATACCTAACTTCCAGACATAGAGCAAACTCCAAAAATTTATATGTTTATACTTAAATCAAATAAGGTTGCTTTGCAAAAAAAATGGAATGATTGGAGCCTGGGAACAAAAAAGCCCTTAAATTTTAGCTACACCTGCCCCAAATGTGAGAGCAACAAGTTGATAAAGTATTTTTCTACTGTTCTCAACCAAGTATATATTCATCAATAAATTTTAAAATTTACACAATAATATTTTAGCATTCAAAAACTACGACCCTAAAAAGTTTGAACACTCCTCAGTTTGTAGCGGCTGCAAATTTTATAAAGCCATAATTGTTGAACGTTAAGAGATTATTTTCTACCGGCCTAATGTCTTATCACCAAGTACCATTTTTATAAAAACGTAATTTACAAATATTTCATCATAAAGACGTAAATATATAAACCAGAAGTTAATATATCGTATTGTTTTATGTAATTTTTAAAACATATAGAAGAAAATAGTAATTACTAAACTGCTTAAATTTTCTACAATAGTATAAAACAAATAAATACGCATACACATTAATTCTGAGAGAGAGGTAATATCATTAATAAACCTTGTTATATGGGTTTTGATAATAAACTTTTTATTTTTTATTTTTATTTAACTTAATTTTTATATTTGAGTTTAACTTTATTTAAATTTAAATAAAGTTAAACTCAAATATAAAAATTAAGTTAAATAAAAAAAAAAAAATTTATCAAAATCCATATAACAAAGTTTACATTTAAATGTAAACATAGCGCTTGTAAACGACTGTTTCTTTTATAAAAGAAACATTTAAAATTAAGCATAGTGTAATCCATAAATAAAAAAAACCGTTTAGATTCCTTTTTAAATAGATCTAGAGAAAGTGTCTTTTTATTAGCTATGTCTGAGAATGTCTTCCATAGATATGGCCCTCGGTATTTAATTGAGTATGAGATTCGATTCGCTTAGATAGACATCTACTACTTCACAGTTGCCATTATAATAAATTAAATATATGTAGTAATGACGTTGTGACATAGTACACACTAAAAAAAAAAAGTTAGAAATTTCTATTTAATGTAGGATATGTGATACAAGTAAGGTGTAGTTTTTTACCTTTTAGGATAGAAAGTTATATCTTAAAGGTAGAAAATTGTATAACAAGTCATTGTTTTAATATAATTTTCTACCTTAAAAGGTAGAAAATTATACCTTACTAAGAGAATATCACATATCCAACTCTAAGGTAGAAGTTTCTACATTTTTTTTTTAGTGTGTAGTAATATATGTAGTAATATGCAGTAATATGTAGTTTTCATTTTTATAAAATTTTAGAATCTACAAACTATTTATCTAAAGCATGGCAAAATAACCACACGTTGCAAAAAAATATCCATAAAAAATTTAAATAACCAAAGCAGAATTTTTTTCATAAGTGTAAATTTAAACGTATACATATAAAGTTAGTGAACTAACGCAACACATTTAACGTGTATATACACGTTAAATATGTTGCTAACGCACCAGTTAGTTTAGCTTCTTGCACATGCCCGCCAAATTATACTATTTAAGCTAATGTGCTGAATTCTTTAGCAACGCCTCTATTGTAACTCTTTCATTTTTTATTCTCTTGCGCTTTGGATTCTTTTATTTTATGTTAATCCACTTGAATTATCTTGCTGAATTATATAAGAAATAATAACCACATCCTAGTTTATTTTTTAAAACCCACTTTGCACTATTCGCCAAGCTGCCCCATTTTTCTCTAGATTTTATTCAACAATGCAGCTTCAACTCTTTTTAACCAAGGCTCAAAGATTTAATTGTAGAACTGACGATTTATAAATTTAAAGTTTTTCAGTAACTTCCTTTTTAACCCCCAACTTATCAAAGAATTTTACCTACTGCTTATTTGAATTTATTTATTCAAATTATATGACGCTTATTTACATCTATAAAAGAATTTTGCCAGCTGCTTATTTGAAGAATTTATTTATCCAAGAACAAATATGATGTTTGTCAACATATAAAAAACAAAAAAGCGAATCTTTATATTTATAAATTTTTTGGTTTAAGATTTTAATTCTTATTAATTTTCTTCAAGTATATATATATATATATATATATATATATATATATATATATATATATATATATATATATATATATATATATATATATATATATATATATATATATAGCTTAGTTTAGTTTATTCAGTAATCGACCATAAAATTACAAGAAAAAATTAAAGCCAAAATTAAAAATAAAATGATCGATGAAGAGGGGCAGCACCAGGTTCCTCTGTTCTGACAGTCTTTTGCTGCATACAAAGCAGCTATAGTTAGATAAAAAGTTTTTATAGCAGTTGACACTTTGCGCATCAATAGTCTTTTGCGGGAGAGCGTTTCAGTGACGTACAATTCGATTTGTAAAAAAATGTTTTCTTTCAATATAATGATTTACTCTTTGTTTATGGTACTGACTGTGACTTCGAAGATTATAATTCAGTCAAGCTAAGTGTTGCGTCTGCGGCACGTAAAAAAAGATCTCGTCAATGTTTCGAGTGATTTTGAATTGCTGAAATAGGTCGCCCCGTGTTCTGCGGTCTTCAAGAGCTTTTAAACAGAATATTTTCAATCTTTGGGCGTATGGTAAATGCTTTGGTAAATACTTGTTTACAATACCATATCTGAAATAGTAGAGCATATAATGGATCTGCAATTCTAATTGAAGTTTTAAGTTTACTTTATTAAGTTGGTTTTTCTTTACTTCTACTAAAATGAAGACACAGCATCTTAGAGCATTTAAAAAGCAACGCCTTATATTATATGTGGCCCAAACAAATCACTAAGAATTCATTTGTTTTAAAGTTCAAGGAAAATTTTATAACTTTAACCAGATAATTAAAGAGCTAAATGTAAAAGTAAAAACCAAAATCTTTGAATGTTAGAATGAATGTTAGAATGGTAGTTAGTTTTGAATGTTAAAATTTAAAAAAGTAAAAGTAAAGCAAACCTCGAAAAAAAAGAACATTAAAATAAATTTTAAGAGTTTATTGTTGCAGGAAAATTTGTATGCAATCTTTGTGTGCAGTGCCTTCTTTACCCACGGTCGTTATGGAAATTTACTGGAAGGTAACAGCGAAAGTGAGATAAATGCTTTTAATTTGGAATACAAATAGAATCAAAAATAAAAAAATAGAAAAAGTGAAAATTATTAAGTTAATAAAAGTTATCTCATTCCAGAAAATGTTCAAATTATCATTTAACTGAAAAGAACTATTATTTAATTGACAGCCTGTTTTAAAATAACGCGTTTTAAAATACGATGTGAACCTATTATCTTAAAGTTAACATTTTGGTTCGATCTGATTCAAACTATTAGTTCTTAAAATTTTTTGCCCACACTCCAAAGGTTGATGTTGTCCTGCAAACCTTTTTTACTACCACGGAACAAACTGTTCAGGAGAACGGTCATTTAACACACCAAACAATTATACAGAGAAAGATATCGGCACTTTGAATCTTTCGCATTGAAAGTGAAATGTTGAAAAAGTTTACAGTGTCTGATTGCTCCTTTTTTCCAAAAATAAATATTGTCAAAAAGTGTTTTAAAGCTTAAAATTGTTAAATTGATTTTTTGTATTTTGAGATTGTGTCAGCGATATACAAGTTGTTATTTTGCGATTGTGTCACCGATAAACAAGTTGTTATTTTGCGATTGTGTCGGCGATATACAAGTTGTTAAGACGAGTTAAAGAAATACGCAGTCATAAAAAAAATAGAAAGTTAAACATCGTTAGGCTTTTTTCTAGACAGAAATGCTAGCGTCGGATTAAAATTTTTTGTAACCTTGAGCTTTATTAAAGCTGGGAGCCCTAAAGAACCAAAATGTCATAAAGGTGTTTTAACTAAAAAAAAAAAACTTCTTGAATGGGGGCCTCAATCTAACCCCGTTTAATCCAGCAAAAAACACTGCTAGAGGCCAATTATTTAATAATGTCTGAGGGAGCTAGAGACGGCACCGCCTGATATCAAAGCGTGATATCAAACTTATTGGAGGCAGCAAAGCGTGATATCAAACTTATTGGAGGCAGCAAAGATAAATCTTTTCGTTCAGTGGAGAAAAAATTAAATGCCTCCGTTTTTTCAACATAAAAATAATGACGCTCAGTAACTATCAACTATTCTATCTATAGTATCGCATAATAAACACGCATCGAAAAATCAGTTTAACAAAAAAATTACACTGGTAGAACACCACGCTTCAACAATTATGGAACTTGATTTAAATATAGACAGACTTTTAAAAAGGACTTTGCACAAAGTCTAGCTATATCAAAATAAATATATTATTTACTACATCCCGAATAGATTATCTCAGCTTTCACATTTTGTATTTATGTTAGCCTCATTCGTTTGCCTTAACGCAAAAATATTATTTTATTTGTAAACAAATTAACAATTGTAAAAAAAAAAAAAAGCAGTATAATAAAACACCTTGAGTTGTTTGTTTAAAACCTAAAAAAATCATAAGCAAAATCACATTTTAATTGAAGTTTTAAGTGTGTGTATATATGTATATGTATGTATATATATATATATGTATATATATACATATATATATATATATACATATATACATATATATAAATATATATACATATATATATATATATATATATATACATATATATGCATATATATATATACATATATATATATATGATATATATATATATATATATATATATATATATATATATATATATATATATATATGTATATGTATAATATACATATATTATATATATATATATATACATATATATATATATATATATATATATATATATATATATATATATATATATATATATATATATATATATATATATATATATATATATATATATATATATATATATATATATGTATATAAATATTACATTAACTTTACTTACTCTAGCATGTCCAGTCAACAAAAAATAAATCAAATAGTTGAAACGAGTTTGTCTGTTTGTAGTTGTATCATTAATTTGGCAGTAATAGTATTTTTAATTAGAGTTAAAAAGTTTCGACCGTTGACAATTTTGCTTTTTAATATATTTATTTCAAATGTCTTGTTTGGTTCGACAAAAATAGTTTACTGGTATGTTATAATAAAGTTTCCGCGTAATTCATTAACTTGGAAAGTAGTGTACGTATTGGTAATGAAAGTTGTAGCACCAGCTTTAAACTGGAATGTTGCGTTAACAACATTAGTAATTGCAGTACAACGTTGGATAGCTACAAAATATTCATTTAAAGCATCGGTTTATCTCACTCAACGAGCGACTATACTTTCTTTATTGTTTTTACATATACTTTCTTATGTAATATCTGGGGGATTAGTTGTTCCATACTTAATGAACAAGACTGATTTGACGCGAAAAATTCAATCTCTTGGAATAATTTTGTGTGGAATACTTGTCGTTACTTATATTGATGTTCTTATTTCTATTAAGCGTTTAAAAAATGTAAATCCTGAAATCCATACAGCAAAGAGGACTACAGCTTTTTGTATTTTCTTCACTACCACATTTTTAACAAGCTATCTTCCTCTTCTTATTAATGATACCTTCAACTTAGGTGCAACAAAGTACGTTATACATTTACTATGGTTTGATTCCTTTGTAATACCAGTAGTATTTTTAATACAAGAATCAAAAAAGCATTCGCGCAAACCTTCCACTGGTTCAATAAAACTTGCGCGTTGCGTCAGAACATCTTTTGTTTCTGTCACAAACATTAGTAGCACTAATTCAAATATAGTATAAGCAAAATGTGTTTCTTATGTTATAAATAAATGAAAAGTATCAATAGTAACACATAAAAACAAAATTTAACTATTGATTCTAAATCACAGAAAGGTAGTTCAACGTCAATTTCCCCGAAACTTCATTTAAGAATAAAAGTTGAAAATAAAATTTAGCAATGAATTCAAAATATTTTTTTTTTTTTTCCAAAGACTATTTTAAATGTTTGTTATTTAAATTAGCTTGGTTTTATTTGGCTTTTTTTTTTTAGTTGAGTCTTTTTTACACAAGTCAGTACAATTATTTTAGTCAGAATGTAAAAGATTACGTAAGAATTTTTTTTTAAAAAAAACCTGTATTGAAAAACCTGTTCTTTTTCAATGACTACGTATATATATTCTGTAATTACACTTAAGGCATAATTATTTAGTTGTATTTTTATACAAGATAATATTTAAGTTATTTCTAAATTATAAAACAATTTTTTTAAATATAATATAATTTGTTTTCATAATATATTAAATTAGAGGAAAGGCGCCTATGATAGCATAGCGCCTATGATGGCATACCGGTCATATTTCCATGAAAACTGGTTTTGATAAAAAAGTGATTAGACCTACATGACAATACTGACTTTACATTGATTTTATTTTTAACTGTGCAGAAATGAAACTTTCATGCATTTTATATCCAAGATTTGTGGATTTAGTGAAATACTTACTTTAATTTTATCTCTTGAACAAGGCAGACGCAGCTTGTTTTAATGAAAATGATGACTTCTTCCCATGATGGCATACTGATGAGTTGGGTGTGTTGCAATATTGAAAAGTTAGGAAAACCTTTTTTCTTTTATAAGAAAAATTTATTTTTAAGTAAAGTAAAAAGAAAGCGATGCTCCAAAAGTTTTTTTTATGGTCCAAAAAATACATAAAACGCAATAAATCCTATGCGCACGCGCGAAACTTTATAATGCTGCTGTGTAGCATTAAACGGTAATTTAGGATGACTCCAAGTAATTTCTGGTTTTTCTGAGGGAAGACTCTAAAGCTAAATGAAATTATCAAGTTACCCTTGATCCTAATCAGCCCCATCCTCCTCTATGCCATTATAGGAGCAGTAGTTGCTTATGATGGAATACTTGTGCTTTTTTTTAAAATACGAATAACTTTTAAAAAAAAAAACTGATAAAAATTCCGAGGGTTATTATTGTTCTACATTTAACAAGGAATGCATCCATATCAAAAGTTTTTGTATTGGTCTTTAAGATACTGAATAATGAAGATTCAAAGTTAAGTACGCCATCATAGGCGCCTTTCCCCCAATTATTTTTTTTTTTTTGATGCGAATTAACAATCCGGCTTTGATTCCAAAGAAAGGTTAAAACTGTTTACATTACTTCTTAACAAAGAGTTAAAAACTGAAAAATTGAACAGTTTTTTTATAACAATATAAATTATAGTTTGTGCCACTTTTATTTACAGTTTACAGAGTATAACTGGCAATGAAGATATTGAACATTTCTTATATCTTGAGAAATCTTTTCAACATAAAAACTCCAACAGTATTTAATCTAAGTATTAGACTGAAATCCATTTTTAAAACTAGTTGCAAGATTTATATTGTCACAGAATATGCTAAACTTTATATCAAGAAATAATCTCACATGTTGAGTACCCAAAACTGTTATAGCTCTGGGAACTAAGTTTTTAGTAGTGAACATTGCTCTTTTAAACTCAAACTGGTAAAAATGTGTTTCTAACGTCAATGAAACAAGAAAGATTTGTTTAAAAAACTACTTTTTTTTTCTTCATATATTTTTACAACTACATAGTTTAAAACAATATATATTTTTGTTACAAATAGTTTTAATAATATATACTTTTATTGTAAATACAATTAAAATACTTCAAAAATAACTGAAATATTATTAAGATATATTTGATGTACAAAGTAATAAAATAAGGTAAAATAGTTTTACAGTTTATATTTTAAAAAGACAAAGTCTCAAAAAAGGAAAAATAAACCTTTAGCTATGTAGTCAAGGGAAACTCGCAGAAAACTATGTGAAGTATTTTCATTGAGAACCTTTTTTTTTAATAATTTCTTGAGAAACTCATAACTATTTTATACTATTTGCAAATAATAAAGTAAATATATAAATATATAAATAAATATATAAGCAAGTATGTATATACAGACTTGCTTATATATTTAAGTTTTGGATTTTTTTGGACATACATATGATATTTGAATTACTCATAAGATATTAGAAAATTTCCATATAATTTCTTGTATCTAAGATGAGGTTTTTAAAATTTGCTTTTAAAAAAAATTATATTTTTCAGGAGGGATATTAAGGAATTTTTTGGTATTAGTTTGTTATTTAGGTAAGAACCACGATATACTATAAAGAATTGTGATTTTTTCAAGGGTAATATATAGTTTCCAGCTCTAGTGTTAAATTTATTTATATTAGTTTTAAAAAAGTTATTTATAATTTGACTTGGAACAGTTCCCATTTTATGTTTGAATCTAAACAAAATATTTTGATATATATTGATTTGGTAAATGTTTAAAGCATTCATCTGTTTTAGTAATGGGTTTGCATGAGTAAGCTTGTTTTTATAAAATATATTTCTTGAAGCGAGTTTCTTCCGTCTATATAGAGAACTTAATTTAGTTTTATGGGTTCTTGCCCATGCTATATTGGTATATGATAGAGCTGTGTATAAAGGAAAAATAAAGAAGTTTTTAATTTTTGAACAATAGTTTATATTCATCGATAAATTTTAAAACTCACACAATAATCTCTTAGCGTTCAACAATTATAGCCTTATAAAATTTGCAACCCCCTCAAATTGAGGGGGGTTCAAACGTTTTATGGTCATAAATTTTGAATACTAAAATATTTTTGTTTGAATTTTAAAATTCATTGATGAATATGTTTATATATGTATATAATACCTATAATTTATAGTAGGGAATACCTGGTAGGAGTTTCTAAACCTTGGATGTTTATGACAGTTCTTTGGATACTTGATTTGTGCAAAGACTACGAAGTTCAGATATACTTGCCATAATAACACTGTCTTTTAAAATTTCGGCTACAATCAGTTCTGAATCAATTTTTTTTACAAAACCATTACTTTGATGACGAAAGAGAAGCTCAACTTTTGAAAAGATTTCTAAAACTGGAGGAGACACTTTCCATAAACCACCTCGACTTTTGGCATTTACAAATTTTTGGTAAGACTCAGTGGATGTTTCAATATTCTTAAAAAAATGTTCTATTTTACCAGCATTAATAAGTGAAAGGCAGTCTGTACTTAACTTTTGCTGCCATACCCGCGAACTACGAACTCAAAAATGTACTGAATACATAACAACACATTCAGCAAAAAAATGTACTGAATACATAACCACTTAAATACAAGATAATTTCTTTATCTCTATCTGAAAGTTTAACTGACGCAAAATCATTTAAATTTAGAAAAGAAATAATGTAAAATGAATTCATAAGAAATGCTAAAACATGATTGCATAGTTCATAGACAAGAAGTCTAGTTGTTTTTTTAGTCAGGCTGTTAATGAAAATTCCTCTATCACAACTAATATTTTTGTAAAATTGAGGATAAAACTTTTCTGCATCGCCATTATCTTTAAAACTAGCTATTGTTGCCTCTAATAGAGATAGAATTTGTTGTGAATTTTTTAATAGAATTGCATGACTTATTCTTAACTCATTTCTATACAAATCAGAATAGCATTCGTCGTCAATCAAGGTAGTAATGCTTTTATCGAGCAAACTTTTAAATTCGCTGAAAAGAATATGTGGTCAAGGATTTTGTAATGTTAAATCCAAAGGAATACTTTGATGTTTTGAATTTGTATGCCTTGTTAGGCCTTTTTTAGATATGCACTTTTTAGAGAAAATTGTGCAAGAAAATGTACTTTCAACAGGTTCACTAGACAACTCCAACACCAAGTCGTATAAATCTTTATTAAAATTTTCGTCTGCAAAAAGAAAATCATTCTCCAAAGAAAAAAAATAATGTTTCAATATCAAATTCACCATTGAACTCTTTATCCGTTTCCATACTTTGTGCACTCTGTTCCTGGCCGTTCGACAGTTTTCAAGTGTTTTAAATGAATATTAGAAAAATCACTTAATACGGCCCGAGTGACCAGACTATCTATTTCTATGACTATGTTTTTATCTTTAATTCTTTTGAGAATTAAATTCTATATAAAATATTCTAATTCAATTCATTGCGATTTTGAAAAGAATGGAAAACTTTCTTATTTTATTTAAAAACAAGTAACTCACATCTTAGAGAAAAAACGTCATGTCCAATTTTCGAAAGCATGATTCAGAGTCTCAAGGCAGAAAAAAGGCTGTAAAAAAATTGCAAAAGAATGCAAGAACAAACACTGGAAGAATGTGTCTTCAATAAAGTTAAAAAAAAGGCATCTAATAACTCTACGTCAGACCAAGGAGTCAAGCTATCTTTATTTTTTTATTGACAATCTTATATTCATAATTTCATTCCAAAACTGTAAAAACAATTCTTTTTTAGACGGACCAAAAGCGTTGGTGAACCCTTGAGTTCAAGAAAGCCATCTTCCCCTTCAAATTTTTCAACGGTCTCTGAAGAAGATGATAACCGGGTAAGTTTGGGACGCAATCTTATTTTATGATAAACCTGCAGATATAAAAAAACGTATCATTTAATATCTGCAGATTCTAAAAACAAACCTCAATTCTCAAATACTTTTTTTAATTTAGGGTCAAGAGGCAATTCAACTGGGTGATCAAGCATTTAGAAACAACCCCGCTGTGTGAAAGAGGATTTTATCCAAAGTCAAACGCTATCTAGTCTATCTATGGACCACCTAAAAATCCAGGACTCTTTCTTAGAGATTCTTTAAAACAAAAAAGTTCCTTCCTCCTTTTTTTACAAAACTTGACTCAACGGATAGAAGATTAACAGATACTGGCTTATCTGCTTTAATAATATAGCTTTCGTTTGTTTTCCCTGCTCTGTTTTTGGACAAAAACATAACTTTGCCCCTGGATTTTAGTCTTTCCTCTTGGTGTGGAATAGCAATATAGAAGATAATTGGCTAAAGCTAACATGAAAGATTAAAAGCCTCCAGCGTAATGTTCATAGAAATCACTACATCGTCTGAAAATCAGCCTTGAAAAATCAGACCGGGATTGATTCAGAACTTGAAAAGTCAATAAGAAATAAGGCATCTAAGTGGTATGAAGTTTTACGCTGCGTCTGGACATCACTCTCCATTTAGCTTTGAGAAATTTAAGTTTTTGAGGTGTGTTAGTTTAAATTTATTTCATAATTTCTTAAAATAATTTTGATGTTGCTTGGAATTTTAATTTAGATGTCATCTTTATTTCAATATTATGTTCATATTTGTGTAAGTTCATCAAACATGCTAGATGAGTATGATAATGGTAATTTATTAGCCACCCTCGAGCTATTCCGTCTGGAAGAAGTTTCTCTGCACCAAAAACTAAGAACAAGATTGAAAACGCACCATTTAAGCTGAAGAACTCAAAATGAGTTTATTATGGCATGTGGTGAAACTGTTTTCGCTGCTATTATTGAAGAGGTCCACACAGTCATCTAATTTTCCATTATTGTTGATGGAACTCCAGACGTGTCTCATATGGAACAAACCACTTTTTTCGTCATTTGTCCGCGTAGGATCTGCCAATGGATAGTGAAAGTTTTCTGAAGGTAGAAAATCTGGAGAAAAAAAATTTCTGACATTGTAAAGCTGATTATAAACGTTTTGGATCAAAGCCAAATTGATTTAAAGAACTGAGCTAAGATTTTATCGTACGAAAATGTCATCTCTAGTTTCGCAAAGAAGTGAGCCCGCAAAGTGAAATTATTTTGATCTGACTATTCTTCATAATTAACATTTTGTTGATGAAATATATAACTCCATTCATTTTAAATTGTATTTTTATTTTCGTTTTATCATATTATATGCGGTAGTGGTGTAGTGGTAAAACACTCGTTGGATAAGCGAGAGGTTCCGAGTTCGATCCCCACCACGTCCCTGGTAGAACCGCGCTTAACTTGTTTCTTCGCGCAGCGGTCTTGTTCGTCAAGGTTCGTGTTTCGGAGTTATAGAGTTGAGAGAGAGTTATAACCACTATTAAGTAGCCTCCTTGTCTGTAGTAGTCTTCTCGGCCTTGAGGAGGTGAATAACTAAATATATATATATATATATATATATATATATATATATATATATATATATATATATATATATATATATATATATATATATATATATATATATATTTTTTTTTTTTATGTATATATATATTTTTATATATATGCTTTATTTAAAATAAAAAGTTTATTTTTTAACAGGAAAAAACATGCGCAGAGTGTTGGTACATCGACTGAGGGTTTGGTTTGGACATGGAGTCTATCAAATAATAATAAAAAAAAATTTAATATTGCATTTGTCTAGTTTCACTTAATATCCTTTTATTTATTTTTTTTTTTTTTCGCTTAAAAGTCCTTAAAGTATGCAGCTAAATGAATTATTTAACGGAAATAAAACATTACATCATTAACAACCAATAGGACGATGGTTCGCAAAAAAGTTCGCATTTAACCAGTTCGCAGTTCGCATTTTACCTAGTACCAATAGATCCTGTTTTTTTTTTTTTTTTTTTTTTTTTAATTACAATCATTATTACAATCTCAAATAAATCTTTATTGTAAATATAATTTACCTCTTTAAAAAGAAGTAAATTATATTTACAATAAAGATTTCGTTAACAATAGAGAATTAATAAAAATTTATTATTTAATATATATATATATATATATATATATATATATATATATATATATATATATATATATATATATATGTATGTATATATATATATATATATATATACATATATATATACACAGGGCCAGCGCGACTAGGTGTCACGAGGGGGGATGCTATTACAACTTTTGCCAAATAAAAAAAAAAAAAACGGTCCTCGTTTTTTAAAACTTGCCGACTGTCCTACGATAGCCCTCCGACTGCCATAACGACATTTGCCGACTGACTGTCTAAATTTACCGACTACATTGCCGAAATGATCTATATTTGCCGACTAACTAGTCAAATAGGGTCAAATTTGCTATATATATATATATATATATATATATATATATATATATATATATATATATATATATATATATATATACATTGTTTGATGTAGTGTATTAAAATAATACAAAAATCTTGTTCGTTGAAAAGCTCTCAATATTTAGGAAACTTATTTTGACTATATATAAATTTTAAAAGTGGTGTATAATTAAAGAATTTTAAGCTTCATGTCTAACGGCAACCATCAGCCATAAATTATAAAATTAAACGTTATATATAAAAAAATTAAACGTTAAAATTATAATTAGAATTACGATGGCGTGAGTTTAAATGGCTCTATGGAAACAAAGTTTTAAAAGTTTTAAAAGTATAACGTGGTGTTAACGTGACGTAAACCAGGATCAATCTTCGGTATCAAATGAAGAAATATGAAATTTATTTTTGCGTCTACATTTTGAGATTATTTCACTCCTTGTATTACGTAGGTTATCTCCTTTATACATCAAAACTTGAAACTTCTTGTTCAAACAGGTTCGTGAGGCCAAGGCCCAGTGGTTAGAGCGCTTGCTTTAAAAGCAGGAGATCTAGGTTCAAAACGAGCTTTAGACATATTTCGCGTCACGATAAGGAAGGAGGCATAAACTTTCTGGTTACATGCACTTCCGCGCTGCTCTGTGACAAGACCGTTAGGACTTCTTGGGGCACACTTTTTTTTTGTATTTCGAATTGTTTGAACAAATTGTGGCCTGATAAACAATGTTGTTGGAAAGGCAATGGTTGTTCATTGGACATTAACATTTGTCAATGCAGTTACATTTGATTAATTTTTGTCTCCTCATATAAAATACTCTTAATGTGTGAGTTGATAATGGATTTTATGTTTAGCATGCAGAAATAACTTATTTTGATTGTGTTTCTATTAAACATTATACAAAGTCTGTGGTTAACTGGAAAGTGGAGGTCGATGAGGTTCACAAATCATTTACCTATTTTTGTTACAGCATTTACTCTGAAAGGAGTATTATACCAAATTATCTTGCGTTTATGATTGCCGTTTGTTGATTTTTTCCTTGGATGGTATGCAAGTTCACAATTGTACCCTGATTTTTTCAAGGCTTCCTGATAAGGAGGAGTACTTTCTTTAAAAATCGATTCACTTGACGATGCTGATAATAATCTTAATATAATACTTGAAGGAGCACTTTTTATTACAGCCGGTGGATGGTTAGAACTAATACATATATATATATATATATATATATATATATATATATATATATATATATATATATATATATATATATATATATATATATATATATATATATATATATATATATATATATATATATATATATATTTATATTTATATATATAATTCAGTATATTATCTGGTTTGCAATGTGGCTCAAAAGAACCATCGTTAAAGTTGAGCGTTAAATCAAGATTATTTTAAAACTACATTTAATAGATATTAGAAGATTATTATTTTTAAAAATTCGTACAAAATGTTTCTTTATCCTCTCCATTTCCTGACCATTTTGTTCCTAAACATAGCTAATCCATCATTTTGTTCCTAAACATAGCTAATCCAACATCTCGATATATAACGAAATTGCTATTATCTTAAAACTGCGAAATTTGGTGCAAAATAAAAATCCAGGCATGGAAAGGCATGAAAGTTAAGTTTCATGTGTATATATATATATATATATATATATATATATATATATATATATATATATATATATATATATATATATATATATATATATATATATATATATATATATATATATATATATATATATATATATATATATCCCAGTAAACACAGATTGGTTCAGAATTGGTCAATATTTTAAAATAATTGGTCGTAAAGTGGATAAAACGATTAGCGACCTATTATAAACTAAAAATCGACGCTTGATTTGAAATGAATACTTCAAACTTTTTTATATAAATGTTTACAGAACGTCGATCTAACATTTAAAATATCGACTTACATTAAAATATCGACTTACATACTTTTCTAACAACAATCTCGTTACATGGCTTTCAAAGTTTTATAACAGTATCTTCAATAATGGAGCTGTGCCAGAGTTATTCCAATAGTAAAATCCTATAAAAAAATATCTTAATAATTCAGATAACTATTACGGTATTAGTATTACACCTATCTTGACAAAACTCTTTGAATATATTATTATGCAAGTATGTCCGGAAATATCAGACAGCTACTCTCATCAATTTGGTTTCAAGAAAAATAGCTCCACCCTACACTGGAAAAAAAATTGTGTAGAAATGCTACACAAATTGTGTAGTTTTGTACACATTAATTGTGTTAAAATGGCGACAACACAAATTTGTGTTATGAGGTACACAATAAATTTGTAGTTATATATTTTCACACAAAGTTGTGTGAAAAGTATACACATTGATTGTGTAGCTTGCACACATTTTTGTGTATACAAACTACACATTATAGTGTGTACTTTAGTTCAAAAAATGTGTAGTTTTCACACATTATTTGTGTGCATAGTAGCACATTTTTTGTGTTATTTATTACACATTTTTATGTTAATTATTACACATTTTTGGTGTTTTTCTTCTACTCTGTATTATAACTACATAATAAATGTATTTGAAGTAAATGCGCAATTAACTGGTCTACAGGTATACGTACCGCAAAAACAACCGTACCGCAAAAACCACAATGTTGGCTACAAAGTGACCTAGCATGTAAAAAAAAATTCAGGATTCAAAAAACTTGATATATTATAATAGCTAATATGTCAGCATATAAATTAAAGCAGTTTTAGTGGTTTTTTTATTTGTTAAACATGTTGGTATCTGCACTAGAGTAAAAAATTCAATTATAAAAACGTGTAGTTTTTTTTGTTTTGTAGGAGCCTAGAAGCCGTATCAGAGAATAAGTTAGCAAAATATAGTTTTTCTATTACCTATGGATTATAACTAGATACTGAAAAAAGTTTTTTTTTTTCTCAAGTAGTTATAAATCTTTATAACACCCTTATAAAGAAAGGAAGTATTATTGTTGTTTTTGGGGTACATTTTATAGAATTCACTTTACAGACCATGTTTTGAAATAAAAAACAACAACAATAAATTACCATTGTATTAGAATTTTTTTAAAGATAATAATATACATTTATCTTAAAAACAATATTTGAACGCAGCAGTAATAACACATCTAAAATGGCTGCAAACTTTATAACATTATTATAACAATAGGTTACTGCAACAATGATAACATAGATAAATAAAATGTTAAGATAACATAAATAAATAAAATACTTTAACTGATTACTTTAATTCAAAAAAAGATTAGTGATTGTCGTTGCATTCGTTATAATGATCAGTCTTTTAGATGTGGAGAAGTGCTGGTTTGCTGGTAAAAGCATAACCGGTTTAACACCTGCAACTCACTTTGCTGCAAATTGAACGGAGAACATCAAGACAATTAGAACATTGCTTTAGGCCAAAAGCTTGACATTTCCTTTGTTTGTAAAAATATTCAACTTTACGTTTGATAAACTTTTCTTTAGCTTCTTTTTTCTTTTTTTGGCTTCCTCCTTTGCTGTTATCTTTCGTCGTTTCTCTTCTTTTATATCTTTCACTTTTGCTGCAACATCTTTTGCACGCATCGAACCATAGACCTTAGTAGCACGAGTAGATATTTTTTCAAGGTTTGGTTTAATTTTCTTAATAGTTAGCAGATCAGGAATATTTTCTAATTGGAGGCTTTGCTCAGCCATTTCTCTAATCAAGATTTGAGACTGGTCAAACTTATCTTTCTAGTAACTTGCCGAACCTTTCCTTATACCAACTGGTGACGAAATGGTTGATTCAGGTTTTTTAAAAGAAGTTGACGCTGGTTCTTCTTTATAAATGCATGCAGCAGCTCGCTCAAATTTATCTTGTTGCATAAAGTTAACATTTAATTCAAAAGGTGTTATTTTAACTCTTTTTGCACTAGAACCAAGAACCGATTTCGATGTCTATTTCTCCCATATATTGCCTAAGATGGTCATAAATCTCTCTCGATTAATTGATTGCATTGGGTTGAAAAGATAATTCTTGGCAATTCTGTACTCATGATGAAGATTTTTATTAACCTGGTCAAACAACTGAGTTACACCAGTAGTGTCAGGAGGAGAAATAAATAACCAAATTTGTTTTGAAAGGAGGTATATTAAACCGTCATAACTGAATCATGAACTATGTCCATCAGATTATAAAACAACAGGTCGTTCTATTGCCTTCTCAGTTAGGTAATCATCAAACTCTTGGCAAGCCGCCTTAAAAGTGTCATTATCTGAAATCCCATTTTCAGATGTTGTAACGAGGAGGTGACTGATTTTTTCTACAGCTACTTGTGGTGTCATCTGGCTTGTTATTCCAACCGAGGAAAAAATGACTTGACATATACAAACATCACCTGAAAAAGATACAAAAGGGTGGATTGAAACACATTCTCTGTTTTCTTTATGCATTTTTAAGCGTTGTTCACCTTTCCCTGCATATACCAAGCCTGTTGAAGTACCATCAACACCATAGTTCACAAATTGCGGTGTCTCATCATCATTAAATATTCTTGTTGTGTCAATATCCCCCTTCCATACACCCTTGCCTACTTTTTCAGCATTTTTCATAATACCGGCTGCCTGAAGTTCCATTGCAAGATCATTCAAATGATTACAAGCCATTTCTTGGGTACAGTTAAGTGCTCTGTTTATTGATACCTAACCCTGGCGTTTAGTTGTTAGGCTTGAATGTTTTGCATGGAATTGTTTCCAAAATGAACGACTAAGTCTGAAACAATGTGTAAAAATACTACAATACTCTTAGTAAAAATACTCTTTAAGTGTAAAAATACTACAATAGCGACGTTCCTCGCCTAGGAAAAACCAAAGCTCTTTAGATATCTAACTAAATTAAATCATTATTCTGTAAAAAATTTATACTTACCATTTTTTATTATTCGGTATAATCTTCTATTAATCGTTTCTCTATCTTTTACAAGTGGAAACAAACCAGTCTTCAAGGCCTTACAACCTCGCACGCTGTGGTCGATACAAAATTGTACTGCTTTTTCTAATTGTAAATTCTTTGCATCTGTGAACTTCCTCCCAATTGATGCCTCAGGCTTACTTTTTCCACGAATAGATTGTAATTTTTCCTGTCTGAGCTGAAATTTTCGCTTCATTTTCTATGTTAATTTTTTTCTAACTCTATTTGATTAAAAAAATTATTGTTAAACATTTTAGAGTATATTAGTTGCTTACAGAACATATCTAAATACTAAAAAACAACTTTCAAGTAAAATTTAGATTTTGCTCTAGGTTCAACACAAAGTAAGTTTTAATAAATTCATGCAACTATTATGTTCTAAAAATGATATTGATTTTTAATACGTAAAAAACATGATGCAAACTTTGTTTAAAACACTGCAATGACATCTTTAGAATCAAGAGGTTACATAAAATCAATATAGTAAAAAGAGAGAACACATGTATAGCCTATAAAATGTTATTTTTAAAACATCAATGTTGTTTTTGGGGTACCTATCTTGTGGTTTTTGTGGTGCATCGGGTATTTTCTCCAAGGTTAAGTTAGCAGTAACTGGTTTTATTTAAAACAGATCAAATAAAATTAGGACACGCCAAATTTCAGCTTCATAGGTTCACTAGCTGCAGAGATACAATCGATAAATTGAATGCGGTTTTTGGGGTACACATACAAAAAACAACAAAAGTTTAGTTAACATTAATAACAAAACTATTTCTTAAAAATTAATCAAACTAGCTGGGAAGAACTGATTTTAAGCAACTCTAAATACATTCAAAACAGTTTTTCTCAAAAGTAAATAATAAAAAAGTTATTGAGATGTGCTTTTTTTGGTGTGGTGTTTTTGCGGTACGTATACCTGTACATGTATAATTGAATACAAAGCAAACGTCATTTTGCAATACAAAACAGAACTTTTCGCTCTTGAGTGCTATATTCAAAACAATATCTGCAAAAATGCAAATATACAAGTCTTTATTCTAAAACATTCACATAACATAATAGCCTATGTGTGATTGAAATAATTCTTCATCAAGTAGGCTATACATCAACACAAACTAATCAAAATAGTACAATTTCACATTTAGCACCGAAGAGGTGAAAAAAATTGAAAATGTGTTTATGAGCATATGAAATTATGTAAAAGTATACAATCATATACCATACACATTCAAGTGCGTGTGTGTATAATGCTTATACATGTTTGCAAAATATTCGAGTCTTTAAGCACACAACGCATTATTGCTAAACACTGCATCATCTTAATATGCATAAACATTTCAACAAACAAATTATTAATCACATTGAAAGCACGATATGAATTCAAATGCAACAATGTACAAGAAACACCAAAAATGAATTACTCAGTAATTTTAAAAAATGACAGTTAGCACCAATTGTCATTTTGACTAGACATTGTCTAACTGCATTACATCTTTATCATTACATCTTTCACTGAGTATAAAATATAAGCACATTGAAAGGAACTATATAATATTGCACGCTATGAATTCAAACACAACAGTGTACAAGAAACACAAAAAATGAATTACTCAGTAATTCAAAAAATGACAGTTAGCACCTGGTGTCATAATGATAAAGAGTTCTCTAACTGCATTACACCATTTATCATTACACCTTTTACTAAGTTAACTATAAGAGCTATGCAACATCTATTCCATATTAGCCTATTAATGACCAGGAGTGCATTAACATACTCCTGTTATGGCTCATATCACCTAATTGCAATAATTTTTTAAAGTTCATAAAATTAAAACCTTGTGTTAAAAAAACTAAGCAATTTTTATGATACAGAAAAAAAATTTTAAGTAACGTAGTTGCTTTGGCAGAGAGTTAGCTTTTCATTTCAAACATATATACCTCAAGAAAATTATAAAATGACATAAGCTGAGATGGATATCTGACATTAAAAGCAAAAAACGTTGAAAATAAATCTGAAAGAGCATTGGCAGCTTTTGATGGCTTTACTAACAAGGCACGACCATCACAGATAATGTAATAGGATGCTTCCTCAGTAGCACCCATTTTTAAAATGTACGGCTGAAACCTTTCGAGCTTTTTGTTCTCTTGCTGGCAAGATTCCAAGTATGCTTCCAAACTATCACCGATCTGGTAAAAAAAGATTAATAAATAATGTTTTGAATCCTACTTTATAAAAAACCAATTAGTGGTTGTTATAAAATTGATAGCAAACAAGCTAAAACCATTGTTTTAGTTTATCATATAAAATGCATTTAAACTATTATTATTATTACATGCAAACAACACGGTCTATTAATTAATCGATTAATAATCGATTAAAAATAAATGCCTATGACGTCTACGTTAATAAGAGTTAATGAGTTTAAATGGTGTGTACTTTATACTTGCCTATTTCAGCATGCGCTGCAATACTCATATTTTTGATTTTGATAAAATTTATGCATTTTGGGAAAAAAATAATCAAAAACTAAAAAATTATTCGATTAAAGGTTTGGCCGATTAATCGGACAATTAATCGATTAAACGTCACACCCCTACTAAATTGTATTCAAGTGTGCATGTATGTGAATGTGTGCATGTATGTGAATGTATGCATTCAAGTGTGCATGTATGTGAATGTACACTTCTGCCCATACATACAAGCACACATATACAAATGTGCCGGGTATTTTAGATAATGTTGCTGCCAAGCTTCTGATAGCTTCATCAGCATTTAAAGCATAGACTATTGCACCGGGATTTAAATATTGCACAACTTCATCATCATCGATATCTGTACCATCATCCATTTTGAACGAAGCGATATCAAAACCAAGCTTTTGGGCAGCTACATAAAGAAATTTTACATAGCCTAATAATAAAAAGTGAAATGAACAAAATTGAAATTACAGAAATTGGATTCATAATTGTCGTTTGATTTTACACAGCAGGTTATACAACTCGTACAATATAAACTGATCTTAGTGAATTAACAAAAACAAAAATGAATACAGCATATAAAGCCGATAACAATGCATAATAAAATTTGAAGATGAAATGCTTATTTAGAGATGCTAGTTACAACTGCATGACGAAGAGCAACGAATGAATACTTTGATCTCGTGCCAGAAACAGTATGCAAAGCTAATGGATAATAGTCTAACAGTTCATCATACTCTAGTACTACACTTTTTCCACAGTCATCATCTTCAACTGCAAAAGCATGATAATGACTATCATAATAATGAGTGTGCAGTTCTTGGCAAACAAAATAAATGCCACCATCAGTTAAAATAAACTCATCAATAAGTACAAATTTTAGACACTCATCCATCTGTCTACCAACAACTAAAACATCACTGAAATAATCCGTACCATTAATCTTTGTATGTCTACAAACATAAACTTCATCCAACATGCCAATGCACAATTTGTCACAAACAGCAGATGCTGCCTTTAATACTCGCACAAAAATTAGTTTTCCAGCACCACTATTTACATCCCTGCCACCGAATTTTTTTTCAAAATGCTAAGTCAAACACTGATGAATTTGTTGTTTAAGAGCTACAGTTTTACACATATTTTTGAAACTTGTAGCTGATTTTTTCAACTGATTATGTTTGGCCCCAAACCGCATACACCAATATCGACATGCCGGACCAGACTTTTGAAGACAAGCAGGATAATGAACTAAATTATGAAATTTAGGTGTCAATCGTTTTGTTGGAAATAATTCCCTGTATATTGTGTGCTGATCAAATATAAGTTGATCTAAATATGAAATCATGCCATGCGATATTTTAGGACACAAAATAATGTCTATAATCTCTATTAAAAGAGTGACCAACCGCCAATAAGTATTTTCACAGTCTATAAGATCTCCAAGTATTAAACCAATAAGTCTACTTAAACACAGATATTGAGCAGCACGCTGACCCAGAAGATTATCACCTGACTTCAATTTTTCTAAAGTTATACAAGACGGCTTATCTCTCTTTTCATGTGTGGCATAATGAAATGCTTTCAGTCGAGAATTGAGCTGATTACATGTAAAAATTTTATCGACAATAATAAGCTGGTATAAAACTGATTTTAATACATTAGGAAAAACGCCTTCAAATATATCGATCATAGCATCCACACAATAGTTGTCAGTAACTTAAAAATAATGCAAATCATTAAAGGGTGATTGTCGCTTTACACCAGTATTTCTTGTGTTGCAGTCTTGCACGTCTTTTTCATGCTGTTCAGCAGTTCTTGGTTCAAAATCTCTGGCTTGGTGGTGATCTTGAATGCTTTCAATAGTTGCGTAATACAATCGACATATACAATCAAAAGTAAAACTCTCTTGGAGACTTAACATTCCATGAGCACCTAAATTGTCAGCCGAAAACAAAACAATAGTGCCCTTAACTGTCTGACATGCTTTACCGAGCACAACTTCAATACCCTTTATTTCTAATGTTTTAATATCCTTAATCATTTCTTCAAGAACTGGTTCATATCCACGCGTAGTTTTTGTATCTTCTGTATAAAAAAGACATACCAGATGAATATGCATGAGGCGGGAGTTTAAATAGGATGGCAAGTTCCGTATCATCATTATAGACTGCACCTAGTTTGTGAATTTTTGTTTTCGAGCCTAACATTTAACGGTTTCAAAATCGTCGAAATATAAATGTAACTGTAAGGCTTCCGAATTTTCTATAAACAGTTGACATTCTTTGAAACGAGAAGCATCACTAAAGTCACTTATTAAATTATTTGTGTTCCTTAGTTGTTTTTTTTAAAATGTCATACATATAGCTATAAACAAATCTAATTGTCTGATGAATTGGTATATACTGGTATGTATTAGGAATAGGATATTGACATATTTTGCCAGTTTCCTTATCCAAACGGGACTCATAACGAACAGATATTGGACGTCCAACCAGCTCAGCAAATTTCATATGATTTTTAAAGTGTTTCAATTGCTGTTCAAAGTTTCCTACTTCTTTCAAAGTTGGCTTAACATGGTCGATTTCCTGAATTACTGATTCAAGTTGAGTTTTGGTTGTGGATATATAAACTGCATCTAAATTATTTGCAACATTCTTTAATTTATCAGAAAACATTTGACACAGCCCCTCTAATAAATCAGTAAATCCCTCCTCTATAATGTCTAAGCACCCATACTTAGCATAAACTTTAAACAGTAGCTGTCTTAGCTGTTCCTTAAAGTCGGTAACTTTATCATTTTCAGGCTCTTCTACTTGCTCACTCATTTCAATTTCATCACACAGATTTTCTGGTTCATTATCAACTGTTTTTTGTTCCATGGAGCTTGCACCTGTCGAAGTAAGCTAATGCTTTCTACGTAAATGAGTCGATAATGAGCTTAAGCTATCAAAATATCTAATCATAGAAGTCATACAGCCATCTTGTCAACAATGAAGTGCTAATTTATCATATTTAGCTAAGCTATGTCTCAAGTGAAAATGTGTTAAGAAGTTCTTAATTGTAAAAGCATCAATACTTTTTCTACATAAACAGCAGTAATAGCCCATTATTTCGTGTAGAAGAAACCTAATTGTTTGCACCTTCTATTTAAGATGACCGCTTATAAGAAAAGTTATGAATAACAATACTCAATGATTATTACCTTTGGTTTTCAATACAGCAAAATTACTGCATACTAGGTTGGTTGAAAAGTTCGCGGAGCGGAAATGAAAAAACAATTTTATGATTCAAAAAATGACTTTATTCTTCAGTATATTCTCCCTTAAGAGCAATACACTTTTTCCAACGATTCTCCAATTCATGTATCCCATCTCTGAAGTGCGATTCCGGAAGGCCTTCAAAATACCCATTTACGGCTGCAATGACTTCTTCATGTGATGAGAAACGCTTTCCACGTAGAAATTTTTTGAGATGTGGAAAGAGGTGGAAGTCGGACGGAGCCAGATCTGGTGAATAGGGTGGATGTTCCAAGCGTTTGTACTTTAATTCGACCAATTTCGCCTTTGCAACATCGCTGATATGAGCAGGTGCGTTGTCCTGGTGATAAATGATTTTTTTATGCAGCAAACCAGGTCTTTTTTCACGAATTTTTTTATCCAACTGGTCCAAAAGATTTTTATAATATTCACCTGTTATCGTTTTACCGGTTTGAAGGTAATCTATTAATAAAATTCCTTTCGCATCCCAAAAACTGATGCCATAACCTTCTTTGACGATTTTGACGCCTTCACTTGCTTCGGAGCTGAACAACCGGGTTCTGTCCACTCTGCAGTTTGTTGTCGCAGCTTCGGATCATAGTGGTAAACCCAAGTCTCATCCATGGTTACGAATCGACGCACAAAATCTGTTTTATTCTTTTGAAAACGGGCCAAATGTTCTTGAGAAAGTTTTACTCGAGTGCGTTTCTGATCCAGAGTTAGCGAATGCGGCACCCATCTTGCCAACAGCTTTCTCAGACGTAATTCATCGTGCAAGATGTGTAATACCCGTTCATCTGAGATGCCCACAGCCTCAGCAATTTCACGTTTGGTCAATCGTCTACCATCCATAACCATGTCATGCACAGCATTAATCGTTTCTTCAGTAGTAGCACTTTTTGGACGTCCAGAGCGAGGGTCATCTTCAAGGCTTGAACGCCCACGTTGAAACTCCGCAGCCCATTTGCATACTGTTGTTTTTGAAGGAGCATCATCACCCAACACATTTACCATTTCATTATGAATTTCCATGGGCTTTAAACCTTTTTTCACAAAGAATTTTATTACAGCACGATGTTCAATATTTTCCATTTTAAAAAATACTATGACACGTCTAATTTCAATAGCTTGTAAACAAAGACTGAAATGACATATCGACTTGAAATTTTTTATGCGTTCATACGAAGAATGAATACGTTTAATACAGTTATAAATTTGTTTCTACTACTGCAACATAGGTGCCGCTCCGCGAACTTTTCAACCAACCTAGTACCACAGATGCTTTTACCGAACCGTCTAGAGTCCAAATTTTCAACAATTTATCAGACATCTACAAGCAAATAACTATTTACAACTAGAAACACAAGATTATATTAATTAAATCATATTATAAGATGCATCAACAACGAGTTATATTAGAATAATACAGTAAAATCAGTTAAAACCATAAATTCATACAAAATTTAATAAGTTATTTAAAATATAGGTTAATAATAATTATTATTATTGTTATACACCACTAAAATAAAAGAAACTTAAAAACCATAGCTTAATAATAAGATGTAATGTGTTCAGTAACAACAAAAACATCAAACTGATAAACTTAAAAGCTACTTGCTTGTAATTGAATGAAAAAGTTACAATAATTACGGACAAAATTTGAAATATGTCATTAAAGTACGTCATGCTAGTATTTATGCATTAAATCACAATAAAAATTATAATTGTAATTAGTGATTACAATTATAATTGCAGTGTATAGAGTGATAATAGAGATAAACTTCTTCTTAACAATATGCAACTATTAAACTAATTTGACAAAAATACAAATTAAAACATGACTTATCTAATGATTTTGAAATAATACGATGCACAGTGAAAGTAAACAAAAATATTAGAAAGACTTGCTACTTATGACAGTATTCATTAGCAACACAAATCCTGATTTCTGATTAAAAATGTAATTAAATATAAATTGGTATTTGACCAAGAGCTATTTTACAGTTTATGTACTAACACTAATTATTGCTCATGCAAAAACATTACTAGAAATCAAATAAGTTTATAAATTTAATTAGCATCAAATACAATGTATTACGCAAATATTTGAATAATCATTTACATTTGGCTTAGTTACATTTACTCAATTGTATCTATTATATTTGTGCACCAATTAATGCAGGATGTATATTGAGTGAAAGTATATAAATGTGAATAAAGAACAGCAAATAAAAACAAAAGATTTAACTACTCTTTTATATTATAACACCAAGGTATTATTTTTAAACATATTAATATGTTTAAAAATAATACCTTGGTCGATTTAGAAGTTCGCTATTATAAGTCCTTAGTTTTACTGATAAGAAGCTCCTTATTTTTTGTTACAATTGTAACAAAAAATGCTTCTTACCGAAAAAAACAAAAATATTTCTTTTCTTCTCTTTGTTCGAACTTCGAAATCGATTTCCCTCCAAAACGAAACCGCTAACACGCACGTGTCTTATTAAAATGGCGGCTACACAATTTTGTTTTAATTCTACACATCTTTGTGTGAAAATAAAACTACACAAATTTTTGTGTATCAAAACTGCACATTTATTTTTCCAGTGTACATGCAGAGTTCCTATTGAGTGAGACATTAAAACATTATAATAATAATAACTCGCCAGTATATATATGTAGTTTAGACGCAAATAAGGCTTTCGATAGCTGTAACTGGGACTTGCAATTTGAGAAACTTTATTACAACAAAAACTTACCGCTATCAGCAGTTCGCGCACTACAATCATTATACCGCTTGGGTACAGCTAATATATCATACCTTGGACATAAATCAAATTGACTTTAAACATTGTTTACGAATTTTTTAAACATCCATTTTTTTATTTGCAATACTTTAATTGCTTATGACGTTTAGAAACAATATCATTGGATAGCTTTTATTAAAAATGGAATGTGATTGATTCAATTTTACTTCAATTTTACTTCAATTTTACTGAAGATATTGTTGGCTTAACATAGGAACAGCCACAAATAGCCATTAAGACTAATCCAAAGTAGCGTCCGTTAATGACCAAATTTTTTTGCGTACCGAAGTACTACTCAAGCTTGTTTGAGTTGGCGGTGGCGGGATTTGAACTCGTATCGTTCAACAGTCCGGGTTTTAACTTTTACTTTGACACTCTAACCATCATTAAATATTTAGGGGAAAGAGGGGCAACGTGGCGAACGTTTTGAAAGCCCTGAGGTATTGTAAAACTATAAGTCGTGAAGCAATAATACTTTCTCAGTATGTTTATATTATTAAAATGATTCATTGCCTGCATGAATTTTCAGTTTGCAAATATAACAATTGGAGTTAAATTTTTTTTTTTTTTTTTGTGTGTAATTTATTTTGCCGTTAAAAAAATTTATCGAAGTTAATTGCTGGGGCAAGAAGAAGGAACATTTTGCCTTATCGCCGAGCCCCTTATATATATAAAAAAATTTCTACATAACTGTAATATGGAAATATATTAAGACTTAAATCAGAATTAAAGCAGAAAATAACTAAGAAATTAAAGAAATTCAAAATAGCAAATAATTAAGACGTGTTAAAATGCTTACAACCGCTAAAATGTATAAGAACATTTTAACAAAAATTTTCAAATAAAAAAATAATGTAAAATTTCATAATTAACATAATCACTTGATGAATTTTGAACATCATCACTTAAATTTCATTGGTATAAATAAATCTGTTTTGAGCTTACTTTAAAAGAAACATTTAAAGTCGGAAAAATTAAATTCCCTAAACAGTAATAATCTTTTTGATTCGTTCTTGAACTGCTCTAAGGTAGCCTTGTTTCTGTTGACAATATCTGGGAATTTTTTTCACAGATAAGGTATTTAATTGAATAGGAGGTTAATTTTAGATTATATTTGAGTAGAACAAAGTTCTTATCTGAAAACTTATTTGAATCCCAGCTAGCACACTTACATTGGGCCAACGTATGAATAAACCATCGCGAACGTCGGCTCTTTTTTCCGATGCAATACCAACGTTGATCTAATGTCATTTGGTTAATGATAAAATTATTACCGACGGAACTAAAAACATCTGGCAAATTTACATTGGTCCAATGTATGTAAAAACATCGAAAAAAGTTGATTGTTTTTACGACATTAACCCAATGTTGATCCAATGTATATAATTTGACGTTGATTAAATGTATATAAATCAACGTTTTTCCAATGTATGTTAAAACATCGCAATAAGTTGATTTTTTTACGATCTAATCCCAACGTTGATCCAATGTATATATCTCGACATTGATTTAATGTATTTAAACCAACGTTTTTCCAATGTGTGCAAAAACATCGCATTAAGTTGATTTTTTTATGATCTAATCCCAACGTTGATCCAATGTATAAAATTTGACGTTGATTCAATGTATATAAATCAATGTTGATCCCATGTATGTAGATACATCGCAAAAAGTTGATTGTTTTTACGAACTAAACCCAACGTTGATCCAATGTATACGACCAAACATTGCTAATGCAAAATTATATAATTTAAATAAAATCTTCCGTGATTATTAAAATATCAAACCACAACCATAACAAACATGATTTTTGTTCAAATGATCAAGTGTTAACAATCTTATGCGTCTACAATCATAGCATACATCAGCTGTATACGTACATACATACATACATACATACATACATACATACATACATACATACATACATACATACATACATACATACATACATACATACATACATACATACATACATACATACATACATACATACATACATACATACATACATACATACATACATACATACATAAAGATAATAGAATTTAATGAAAATTTAATTCCGAAAAGTATTGAATACAACCTTTTGCCAATTAAAGTTCAACGTTGAATCAACGTAAATACAACGTTGTGCCAACTTAAAATTCAACGTTGGGCCAACGTATAAAATAAAACGTTGAATCAACGTAGAAAATATAACCATTTTCCGACTTTAATAAAACGTTTTATCAACATTGGTTTTTATTTGTTGGCGACGTCGCATTTGTAACCATAATGATATAAAAACAACGTTGGCAGCCGATGTTGGGCCAACGAAACGCACAACATTTTTCTAATGTTTTAACAACGTATGTGTGCTAGCTGGGATACTTATGATTAATTTTATTAAAATAGATTTGAAAGGTTTTTGGGGACAATCTCATTTTTGTTTTAAACATAAACAATAAAACTTGGTGTAAATTGAGTTTATACACATTTAAACCACCGAGCGCACGTATAAGTATTCGCAAGGAATAATAAAATAAAAAGTTCAAACATTTGTTATCTGGTCACATGACCGGGGCAAGATGACTTATTAAGCGATTTTTGCCTCCAATTTTTTAAAATTTAAAAAACTACCAATAACTCTAACTAAAGTAACACAATATAAAATCAACTTGCAAAAAACTACTTCTAAAGAAATTAAACTTGAAGGACACTATCCATTATGAGAAACCGAAACTGAGGAATTTTTTTAAGTGCAAAAAGTAAACTTATGCCTATAAAATTGCGTTAATAATATTAAAAAAAAAACTAATTGGTGTTTTAAAATAGAAGAAGCAAATACAGTTTTGTTTTCACCCAATTTTAAGATTTTTTGTTAAGTTGTTATATAATCTTGCCCCATTTGCCATGTTGCCCCGCTTTTCCTTATCATTACAATTTTTTAGGCCAGCTAAAAAAAATTAAAATTTGTCTGGATTTGTAACCATTTTATTCAAAGTAAACCATGAAATCGCATTTGATGTTTCTATTTGAAGACAAGCAATAACATTCTCTAGGTTGTTGTCACTAACAGAGAGAGTGTTGTCATCAGCATAGTTGTAGATATCAGAGTCTTTTATAAATAAGAAAAAATCGTTTATAAAAAATATTAAAGAAAATTGGTCTCAAAATTGAGCCTTGAGGTACCCCAGATTCTATATCTAAGTATTCAGAAAATGACGATCCTTATCTTATCCTCTGTTTACGAGCAGAAAGGTAAGATATTAAGAGTTTGAGGCAATTGTTAGAAAACCCATAACCTTCTAACTTGGCTACAAGCAAATCATGTGAAATTAAATCATATGCCTTTGATAAATCCATAAGCATAGCGCCAACTATATCTCTTTTATCCACGCATTTTTGCCACTTATTAACTAAATTAAAAAGTACGTGTTGTGCACTATACCCTCTCCGATACTCACACAGCAATTTGTTACGGTTTGGCTCTATAAAAAAACCCGCATTTACTCGTAAATAACGGTTTCAAGCACTTTTGATAGAACTGGCAACATACTTATTAGTTGGAAGTTACACTAATCGGTAGGGTCGTTTTTTTAAAACATGGTATAACATTGGCCGTTTTTAAGAAGGACGGGAATTCGCATTGGCATATGCAATTATTTATACGAGAAGTGAGGCTTTCTTTAAAATCCATGACATAAGTTTTTAACATAAACGTTGGAATATTTCCACTAGCCTTTTTTATACTATAATAAATAATTTTTAATAATAATTTTAATAATGAAAAGAATAAATAATTGTTTTATTAATTTTTGTTATATCATCGGAAGTAATTTGATAAAATTTAAAATTTTGAGGATACAATTTGGTCATCTTGAAGCTATGATGAAAGTTTGATGTAGTTACTTTGTTTATGTTTGCAGATATCGTATATCTATAAAAAATATTGCATATTTTTGTCTCATTGTTCATATATTATACTATATGTTTATATTATTCCTAGATTTTTAATGTATTAAATTTTTTTAAATGTTTTTCTTAAAAAAGATTTTACTACGATAACACTTTCATATTTGTTTTGAAACATTTAAAGTTCAATTAATCTCTTTGATGAATAGATTAAAGTTTCCCAAAATGTTAGCTAGCTTATTTTCAACTCGGGCAAATGCATTTGTTTTAAGGGGCTATACCCCCATAAAATTTCAAAATTTTAATTTTTTTTTTTTTAATTTTAACTATTTTAAACTATGCAGAATCATAAAATTTGTTTTGGATGTATCAGATTATTCTTTAACTATCTTAAATTGTCTATTTAAGTTAACCACTTCTTAAGTGTTTGTCTTAGCAACGCCATAGCAACGCACTTAAACAGTTTTATACATCATACTTTTACCTTAATTTCATCCAAAATAGTGTTACACTTGCAATGCCTAAGCTTGAACAACTTCTTGATGCGTTTTTCTAGAATTTACCAATACCTTGGTACATCAAGTACGACAATATTTTTCAGTTCAGTCAGTTCTTGAGATTTTATTAGGTTAGTTTAATTAGTAAAAATGGGAAAAGCTTGTCTAGTTACGAGATGTACATAAACTCATAAAAAAAGGAAAAAGTTTATGGGAAATGTTCAAAATTCTGTTAATACTGTTGTTATTGTATCTGATATATCAGATACAATATCTGATATATCAGATACAATAACAACAGTATTAACAGAATTTTGAACATTTCCCATAAACTTTTTCCTTTTTTTATGAGTTTATGTACATCTCGTAACTAGACAAGCTTTTCCCATTTTTACTATAGTACTAATTAGTATAGTACCATTAGTACTATAGTACTAATATCGAATTGCCGACAATAAATCCAAGTGCCCCTAACATCCACGGCTGTTTCAGAGTGGACATACGGCTTCTTGTTATTTTTTGAAAATAATTACTTAGGGGGTGTTACTAAAACTTTCATAACTTTTGAAATATTAAAGATAAATACGTTCTGTAAAAGGAATATGAACACTGACTAAATGTTTTATATTTTATTATTCAATATAATAATCCAAGGCTGCTCCGATTTTTAAATAAACGCGCAAAATGATGAACTTGGCAGAATTTCAAAATTTTAAAGGTACTTTTTAGCAAAAATATTCGGAAAAATTATATTTCTGTTAACTAATATGTAATATAAACATAGTTAGACCATTTATAAAACATATTAACATTATTTACACTAAATGCAAACTGATACAGGCACTACAATAGACGAAATAAAAAAATCACAAAAATTTTTTTTTTTTTTAGCCACGAGAGAAAAAACCCGCCAAAGTTTGTTTTATTTATAAACTAAAATTTGTCTCGCTTAAAAAGCTGTTTTAATAATTTTTATTTAATAGTGAATTGGGAAGTAACGCATTTAAAGTTACGTCATTACTTTAAAATGTAAACAAAAATTTTTCGCATGTAACTACAAATTTTGTTGCTAAAAGCAACAAGCTTTGTCAAGATTGAAAACGTTTTAGTAAGAAGTACAGAAAGTAATTATTGTGATTTTCATATGCATAAAGGGTTGTAATTTCAATATTTTGGTGAACTTGGGAAAAATATAACGTTTTTCATAAAAAACAAGTAATAACAAAAATATAAAAGCTAAAAAATCTAACTTAAATTTTTTTTTTTATCCATGTTCACCAAAAATCTGATAAAATAGACATTTGTTTATAAGTATGTAAAATTTCAATCATAAAGCATGTAGCTTAAAATATCTAATCTTGATTGGCCCAAGACAGGTTTTCATTAAAATACGCAAAAAACAGAAAAGTGATCCCAAATCATTAGCAAAATTTTTACAACTTTAATTTTTATTCCGTTTAATCAGAATACTTATTTAACAAGGAAAGATAAATGTTTCATTTTTTTTTTATTAGAACACAAAAGCGTTTATAGAAAAAAAAAAACACTACTTTAAAGTTATTCAATTTTTATACGAAATTTTTAAAAAACTCTTTATGCGGAAATTGTTTTTGCTAAACTCGTGACGTAATGCCCAATTTTACATTGCGTGAAACAGCCGTGCATCACTTGTGTTACTGAACCAATTTTTGAAAATCCACTTAATGTGTCAGCTTCAGCTCATAAAATCGAAAACTTCGAAGATACAATTCTTTCAAAACCTGCCATATCTGGTTATCGTATAATTTATGTTGCTGTTTTAATGTCTATTTTAAGTTCTGTTCTGTGTCCAGAGTGGTTGTTCAACAATCTCACTAAGTGAGAGATATACTCAACGACGTGGTTTATCATCCTTACTATATCTTAAGTGTATGAAAAGAGGTTGTAACTATTTTCAAAAGTTCTACACTTCTAACTATGACAATAAAAAAGGATTTGATATCAATAAACGAATAATTTATTGTATGCGATTATTAGGTCATGGATATGCAGGCATCAAAAAATTTTGTACCATTATGAATCTACCTAAGCCAATGACCAAAAACAATTTTGAAAAACTGATAAAAGTAATTTCAAAAGCTGTTAAAACTGTAGCAGAACGAACAATGATAAATGCTGCTAATAAATTGCAAAATACAGCTTTGAAAGTAACCGATATTTGTGTATCTTGCAATGGAACATGGCAAAAACAAGGATACTCATCACTGAACGGAGTCTTTTCTGCCATCTCTACTGCTAGTGGCAAAGTTTTAGATGTTGAAATGTCCAGGTATTGTAAAGGTTGTAATTTAACTCAAAGCCTCCAAAAGTCTGATCCAACTTCTTATGCACAATGGAAAAATTCCCATATTTGCAAGTATAATTACCAAGGTTCGACTGGGGGTATGGAGGCAGAAGTAACAAAACGTGTCTTTCAACGTTCGATAACCAATCGCCAGTTACGATACGTTCAATATTTAGGTGATGGTGATACTAAAAGTTACTATAGTGTTAAAAATGTATACCCTGATATAGAAATTGAAAAGCTGGAATGTGTTGGTCATTATCAAAAAAGAGTTGGAACGCGCCTCCGAAATTAAAAAAAAAAAGAAAAACACCTCGGTGGTAGAGGCTGCCTTACAGATGCAACAATTGATCGTTTGCAAAACTTTGTTGAAGTTGCTATCAGGCAAAATGTGGGTAAACTTAAGGAAATGAGAGCTGGGGTGTTGGCATCACTATTTCATGTTGCTTCCTCAAAAAATAATAGCTTACATTTTCCACACTGCCCCACTGGTGCAGACAGCTGGTGCAAATACAATGCCGATAAAATAAATAAGATATCAACCTATAAGCCAGGACCGGGTTTACCAATGGATGTCATTATAAAAGTAAGACCTATATTTGAGGATTTAAGTAAAGACATTGAGTTACAAAAATGTTTGCACGGTAAAACACAAAATGCCAATGAATCTTTTAATGGAATGATTTGGAAGCGTATACCAAAACAAACATTTGTATCACTTACCCAATTAGAAATTGGTGTATATGATGCTGTTGCCAACTTTAATATTGGAGCAAAAGCATCTATTGATATTTTGAAGCAACTGGACATGGAACCAGGCTTTCATATGATTGCAGGATGCATATCATTAAATAATGAAAGATTACAAAAAGCTGAAATTAGAATGAACCCTGCTAAAAAGTTAAGAAGGCAAGTATTACGTGCCAAGAAACTGAAGAAGAATGAGAAAATAATTGAAAAAGAAGGTGACTTGTATGTTCCTGGTGGATTTTGAAAACTTTGTTTATTTTTTAACAGTTTTTATGAAAAAAATTGTATTGTTTTCAAAAATTTTAACTTAAATTGTCTTTTTCTCAAAATAGAAATTTGCGCACGCCGGCCAAATTATCTCTTAAGATTTTTATCTGGAGATTATCTGGAGAACCGTATTAAATTATTATATGAAATTTTCAGTAGGTGTTTATCATATTATACTCTGTGAAATGAATGGAGTGGAATTTATTTATTTTATTAAAAAAATATATATATGACCTAAAATCAATGAAAATTTTGACCATAATCTTTGATTGCGCCATTTTGATGATGGCAAAATGTTATGAAAAAGCTGATCCATTCATTTCATAGCCCTACTTAATGAAAATATAGTATTAAAACTTCAAAAGGTAAATATGTACACATATTCTTATATTTTGGCCAGCGTGAAGTTATTTTTTGGTCATTTTAAGGGTATTTTTTGGTTACCAAAGAAACCACCAATTTTTTTAATTTTTTTTTTTTAAAAAGGTTTATATTTTACTTAAACCTAGAAACTCATAGCATTTTTTTTTTTTAAATACGTAGATTTAAAAACAGAGGGGGATAGCCCCTTAAAGTATATTTTTGTTGTTATTGTTGTTGTTTTTTTAGGTGCCTTAAAAAGACCTAACAATCTTGTCACAGAGCACCGCGTAAGTGGATCTCCTGCTTTTAAAGCAAGTACTCTAACCACTGCGCCACGGCAGCTTAATAAGAAAACAATAGAAAAGCGTTCTAAATTTCTACTTACAAGAGACATAAGAAAAGTGTTCTAAGTTCTTACTTACAATAGCACGTGTTATTCAGATGGCTTTTGAAACAAATAAAGCGAAAAAAATATTTACGATTCAAATTTTTATTAGATAATCCAATTCAAATTATTTTTTGTTTATTTATAAATACTTCTAAATTTTTGTTAACTAATAAACTGTGTGAGTGAGTTGTCTAGAAACATCTCAGTTGGAGAGTGAAAACAAATCGTAACTTATGAAATTATGTGATTTCTCAAAAAAAATAAAATCACGCTTCCCGAGACGCTGAAAGTGAAAGTATAAAAGTTTGTTTATAAAGTGATTTTTGGTTAGTGTTCTTAGATTTCTAAAAAAATAAAGTTCATTTCATTTCAGTTAATTTATTTTAAATTTAGATTTTTTTAAGGTTAGTATCTTTCAAATTCTAACATATTTTTTATTTTAGCTTGTTAAAAAAGATGTCTGAAAATGTAAAAGTTGCTGTCCGCGTACGACCATTTATATCTTTTTCATATTTAAGTTTATATAATAAATGAAATGCACTTGAGAGTGTGTGAGCGGCTATTTGTTTTTAGTTCAAATTTTAAATCACAAAAAATATAATCGTAACCAAAAATATTTTTTCTAATTAAGTTTTGCAGCTAATTAAAGTTTATGCAATGTTTGGAATTCATAGTAACGAAAAATTTTTTTTAATAGCTTGATTATTACAAATTTCAGAATTTGTATTGTCAAAATTATTCATAATTCAAAATAATTTTCAAAGTTGTGATTTTTAAAAAAGCGTTTTAATACTCAAACAATTTTTAAAATTGTTTAATGTGGTTGAAATGCATAGTAACAGAAAAATGTATCATAAAACGCTGCGAAATTCTCATAACAAATTGTTAGTCAATAAACTGTTAGCTTTTTTTCCCATCTTGATAAATTTTATTTTGCTTTTTTTTCTTTTTTTTAAGTTTTTTAATTTATTTGTTTTATTTCTTGCAATGCATACAAAAATAATAAAATATTTTAACACAAAAAATATAAAAACTAATGAAATAAAAAAATGAAATATACTATTAAGTATTTATTGCAAAATTAAAAGGAAAAAAAATTTTTTTTTTTCAATGTTTAAACTTTAAATGTGCGTATTAAAAATATAAGTTTTAAAGTACCCAGTTATATGATTTAGTATCAGAATTGTCTAAAGGTTTCATAAAAGAAAAAAGTTTTCAGACTTATGGTTTTTAATGAGTTTATTATATATGATTGGATTTGCAAAAACAGCAAAGAGATATAATCATTATTTATAATCAATCTGTTAGTTTTCAAATGAATAAATAAAAAAAATTTAAAAGTAATTACTTTTAAATTTTTTTAAAGTTTATTTAAAGTTTATTTAAAAAAATTTATTTTATTGAAATCAACTAATTCGATTATGTAATCGAATTAGTTGATTTCAACAAAATAACCCTAAATGAAAATGTTAAATATACTACTAAAAAAAATTTTGTATAACATTTTTTATATCATATGGTTTAATGAGATAAGTTTTAAATCTTAAAATTTTGTTGTTTTAAATCCTAAAGATTTTTATAAGTAGGTTATGCAGACAAAATATATCTGCCTATTTTATTGCATATGTAATAATATTTTGCTTAATTTCATTACACAATTCACGAGAAAAAGAAAGAAATGCAGTCCTTTGCATTAAAATGTCAGGAAGTTCAACATATATCTCTAATCCTGAAGAACCAAACAGTGAACCAAGAAAGTTTGCGTTTGACTATAGCTATTGGTCACATGATGGTTTTGAGGAGCAGCCTAATGGGTATTTATCACCTGCAAATTCAAGTTATGCAGATCAGGTACAGATTTCATAAAATGTTTTTTTTTTAAATTGTTTTTATGATGCCTTTTTTTAAAAAATTATGAGTATGTTATTAACAAACATTAGAAAGCTGTATTTTCTGACCTTGGAGAAGGTGTATTGTCAAATGCATGGAAAGGTTATAATTGCTCCTTGTTTGCATATGGGCAAACTGGCTCAGGAAAATCTTATTCTATGGTTGGATATGGTGTAAATTTAGGTAAAATAAAATATGCACATAGTTTGTATATTACAAAATTAATTTCCCTAAAAACTTTTCATTGATTAGTAATGTAATTATGGAATTGTTTTGATTGACTATTTTTCACTCATTAGTTCAATAATTAATTATGTTTTCAGGTATTGTTCCTGTTACATGTGAAAGACTTTTTGAAGATATTTCAAAAAAGAAATCAGAAGGTTCAAGTACAGAGTATCAAGTTAGTATCATTTTAAAATTACTTGATGTTTGTAAAAACAGCCTTCAATCATGTTTTCAAAATTAAAAAGTTGATTGACTATAAGACTCGTTTACTATTATTGAGTTCAAATTGGTATGTATATTGATATATATATATATATATATATATATATATATATATATATATATATATATATATATATATATATATATATATATATATATATATATATATATATATATATATATATATATATATATATATATATATATATATATATTAGGTTTGTATAAATTTTATACATTTAAAATGCAGTATGTAATAACATAATACTGGAGCTAAAAAATCTTCGAAAAAAAAAAAAATTTAGGGTTAGCTATAGTCTCTTAAACATCAGACAGGCCCCTAATATTATCAAGAAAAAAAGTTTTTCAAAAGTATATTATGTTGGATCTCAAAAGAAGCGAAATTTTATAAAAATTTTAAAAATAGTTATTTTTTTATAAAACCATTTAGAAAAAAAAATCATAACAAAAAATTTTTTTAAAAATGCAAATTTTTTATTTTAAGTTAAAAAATGTCATTTTCTATGCAGTGAATGCTAAAATAGTATTTTTTTTTTATAAAATGATAATTATTTTTGAAATTTTGTTTCTTTTGAGACCCAACATAATATACTTTTGAAAAACTTTTTTTCTTGATAATATTAGGGGCCTGTCTGATATTTAAGAGGCTATAGCTACCCCTAAAAAAATTTTTTTGAAGGTTTTTAAACTCCAATATTATGTTATTATAAAGAACACATGAGATAAGTTTTAAATCTTAAAATTTTGACACATTTTAGACACACAATTTTAGACACACACACACACACACACACACACACACACACACACACACACACACACACACACTAAAGAAAATATTTTATTTATTTGTGAGAAAAATTTTTTCATCATTGATGATGATCTAAAACATACAATTATATATAAAGACATTATTGAACATGGTAACAATATATCAAAATTGGTGCAGCAAAAATAATCATCTAAACTAGTATTTAAAACATTTCCAAGTTTTTGCAAGCAACACATCTTTTTTGCATTGATTTAACAATACTGTTGGAAATTCTTCATCAAAACTTCTCCAAATGATTTTAAAATATTTAGAGGAGTTACAATGAAGAATTTCCAATAATTGTTTAATCAATATTGTATGATGTTTTAATCTCTATATTGATCTTGTTCAGATTTTGTTAAATCAGTAATGTTTTCATGTTTTAAGCCATACATGGAGCTTGTTCAGATTCTCTTTGTCGATACAAGTCTAAATAGATTTGATTGGATTCAAATCTGCTAATCAAGCTGCCTAGGACAATTAATCTATTTTGTTTTTATTTATCCATGCTTTAACTGCATGGATAAATACAACAAGAAGCCGTGTGTGCAGGCACACACAGCTTCTTGTTGAAACTGCTACCACTTATTTCTATCAATTAGTATGTCTACTGATGGAATCATGCAGTTCTCTAGCACCTCTGTTTATGAGTTTAGTTGATTCAGCCTGTATAAATGTTACACACACCTGCTCAGTTTAAATTAAAGCTGCCCTATGTACCCACTTTTTTTACTGTATTTAATTCAAGACATTTTTCATAATTTTTTTTGAATATGTTGGTAAGTTCAATTATTTACCTTAGATTGGCTCTTACTTGATGAAATATAAGACTGTTTTTGCCTCCTGTAATTTTTTTGTATTCCTCTGATAAAACTAAATTAATAAAAAAAAGTAACATGAGGTGAACTTGAAAAGTAACATAAGGCGAATTTGTTATTGACATGTTGTTTGTAGATAAATACATTTAATGCAAAAAAAAAAAAAAAAAAAAAAAATTTAATCTTTAAAAGCAAATGCGGTTAGTTTTTTATGATGTTTTCAAAAGCATAAAATGAAGATAATATTTTATTGCTTCTAATTTTATTTATGTTTTATGTAGTTACCAATTCAATATTTATTTATTTGTTCTATATTTAAGGTGAAATTGAGCATGATGGAAATTTATAATGAACAGGTATGTTTTTTAGTATTATACTTATATGTATTTTTAAATAGATATAACTTTATGTATGTATGTATGTATTTATGTATGTATGTATGTATGTATGTATGTATGTATGTATGTATGTATGTATGTAAACATGCTATATCAGTGTTATATATCGTGACGTTAGAATAATAGGGTTCTATCTCCATTTTTAAATGTTATGAGAATTTAACTTTTGATTTTTAATCATATAAGTGTTTTACAGGTGTTATTGTTTATGTTGATAAAATATATGTTTTTTATGTTATTTATGTAAGATTAATTATAAAAATTAATCTTACATTATTACTTTCATAATTTTTAAAATTGCTTGAATACAAATTAATTGTTAATTCAAACTTTTTAAAATAAAGTTGAAATTGAGAATTAAAAACCAAAAACTAACAATTTTTAAAATTATATAAAGAATAATAAAAAGATTAATATAATAAAATTATATAATTTTGAATACAAAAATAATATTATAATTAAAAACAGAGAATTAAATTTTTTTATTATGAAAATTTAGAGATAGAACCTTATTATTTTAATCTACTGATATGCTATTTTGTTTTGCACCAATTTATATTACTTAATGAATAATAAACAATGTATATTCTAAGCAATAAATTTAACAAATATGATATTTTCATCTTTTAGTTTAACGAACTTAACAAATTTTTACTTTTAATTTTAAAAATTTAAGTATAGAAAATTTTTTTAAGTTCTCTTAACATTATAAAAGGGAGATAGAATCCTATTGTTCTAACGTCACGATATATTGATATTACAACATGTATTAGTTAATGTTTATGAATTGGAGTTATAAGATATACTGTTCTAAAATTTTTATTAAAAATTAAAATAAATTAAATTTAGAATTTTATTGGAACTATAAAGCTTAGTTTTCCCTCAGTGAATTGTAATTGAATTAACATGAGGCCAAGTTGCTTAGAAACCTATTTAAAAATTCTACAAATAAATATATATAAAACATAGTAAACGCTAAAATTAATCATAAGTGTTATTGTTATTATAAATGCATAAAAGAATTGTTTAAAGATTTCTAAAAATCACAAGTATTTATTGCTTAAAAGACATAATTAATTTGATCAATGTACACAAAATTTATAATATTCTATGTCAAGAAAACAATTTTCTAACTAAATTGTCTTTTAAAATAATCTAATAACATTTTTACAAATTTCCCTGCGTAATCATTTCTTCATATATTTAGCAGTATATAAGCAATATCAGATACATTTATGGCTTTATATTTATGACCTTTAATATAAAATAACAGTTATATCTGAAAGCTATAGTTAAAAGCTAAAGTTAATATGAATAATAGTTTTAAATAATAATTTTTATAGTTTTAAATTTCCATATAAACTTTAGTTTGATTCAAGTAGTTATTTCCTTTAAAATTACCTTCTGTACACAATTTTAAAAGTATTTCAATTTAAATAAATTCTGACTATTACTCAATATATGTACTGAAGCCCACTGCTACTATTGTTCCTATCTTTATTTCAGTAGGATACCATCAGTATATTAGTATTTCATGTAGACTTGTTTGCAGTATTTGACCATAAAAAATTATAATATTTAATTTATTTTTAATAAAATTTTAGGTTCGAGATTTACTTAATGCCTCCACTTTGACTATAAAGGGTGGAATGAAAGTTAGACAGGATCCAAAACAAGGCTTTTATGGTAAGAATATGTATAATGTTTAATTTTTACAGAAAGAATGCCATTAGTGTTTTATTTTTATGTTAACAATTCGTATAATGTTTTTATGTTTACCTAAAATTAAAATAAAGTTTATTTTTCTTAAATAAAAAATATTAATTTCTTATAACTTTTGAAATAAAATATTTCATTATTTTCATCTCATACATTGTTATATATATATATATATATATATATATATATTTATATATATATATATATATATATATATATATATATATATATATATATATATATATATATATATATATATATATATATATATATATATATATATATATATATATATATTAAGTATGCAAAAACAATACCGGACACTTAAAAAAAAAATCATAATTTTAAAGATTGCATCAAAAAAATGAGTTGCCTGTTTAAATATTTAAAATTTTTTTTAGATATCTCATTAAGTATTGTTTTAAGAATTTATTTTTATATTGGTGAATTAATTGCTTTTTAAACCTATTGAATTTTACGCATAAAATTGACTGCAAAAAAAATAATGGTACAGTTCAATAAAAATGTCAAAATGATCATATTCCATAGAAATAAGTATCGAGTGGGGCCCCGTTTGGCCTTGATGGCCTCAGCTAGACTATTTGGCATTGAGTTGACCAAATTTCAAGTCTCTTCTGTTGTTATATTATCCCATGCACTCATTATAGCTTTTTCCATGTTGTATTTGCGTCTAAATGCTCGGTCACCAATTTTTCTGTGCAAAACAGAAATTAATGAAAAAAAATTAAACCACTACAAATTTTATATTGGATTCAAGTCCGGATTTTGAGATAACCATTCCAAAACATTGATGTTATTTGTGTCTAAGTATACCTTTGTTTTCTTATTGGTATGTTTTGGATCTTAATCGTTTCCCATTCTCAATTTGTAGACAGTTGCAAGTTGGCTTTAAGAATTTCACAATACATTGAAGCATTAATTCATCAATAAATTTAAATTTCTCTACTGTTTTTCAACTCATACTATCCCAAACCATCACATTTCTTCCTCCATGCTTTATACTTCCTTGCAAATAGCTCAATTTATATGCTTCTTTTTTTTTTTGCCACACTTTCTGGACTGCATCTGATCAGACGAGGTTGTATTTTGTCTAATCTGACCACAAATTTTTTTTCCAGTATGATATTAGCATTTTTTTTCATACTTCTTTGCAATTTCCAATCAACGTTTCATTTGTTTAAAAATTAAAAAAAAGTTTTTTTCAAATCTCTATATCCTTGTTCTCTAATAAGATTTCTAGTTGTTTGAGAAATCACTCAAACAACTGTTGTGATCTTCTTGAACTTTTAAAGCTAAATTAGCTACTGAAACAAATTTATTTTTATTCACATTAATGATGATATTTTGATCAATTGTAGTGGTGGTCTTGTGTTTTTTTCCTCTACCAGCCACACTAGCAAAGGTTCCAATTAGGTTATGCTTCTTAACAGTTGAGAGATAAAGGTATACTTTGACACAAATAACATCAATGTTTTGGAATGGCCATCTCAAAATGCGGACTTGAATCCAATGGAAAATTTGTGGTATATTTTGGACAGAAAAATTGGCAACCGAGCATTTAAACATAAAAACGATAATGAGCGCATGGGATAATATAACAACAGAAGAGGCCCAAGATTTGGTCAACTCAATGCCAAAAAATACCCCATTCAATACTAATTTCCATGAAATTTTTTTTAAACTGTATGATTATTTTTTTACAGTCAATTTTGTACATCATTTGATCAATTGTATAAAATTCAATAGGTTTTAAAAGCAAATAATTCACCAATATAAAAATAAATTCTTAAAACAAATCTTAATGATATATCTAAAAAAAGGTTTTTAAATATTTAAACAGACAACTCATTTTTTTTATGCAATCTTTAAAATTATGATTTTTTTTAAGTGTACGATTATTTTTTTGCATACTATATATATATGTTTATAGTATGCAAAATATATATGCAACATATATATTAAGTCGAGTATATATATATATATATATATATATATATATATATATATATATATATATATATATATATATATATATATATATATATATATATATATACATATATATATATATATATATATATTAGACTGCTTCATTTTGAGGTCATGAAAAAATTTTAAGTACCATGGAGTGTTATCTGCTGCGTTGACCCTTATTTTATTAGTAGAATTTTTTTTTTTTTTAATTTAGACCACTTTTAGGGGTTGCTCAAGTGCCTCAAAAGTCATATTTTAGGCTTTTTTACCCTTTTTCAAGCCCATTTTTCGCACGTTTGAGCAAGTACTAAAACTCAAAAAAATTGAATTTTTTTTTTTTCTAGAGTTTTTTCTAAGTTAGAATAAAAAAATTAAAATGCATGGTAATTTTATTTTATTGAAATAATTTGTGTAAATTTATCTACAAAAACGCAAAGTTATGCAAATTTTAACCGAATATTACGCATTGCAATATCTTTATGTATATGTTAAGCCATTTGGAAAAAAAAACCTAACTATGTTGCATAAAACATCTATATATAGCATTAAAGGTCTATATAAACTTTATTATATTGCAAGAAACTTCATTAAATTACATGAAACGAAAAAAATCTAATTATATTGAATAAAACGTCTAGCAATTTTGTTATACAAATTTCTTTATAATTAAATTTCTATAAAATTTATAATTATTTTTTAAAAATGTTATGTTATATTTTTATATTGTTTATTTTTTTGTTTTTCTTGGATTTCTTAGTTTTTCCTCCATACTTCCTTTTGTAATTATGCAAAAATAAAAGTGAACCCTGTCTTTTCTCTTCTTTTCGGGCAATATCAATTTTGTCTTTTATGAGTTTAACGATTCTTTCCGAGCAATCATTAACAACTGAAAGATTAAAAACTGCCTCCTGAAATTTTAAGTAGAAATCGTTGCAAGTCCAATATTCTGGAGGGGTTTTCATCCATTGACAGTCACTTTTACTTTGGCCTATCATAAGGAACAATAGCCACGAATTTTCTGTGACCAAATGAACTAAGCTGGGAGGCTTCGGTCCACTGAAGTCTAAAGAATTGAGGACCTCTATGTTAGCACTTATTCGGGCTAACGGATATTCATCCATACTATGAAATTCAAAGCTGTATAGTTTTTGAGCAATATCACCTCTTTCTTTACATTTTTCATCAGCTAGAGCTAGTACAATAAGGTAAGGGTCCAGAAACCATGTGTGGCGTTTGATAGATTTAATGACTGATTCTGCCCCAATCAAATTGTACTCCTTAAATCTATTCATTTGCCAAAGCGCTCTCATATCCTGTATGTATATATATATATATATATATATATATATATATATATATATATATATATATATATATATATATATATATATATATATATATATATATATATATATATATATATTTCATACTTTTTAAGTTAGTACCTACCTGATTCGGAGCAGCAGCAGATAGTTCAGCTTTGAGAAACCAGGTAGTATAAAAAACAGAGACAAAAGTTGCCACTTCAGTAATTTCATGCTTCAGCCATTTTTCCAGACTAGGTATAGCATCCATCATAAGTTGGAGTTTTAGGTAGTAGGTACCTATAAAAAAAAGTCTTTTTTTTTTAATTTTTTAAAAAGAATAATACTTGATAATGTAAAACAAATTCCTTTTTTTTGCAACTTGAACCTTTTTTTATCATGAACCTACAATTCCTTACCTTTTGCCATAAAACGGGCATGGTGGACTGCTCCGGGAGTACGAAATTTATACCTGTCTTCAGAAAGCACCATAAGTGTAAGCTCTGCCAGCTCAATGTAGTCCTTCCTTGTAGCCCCATCCTAAAAATGAAATAAAATAATTAGTATTTAGGTATAATAAAATAAACCTATTTATATTTTAGTATAATAAAGAATAATAGAATTAAAAAAGAAAAATTTATGAAAAAATTTCAACATAAAAGTACATACTACATAGATACCTACAAATTCAGATATCTAGTTATTGGCTACCTTTTTTAGAGACCCACTGGCGATAATATTTCTGCAGAACGTTATGCTTTCATGCTTTTGATGACCAAGCCATGTTTCCTCTGGAATAGTCAATCTTCTCAAAACCTTATTTATTCAAAACGTAAAAAAAATATTCAAAGAACTCAAAATTGGAAAAAGAAAATTATTTTGAAAAAATATTATTTCACAAAATGGTAGCTAATTTTGTAAAAACCTACCTGGTTGTCTGCGTCAAGATCATTCCATGCTGATTTTAAAGTTTTAAAAAGCAGATTATCTGGTCCAGAAGTAATGCTACTTTGATAATTTTTCCAGAAATGTGTTATGTGTAGCTCATTGACATGATGTCGGCATGCAATAGATAGAACTGGTCGTTGAAAGACTTCATTTACCAGTAAAGATACAGCTCCATTTTTTTTCCAGCGTTGATTCTGCTAGTATCAAATGTTACAGCTTGTATATTGTCTGTAAGGTTAAAGCTATTTAAGATATCTCTGATTGCATTTTTTTGATTTTTGCCAGTTCCAGAAGAAATGGGTGGAATTCCCAACAGGTGCGTTTCTTTGTTAGCGTTTATTAATATTGCTAATCGATCTTGTTCCAATTTTTTCCCATCAGTATATTCATGACATACTTTTCCATCAAAATGGAGTTGAACTAAAATGTTCTTATTGATTTTTCTTAAACTTCTTAAATCATCCTTGATCCTCTTTGATTCATCATGAATGACCTTATCTGCAGCGCGTAATGCTGTAGAGGTTGAAGATTTAAATTCAGCTACATTTCCACCCGATTTCGCGATTATACTATTAATCATGGAAGCATGCTGCCTATGACTTATTCCTTCCCCAACAGCAGTATCAGCAGTTCTCTTGAGAATATCTTTTGGAAGCATAACAGTATTAGTTTTTTTGACTTTTTTCTTTAACTCTGGATCTGGGTATGAAAAATCATCATTACCTTCATCTTTCTCCGATCCATTTGAGCTGAATTCACTCTCTGACATGGTTTCATGCAAATTTGATTTCCTTTTAATTTTGGATAAACTCCTGTTTACAGAGTAAAGGTACCTTGTATCGATTCCACCTATTCTAGTTTTTCTATCTCCTAATTGGTCTAATAAAAATGCAATATCTTCAGTCTTGTCTTGATCCTTTCGTTTCCTATCAGCTTTAATGATTGCAACCAGAGTATCAAGCTCAGGTGCAATCCAAAAGATACTTTTCATCTGAGTTAAAAACCTCATCCTTTTTTCAATCTCTGATAAAGTTTGTCTTGCTTTGTTTTTTTTTAACAGTTTCCAGGTTTGGATCAGCTTCTCTATCTTTATACTAAAAAATGTGATTTATAGGTTCGGTATATTTTACAACACACCTATTTCTGTTAATTAACTTATTTAACAGCAGACATTAGTTATATTAATATTTTCCGCTAATAAGTAATAATATATAAATAAAAAAACATATACAGTCTGGTACCTACCTAATTGTCTGTAATTGTAAAATCTGAAATCCACCCTTCAACCAAGGTGTAATTAACTTTGAAAGAGTGCAGCAAATATGTTTTTCATTATGGCAGCTGATTTCAAAGTTTTTTGTCAATGGACAGTGGATAATTCTACTTTCTTTTTGTTTTGGGTACTTCTACTTCAAATGCAAGAAGTATTGCAAAACCTCTTGCTTTGTAGCAAACTTGTCTTTTGGTAAGGATGACCTGGATTCCCTTACCAAAAAATGTGTGTCAACTTTTTTCTTACTTTTCCCTGACATGATTAAATCGGTAGTAAATAGCTTTATTTAGTATATGGAGTAAGTATATCATAAGAGTAATCTATATTTATTTCCCCCGTTTTTAAATCAAAATTAAATATCGTTTTTGTTAAGTAATTTGCATAACATGTTTAAGCAAATACGCAACATTTTTAAATTAACGCGAAGCGCAACAATTGCATAACTTTGCGTTTTTGTAGATAAATTTACACAAATTATTTCAATAAAATAAAATTACCATGCATTTTAATTTTTTTATTCTAACTTAGAAAAAACTCTAGAAAAAAAAAAAATTCAATTTTTTTGAGTTTTAGTACTTGCTCAAACGTGCGAAAAATGGGCTTAAAAAAGGGTAAAAAAGCCTAAAATATGACTTTTGAGGCATTTGAGCAACCCCTAAAAGTGGTCAAAATTAAAAAAAAAAAAAATTCTACTAATAAAATAAGGGTCAACGCAGCAGATAACACTCCATGGTACTTAAAATTTTTTCATGACCTCAAAATGAAGCAGTCTAATATATATATATATATATATATATATATATATATATATATATATATATATATATATATATATATATATATATATATATATTTTAACAGTTGAATTTAAAGTTTTAAGCTATTATATTAAGCTATTATAAATAATAATTCTATACTAAAATAATTAACATTAATTAAATAAAAAAATTTATATATAAATTTATTTTTAAATTTAAATATTTAATCAAATTTTAATATAAAAGTGTAATTTTTCTTCTAAGGCTTTTTTTCATTCTATTCTATAGCTCTGTAAATCTCATCCTTGTATGGAATACTTGCATCTTTTTCTATTTTTTACGACTACTATCATGGTCAACCAATTTACAACTCTCACACATCTCTTGTTCAATCCCAAAAACTCAATTTCTCTTAACACCTTAATCTACCTTAATCAATTTTAACTACCTTAATCAATTTTATGTGATTCATCATTTAGTAAAGTTGCATTCTTTTACTGTAACTGCTCCATGATGCTCAGAAGTGTTTTACAATCATTTTTTATCTTGTTTTTTTACCTCAAATACAATACTTTAGAAGTCCTGTCTTCATGTTTTCCTCACTCATTCAATTTGCGTTTTTAAAGTCTCTCAGCTGTTTTCTTGTTATTTAACTTTCTTCTTTCCTTTCTGTTAACTACCAACTTACATAATAGTGATTGCAGGCCTTTTGAAAGTGAATTTGTTATTAAAAAATATATATTTATTGTATAATTTTTCCTCAAAAATAAAAAATATACCTATTTATATATAGAAAGAGCTTGGTTTATTTAGCATTTAACTGTTTTCATAAGGCAGGGTTAAATTTTTTAAAAAAGCAACTGGTTAGAAAATTTATAAATCAATAAAAAAAGGTTCATTCCGATAATGATACGGATTGTGCAAAAAGTGGCAGATAGTGATGCCAATTAATCAGTACATTACTATTGCGCACACAAGTCATGAGTTATGTTCTGGAAAAACATTTTACCATATTTGGCAATGTGATCACTGAAAATATTTCAATATGATTTGTTATAAGCATATATTCTTTTATTTCTATTAGTAAAAGTAATTTTACCTTTCAGCTTAATATATTTATTATAACATCTATTTATTGAACAAAATATGTAAAATCAAAGCTTTTAAATCTAGACAGTTGCTGAATTACCTTTAAGATATGCTTAGTTTGGGTTCTATTGTCAGGAGGACTAAATAATAATGTCAGCATTAGACATAGATAGCAAGTAACTTTTTAAAATAGTGATCAAAGTTTTATTTTTCAACTTGTTTCTCCATGCAGCAGCCTTATTTATCAAGGTTCGTGTTTTGGAGTTATAGAGTTTAGAAAGGGTTGTAACCACAATTAAAGTAGCTTTCTTGATTGCAGTGGTCTTCTCGGCCTTTGTTAGGTGAATTAACATTAAAATATATATATAGAATTTTAAATTTAGAGCTAAATTAAACAAAAATTAGGTCAAGCAGGGGCAGGGAGGAGGAAGGGGGGAAGAGAATATAAGAATAAAAATATCCAGAGGTCATCGGCTGAGTATATCTTTACAATTAAAATACAACAAAGATTTAGTTTGAAAAATTATAGATATTTTGTTTTTTAAATATATTGATACTATAAATTATATTTAGTTGATGGTTTGACTATGGTTCCAGTTGCAAGTTACAATGATATAAATTCAAAAATTGAGCAAGGAACAAAACAACGTACTGTTGCTGCAACCCAAATGAATGCAACAAGCAGGTGGCTACAATTTGTATTTATAATAGGAACTATTTTTGTAATTTTTGTTTAAATTTGTGGTTATATTTTTGAGGAGTTGCCATGATTCCTCTGATAAAAAAACTTAATGTTAAATGAGAAGTGTGGATCTGTGTAACGATTTATTTTGTGTAAAAACATTAGGCATAAATCATGAAAACAATGTTAAAAAATAATTTGGTATAGACTCACTTTGTTTGCATTTTATAAGTACTAAATTATTTAACTAAAACATTTATTAAAAGTTGTTTACAACTTGTGAATTTTAGTTTAAACCTCTGACTCCAATGATTCTTCTTTGTACCTCTGCTATGTTTGTATATATATTTATATATATATATATATATATATAAATATATATACAAACATAGCAGTTTGTATATTTATATATATATATATATATATATATATATATATATATATATATATATATATATATATATATATATATATATATATATATGCATATATATATATATATATATATATATATATATATATATATATATATATATATATATATATATATATATATATATATATATATATGTATATATATATATATATATATATATATATATATATATATATATATATATATATATATATATATATATATATATATATACAGTGGTGTACACTTTTGACACTTACACGCATTGTGCAAACTCCAAACTTTTGTATGTTCATACTTATGTCAAATGAGAATGTTTTGCAAAGAGTTGTTATGATTAGAGCTTGGGGACTTGTTGCTCCCACATTAAGGGTTGGGTGGGCCCAAAAATTGGGGGTTTTTTGTCCCCAGGCTCTTATCACCGCAACTCTTTGTAAATGATTCTCATTTGACATAAGCATGAACATACAAAAGTTTGGAGTTTGCACAATACCTGTAAGTGTCAAAACTCAAACATCTAAAAGTCCAGTGTACACCACTGATATATGTATATATATATATACATACATATATATATATATATATATATATATATATATATATATATATATATATATATATATATATATATATATATATATATATATATATATATATATATATATATATATATATATATATATATATATATATATTAGGGTGGAGCTTGTTTTTGAACTTTTGAAATATTATCTTCTTACCCTCTCATTTTGTTCCTATATATGACTAAATAATTCAGGCAAAATATGAGAACAATTAAACAATATTTAGGGGTAGCTCAATGATGATAAAGTTTCGGATACTCGACAGCTGCGGTTTGGCTACACTTGATTTTTACATAATATTGTTACTTATACCAGAATAATTCTCATGTTAAATTAAGAACTTAATTTTAACTACAAAGCTAAATTGCACTGTCCTAAATCATCATATACTCCACAATTATGGTCTATACTATCGCATTTGATCATTGACCAACCAATGCAATCATGGCAAATGGAAATAACCCAGATTCAATTTTTTGCTGACTGTGTAATTTTTACATAAATCAAAACATAATCCCAGACAGACAGGATCACTAGCTAGACAGACTTGTTTACTGCAATGCTGAGTTGCTGACTAAGCAACACTGTTAAAGCTGTATGCTTATTTTGTTTACTAAATAGAGGCATTGTTTTAGTTATTAAAATATAAATGGCAATTTAAGTTGAAATATTGTTTAAATAAATTTTCTTGATTTTCAAATTTAAAGAAGATTTCTATAATTTTGCTGTTGACTTTCTTCTCTCAAGTACCTGATTCTCATCAATTGGTAAATTAAAAGATTGATATATTAAAATACCTTAACTCTTTGTGTCTTGTGAGTGTAAAATTGTAAATAGTAAATATATTAATAATTAATTAATTCTATAATATAATATGGATGTTAAACTGATAATGCTGATGAATGTGATGATGATGATGAGATAAATAAATGAACATAAATTATATGTAATATAAAATATATTTTTAAAAATAATTAAACAAACCATACAATACATGTTAAAATTTCTGACTTCAAATGGTCAAATTTTTCCAATGTATTTTTTATATTTATTTCAGATAAATATTCAATTCTGAATTATTGAAAATGTCATCTCGGGCAAAATTAACCAGACCTCAAACTGAGTTGAATCTACTTGGCGAAACTATTACTGAATTAACAGGCAGCAAGCTGCCATCATTACATATGGCGCTTGGATTTTTCTTGTATCACCATCTCGAATTAAAGGAGACTATAAAACAATCATTGGCTGTTACCATCACGGAAATAACAAAGTTTTGACAAAAAGCTAGAATCCCGATGAGAGATCATCAGAACTGCCAAACTTGAACAGACATTTGAAGAATGGCGTCTTCTTAAGACAAAAAAAGCGCGAAAAACAACAACTTGGAGAGAGTCGGCTTTTGTTTTAAGACTTGAAGATCTCTTTGATGTCGCTCACGCCCATGCCCTGACCAATACATCAGTTTTACAAGAAGACAAGGATTTCTTAGTAGCCCAGTCAGAAAAGGGAAGAAGGAGGTCAATGGCTGGAGTAGATGAAACACTTGCTGCTAAGGAAAAAAGGGCTTCCAAAAGAGATGAGCAAATGTTTGCCAGGCAACAGCGAATGGAGCAATTGAACCAGCTAGCCGTTTCTACAGCTGAACTGAAATCATCTAGTTCTGAATCTGAAAACAGTACAGCAGAAGATGTTGAAGAGACTGAAACTAGTGACAATCCAGATGAGGGAGGTGTTGGAGGCACCACTTTTCAGACACCTAAAAGAAAGAGGGGATGAAAAACTGTTGTTACTCCAGAACTCGCTGCAGCTCTAGATCGAACAAAAATGTCAGACCGCAAGGCTGTTTTTGTTATAGCAGAAACTGCCAAAAGCTTAGGACAGAATATCAATGAATTTGCTCTTAACAGAGACTCAATTCGCTGACACAGATTGGAACACAGAGTTCAGAGATCTGCAAATATAAAAGCTGAGTTTCGGGATAACGTTCCTCTTGTTGTTCACTGGGACGGCAAACTGATTCCTGATCTACTTGGAAAAGAGAAAGTTGATCGCCTGCCCGTATTGGTTTCAGGAAAAGGAGTCTCTCAGCTACTCACAGTTGCCAAGCTTCTTTCTGGAACAGGCGAGGCACAGGCTGCTGCCGTCTTTAGAGCCATTGAAAACTGGGGCATAGCCGACAGCATCCGTGCAATGTGTTTTGACACGACCAGCTCAAATACTGGTCGGCTTGCTGGTGCCTGTGTCCTCCTAGAAAAGAAACTTGAGAAAGAGCTCTTATCACTGGCTTGTAGGCATCACATTATGGAACTGATAATTGGTGCAGTGTTCCAAGTGTGTATGGGAGCAACATCTTGTCCAGAAGTACCACTATTCAAACGTTTCCAGCAATACTGGGGTTTCGTAGACACTGCTAATTATGAGTCAAGGATTGCAACTGATGATGTCGAACGTCTCATGGCTGACATAAAGCAAGACACTATCGATTATGCCAACAAGCATCTTGAACAGAGCCAGTCGATTTTACAGTCGATTTTTAACACGCGATGAAACGCAGCTGCAATTCCTGCTGCAAGTTGTAGAAGACCATCGCAGAATGTACCCTGATAGCAGGAAACAAACTCTGTCTGGGCTGCCGAAACCATGAATTTAAAACAATAATTCCTGAGTTTGCTCTGGACATTGTCAGGCTGATACCCTAAACTGTAAAAACTGAGCTTAGAACTCATATTTAATGTGTTTAAAAATGTTAATTGTGTTGTTTAAAATATATAGATTAGACTCGTTTCTCGTATAATTTTTGTAATATTGGAGGCACTTGAGCTACCGCTAAAAACAATTATTTCTTAGCCAAACTTTTTATACAGTGTTTCTATGTTATATGGAACAGATATGGGGGGTAAGACTTTAAAAAATACAAATTTTATTTTTTTTTATTTTATAAGCTCCACCCTAATATATATGCATTTATATATGTATGCATATATATATATATAAATATATATACATATATATATATATATACATATATATATATATATATATATATATATATATATATATATATATATATATATATATATATATATATATATATATATATATATATATATATATATATATATATATATATATATATATATATATATATATATAGGGTAAACTGGGGTAAAGTGAACTGTTTTTGATATTTAAAGGAAATATTTTCAAAATAAAAGCCAAAACATTTTGCAGTTTTCAAAATTTATACCATTTAAAGTATTAGGTACAATATAAAACAAAATACTAAGATTAAAAGCTACTTTTACAATATTAAATATATATTCAAAAAAAACATGTCCACTAGTTCACTTTACCCCCACATTGGGGTAAAGTGAACTACTTCATCTTTAACTCTTTTGTGTTTGTTATTTCTAATAAATTAGTTTTTTTATTTTGTATTTTGCCTTGCTGCTTGATCTTTCTTTTAAAGCATTCGTTTTCTTCATCATTTAATCTTTTAAATGCATCTTCTGATGTAAGACACTCACCTCCATAGTGTCTTTTTATTTTTTTTGTAGGTCGTTTGTTGTATGAACGACCATCACCCTTTGTGGCCATTAACTGTTCTTTCACTATTTCTCTAATGATTTTATTTCCAGTAGAACAATCTACATTTGATATTGATAGTTGATTTATTTTTTCATTGTTTAAGTCTTTTCCTACTGATATTATAGTTTTTTGTGAATTGTATTTATTTGTTGATTCAATAGAAAAATTTTCACAAGTATCGTTCTGATCATTGACATTGGTGTCTAAAACGATGTTTTGAGGGACGTTATTATTATAGTTATTTGTTTTCTGAGAAAAAGGGTGTTCATAGATTTCAGAAGGATTTAACTTGTCAGATGCTATAGCAGATGGATCAAAGGGAAAAATTCCAGTTTTGGCAAAGGATTGTACTAAATGAGCTGGCTTAAAGGAGGTATCATAAAGTTTTTTTAATAAAGATGGAAAAACAGATTTCCCAACCACCTTCAGCCTTGACTCGGTATACCAATTGGCCAGAATTTCACGCCATACATGTTTAACTTGGCGAAAGACTCCTACATCAAGTGGCTGAAGCAAATGCGAACAGTGTGCTGGCAAACACAAAATAGTTATATGATTTTCAACTGCTTTTTTAACAGTTTCTAAAGAAATATGACTAATGTGACCATCAAAGATAAGCAAAACAGGCTTGGGTGTGTCTTTCAACCATAAAACAAGATGGTTAAAGTATTCAGTGAAAACTTCTGTTTCCATCCAACCGTTTTTTGTCACCCCATATAAGGAACCATTTGGTCCACCAGTCATCCACTCTTTATACAAATTCTTCCCAGCAAATAAAATAAATGGAGGAAAATTTCTTCCTGCAGCTGATATTGTTGCTAGTACAGTAAACTGTTCTTTTCCTGATCCAGGAGCAATAGATACAGGGTTTTTAATACCTCTTTTGCAAATAATTTTTTTATTTATTGGGTTAGTGCAAAACCCACTTTCATCGCAGTTTAGTATTTGGGCAGGTCTATTCATAATGTCACATTTTTCCAATGTTGCTTTAAGTAATAAAAACCAAGCATCAATTACAGTTTTATTACAAGCTAAGGCTCTTGTTAATGTCAAAAGCTCTGGAGTTCTTATAGATATTTCTTTCTGCCAACGATTTAAAAAATTACAAAACCACTGATCACCAGCAACACCATTAACAAATTTTTTCTGAAATCCGTTTAATTCAATATACGTTTGAACAAGTTTCATAAATTGTTTTTTATCTAATCCAAATCCAAAATCAGAAAATGCAGATAAAAGTGAAACAAGATCTTTTTCAGCATCAGCAGATAATCGGTTTGGTCGCCCTTCACCAACTTTTGAGCATTTTATGCCTAGAAGATGTCTTGCAATTGTACTTCTTGGAACACCATATTCTTTTGATGCAGCATACGAAGTCATTTCTTTATTTTTAACTTTCGAAATGGCATTTTGCAACAAATTAGGTGCATATGTTTTTCTTCGAGATTCTTTTTTCTTAATGTAGTTTCTTGGCATTATTTCAATATATTATATTTCTGAAAATAATTTTAAGAATATTTAAAAAAAAAACAACTTATTTTAAGAGTAAACAATTTAGTTAAGTAATTACAATTTATATATTCAGTTCTACTAAAAATATTTGATGAAAAAACATAAGAAAAAGACTAGTTCACTTTACCCCCAATAGGCAGAAAAATAAGGGGTAAAGTGAACTAAATTGATTTACAAACTAAAAGCTTAGCTTTTTTATATTATGATAAAAACTACAATTTTTTTTTAACAGCATTATATTATCTTTAAAATGTATATAAATTATATAACTGATGTTCGCATTAATAACAACAAATCATGAATTTACTAAAACCCATAGCAAAGTTTGAGATCGTAATTTTAAAACTTCCGCCAAACTCGCTTTTTAAAATGGCTATTACATCAAAACAAAGGCTATATTTTATTAATTTTTTTATTTAAAAAATTTCAAAATGTTGTATTAAGCAAAAATAATGCTAAATTACTTAACAAAAAGTTTTTTAAACATGATAACTTTTTAGTTTAAAAAAATAGTTTACTTTACCCCTAGTTCACTTTACCCCAGTTTACCCTACATTGTGCTTACTACATCCATCTCTTTATAATTTATTTTCAAGGAACTTTTTTAACTCAAGCATGATTTAGCCTCAAAGCATCATTGTAGATTTTCTGTGTATATATAGCTAAGATAAATAAAATAATATTATTAATTTAAATGAAACAATGTTATTAATGCAGAATAAAAATTATGCAGTTAAGCTAATGTTTTATTTATCCAAATAATATGCATTAAATATATTTATAAATATCTTTTTCTTTACACTTTTTTTAAATCACTATTATGCATGTTTTAATTATGACTATTTTACATGTTTTAATTAAAAAGAAATAAAACCTGCTCACTGACAATTGGAAAATCTTTTTCTTTACACTTTTTTTAAATCACTTGTGTGTGTATATATATATATATATATATATATATATATATATATATATATATATATATATAACTATGGATAGAGATCATGGTGTATATACCACAAGTAATTGCAGGTAACTTAATTATTTAATAATTAATTGTTTGTGTTTTCACAACATGATGTTAATTTTTTTTTTAGTCGTGCACATACTATAGTTGCCATCAATTTTTCACAAAAAGGAAAAAATGAGCAAAGTGGACAAAACACTACCAAAACATCGGTCATTAATTTGGTGGATTTAGCTGGAAGGTATCTATTATAAAATGCTGTTTTATTCATTTTTAAATCAAATATATATAATTATATATATATATAAATATATATACAAATTCATACTGCCAATGGTAACCGCAATATGTGCATCTATAAGTACAAAGTAAATCCCAAATCACGTTTTGATGTTCTCAATGGAACATTTAGCATTGTGTGGAAAATGTTTATTTTTTCCCTCAATGTTTTTTGTTGTTTTGTCAGTGGTGTATTTCATTGTTTATATTTTAAATTGTAAAAAGTTTTTAAAAGAGAATTTAGCAAACATTTGTGGATAAGTAACAAATTAAGTATATTTAACAAAGTGGTAAAGAGAATACTCTAGTAACATAATTATGTAAATGTTTATATCATATTATACATAAATATAAATAAAACATACATATAAATTATATGTATGAATTATATATATTATATTATATATATATATATATATATATATATCAACCCTCGGAATTAGGAAAAATGAGGTCGGCAATAATTTGCCGACCTCAAACACTTTCAGGTTGGCAGTTAGGTCAGCATTGCCGAATGCCGACCCTAATTCTAAGGGTTGATATATATATATATATATATATATATATATATATATATATATATATATATATATATATATATATATATATATATATATATATATATATATATATATATATATATATATATATATATATAGATAGATAGATAGATAGATAGATAGATAGATAGATAGATAATAGATAGATATAGATGGAAAATTTCCATAAATATTCAAAAGCTTTCCAGCCTATGACATATTCATAATGATTTTCATAATGATATTTATTATTTATTAAAAATGTCTACGACAACTTAAAAAAACATAACTTTTATTTTTCTTGTTGCAATTGGCTAAATATCTTGTAAAGTGACATATAGGATGGTGAGTTAGGACATTATCGGAAGCAGCCAGATAAATTTTTTGTGTAGAATTTTTTTTTTATTGTTTCACTTTTGTTTTTGTTTCTGTAATTGATGCAATTCGAGTTTAAAAAAAAAAAAGTATAATACACAAAGTTGTTTATATTGTAAGTAAAATTATAGATGGTAGATAAACTTTTAAATTTTATTAATTCAAATTTCAAATTCAATTTTAATTATTCAAATATTTAAAAATTCATATTATTAAATTGTATAACCTTGTTATTATTTTATATATATTTTTAAATTTAATATATTTTGTTTATTAAATTTATAACTTGAATGATTTAATAAAAAATAATATGTGATTGAAAGTTGTATCTAAGGTTGTATACAGGCTCGCACAGAGACTTTTTGGTGCCTAGAGTCAATTTTTGTTCGGTGCCTTAAACTTTGGATTCCTAGATATATTGAATTAAGCACTGTTGAATTTCACTGTGAATTTCAACTGTAAATTTCAACTGTGAATTTCAACTGTGAATTTCAACTGTAAATTTCAACTGTTAATTTCAACTGTGAATTTCAACTGTGAATTTCAACTGTGAATTTCAACTGTGAATTTCAACTGTGAATTTCACTGTTTGTTGTCCGTATGTCTACTATTACATACAGTTTAATGAAAACAATAATTATTTTTGTATTAACTATTGCTTTACATAAACACTCTATATTTGAACTTGGTTATATATGATAAAACAAAAATAACAAGTACAATTAAAAATGAATGGAATTATTTATTTTATCAATAAAATGTTAATTATGAGGACTAGTCAGATTACAATAATTTCACTTTGTGGGCTTTCTTCTTTGCTAAACTAGAGATGACATTTTCGTAAGATAAAATCTTGCAAAGGTATTTTTCAATTGAAATCACCATAAGGTTAGTAAGTCATTCTTCAGTTATTGTTGATTGCAATTTGGATTTGATGAGAGCAAGCTTACTAAAAAAGTGCTCTCCATCAGCCACTGAACCTGTGGTTGATTTAAAAATGCGAAACATAATGCAGATTAAAGGAAATATTGACTGAAGACCTTTCTAATATATTTTTTTGAGCAACTTAAAAGAAGAAAGAGATTCTATTTGTCTAAAAGTATTTGATCGCTTCATAACTTCTAAATGACAGATATTTTTTCAACCAACTTCTCTTCTTTTATATCATTTACATAGAGATTTGCTAGAACCTTTTTCTTTCTGATTAAGTTTTTTTTCATCACTAGATGGAGATGGAGAACATCATATGAACTAAAACATAGCTTTCGTCTTTTGAGCTGTATCCATTCTGTATCTTATCTGTTGGAGCAGCGTGTCAAGAGCAACAGTAAATACGTTCACCTCATTCGTTTTTGTGGAAGCAGGCTGTGTTCATCGACTCACCATGAAGTGTTTTTCTTGTCCTTATCCTCTTCTTAAAATCATTTTGAAATCCAAACAAAGCTAACCCAGATGGAGGATTTGGGGCCAAGAAGAACATAGTCGGTCAAGATCATCGATTAGAGTCTTTAAAAACTTTGTCTCATCATCCAAAAAAATACTTTTTGATTAAAGAAGGAGGCAGATAGCGTTGACACATAGGAAAGCCTTGAACCAGAAAAAAGTCAAAACAATGAATTCAAATGATTGAATCCACTTTTTGAGTGCCTTAACTAGAGTCAGTTAATGATCTTCTAAATCAAGTTCTTCAAGAAGTTTCAAGGACTTCAGTATTTCTTTTGGTCATTTCGAAAATTGCCAGACAGCCTCTATGCGCACACTCCATCTTGTTTGGGACATTTGGTGAAAGGACTGCCCAGTTGCCTGAATCAAACTTTTCCAGCACATGGGGCAACTAATAAAAAAGGTTATACAACGATTGGATGTTGCCAAAATAGTTCTTGACTACAATAAATGATTCTGCAGAATGAATGCCAGCTAGATTGAGACTATGCGCACTGCAAGGCATGAACAAAGCTTAAGGATTTTTTTTGAGAATGATGGCCTGCACTCCTTTGTATACACCAAACATATTAGCCCCGTTACCATAACCCTGTCCTCTACAGTTCTTTAAATCAATTCGGCTTTGATCCAAAACGTTTATAATCACCTTTGCAATGTCAGAACCCTTTTTTTTTTCTCCAGATATTCTACCTTCAGAAAACGCTCATTTATTATCCATTTTTACTATAGTATATTTCTACTGATTTAAAATAAAAGTAATATAAGTATACATATATTAATGCATACGCATTTTCTATATTAATGTTTAATAAGATATATTCATATAGTGGAAATAACATTTTTTTTTTTTGTATTTTTAATTAAATTTAGAATAATAAATATGTAAAGTCTGTTGTAATAAATTCTAATTGTAATAAGAGTCTTTTAGATTCTGTTTTAATTTTAAAGAGTAGTGCTTTTTATGATTTTTAAAAGTTTTAATAAAATCTTTTATTGAGGGTCCCATGTTCTCCCTTTGTCCATGTGCCTAGTTAAAATATACCTAGTGCCTGTCCCACGCCCCCTCTGGGCGGCCCTGGTTTTATAAGATGTATTTCAAAATATGATTTTATTATAATAAATTAAAGTTTACCTAATTCAAATGAAAAAAAATGAAAACAGCATGCTTATTCAATCTGCTTTTAACTACATGTTTATTTCAAACATAAAACTGTTTATTAAAATTTATTTTGTTAAATTTTAAAATAAAAGTGGAGATTGATTTCCACTTTACTATTCACAACAAACCTTTTTGGTTAAAATTTTCTTTGGTAGATATATATATATATATATATATATATATATATATATATATATATATATATATATATATATATATATATATATATATATATATATATATATATATATATATATATATATATATATATATATATATATATATATATATAATGGGTGAGGAGATATATATATAATGGGTGAGGAGTTACATAAAAATCAAAGCCTTGTATTTTTAAAGAAATAAGAGCAATTTTTTTAAATATTTTTTTCAAGTTATTACAGTATTTATTTTAACAAAATTATTTTTTATAAACCGATAACACTTGTTATTGGTTTATAAAAATCAATAAAATTGAGATTAATATCCTTGTCGGCTATTAATCTCAATTTTATCTTGATACCCTTCATACGTAATTGTAAAAATGTTGCATCAATTTTTTCAAACACTCTTTGATACGCCCAATCATTTGCTGTGATCAATCTTTTGGCCTCCCATTCACCCTCATACACATTGTGAGCCAATACTCCCCAAAAGTCTTTGATTGGCCGGGCTTTGGGGACATTAGGAGAGTTCATATCTACCAGAACGAAATTGATATTTTCATCCATCCAGGAAATGGCCTCTTTAGTCCTATGAGCGCTAGCTAAATTTGGCCAAAAAATGTAATTTAGGTCTTGATGATACTTATCAATTAATAGTATGTCATTCCTCTAAGCATTCTTTGATATAAATGCTTGATTTTATTGCAGCCAATGTTATTGATCAAAAGAATTTTTTTGGAAATTTTTCTTTTCCGCAAAACGAAATTATCTGGACATTTGTCTTTGTCATCTGTGTAATATCCGGCATTTCCTAAAATTAAAACACTCTTCTTATAGTTCTTTATAGAGGTGATTTACAAGTTTTCAGCCTCTTTTTTGTGCCCTTAGACACTGTCCATTATTGTATTTGGATGTTTTTTCATGTTTACAGTACTTAATGTTCATTATGGCCAATTGTGTACAAATTGTCTTTTGATCGACAATGAATTTATGTGCGAGTTTTCTTTGACTTACACCTTTTTAATTGTTGGTCAACCTGCAAAGTTTTGCTTTTTTTTCTTGAGTCCACGATGATGGGCGTCCAGAATTTTATGTAAATTTTAAACTCTGTTCTGTAAGGTGTCGGTTGATAAAATTATATGCTGTTTTGTGACAGATTCCTTCTTTAATAAAATGGTTAGCAGCTTTAATAAAATAGGTAGCTTTTGGATTTTTTACAAAATAATTTTTGACATTATTTTGAAGAACTGCTCTTTCTTTGTGTGTGTACAGGCCTTGTGATAAAGCTGGAGCAATCGCTCCCCGCATGTGAAACACACCCATAAACGACCTTCCAGGCGCGACATATAGCGCTTGCTAGTTTTGTAAGAAATCACACTTGTCTGAAGAACTTGCAAGGGAGAAAATTATTTGTTGATTTTATTGAAAATATTTTTAGTGAAAATTTTTTTCTCAAGTCAAAATATGCTTAAACAGTAGAGTTTGCATATTGTTAAATAAAGAAGTTATTTTTGTAATAAAGTACTTCACACATAATTTATATGTGACTTAAATTAATTCTAATTTATGCAGTATTAGTTTAAATTAAAAACAATTTGTTTCTTCTATTTGAAAGCTTAATTCAGCATGTTTTTTTTTAAATTCCAATTAAACTTTATCATATTATCTGCTTAATTGTACCCTGGTTATGTCAAATCATTCACTAACTCTATTTTTTTAGGGTCTAACAGTATTTTTTTAGGGTCTATTTGATTAAAAACTTCCCTTAACTAGAACTAGTACTTTGTAATAAAATATTAAAATATGCAACACTTCAATGAAAATTCCAAACTTAAATGTTAAAAAAATTAAATATCTAGTGTAATATTTATAAATATCTTATAAATAAAATGTATAAACATTTTAAACTAAAACTTCACTTAAAGCTTCGATTTTATACAGGTTCAATCACATTCTATTAATTAATGACTATTATATTTAAAATTTAAAATCATCAAAACACTGAAATATCAAATATAAGTTAATATAAAACAAAATATTTTCACTGGTATCTTCGAATTAGTTAAGCTTATATTAAAGTTTATTTATTAAAAAAGTTTAAGCTAAATGCAATTTAAAATTAAAAAAAAAAGTTTCAATAAATGATAGTTATAGCATATATATTTGTTATATAACTTTTGAATTGAAATGATTGGAAGCTTGCTCACAAACAATAAAATAAAAAATGTTACGTCACTACTTTCAGAAACCCATTTCTCAAAATATACGTCAGTACATAAGTTATTATATATTACATTTGTATAAGTATATATATACTTACACTAATATATATATATATATATTATATTAGTATAAGTCTTTTATAGATTTTTTAAGTATATAATCTAGTAATAAAATATTATTCACTTAATAATTTTTAAATGGCACATTCAGTTTAAATTAGAGAGCAGTTTTCTATTTTGTAGAAACAATGAATGAAAAGTCATTACTGTCAACAGATAGAATGGAATGTTTACTATTTTCAAAACGTTTTGTCCCAATGAGAATAGAAAATTTAAATTAAAAAATTAAAACTTGATTGAATTTCGAAAAATCAAAAGTTTTAATCCACAAGATTTTGTAAAAATATTTTTTTGCTTTATTGTTTTTAATTTTTCAAACATCTTTTGTAAATAAAAGAAATATTCTTCATCTTAATTGTTTTTTTATTTAACTATTATTTATTTTAAATTAAATTAATAACCTTTCTGCTGTTTAAAATGTCCGCAATCAAGCATGTTAATTTAACTCCAAAAAGGAAACAAAGTTATGTAGTCATCTTTTAGTTAATGGAGATTTTTCATTGTTTTTATTTAATATCAAAGCTGCAGTAACATTTTTTCCGGTAGATAGCATTTTATTATCATTTAGATAACATTTTTTCCGGTAGATAGACAAATGCATTAACTAAAAAACCAAAGCTTTTTTTTCTGATTTCCTGGACTTCACATGAAAACAAATTCAAACAAAAAATTGTCCACCCTTTTCCTTGTACACACTGGTACGCTTTTGAATGACCTTATCCCCATACTAGTAAACGTGATTTATCGATGGCCTCATGGCAACCAATTTCCAACTCTGAATATTACTCTCTTGATAAAGACTTGATGCCGAGCATGCATAATTGCTCGTTGATAACGTATTTCAGTATTACGAGCGCGAAATATCGTACTGGGTGGTTGTATTCATTACATGCACTGTATGTGTATATATATATATATATATATATATATATATATATATATATATATATATATATATATATATATATATATATATATATATATATATATATAATATACTTCATTATAAAATGAAATACCTAATAATCTATATATATATACATCTATATATATATATTTATATATATATTGGAACAATTTTAAAATTGTATTCTACAAAATAGAGTACTCAATGTTCTTAAAAGAACAGAGCAATTATAAATTAGTAGAAAATCACTTAACAACATTTTTTTTTCATTTTACACTGCTTCATCAACAAAGACTCGTCAGAAATGAATGATCAAATTAATAAAACTTCAATTTATACCAAAAAATAACAGGAAGTCGCAAATGTTTAAACTACTGTAAATTTTCACACATTTGTGGAATTTGCTGACACTATTATAAAAAGAATTCTTTAGAAATGATTTCTTATGCTTTTTTTTATAAAAATATTTTTAAATAAAGGGGGATTTAATGTAACTATTATTTGAGCTCACTTTTTTTAATAGTTTTTTAGGAGAAACTTATTTTTGTGCCTGCATTTAGAAATCAATTCCGTTTTTTGTTTAACAAACATTCTTGGTTTGCATGTGTAATTATTTGAAATTATTTTTGTAGACATAGTATGCATTTTTTGGAAATATTGTTGTATGCAGGCGCTGTTTCAAGGATGGACCAATTCAGTATAAAATCATCAATATTTTTATCTTTTAGTTCCCATATATATTTTGACAACATGGTGTCTTTTGAATACTTTTTATTTTTAAAAGGTTGCTTATGATTGGCAAAACGTTTTTTCCATTCACCCTCTTTTATGCCAATGTATTGTTTATCGGGTACATTCTTAGAGGAAACAACACATTTATATACCACATTTTTTGATAAACAACTTCCACTCATTGGACAATTGTTTTTTTGTTTACAATTATGATTTTCTGTAGTTTTTTCATTTAGGATTTCTTTTTTATTTAACAAAGCATTATTGTGACTTTTTATAATTCTTTCCATATTTTTTGTGCAACTGTAGCTAACTTTAATTGTATTTCGATTAAAAATTTTATGTAATTTATTAGAGGAAGGGAAATGCTTATCGACCATTTTATACAATAAAAATAATAAGTATTTGAAGTTTAGTTTTATTTTTTAGATAATAATAATTTTTTAATTAAACAGCTGAACTTTTTTTTTTTATGTGCACACAATGTCTTTATGTACAACATAAGGTGAACATAACTATATAATTTTTAATGAGCTTTCAAGATATATGGCTGGATCCACATCTTTCTTATGGAAAAAGTTCCAGCTTCTCTAGCTTAACAGCCCTGCTAAAAATAATATAGTATATAATGATTTTGTATTAACTACTGTTTTTTAAACATAGAAGTGTTTTGCAGACTTCTGTGTTTAATATTTAAACACAGAACTGTGCAGCTCCAACTACTAACCCTTTACTTTGCAAATATATTACAAAAAAGAGTACTTTAAAAAAATTGTTTTTGTTTTTTTAAAAAGTGAACGTGCTGATTCTACAGGAGCTACAGGTGATCGTTTAAAAGAAGGTTCTGCAATCAATCAGTCTTTGTCATGCTTAGGCAATGTCATAAAAGGTATTTAAGTTTATATGATTTTTGAATTTTTTTTCAAACACTTTAAAGTTTTTTATGCAACATTCTATGAACAAACGAATAATGACTTGACAATGTGACAAAAATCAACAATCTCAAAATTGAATATTTTTCGGTATAACAAATTATAGTGCAATTTTTATCTTTTTATTTTTTAGAGATTACAATAATCATTTATTACCTTGATGTACTACATTTGAATCATTTTGAAGTTATTTTTAATCTAAAACAAAAGACTTTAAACAAATTACATAAACAACATTATTACCATAAGTGTAAAAATACTCTCATTATTAACATGACAAATACAATAAACATCGCGTAACATCATTGAGTCCTCTACTTTAGGCCTTCTTGAATTTTTATACACTAACTTCTCAGAAAAACCATTAATAAAATCTATTAGCATCTTCTAAAGTTGCTTCTCTTTATTGTGCTTGCCATTTTTTTTCCTCCTGATTCCATTCTCTACCTTTGATAAAATCTCATTCATCCCTATATGGAATACTGTTGTCATATTTAAACTGGTTCTTCTCATGCCCTTACACTTCTAGACAATTTTTAAAAATTTATTTTAATTGTAGTCATACCTGCTATAACTGCCAAACTTGAGCCACTGCCTCATCATTGTAAGGTTGCACCTTTTTCTCTTTTCTACAAATGCTATTATGGTTGCTGCTCAAATGAGCTATCTAATTCAGCAAAGTTACATCCTTTTTACTTTTGTCTCTTCATGCTCTAAAAACTTTTATTCATCTAGTTTTTTTTTTCTTGCACATCAATGCTTTGGAACTCTCTTTCTTATCTTCATTTTCAAGTCTTTTGTTAAACATTTCCTTGCTCTTTAACATTATTCTTTGTTTTTTAGTGACTCCCAACTTAATAGTCTTGTTGGTTGTAAATTAGTTTTAAAAAAATAAAATAAAATCACAAGATAACAATAAAACGTAGTTTTTATGTTATCTCGTGATTTTATTTTATGTTATCTTATGATTTTATGTTATCTTATGATTTTATTTTAACATGCTTTGTAATGTTACTAGTAAACCATGTTTTTCTTACATTTTGAAATCAATTTATTTTTCTAAACTTTCAGTTAATGATCAATGAATTAAATTTCGAATCAAAAAAAAATTGTTAAATTTCAACAGAAGGCAAGCTAAAAGAAAGCAGAACAATAACAAAAGGTAAAAATAAAGAAGATTTTAATAGAAAATGGACACAAAAATCTTAAAATTTTGCCTTTCTTTTTAACAATGGTTCTTAACATAAATAAAACAAAGCTCCTAACATAAATAAAATAAGCCTTTAATTTTAATAAATTAAAAGATGAAAAAAAAATATAAATAATAATGATAAAAAAAAATTTGATCATAAAAAAAGTTTTTTAAGACTTTGAAACTCTGTCAAATATTTAAACTTGATTTTTAATGTCATTGAATATGTCAGTCAAACAAGAAACAGACAACATTTCCATGGAGCCAGCTAAATTTGAGTTACGAATACATGTTTACTGCTAAAAATACCTCACAAAAACTATGAATCAATCTAATTATTTCAAAGAATACAAATATTCATTTGAGTTACAGTAACCCAGCTTTAAGATTTAAATATCTTAGTAACATAACTACATGGCCAATTATTAATTTTAGACAATAATGACCTGAAGGAGTTTAGTTATAAAACTCAAAAAGTCATTTCTTTCATTATGGTCATCAGTCTTTTTTTGTTAAGCAGCTAAATAGATTTTTGGCTCTCCCAGTAGGTGTTCAAGTACTTTATTATTTGGTGATGAAACCGCAATAATTGTTTTTAAAGTGACATATAGCATGATGATGATGAAAACAAAAAAAAAACTTTTAATTTTGTAATACAAGTTACAAAAGAAAAAGTTTTGACCTCAAATTAATGTTTCAGTTCAAGATTTAATTGCTGATTGCTACTTTGATTATTCCATTGGAAACTAAAAAGATTTATTTACAAGACCTTTAATTCAAACATTTTTTCAAATCAGAAAATGGGAGATCAGTTTTTGCAAAGTCATACGCAGTACAAAATACAATGAAGTATTTTATGCAAATTAATCTGCTTTTGTGAAGTTAAATATCTTATGAGTTATTTTTGGAATGAAGCATAATTTTACAACTTTTTTTGTGTGCAGCTGATAATCTATTGCATGAAAACTTTTTCATTAGTGATTGCTTTTTTTGTTTTTTTGTTTTTTAAATATAAATAAATTAGGCTCTTCTCAAATCATACTCTTTGGTTTATATGGCAACTAAATTATTTGCAGATTTACAAACAGAACAATCAAGACTAATAGTGTTAACCTGTCAAATATCTTCGATTTTTCATTTTATGTCATATCTCTAAATAATAAAAATGCTTTTTCTACATCCAAGCCATTTATCAATTGTTGCAGTTAGTAATAAATAAATAGTTTTTTTTTAAAACCCAAAACATATTTTGTTTCTCTGTTTTGACTTTCTTCTCTATTTTTTTATTAGGTATTTTTCATGGTATATATATATATTTTTTTTTTAACATCTTTACTTCCAACAAGGCTGCAAGCAACCACTAATTAGTGTTCGAAGTTACTGGAAATATTACTTAAATAAAAAAGTTGTTAAAGTATGGTTCGCAAGTTTAAAAAGATAATGGATACCATCCCACCCCATCCAATCTCATCCCACTCCATTCCACCTCATTTCACTCCATCCCAATCTTGTTTTGAGCACTGTATCATTAACTATTTCTTCTTTTTGTTTGTTAATATAAATAGTTTTTGAAAAATTGTCAGGAAAATATTTTCAAAACTTACAAGTAGGCCTTAAAAACACAAACACTACTAAGTCATAATTGATGTTCTCCACAAGCACTGTTTTAAAAAAATACAAGTTAGACAATTTTCATTTTTAGAAATTGTGATGTAAACAAATTAAAAACTGAAAATGATTAAATTTAAACTAAAAAAACCACACTTTTTGGCATGGGCAAGCACCTTTTTGAAAAAAAGTTTGCAATTCCTTGGTTTATAGATATCTACATTGTTGCTACAAATAAAAACAAAAAAACTTTTTACAATATTCTTTTTAGGTTGACGGAATAAGGGGTACTAAAGTTAACACAAACATTAAAACACTAAGTAAATTTCTTTTCAGAATTAGTAATTTACATTTCAAAACAACACAAAACATTTTCCTAATCGATGTTATTGCTTTCCTTGTCATTTAAACTGCCTTTATATTTAGCATTTGTTTTGGTTGATGTTGCTAGATTAATCATTATTGGCTTCATTTCATTAACTTTACAAGATACTTTGCTGCATACTGATTTTTTTATTTTGTGGTAGACTAGGCATTCTTTATCAAAAATGGTTTACTGTACAAATGTCATTGCAAACACATTTTAATTTTCATTTATAAAATTATTCTTTTTCTTTATCTTTTTCATGCTTCTTCTTCTCTTTTTGATCCTTTTTTTTATTTTTTTGAATTTCAATCAACTCAACCTGTTTAATTATGTTTTGGACTTCCATAGAACCAATGTATGTTTGTGACACGTATATTTTTTGTTTTGTTCATGTCTTTTGGCTTTACCTTGTTTACTGTAAACAAACCTGGCGTATCTTCTAGATTTAAACTTTTCTTATAATTTTCTTTCAGAATCATCTGTGACTGCTCAAACATATTTCTCCAATAGTTTGCTGATCTATAACGATGATGTGTTTTTTACTAATTTGGACAATTAATTTGGAGAAACTGGAGTTAACAAGACATTTGCTGATCAATATGTACAAATTTTCTTTGGTGTACTTGGAACAAAATTGGCTGAAGACACTTGGTCCTGATTTTGAGCCATACAGTTTGCAGCCTTTTGAAATTTATCATGATGCATATTATTTACATTTAAACCTTCTTTAGATATCCCAACTCTCTTTGCAGCATTAATTATGGTATCCTTTAAAGCCCATTTGTTCCACATTGCTCCTTAAATTGCCATGAAACCTTCTTGGTTTATTGTTTGTAATGTTGTAAAAAGTTTATCTCTTTTTTTGTTATATTCATGATGCATGTTCTGGTTAGGACTTTGATCTAATAGTTGAGTCACCCCAGTTGTATCAGGAGGACTTATGAACAAGTTAATTTTCTTTTCATGGAGGAAATGTAAAACATTGTAGTCAAATCTTGAACTGTGTTCATCTGCTAGCATTACAACAGGTTGCTGAATGTTCTCTTCTGACAAATATATATCAAACTATTTTTATTTAAGTCCAATAAAGAATGATTATGCAGGCTTCATTTTTCAGTAGATGAGATATTTAAATTTTTTATATTTTTGACAGCTGTTTTTGGCGCCATATGACTAGTAATACCTTTACCAGCAAAGATAACTTGTGAAACAACAATATCACCTGAAATGTTAAGATATATATAATTAAAAATTAAAATGTAATAACAATATTGCTTTTGGTTAAACTTATATTTGTCTACCATGGTGATAAAAACATTGTTTATTAACACTAATATGGTTAACTAACACTTCCACAGTGATAAAAACATGTGGATTATTTTTTTAAATAAATGCAAATTACTACATTGGTATTATTATTTACACAAATAATTTTTGTTATTGTTACCTGCCAATGAAACAACTGGACATATTGTTATTGATTCATGATTTTTCCTAATCATTTTTTCGCAAGGTTCTCCACGTGCAACATATGCAAGACCGAAAGTGGTTTCATCAACCCCATAATTTATGAATTTATAATATCTCTATTGAGCATAAATTATATTAATTATAGAGCATAAATAAAGCAAATAAATTAGAGAAAAAAACATAAATTATTCCACTAATAATGAGACAATATTTATTATACTCTTACCTAAATGTGACTCTGCCATCCCTCTTGTACAGTTCAATGCCCTGTTAATTGGTACATTTCCATAAGTTGTGTTTAAAATTTATGTATAGGAATTATACGGTTATATAGTAACAGGTCTAAAAAACAAATAACAACATTTTATAAACAATTTTTTTTTTTCATTATAATTTAGTTTATAAAAAAACAATAACACTCTACTTACTTTCCTGTCTTTACAACATGTTTTGCATAATTAGATAGTTTGACAAATTTGTGACCACCTTGACTCTTGGTGTTGCAATAGTCTCTAATTTTTACTTGTGGCTTGCTTTCTTGATACTCCTTGGTAGCACCTGTTTTTATTTTTAATAAATTCTACAATGGAGTGTTTTTCTTCTATTGTCAAAATTCGTAACTGTATTTACTATCTAAATACTGTTAAAACGAAACAAAAAAATATTTGCTAGTTTGACTATTTTACTGGGGTTGGTGGCCTGGGATCTGTGGCCCATTTCTGTTACTAGTTTCAAGCATAAGTTACATCTTAATTTTATTTATTTTTAAATTTTTATTTTATTCTAAGTGATTTTCAATTATTTGAATTATATATGAATTTTAATAAAAATTTAGCTTTGGCTGATGCTTCATCTGGTAAAGGTCAAGTATTAGGTATGTATTTTTTTTCTTGCTTATTTATTTATAATAAGTATGATATAAGTATTTATAAGTCTTTTGGTTTTATCATTTGCATATATAGAACCTTTGGTTTAAAGACTAAGAAATTTTTCACTATAAAATTTGAAAAATAAATACTTGTGAATATGATTATATTCAATATTTTCAATAGTTTCTAGAGTTTGAATTTTTGTCTTCACAAAGAAGGGTCAAAGCATAATGAAATCTGTAACTATTATTCAGTGTAATTAAGAACACTTTTTATAAATCTTGAACAACTGTATTTTTATAAAATATAAAATCTTTTATGAACTTTTCTAGTTTTAGGTAGTGTTTAGTATTTTTACAATGTTTTTATTTTATTTGTTGTAATAATACTTTGCCACATTTATGTATTTACCATATATAAATATTATGGGTATATTGCATTATCTATGGTTATATTTCTTTAAATATTTTTAAGAATAGAAAATTTTTTTTGTGCAAAGAAATGTACGAATTTAGTTTGGCAAAAAAAAATACAAATCTGTATAAATCTGTATATATAATCTGTATAGTATAAATAAACATGTGAATAAATATATATGTTTACATAAATATATTTATCAAACTTTTTTTTTATTTTACACTGCCTACATCTAGAAATCCATTCCGATTTTTCGTTTAATAAACATTTTTGGTTTGCATGTGTAATTATTTCAAGTTTTTCTTGAAAGCATAATATGCATTTTATGAAAATACTATTATATGCAGGTGTTGTTTTAAGGATGGACCGATTCAATATAAAATCATCAATATTTTTATCTTGCAATTCCCATATGTATTTTGACAGTATGGTGTCTTTCTAATGCTTTTTATTTTTAAAGGATTGTTTATGGTTGGAAAAACTTTTCCAATGTTAGTGGAAACATTTTTGCTATATGGAAGAGGATTGGAGGGAGGGGAAAGAGGGGTTGAACCAAATTATATTTCTAATTCTATTTTGTTTTTTTTATTCTTTTTTTTAGGGTCAAATTTTAGTTCAAAATTTTGGAATCCACTTTTTTTAAGGGCATCTTCAAAAATTTGTTTAGAGAAATTGAATGCATTTTCATCAAAGGAGTTTTGGTTAATCTTGTTATTAATCAAAATTGGGGAAGATGATTTAAGCTAATCGTATTATACAATAATTCATCATTTGGTTTTTTGAAAGGCTTTGAGTTTTCGGAGAGGTTAAATGTGACATCAAGAAAATTCATAATTTTTAGATTTATGCTTATTTCTATTCAAAAGCCAATATTTAAAAAAAATTTTATAACATCTTTTCTATTTTATATCTCTTTTATAATTTTATTATCTTTTTTAGTTTTAATGAGCTGTGGACCAGATTTTTTACGCATTACTATTAAGCCATCATCACGATAAAGGCCTAAATCATTTATATTGATTATTTTACTTAATAAATCTAAAATAAATAGTCCAACAAGTTCATAAGTTTCTGTTCCATCATAACTGCCCTTTGTTACATCGAAGCAATCATGTTTTTTTTTTTTTTCCAAGTTTCTTTATTAAAAAATAAAGTAAGGTTTTTCTGCAATGTTTTATTATATGAATTGTCTCTTCTGGAACAACTGTGTAGGCGTTTTCAAAATCAATTGTTTAATCTAAAATATCTGCAGTTATTGAGGGGTAAAAATCATTAATGTCAAATTGAATAAATGTACATTTATTTTTATTTTCGATTATGGAGAACCAATTTATAACTTATGTGGTATTTTTTCACTATTGTAAATTTAATTTAATTCTAAGAATATTATTAATATATCTGTTGTAAATTTTTTAAGAAATCTTTAATGAAAAAAAATTCTCAAATCGTAATGGGCACTTCTCTAAAGAGCTAGTTTCTCTTGTGCTATCTACTAAAGTTCATTCTTGTGTCTCCCAACTCTAATAGTGGTTGCTTGTAGCCTTGTTGGAAGTTAAGTTGTTGAAAAAAAAAAGAAAAGCAACAGAAAATTGTAATTGTGAACAAAAAAAAACAATTGTCCAATGAGTGGATAATGTTTGTCAATATATATGTATATTGTTTCCTCTAAGAATATACCTGAAAAACAATATATTGGCTTAACAGAGGGTGAATGGAAAAAACTTTTGCCAACCATAAACAGTCCTTTAAAAATAAAAAGCATTCAAAAGACACCATACTGTCAAAATACATATGGAAATTGAAAGATAAAAATATTGATGATTTTATATTGAATCGGTCCATCCTTAAAACAACACCTACATATAATAGTATTTCCAAAAAATGCATATTATGCCTACAAGAAAAACTTGAAATAATTACACATGCAAATCAAAAATGTTTATTAAACAAAAAATCAGAATGGATTTTTAAATGCAGACATGAAAGTAAGTTTCTCCTGAAAAACTATAAAAAATAACTAAGCTCAAAAAATAATTAGATTAAATTCCCCCTTTAAAAAGATATTTAGGCAGAAGTAAACAATTCTAAAGAATTCTTTTTACAATTTTATCAGCATATTTCACAAATGTGTGAAGATTTACAGTAGTTAAGACATTTATGGCTTCCTGTAATTTAATTTTTGATATAAATTGAAGTTTTATTAATTTGAATATTTATTTCTGATGAGTCTAATTGATAAAAAAGTGTAAAATGAAAAAAGTTTGATAAATGATTTTCTACTAACTTTATGATTTCTTTGTTCTTTCAAGAACATTGAGCACTCTTTGTAGAATACAAAATAACATATACATTTAATATACTTATATATATATACATACATACATACATACATACATACATACATACATACATACATACATACATACATACATACATACATACATACATACATACATACATACATACATACATACATACATACATACATACATACATTATTTATATTTAATCTATTTAAATAATTTTTCTTTAGTTCCATTTCGTGATTCTGTCCTTACTAAACTGCTGAAGAATGCTCTTGGAGGAAACAGTAAAACTGTTATGGTACTTAATTGTTTTTTAAATGCATAATAAGTATTCAGTAAGTACTTTGATTCCAACGTGATGTGTTAACAAATTAAAAGTAAGAACTATGATTTTGACTTTATATCAAAAGCATATATTGTTGTTTTTGAAAACATTTTTATTTCCAATATTTAGTCAACTTTTGACATTCTAAATACATTGTTATATTTGTTTGATGTAAAAAATTTTAAATTCAAATTATTTTATAAATCTTTCATATAATTATAAAATAGTTTAATTGAAACAATTAATCAACATTAAAATGATATAAAGTGCTTGCTGGGTAACATATGTGAAGATTTTTAATGTTTTTGGCAAATAAATTTTTGTTTGAAAATAATAATTCAACTTTGTATAATTCAGTTATATAAAATTTAGTTGTTATAAATGTCTAAGTAAAAGTTAATTGTTGAGTAATAAAATGTTCAAAAAAAAATGAAAAAAAAAAAAAGTTATACAGAATGTATGTAATTATTGAATGCATCAAATTAAATAATTTAATAAAAATATGAAAAAAAAATTTATATAATTATTTTAATTGGTTCTAGATTGCTGCTCTTAGTCCTGCTGACATTAATTATGAGGAAACACTTTCAACCTTAAGGTTTGGTATGTATAAGTTATGTATAAAAAAATTAAAAATTCTTAGTTTTTTTTATAATTTTCTTAAGAATAATTCTCAATTTTTTCTTATATTATTTATTTAAAATATTTATTAATAGCTGACCGTGCCAAGTCAATAAAAACATCTGCTGTTGTTAATGAAAGTCCAACAGACAAACTAATCCGTGAGTTGCGTGAAGAAAATGCTAGATTGCTTGAGCAGTTGAAAGCTGCAAAAGGTGATCCAAAGGCATTAGCAGCATTAGCTGCTCAATTAAGCGGTGGAGATGATGAATCTTCAGAGAAAGGTGACAATAAAAGAGGAATAGATGAAGCTGGTAATTATTTAGATTTTACTTTTATTATTTATTACTTTTAAATAACTAACAAGTTATTACTTGTTTAAAAAATATATATATATATATATATATATATATATATATATATATATATATATATATATATATATATATATATATATATATATATATATACTTATATCGAATTTACAATATTTTATTTATTCAAATATTATAATCCAGTTATAAATTTTTTAGAGGTTGAAGCAATGAAAAAGGAAATGGAGGAGAGAGTAAGAATCTATTATCATATTGTTGCAAGAAACAAAATTATTATGTTGATGTTTTTAAATTATTTTTTAAATTGAATAAAAATAACGTTTACTTAAAAGATTAAATCTCTTCCAGTTAAAAAGAAACCAAGAAGAAGTTGAACAAATGAAAAAAACATGGGCAGAAAGATTAAAAGAAGAAGAAGCTGCATCAAAGGTTTTAAATTTTAATTTTTATTAAAGTTAGTTCATTGTAAAGTAAATATAAGATCATCATGTATAATAATAAATGAAAAAAGCTAAATAAAATAAAATTTAAAAATTAAAATAAAATTGTAAACTTAAAAAAATGAAGTAATAAGTATTTCTTTAATTTGAATTTTTCTTATAATTAATCATTCGTTTTTCAAAATCTATCGTTCATCTATTTTTTCATACATCTATTTTCATCATCTACATTTTTTCATATGATATTTATATCATCTCCTCCATGAGATGAGATTTTTATCATCTCCTCCATGAGATGATTTATGTCATCTGTCTGGTGATTTGCATTCCTTATAATATGTTTCTTTGTTATCACCAAAATTTGATAATAAAAATTCAGTAAAATAAATTTCGTTTTAACTTAAAATTTTGTTAATACACATTTTTTTGAAAATAGCTTAAGGAAGAAGAGCTGAAAAATGAACATAAAATGAAGAAAACTACAGCACATCTATGGAATCTCAATGAAGATCCTCAATTGACAAATATGATAATACATTTTTTAAAGCCAGGTTATAATATAATTGTTTATCATAATTTAACTTAAATAAAATTAAATATATTATTATAAGTTAAATAATAATTTTTATAATAAATTATGACTTGCTTATTTGCTTGCTTCACAATATATTTGAATAATTGTGTTATTCAATATACAAATTTTGTTATTTAATTTGAAAAATAATTTTCAAATGTCAAAAAAAAATTTAAAACTTTCATACAAAAATATTAATAAAAGTTAAAATATTAATAAAAGTTAAAGTATTTTAATATTAATAAAAGTTAAAGTTATAAAATAATATAAAAGTAGTAAGTTAAATAGAAATTAAGTGAAAATAAGTAAAATTATATATATATAAAATTAATCAATTTATTAAAAAGTAGAAACAAATACTAGTTTGAAAATCAACACTTTTTGTGATAATTAATTTGAGCTACTTGTAAGTTTATTAAAAAAAAATGAAAATTATTAGATGTAAAAGTTTAAAAACATGTAACTTAGTTACAAGTTATTAATTTTTGGTATTGTGCTTGGTATTTGTTACATTGTTAGCTAAAATTATCTCTAATCAATTAAATAATTCAAGATTTTTTATAATGTTTGATAGTTATTTGATTTTTAATATAAAGTTGACAATAAAAGCATACCCAATATTCTACCATATTGAAGTTTTCAATTTTAATAGCACTGTATTCTAAGTTTTAGAAGCTGTTCATACTCTTAGATGCTTAATACATGGGAGGGGATGTTCATTCAATTTCTAGAAATTTTTCCCACCCACCCCAAGCTTATATATATATATATATATATATATATATATATATATATATATATATATATATATATATATATATATATATATATATATATATATATATATATATATATATATAGAATAAAAGAATAAAAATAAAATAAAAGAATAAAAGCTTTAAGCATAATGCTTTAAAAATTGTCAACCTTTGAACAATTCCTTTAAAAAAGTTTTCTTCAAAATCCTTTATTGTCACAAGTTTACATTTCAAAATTGACCAGTGTTTCTCGATGATCAGTTGGATTTATTTTGCGGCAATATAAACAGACTCTATTGAAAGAGAAGCTGGAAGTGGAAAAAAGAAATGATTTAAATATAAATATAAAGCAAAATCAATCATTCACTCCATTAAGGCAAATACATGCAGTTGCAGAAAGACTTTACGAGAAAATTAAATGCAGCCAAGCTTTGATAGGAAAAGTGCTTATATCTCAAGAATATAAAACATTTCATAAAAAGAAAACTCTAAAGCGATCCATTGATGGAGAGCAATTAAAGCTATTTGTAGTTCAAAAAAGCTACAAAAAATTTTAAATCAAGAAAACTTGTGCATAATTGCATGAAAACTTGTGCATAATGCATAATTGAAGATGGTGAAATCTATTGCAAAAAGGACTTTTTACAGATGCCAAGGAAGCAATATTTTTATCAGTCGAAAGGTAGATATGTTGCCCAAAAATTCAAGTATATTCAAGCTGAAAAATTTGCTCCCAAGTTCCTTATTTGGCAAGCAATCTGCTCCTGTGGTTTAAAAAATACACCATACATAAACTTTGAAAGCAGATTTATATATAAAAGAATGCTTAAAGAAACACCTTTTTCCATTTGTTAAAAAGCATGAAATGCCCACAATATTTTGGCCTAATTTGGCTACAATTCACTACTCCAAGAAGTATCTAGAATGGTATGACCAAAATGGTGTTGAATTTGTTCCTAAGTAAGCAAATCCTCCAAATTGTCCTGAGCAGCAAGTTATTGAAAGTTTTTAGTCAATTATAGAAGGAATCTTATTGAAAAACAAGAAATTAGCTACAAATAAAGAAGGTTTAAAGAAAAATGGATAGCCACCTCAAAAAAAGTAACTTAATGCAAGATCCAGCAGTTGATGTCAAGTACTTGCAAAGGTACTCAGTTTCTATCTAGGCATCCGATAAAAATGTAAAAAATTATTAAAATAAATAAATAATTCAATTAGCTTCATTGTATCAAAAAATTACAAAAATCTGTTAAGTAGGTTTTGCATAATTAACAGTTAAAGGGTGCTGAATTTCATCATGTTCAACTGATAGTTTAGAGCACTTTTTAAAACATTTAACATTTTAATATTCAAAAATCATGAAATGTAGACAAAGTAGAAAATAAATTTATTTATTAAACATTTAAATCAAATAAACAAGATGCTCTAAGAGAAAATTTTAAAAATGTTTTAACAAAAAAATAATTTTAAATATAAGAGTTAATATCATTCAACCATAGCCAATAATTTAGGGCTTAAATAACCAATCATTGTGATATCTTTTGTTTAAGAAATACTAGATGGAAGTATTGATTGATTTTTCCAAAGAGGCTCCCGTAATCCAATTCCACATGAATAGAGGTTGGATGCAAAGATAGATATGATAGATATCCAGAATTTCTTGAAAGTAGATTAACCAATCTTAGTTAGTTTTCAGACTTCTTAACATGGCAGTTGGGACTGCAAACGTCCCATATAAACCGACATGATTTCTGTTTGAAATCTTATATAAATAAAAATATTATTAATAAGAAGTTCTAGTACAGGTAAAGTGATAGAAAACTTAAAATAATCAGATGTTAAAAATGATGAGTGATTTGCTTTCTAAATTTTCTAGAATTGAGTTCTTTTACATTTAAAGCCATATTTAATTCAAAGGCAATATTAAACCAGTTATAGTAATACATATCAATACCAAATTTAACTTTTTGAAGCATGTTTTTTAAGTGTCAATATCTAGACTCTGAAATTTGAGAAATACTCTATTGCTGAGATATATTGTATCTTAGAGTCTAATTGCGATCTAAAAAATTCAATCCATTAAGTTTTTGTTAAAACTATAGTTACATTGAAAGAAAATTCAGTCATCATCTATGAAGAGTCTTTTGCTAAAAAAAAGACTTTTCTGTTTTTGAACCCAAAAAATAAAACAGACATTGATTAGCTTTGCTTGACCAACAGAAAGATAATTATTTAAACATACCTGTAATTCTAGAATAAGAACACCTTTAAATAATTTTCTTGCCACGGGCTTCGAGTGTTGATGGCATACAACTTTACAATAAAAACATATTACTTGCAATGATGCGATAATTTTCACTTTGAAGCATATTGGAATACTATATATAAGTTTTTATTTTGTTGATTATTTTTATGTGTAGCCTTAGCTATAATGGCTATGCCCTAGATCCGTGCCTGATATATATTTACACAAAATTTTGTTATTTTTTTTTTTTAACACAAAAAAATTACTCAAATAAATATGCTTGAGTTAAATTTTTTTTTTTGGAACAATAGGAAATCTGTTTTTTTTTACACCTAACATGTCAATAACTAGTCCACTTTATGTTATTTTTTTTTATTAATTTAACTTTATCAAATAAATACGAAAAAACATGCTGCAAAATGTTGTAAAAAAAAGACACAAATCTTTTAAATAATTTTCGTTTTACTTTCTTAACTGTTATTCATGATTATGTTGATTTACATGTTAGTTTGACAGTTTGCATGATAAATTAAACTTATATTAAATTGAATTTAGAAGTTTTGAACATGAAACTCAAAAGAGTATAGATTTAAAAAAAAAAATTTAACTATAAAAGGTACAGCTATAAAATAAAATAAACAAGCGTATTATAAGATATTTTCTTCAATAACAATAGTAGATAATGATAATAGGTAGATAACAATAGTAGATAATGATAATATGTAGATAACAATAGTAGATAATGATAATAGGTGGCATATAACTTTAACTAAAAATATAATTTTGATGCATATAATTTTTAAAATTTGCAATTTTATCACACATTAATTATGCAGTAACTAGAAGTAACGTGATTTTGCTAAAATTGTTCTTTGTATTACAGTAATTTTTTTGCTTTTGAATCAGTAACATTTAAATAATTTTAAGTTAAAAATACTTTTAATTTGCTTGTACAAACTTTTTGTTTTATTAAGATTTTGTTGTTTAGAAATTTTTCTACTTAATTTAATTTCTATCTTTATTTTTTAAATTTAGTGTTTTTTATTTTACAGCTATATTTGTTTTTGATGTTTTGTTTTATAATATTTATATAATTTATATTTATGTAAAACAGTAAATAATGTATTAAAATTGTTTAGGTAAATATCATGTTGGAAATAAAAAAGGAAATCCAACACCAGAAATTTTGCTTAATGGATTAAGGTTTTTTTTAAATTAATTAGTTTGTGATAAAGTTATTGTTGTTGAGTTTTATGTCATAGAGTTTTATAATATCATTGGATTTTAACAGAACATCAGATTTAATCTGTAATTTGAATGTAAAAATTTTAAATTATATTTAATCTAGCTTTAATATAATTATATTGCTCCCAGGCAATAATAACAAATGCAAAGATGCATTCCTGATGAGTAATGCTAGTCTTTTTTATCAGACCCTTTAGTGAATTTATTGTGGCTCTTCAAATTAAGTTTCACCTATATTAGTCCACTACATAATTCTAATTGGATGTTACAGCATCGATATATTTTATATCATCTTTCTGACTGATTCCCTTTTTGTGTATTCATATATACGTACATATAAATGTTTGTGTATGTTTGTATATATTTTTTTACTTTGTATTTTCTAATGTTTAATTGAAATATATACTTGTTTGCGTGTATGTACATATGTGTATATACGCGTATATTGCATGTATGTACATACATGCGTGTATGGCTTACTTTATATACAGCCGGATATGTTGCATAAATAGGCCAAAATTAGAAGGCCAGTTTTTAAATATTATAAATTTTCGGGTTTTTAGTTTAAAAAGGTTTATATAGTAAAATTCTATCTTTCCGAACATTTTCAAGTTAAAAAGTTTATTAGTTTTTACTGATTTAAAATTTTTAGATTGATTTTATTTTTAAAAAATTGTATTTTTTGTAAAATTTGTAAAACTGAATTTCGCATTTCAATTTAAATAATTTTTCTTATTGCTAACAAATTGTATTAAAATATAATATATTCCTAATGAGCATTATTCCTAACAATTATTTTTATCCCAGTTTTTGTTTTAGTGGTCCTTTTATGCAAAAATTTAAAAAAAAAAATTTTGATAGCAAGTTTATTACAAATGTATATATATACAAACATAAACTAGATATATATAAAAACATAAACTACATATATATACACAAACTATATATCTTCTTTTTCTTTTCCCTTTGTCTACTTTTAAAAGACAAAGGGATAAGAAATTTTTTTCCATTACTTAAAATTATTTGTTCATTGTTAAAAAATTTAACAAGAGAAAGGCCCCATTCTAAATGATCTTCACAAACAAAACATCGATTTAAATTATATTCATATAAAATATATTCAGAAATTTTTCTAATTTCAAATACATTGGAACTAAGCAAACTTTTTTTTCACTGCATCTAGCATAGTAAAACAATTAAAAACAAGATTTGCCAGTAATTTTGAGGGAGTTATGAGACCTCCTCTCGATAAATTTTAATATATTTTGTATTTACATCAATGATATCACTTTTTAGCAACAAAGAATGTAGTTTAACTTTTTAAAGTAATTTCTGCATATATATCAGCAATAAAATAGAAACTTCTTTACTGTTTTCATTTAACTCACATTCCTGAATATCATTAATAAAAAGAATTTAGATTTCCAACTGAGTTAAAAGGTTTTAAATCCATTTTCCAAAAGTCAAAATTTTCTTTTAATTTTCTTTTAAAATATTCTAAGAAGTATTTACTTCACACAGCCCAACAAGAAATCTGCCACCTCTCATTTGACAGTATTTTGAAAAATGTCTTTCCCATGGATCACTTTGGAAATGAGAGGTAAGAACATAATTGAAACCTTCAAATAAAAAATCTTCAATTAAACTAGAAGTTGTTTGCAATGTTAAGATTAGTGCTTTAGAAGTCTGAGTTGTGAGACAATGTCTGTATTGCAAATTTTGCCACAACCCATTAAGCAAATGCACGCAAAAATTGTGGCTTACCATCCAATATCTCCTGCAGACATATTTATTCTTTGTAATCAGTAAACTGAAATGGTGGGAAAATAAGGAAACTTTTTGGTACTAATTAAATTAATTCTTATGTTTTTAAGCAAATGTACACTGTCATACATCAAATAAATTATATGATCTTTATAAGTGATGAAGAAATTTTTTTCTGGTTTATTTGATCCATAAATGCTAAGCAATTTTGAATAAACTGACACATTAGTTGGATGGTTATCAGAAATCAATGTGCAAATGTTAAAACCAGCATATCTTAATGTATTTAAACTTTCTTCTTTTTCGTCTTTAATAAAATCTCCAGTGACACTAGTCTTTGGGATAGCTTTAATGACATAAGAGATTTTTTAGACTAACAATTATAAACACAATTATTCCTTTGTAGAGATTACTTTCAGTATCTTGTCCAAATAATCTACCACTGTGGTATTCACAAGACTGCTGTAAATACATTTCATCAAAAAGGAGAACGCAATCATTATTTAAAAACTTTGGCATATAAAATTCGCCGAATGGTCACACACGAGCAGTGAACGCCCGAGGGAAGAAATGAAGTACATTAGAATAAAGGAGAAGTATTTATTAGACAAAGCATATTTTGACAGTTGTCAAGACAAAAATAAAGATTAATAGAGGAATATTTAAAAATAAATAAGACAGGCTATACAATTAAAACAGTACTCAACAATAATAACAATAAAAAAAAAAAAAAAAAAAAAAAATTAAAAATAAATAATAATAATATATATATATATATATATATATATATATATATATATTATATACACACACATACATATATATACATATACACATATATATATGTATATATATACACATACATACATACATACATACATACATATACACATATATATATATAAAATAAAAATAAAAAAATGTTTTATAAATACCAATATGAACTAAAATATACAAGAAATACATAACCAGTCAAAAATTTGTAAAACAAAAAACCATTCAACAAATTAAAAATATGCTAACAACAATGAAAGGACTAATAATGGAAAAAAAAACATTAATGCTAATGTGTAAACATAATTAGTGTAGTGATTAAGTAATAAACATCTCCTCAGAGTCGCGTCTATTATTACTGGCGTTTTGATGAGGATCAGCATTCATTGGCGTTTCGATGAGGAACGCCAATGAGGTAATTAATTTTCCCCTCATTTAACAATAGTTTTAATGATTTTATTGAATCAATTCCACGAGATACAAACTTTTTCAATAGTTACATTGATGGTAAAGGAAGTTGTTTCAAAAGAAGCGAATAAGCCTGAGATGATGAGTACTTTTGCATTAGTGCAAAACCTAATACTTTTGAAGTATATGGAGAACGATCTTTGGATTTGTAAAAGACTAATTTGGACAGTTCATTAACTTAACAATAGGAATTCTATTCAACAAGGTTGTGCATACGAGTCGCCAAGTTAATTTAAATAGATAAACCTGTAAGCTTACAATAGTTAATTGTTCTAAGCCATTGAGGAAGTTGGACAACTTTTATAATGCAAATTTACATGCAAATCATTATCAATGGTTATTGATTCAATAAAAGGAGTGAAGTCTACAAAAAATAAACGATAGTATAAAACAAAACTTTCATATCTTTGAAAACTAAACCCATTTGGAAAGTTAGATTAATGAAACATATCAATATTTTTTATCTTATCAATTTCTTGAAATGTATGAATTTCGTCTGGAATAGTGGAATATTATTCAGTGGAGGTTTTCGAAAGTTAGGAACTTTAGGCTTTATTGAAGATGGAATGTAAATTTCATCAGGATAAATGGTTGGAAAAGGGTTTAACTCATGTTTTAAAGTAACTTGTTTCCCATATTTTAAATACTTTAGTTCATAATGATCCAAGCATATAACTGAATGTTTACTTGGATTCCAATTTTTCTGTTAATAAATTTTATCCATTTTTCTTCTAAATTAGTATCTTTATTTGCAAAAAGAAAACTAGATTCACTTTTTTTATATTTATAGCTAGTTCAACAATTAACAATTGCACATTTATTCACCATTATAATCACTATCTCCCCAAATTAAAAAAATAACAATTAACTAACAGTGCGGAAATGCAAAAAAATGATCTTCTAGTTTTTGGCTTATTTATGCAAGATATCTGGCCATGTATTAAGTAGGCCATGGTACATATGTATACATACATATATGCTATTTTGTCTTTACACTTTTATATACGCTATTTGGTTTTAATTAATATTATGTTAGCTAATTTGTTTGTTCACAGTATTATGTGTGTAACATGATGGGATTAGCTAGTATTCTGTTTGGGTGACATTTTTACTACATCTTGGTTCAATCTTAGTTATAATCCTAATAGTTTGAAATCATGACGATTATCTATGCTAATATTTTTGTTGTTGTTGTTGTTGCTTTTATTTGATGTTTTTCTTGGCAACTTAACATTACTGTTGACGTTATCACCGTACTGTCATTGAATGACATTTCTACAAAATAACATGTAACATTTATACAGCACTTTTCTCATTTGAGATCATTCTTACCTACTAAATTTTATATCCAATTTTTTACATTCAGAGTACATTCTTGTCTATCAAGATCTTTATGACCCACCATTTTAAGTAATTACATATTTATATTTTATGCATTATATACATTATATTTTTTAAACTTTTTGCAAATTTTATTATTTTTGTTTAATTTTTTAGTTTTTTTTTTATTTAAACAATTTTTTTTTTTGAATTTAGCATTCAAAAGGATCATGCAGTTATAGAACACGATGGAAATTCTAATAAAATCAAAATAGTTCCTAACAAAGAAGCAAAAGTAGTTTGCAATGGAATTATTCTTGTAGATGAAAGCGAACTGCGGCATGGTGATAGGTATTTTTTATGCTGGTAATCTTTACAATGATCAATTTAGTCATATGACTTATTAAATTTAGTGAACAAATTATCAAGTTATTAATTAAGTTTAACAAACAATTATCATTGTGATAAGGTTAATGAACAGTTGTCATTTCCATAAGGTTGATGAACAATTATATTGTGATAAGGTTGAGGAACAATTGTTATTGTTATGTATTGACAATCGATAGCATCTATTGGTTAGGGAAGTAATAATAGGAAATATATTTAAAAATAAATAAAAACATAGTTTTGATTATAGTGAAAATGATGAACATTAAAATAGCATCAATAAAGGATTTTGTCATCATCATTGTTGTTGTGTTAAAAATTGTGGATTTTGTCATCATCATTGTTCTTGTGTTAAAAATTGTGGATTTTGTCATCATCATTGTTGTTGTGTTAAAAATTGATAAAAGTTATATTGATTAATGTTTACTTTTAATTAATCCTAAAAGATTAATTGTCACACCGATCGAAATAAAAAAGTTATTCTTTGGTAAACATATTTTAATGAGCTTTGAACAGTTTGTTTTTTAATTTATTTGTTATTTAATTAGAATTTTGTTTGGTAACAATCATTTGTTTGTTCTTCACCATCCAAAAGATGCAGATTTATTGAAAAAGAAAGAAGATGCAAAGAAACAAGGAAAAACTTTTGAAGAAGTATTACCTACTTTTGATCAAGCGCAAGAGGAAATAGCACAGAATTCTGGACTAATTAACTATGGGAATATAGGTGATCATAAAGATGGCAAAAAGTCTCCTCGTAAGTTTTTACTTATAGCACTCTGTAGATTGACTAAGAATAATTAATGATAGTTAAAGAACATTAATCATATCAAAGTTTTATGTTTAATTATAATATTCTTTTTCTTTTTTAAATGAAAAACCATATAGCTTTTGAATACCTAAATCAATAACTATAAGTAATATATATAAATATATATAAATATATATATATATATATATATATATATATATATATATATATATATATATATATATATATATATATATATATAATTTTTTATTCAGAACTATGTCAACAGGGTACGCAAAAGAAGTAAAACTTTAGGCTGATTTTGAAAATATTATTTATTTTCATTCATAAAACTATAAAAAACATTTTTATCAGCTTAAACTATAAAAAATATAATTTTTTTTCTCATTTTTGCAATTTTTTTTTCCACAAAGTTTCATACAATAAAATTAATAGTTTTTAAAACTAAAATTTTATTCTGCATTTTTTGAGTACCAGGTTGAAAAAACATTTGAAAAAAAATATTTTCTTATTCCACAAAAATCTTGATTCATAGAGGAACCTCAGAAACTTATTTTACTAAAAGGTCATTTTTTTACTAAAAGACAATGACTGGAAACAAAGGCAAATCTAATTTCTTTTCAGTGAGATAATAGTTTTATTGTTTTACATTGTTAATTTGTTTTACTGTTTTAATTTCTAGAGGATTTACTACTTCAAGAAGATTTATTAAAAATACTTCCAATGATCAATGAAGCAAACGCTATGAGTGAAGAGCTTGATAAAAAGGTTATTTGTTTTTTTTAAACTTTTTAAATTTGGGAAGGTAGAATATATAGTTTTTAGGTTTTTCTAATTAAAAACCAATTTTTTTTTTTATATTAAATAAAAAAAGAGTTTATATATTTATTCATATTGATTTATTGAATCAATATATTTATTTGATGTATTAACTTTTACAGTTTGGCTTATTTAATCACCCCTTAATTACCGCTCTAACCTTCTAAGCAAAATAAAGTCTCCTCTTGATTAGGCTTTTATGTCTATTATACAAAAAAAATGTTTTTTGTCTTCTACGTATATATGTTATAAATATCAACTTTTTACTTATTTTTATTTGACCTATAAATAAAAATAACCAGCATTTTTAATATATGACAATACATTAAAAACGATATAGTATGACAACTGTTATGCTTGATTGATACTCGTCTCGCAACCCAGAGCTGATACTCGTCAACCAGACAACCCAGAGCTGATAACCCAGAGATTGATAATATCTGATAACCTAGAGCTTTAAAAAATTTAACAGATTTTAATTTTAAGATTTCAATCACTTATTACTTTGCATTTACAATCTAAAAAAGAAATGTTTTGCAAAGGATGCTGAGAAAATTTTATATCATATATAAAACAGCAACATTTGAAATTTTTTTAACAAGGGGAAAAGAGTTTATCTTGTAATTAAGCATGAAGTAATGAGGTGACTAGTAGTAACTAAAGTCTAATGTAATTAGGTAACAGAAATGAAGTATCTATGGTAACTGATAGATGGCACAAGTTTTTAGCTCTGTGGTGTATTTTTTTAAAGCATCACAGGCTTTATATTTAAAAACCAAACTAGAACAGCAAATTCAAAAAGTTGATGAATAAAAGTTAAGTATAGAGAACTCAAAAAGTGACAGTTGAAACTTTTTTATATGAGTTTTTAAATTTAAAAATCTTGTTGATGTAACTTTTTTTGTTTAAAAACCTTGTTCTTTTTTTTTTTTTTCTTTTTTTTTTTTTTCTTTTTTTTCAACGGTTAAAAACAAAAATTTAAACTAAACTTTTGAATTTAACTAAAAAAAAAAAAAAGTAAAAACGAAAAAAAGAAAAACGAGGAAGAAAAATAAAATTTAAGAGAAAAGAAAAATAAAATAAAAGAGAAAAGGAAAATAAAACGAAAGAGAAAAGTAAAATAAAATGAAAGAGAAAAGGAAAATAAAAAGAGAGGGAGAAAAGAAAAAAGAAGAGTTTTATATAGTAAATCAGATTAAAAATAAAAAATCAAAAACAAAAATGAGAAAAGAAAAATGTTTGCATTCAAACAAATAAATGAATTTCATAATTAATCATCTTTGCTGAAAATTTTTTATATAGTTTTTTATTTGTAAATTGTAATTGTTTTCTTATTTACTTTCTTATTTATGTTTTGCTATTTATGATTCATTTTTATAGATTTTCTATTAAATTCTTACATTTTAATTTTTTTACTTTACATCTGTGTACTTTACTTGAGTGTAATTTTTTATTGTTTATTTTTATTGGTAAGTAACTTATTTTTAAAATGATTATTGTTTTTGAATATTCTAATTTAAACAACCTTCTTTCCTTTAATAATACTATTGTTGTGATTTTCTGTCCTTTTTTTGTTCTATTTTTTTTTTTTTATATCATCAATGTTATTATTGTTATTGTTATTGTAATTATTATTTTTATAATTATTGTTAATAATAAGTTTTATAATTAGAGTAATAATAAAGTATTTTTATTTTATAATTAAATATATAAATAGCATATATAATATGTACTGGTAGAATATAGAATAAAGTATTATAGAATATAGAATTATAGAATAATAATAAAGTATTTTTGGTGTTTACTTAAGATTAGTAGAATTACTATTTGTAAAAATTCATGAAGTTATTTTTCAGAATATATATAATTGATTTGTAAACTTCTTTCTTCTTGTCTAGTAGTTTAAAAAGCTGTTTAATTTAAACTTTTTTCTCTTGTCTTATGGTTGAAAATATTTTTTATGTATACTTCGGAGCGCAAACTTTAACGCAAACTTCAGGACGCAACTTTAGTTATATTCATTATATTTTAATGTAAAAAAACCAAAATCCACCTTGTTATATATTTTTAAAAATATAGACATGTTTTTTAGTTTAATTTTTACATATAATTTGAATTCAAATTATATAATTAATATATTTCGAAATAATATTTGAGTAATCATTATTTATACTGCAAATTATTTTTACATATAGGTTGCTTTTGAACCAGTATTGGTTTCACCTCAAGCAAGAGGGGAAAAAGAAGGAAGAACTGAAGTATTTTAATTTTTTTTTTCTTTCAAATTTTTTTTCAAAAAACTTAGATGTTACAAGGCTGTTAATATTTTATTTTTGTTACATACCATCACCATAATGATGTTGACACTTTTTTATTTATTATATTATTATTACATTTCACTTAATAATTCATCAGTTTTAAAGAAAAGAAAATATCTCTAAGTCACACCCAAGATCTTAATTTTTTAAGTTTTGTTTTGTATTTTTATTTTAATGGAGCTTTTCAACTAAATCGTTTTAATTAAATCAATTTCAATATAATCACACTTTTTATAGATTTTCTAAAAAAAAAAGTTTCAACAAAAGCATTTAAAATTCTTTTGCTATGGTGGTATGACTTATACTTTTACTAACTATAGACAGCCATCATTTTTATGACTTTTGGTGAAGACAGACATCATTTTTATGACTTTTGGTGAAGACAGCCATCATTTTTATGACTTTTGGTGAAGACAGCCATCATTTTTATGACTTTTGGTGAAGACAGACATCATTTTTATGACTTTTGCGATAGTGATTTGACTAGTATTTTTGCTAACAATAAACAGCTATCATTTATGACTTGGATTTATGATTTTTTAATCTTATTGCTTATATAAATTTTATTGAACTATTTTGTTATGACCATAGTGCTAGAAAAATATGGAGGCTTTAAGATGGCCATCAAGAATGTTAAAAAAAACATTAATATTTCAGTATTTTAAAAATAATTTTAGTAATTTTGTTCAATAAATTTATTT
>NC_061162.1:20647116-20712116 GCF_022113875.1 Hydra vulgaris | reverse complement strand
AGCACACTAGCAGAATTTCGTTGATAAGTGCCATTTTGCAGCGGACAAAACAAGTCCATCTTTTTTGGTTTGTTTCATTTTCTTAAGTCTGGTCCGTGTCAACGTCACGTAAGTTTTTTAATAATTAAAGAAAGCATCCAGAAGTTTCCAGAAGAAGCATCTGAAAGCGTCCAGAAGCATCCAGAAGTATCCAGAAACATTCAGAAGCATCCAGACGCATCCAGAAGCTTCCAGAAGCATCGAAAAGTATTCCTGTATTTGACCGAACAATTAGACGACGTGCTGTTGAAGCAGGATTGTTTTCTCGACGCCCTGCAAAGAAACCGCTGATTTCACTAAAGAACCAGAAGAAAAGACTCCTGTTTGCTACATTTCATATTGACTGGAATTTGCAGAAATGGCGATCTGTCCTGTTCAGTGATGAATCGAAGTTCAACATCATTGGGAGCGATGGCATTTGCCATGTACGTCGACCGGCCGGAAAACGCCTCGATTTACGTTACTGCTATAAGACCGTGAAGCATGGCGGAGGCAATGTAACGGTCTGGGAGTGTTTTTTTGCTAACAGTAAGGTCCAATACATCGAAACGATGAAATAATGGACCGTTTCATGTATAAAAATATCCTGAAAGATGTTATGTTACCTCATGCTGAATGAAATATGCCAATAAAATGAGTTTTTCAGCAAGGCAACGATCCAAAACACACTGCAAAAGTAGTCAAGCAGTGGTTTCAAGACAACCACCTATCGGTGATGGATTTGCCGCCTCAATCTCCAGAATTAATCGTGAAGGTATTCGTAATAAGGATCAACTGTTTGAACAAATCCAAAGGCCTGGGCAGCAATTCCACAACGTTTCATTGATCACCTGATTTAATCTATGCCTCGAAAATGCAAGGCAGTGATCGACAACAAAGGTTTCGCCACGAAATATTGATAGCGAAATATAGCTTGGTCAACATTTTGTGGAGTTGCACTTGTTTTGTCCAGAAGGAAATCTAATTTATTAATTGATTAATTTAATAATTTTCGTGTACAAATAATGAACTTTGTGATGAATAAAACTTGAAGAACGTTGTTTTTAAACAGTTACATAGTTATTTCTCTAAATTGAAAAAATGCAGCATGTCTGTTAATAGTCGACTTACGTCATTTTCTATTTACGGCTTTTCTATTTTAAAGTAGTTTCTAGGCTTTTCTATACGCGGTTTTTTTTTAATTTTTTTTTCTAACAACCCGTATTACGGGTTGCTTACTGCTAGTTTATATAAAGAAACTAAATTAGCATTATTTGGTTGCACTTGTTTTGTCCGATGCTGTAAATAAGAGTATAAAAAATTTATTTATTTTAATTTTATTTATATATTATTACCAAATTTACGTTCTCGCTAGTTATTACTAATTTTTACTACGACATTGTTTTGTTTTTTTGATTTTATACTTTATGTTAATTTAATGTACTTAATATTTACGAGCGGTTCTCGATGATAAGACCTGAAGGTCTTCTGCGAGTCTCCGCGTTCTTTTTTTGTATATATTTTCTTTTATTGTTTAACGATTTTTATCTTAACTATCTTATTGTATAAACTATATTGAATATTTTTTTATTTTTTTATTTTTATTTTAATTCACCTCCTCAAGGCCGAGAAGGCCACTACAGACGAGGAGGCTACTTATTTGTGGTTATAACCCTCTCTCAACTCTATAACTCCGAAACACGAACCTTGACGAATAAGGCCGCTGCGCGGAGAAACGAGTTGAGCGCGGTACTACCAGGGACGTGGTGGGGATCGAACTCAGAACCACTCGTTTATGAAGCGAGCGCTCTACCACTACACCACTACCGCATTTAATATTCAAGGAAAGAACAAAAACAAAGAGAGATTCAATAATACTAAGGAGGCGCAATTATCAGCGGGTAGACGAATGAACAGCCCAAGGGCCTGCACAAAAAGAATCAATAAAAGAACCCCAGTCAGATTTTAAGTAGTTGCAGTGCAATAGTAGGGAATGCCTGAAAAAGAGGTACGAGATAAAAGATATAAAAAGATTATAGTATGGTTTAAACCACCTTAAGAGAAATTAAGTACAAGGTAGAATTAGGCATACAACAAATCAAAGAGTTAAAGTAAGTGATGAAAGTTATGTGGAAAACAAATCACAAAGTTAAATTTTAGTAAGTGATATCTATCTATAATATCTGAGTATGTTACCTATTTGAGTAAGTGATTGAGAAATACTAAATTAATTTATAAGTTTAGAGCTATAGTCCCAACAGGGTATGTGGTGATCCAAGTAATTCAGTATAATTAGCATTAAAATTACCAATAAAATTTTGACATGTACATTGGCACGGATAAAGAGAAAGTTATGTTCTTAGTGAACGTTTCAGTCAAGATGTTTTAGATGAACATTTTGAATAACATCATAGTTTAGAAAAAAGAAATGATAACCTTAAGATCCACCAGTTTGGTTATCAAGTAAACAATTGTTGAAGTAAAGAGTGCAGTGATGAAGTAAAGAGCTTTTTTTGGACATTTATACGGCATGTTCTTGTTGTGCTTTATTATTCTTTTTTTATGAGATCAATCAAGGCTCTGCATAAAATGATAATTTTTTTTTTTTAAGCTTATTTGGACAAAAATGAAAAAGAAATCAATTTTTGCCTTTTAGACGAGATTTAAGTTTCAATATTTTAGAATTTTGATTAAGAACAATTTTTATATATTTTTTAAATATTGAAGAATATTTTTTTAAAACAACTATTGTTTTCCATAAAGAATAAAAAATAAATTAAAAAAAATTAAAAACCTTATTTTACAATGATTTAACTGAACTTTTAACTTATTTGAGTGGTCAAAAATTTTGAGCATGTTTTTCAACAAAAAAAAAGTGTAAAGTTATACGTTTCAGTTTTAATTTTAGTTTAATGACGTGAAATTCGAAATAAATGGCATTCTTGACAAGTTAGCATCTGAATGCAATCTAGGTGTTATTTTTGATAAAAAACTAAAATGAAATATTCAAGCTAACAATTAATTTCAAATTAACAATGTAAATTTTGCCCTTTGTATGCTCAAGAAAACTTAAAAAAAAAATGGCACCCCATGAATGTTTGGCACTTACTACTTTTGTTAAAACGCATCATGAATACTGTGTGTTTGTATGGAACCTGCAATACAAAAAGGAAATAAAAGAACTTAAATTAGTTCATAAAAAAGCAAAACTAGTATCTTAGTATAAGGAGTTGAATCTCGATTAGCAAATCTGATTCACAGAGTCTAGAAGATTAAGAGGTAATCCAGCATAGAAAATCGAAAGGTGATCCAATACCTGAGACAAAAATCAAAAAGTTAAAAAATGATTTGAAGTAAGATAAGCGCTGTTCAGTTTTTTTTATTGGAAAAAATTATGGGCTAAGTCTACGTTCTCACAGGAATAAATGTATAAAAAAAGCTTATTTTTTTATTTGTCTTAAATATTTTGAGTTTTATAAATCTATAAATATCTTTAGCTTTTTTGGTCTCATTAGCTTTTTTGGTCTCAATGTCAATGGAAAGAATAATATTCTGATGTTTTTAACTAAAGGTAAGTTTAAAGTGAAATTTACTGTTAGATCCCTGGTAAGATCAATTTTTAAAACAAGTCTTGCAATCTATGAGTTTTTGTTTTATCTTTTTCTCAGTAAGCTTACTTTTCCAAGTGTTTTTTTTTGTTATTTTTTTTTTGCAACTATTTTAGAAGCTGAAAAAAAAAAACAACGCTTAATTGTAAAAATAAACTTTTACAATTAATCATTTGCATAAATTAATTTGAATTAATAAAGATTAATTCAAATTAGTTTTATGATTTGATGATGTTTATAGGCCCTCAGTCCTATGCCAAGTGCTGGATTAAGGTATGGGGGGCTTGGAACTATAGCCCCGAGTCCCGCACCCTGATTCAAAATAAAAGATTTTATTAAAAAAAATTCTAAAAATAAAATCATTGGTCATAAAAAAAAGTTCTTTTCCATGTCATTGGTGAAAATCAATTTTCATTAATGACATGGAAATGAAATGAAAATCAATTTTCAATGACATGAAAATCAATTTTTACCAATGACATGGAAAAGAGCTTTATGCTTTAAAATAGCTCCTAGCACCCGAAAATTTTTAATCCACCACGGCCTGGATGCTAGGTCAGTTTTTTACCAATCACAATTTTACTTGACCATATATTTGTTTTGTTTATCATTTCATTTTCAGGCGTTCAAAATACCCGTAAAATTTTTTGTCGTTATCATTTCTTTTTCTAATATTACTTCTTTTTATGAAATTTCGTTGGTCACGGCATCTATTAGGCCTATTAGACAACCTTGGTTACTATTAATGCGACAGCCCTGTGTACAATTGATAAGACAACTCTGGTTACCTAGAGTTTGTTGTATATATAAAAAAATTAAAGACAACTGGAAACAACACAGTTTAAATAAGTTTAATTTTTTAAAATGGGATTAATACTCTTTAATTAAATTGAAGACGTCATCGTTTCACGGTCGTTTACATCGTTTACATCGTTTTACGGTCGTTTAGACGTCTTACTGATGTCTGTGCCCGTACCACACTGAGCCTATGGTGGACAAAATCTTTTTTTTTTTACTTAAACCCTTTATATGTTCAAAAAATCACTTTGTATTAAGATATATTTAATTTTATTAAAAATTATAGTTAAATAGTTGCTCATACTAAAAATTATTTAACAAACTTTATGAAATTTTAAAAACACGGATTTATAGTTATTTAATTTCAAACCCTATAACTTTTTGAAATCGTGGAACTAAATAACAAACTCTTCTGGTGAAATAAAGCTAAAGAAAATAATTGATGCAACAAACTTTAAAAATAAAAATGCGCTTCAGAAAAAATTAAAATTTATCATTAGATTTGAAACTCTATTACCGATATTATTATATCATAGATTTAAAATATTTAGATAAATATATAGAAATATATAGAAAATATAAATAAATATATAGGTTTGAAACTCTATTAATGATAGTATTATATGTTCACGACGTTTTGAATAATCTGTAGATTATTTATTATCTTTATATATAATGATGTATTTTTTTTATTTTTAATCTATTGGTGCAAAATCTGGATAAATAATATTACGTTTTTATTATTTTGAAGTCTACTGAATTCTAAAGGTACTATGCAAATAATCAACAGGCACTCTTCATTCGCCGCTATTTTCATTTTAACTTATTTTTAAACACTATATCCTGTAGCACCATTAAAACCACCCTTGCATCTAAAAGTGATTTTAATTAATTCCTTAGCATTGTGATTAGCACTATAGTTTGTATACCACATAGCTTTTTAAGAGTGTGTTTTAGAAGTTCTTTTAGCAGTATTTGTACTGATTATTTGTGCCAATTTTGTACTTAAACTCACTTCTTAGTTTCAATTTTGTTGCATGAAGTAATTTATGGCTAAATAAAATATTAATAACATTGTTATTCTTATTGCTCTGTTTCAAACTTTTTCAAAACATGGTTTCCCAACTTCATTAACTGATGAATCATCAGTGATAATGTAGCATTTAATGTACCGTAGGTATATTGAAAATCTTGAGCTAGCAAATTTTCATTACTTCTCTCAAAATGAGTATTATCATTGTTTGCAGCTACAAATTTTTACCTTATAATTAATAAAGTTTTTAACTCAGAATCGTAGTTTAATATCTCCAGTAACTAGAACAGTTAATTTCGACGAAAAGAATCGTATATCATTAGGAACTAGTTTTTTTTTGTCGTATAAGTCCGTAAATGTCACCAATTTTTATATTATTACTAACCAAAAAAACAAAATTTTTTTTTAGGTAAACAGTGCAATTTGTATTGAATTAAATAACAAACAAAATAACATGTATTTTTGTTTACGAGAAATAAAAGTTGATTTCAAGCAAATAACATAAGTTACAAACTCGTTATTTTAAAATGTTAAAGAAACCCAAAAGGGGAAGTTAGGGGCAATGTATATAGTTCAAATAGGTTGTATATGAATTACATTTACTAGTTCAAGTATTTAATATAGGTTCTCGTAGGTTCCCTAAATTATGTGACACTTTTTGTTCAAAACAAAAGTACTAAATGTTAAAAATTTACCTCGTTATTTTAATGCCAAATTATAAGTGTATTATAAAGGCTGATCTTTACTTTATATTTTTTTTGTAAAGCTTTACTGTTAAATAGTTTAAATATATAAACTAATTACGTTAAAAAGCTGATAAAATTTTAAAAGTTACTGTTTACTATATTTTCACGCTTTTTTTTTTTAATTTTTTTTTTAATTATACACGAAACCGCAACTAATTTTTGTGGTTTTATAAGATGCTATTATACTCAAAACAATATTCAAAATTTTAAATGAGAGTATTACAAATATATTTTTATATGGTTTTGAATATAATAAATATTTATTTTTTAGGTTTTGTCCACCACCTGGCCCACTGTGAACCGTTAGGTTTTAGGCCTTTTTTTAAAAAGGTGCTTACTAAAATAAAAAAGGTTCACAAAACTAAGACTCTGCCGACCAACCAATAATCGCCTTCTTTGAGAGCGTGTCATACCTTCTTCTCCCCTTTGCCTCATCAAGTACCTCCTCTCTCCCCCCTCCCACACACACACACTGATATACCCACGCCACCACCCCCATAGAATGATGTGGGGGAGGGGGAAATAAGGGGTATACCTACTCAATGGGGAGATATGATACCTCCTCAATGAAAGCAATTGGTTATGAGGAAGGAGGCGGGGAGGGAGGAGGGGGAAGAAAGGTATGATAATATATAGTAGTTTAAAGTTAAAGTAGTTTAAAGTTAATATATAGTAGTTTTACTATTATATATAGTAGTTTAAAGTTAATATATAGTAGTAAACGGTAAAATATAGTAGTTTAAAGCTAAACTAGTTTAAAGTAGTTACAGTTGCATAAACCGCAAGTTATATTCCCGCAACATCTATGTTCCCGCAACATCTATATTCCCGCAACATCTATGTATAAAAAATGAGACATTTTTTGAATTTTTTTTTATTTGCGTTTTTTAATCGAAAGTTTATTAAATTTAGCAAAAAATAAAAATAATAAACGTTGAGTTTTTTATACATTGAAATTTTCATATAAGCAAAAAAAAAATTAATAATAAAAGCAAAAAAAAAAAGGAAGAAATTAGGGACATGAGTGGTGCATTACATAAATTGCGAGATTAAACCTCTATCATTAGTTAAGATTTTTTTTTTTTTTTTTTTAATTTTTTTAACTGTTTTTTTTTTTTCCACTTGATTTTTTTTTAAATTTAAATAGAGTGAGTTAAAATGTTTGTTTGGAAATATAAAATCAAGCCGAAGGAATTTGTAATGTTTATCTAAAACTTGTATTTGGCATGTTTTCTTTGCTTTTGTTGTAATCTACGTGCCAGTTAAAGCCTAATGAAAACGTCGTAGTATTTCAAATTTGTTTTACTATTTTTAAATTTAACAATAAACTATTATTATTAAAATAAATTGTCTTTAAACTATTCAACGATTAACTGTTTTGTTCTATTTAATAAACATTTTGTTGAATACAAATTTAATAGTTGAATAAATAGGTAATTTAGTATAATTTATATCTTTTTTACACAGGTTTCCCTAGTTTTAGGTTTAAAATATTATATATTATTTTGGCAATAATTGTTTCCGAAAAATAACTTTTTTTAAAAAAAAAAAAACCTGATTATAAGAAATAACTGTTTTAAAAACGTGTTTATGAACACAATGAATGTGTTGTTTTTAAAGATATAATAAAATAATATATTTTCAAAATACTATTATTTACAATGCACATTGTATTTCAAGAAATTTGCAGTCAATAGAAATGTTGTAAAAACAATCAAGAAAACATTGTTTAAAAAAAAACTGCCTATTGATTGAACCATTGTTTTACTTTAAATTGAATCTATATTTTATTGTTAAATAGTGCATTTTCCCAATATGTGTGATACTTTGTTTTGTTAATTACAATAAGTTAAATGAATAAAAACAATAAATTATCAGGTTTATTTTTAATTTTTAATCATTTTTAATTTCAATTTGTATTGTTTTTAATTATATTTTATACTCTTTTAGTGTTTTAATTTATGAATCAAAAGAAAGTTTTTCCTCATACTGATAATGTTTTTTGGAAAAAAGAAAATTTTACTATGCATAATGTGATGCTAGATTTGCCAAACCCAGAACCTAAAAAACTAATTAACTCCACTCCAATAAAAGCAGAAAAGAAGCATTTAAAAAGTAAATTTATTACAAAAATTGAATCATCAAAACCAATAGTTCAAGTTTCTTCTACTGAATTATCTAAACCTCTGGTTCAAATATCTTCCACTAATATTAGTTCTGAGCTAAATAAAAAAGAATGTACCTTGAAAGATCTGTGTAAAGAAGATAAAATTAAGGTAATTTATAATTTTATAAAAGTTTTAAATTTTTCAAATTTTTTTCTCTCTAAGTCCTTTAAGTTTTTGTGTTTAGATAACAAATTTAATAAAAGAACTTGCAAAATATGGTGAAGAAAAAGAAAAGGCTTTAGAAGAATTGCAAAATATGAAGAAAGACTTTGAAGAGAAACTTCAAATACTTGATAAAGAAAAGCAAATATCAATAAGAGATCAAATTGTATTAAAAGAAAAGTTGTTAGAATATGAGTTTAGCAAAAAAAATGAAATCAATTTGGAGGAAAAAAATAATGCAAAACATACCTCATTTTGCGAGTCTGATATTTCCGAGATGTCCAATATTAAAAACGACCTAGAAAATGTACAAATGAATATAGTGCATAAGAGAATAAATGTTATGTTACCTGATGAAAACACTTTAGCAGATATTTTTCATGAACAACAGAAACAATTTGAATTGCAACAAAAACGTCTTCAAGATCAGATTGAACAGTTACAAAAACTTCAAGAATCTGTTGTTGTACACCAAATCAATACAAAAGCAAGAATTCAATCTATATCACCAATTTTCAGAAAAGAAACTGAAGATAGACCATTGAAATGTGCAACTGGCTTAGATTTAACTCTAAAGGAATACCCAATTGTAAGAAAAAACAAACTTGATGAATACTTAATAAGCCAAAACAAGATAAACAATTTAATTAGTGATAGCATGATAAAAATGCATGAAAAAATTAAAGGTCATTATGTACCAAATGATTCCCAAACTAATTATTTCAATAAAAACTCTGAAGCATCTTCATTGATTTCAGCAAGTACATCTCCAGTCAAAGATAAAAAAGAAATTTCTATACAGACTGATATTCCAATTGAGAACACCTCATTAAAATTAAAAGATTCTACAAAGGTAAATCTTTTAAATTCTGAGGCGTTTTTCCGAAATCTAAAATATCAAGAGAATTATTTAAGTTGCACAATGTCACAAAAAAAAGTTTTTCCAAAAAAAAGACAAAGTAACTCACACAATGTTCTAAAACTTGTTGGAATTTCTTCAGATAGCGATGAAGATAACATTAGTGACAATCCTTTGAAGAATAGTTATACAAACAAAAAAAATAACTTTACATTTCAAAAAAGTACTTTTCAACCAAACCACTATGCTTCATCTAGTGCATTAGTTGATTGTTTTAGTTCAAAAAATGTTCAAACTTGTGCACTTTCTAAAAATTTATATTCTGGTAAAAGTTTTTCAACTCATAGCAGTTTTGAAGAAAATAAATTAAAAGAAGAGATTATTGATGATTGCAAAATTCTAAATGATATTTTTTTCATTTGTTGATTTTATCTGGATATATTTATTTAATAAAAAAGAAAAAAGAATTATATTTAATATTTATAAATAAATTCAAGCAAAGTTAGTTAGAAAAAAAGGTATAGCTTGTCATAAATTTTCACTGATTTTTAATAACTTCTTGATTAGTTTATTTAATTTAATTGTTTTTATCAGAAGAAAAGCTAAAGATTTTTATAAATTGTATTTTCTTGTATAACAATTGATGAAAAAAAAATTTGGTTGAAGTTAAGCAGATTTGTTCTGATTGTTATTAAATCCAAAGGAGATGTTATTTCAATATCTTGTTAGTTTCTCTGCTTTTATATGTGGGAATTGTATCTTTCCGTAAGTGCTGTTAATATTTTTTCATTTTTTTCAGAATAATGAATTTCTTGTTTAATCATACTATTTTCTAACTGACAAAATTAAATGTTTTGAAGCAAAATTAATAATATTAATAGACATCTTTTAACTTGATAAACTATCATTTTTGAGTATATATATGAAATATTTTTTAAACTAGGCTTACTGTTGATGAAACATTATATAACCAGGTTGGCTATTCCTTTTTTTCTTTAAATATTAAAATACATTCAAAAAATTATTCACTTATAAATCTTACTAAAATAATGTTAGAGTTTAAAAGATAAAGAAGCAATCCAATATATAGTGAAAGATCTTCAAGTAGGTGCTCGTTATGAAGTTCGAGTGTCTTATCCATCAGTAGTTAGTATTTTTCTTGCTGTTTTTTAATGTTAAACAAATAATTATTAAACTGATTAATTATTAAATTTGGATCTACCTTAAGTTTAATATTTAAAAACTTGAAATTTTGATGTTGAAAATTTTAAATTGTTTTGTTTTTTATCTTTAAGGTCTACCTTAGAGATAAAAAACAAAACAATTTAAAATTTAAAACTAAAATTTAAAAATTTAAAAATAAAACCTTATTTCTTTACTTTATCTTTTAAATATTAGGCATTTCCAAAAAATTACGTATGGAAATTTATAAAGGTTAAAATAATATAATTGGCATTTTCAAATTTATTCACACTTTTTTTATAGACTTTTTCTTTTTAATGAGGTTCCTACTGATTTTGTGGTTGATGTTTTATTTAAAGATTCCTACTGATTTTGTAATTAATTTTTTTTTTTTTTTTTGAGATTCCTACTGATTTTGTGATTGATGTTGGCATAGTTGAAGATGCTTTTTTATCAAGGGCTTTACTAAATGTTGAGCAAATGCATTTTATTGCACAAGAAAATGTAAGATATTTCATATGCTATTTATATTTATAAGTATATATATATATATATATATATATATATATATATATATATATATATATATATATATATATATATATATATATATATATATATATATATATATATATATATATATATATATATATATATATATTATATTTATATATTATATTATATTTATAAGTATATATATATATATGTATATATATATATATATATATATATATATATATATATATATATATATATATATATATATATACATATGTATATCAACCTCGGAATTAGGGTTGGCATTTGGCAGCGTCGAACTAACTGACGACTTAAAAAAAATTTGCTGACCTTGTTTCAATGTTTTATGGTAAGGCCTTTGTATCAAATTTTTTTGCCAACCTAATGCCGACCTCTAAAAGATTGAGGTTGGCAAATTATTGCCGACCTCATTTTTCCTAATTCCAAGGGTTGATATATATATATATATATATATATATATATATATATATATATATATATATATATATATATATATATATATATATATATATATATATATATATATATATATATACTTATATATATACTTATATATATACTTATATATATATATATATATATATATATATATATATATATATATATATATATATATATATATATATATATATATATATATACTTATATATATATATATATATATATATATATATATATATATATATATATATATACTTATATATATATATATATATATATATATATATATATATGTATATATATACTTTTATATATATATATATATATATATTTATATATATATATATATAAAAGTATATATATATATATATATATATATATATATATATATATATATATATATATATATATATATATATTATGTATATATATACTTTTATATATATATATATATATATTTATATATATATATATATAAAAGTATATATATATATATATATATATATATATATATATATATATATATATATATATATATATATATATATCTGTGTATGTGTTATATATGTGGACTACCGATATCTTGAACCTCCAAGAGATCAAGAAAATAGTTTGAGTTGTTGGGACATTCTATAACAGGATCCTTTGACAATTTAAAGCAGTTCAAGTTATCAAAAGTTTTGATCTCAAAGGTAAAAACAATACATTATCAATCAAAAAAAGTCTGTTACTCTGTGACATTGTTTTGAAGAAACATCTCTATCAAGTATAATTGAGACTGCATTGAGCTTTTGTTGAAAATCCTCACAAAAAAAGTCTGTTACTCTGTGACATTGTTTTGAAGAAACATCTCTATCAAGTATAATTGAGACTGCATTGAGCTATTGTTGAAAATCCTCACCTTTAAGACTGAAAGGCGTATACTGACATAATACCTGGAGTGCCTCCCCAATATCACTAACTTTTGGGAAGGTTTCTGTTGATCTTCCAAAATTTCTGCTTTTGCAAAACAATCAATGATGGTGGAGATTTTTACTATTTGCCAACGATCAAGTATTTTCATTGTATCTAAACTCAAAAAAAAGATCTTTTCTTTCATCTATAGCAATTACCAGTCTTGCCAAAGATCTGTAATCAAATTGCAATGCCAAAGATTAGTATTAAACTTTCAAAAAGCATATAACCCCCTTTAGACATTGTATTTGGTGGTAAATAAATTAGCTCAATAGATTTTAGATTATCAATTGTCGGGCATGCTAGGCAGTCATCTAGTTTCAAGCACTACTTTATTTTTAATTTTTTAAACTTTGTATCCGTTTCACCTTCCTTTCTTTGAAGTGTATGCTATCCATCCAGTTTTTATTTTGATTTCTGTATCGGCAAGGTAAGCGCTTAACTACTTTGAAGCAGTAAGGTCATTTTAATTTACCTATTAGAAACATAGGAATTTTATCGTCTGCTGCATTTGCTGTAGCTGTCTCAGTTAAACAAATTTTACTATGCTTTCCCCCTATACAAGCCTCAAATCAAAAATTTAGTGACTTATTAGGTTGCATGCAAATAAACAATCCAAATTCATATAAGTTATAAATTTCATCAAGTTTATACATGGGTAAACTTGATGAAATTTATAATTTATACCAATATTTTGGTGTGGTCAGCTGTACAAGAGTTACTCTCTCTGCATTCCAATTTGAAAAAAATGTTATACCTATTTTTCCAACAAAAAATTTTTGCAAGAAACTTGGCTGGCCAATTAGCTTGAGGACAAAAAGTTACTCAATAAAAGAAAAAAAATAACTTCTAACAAAAAATACAAAAACTAAATTAACAAAAAGTTGTTAATTTAGTTTAATTATTGTTAATGGAATAAAATCATTATTTAAGCCATTAAGAAAATCAAATATCTTAAAAAAATATTATCATAATTGGTAAAAATTATCATAATTTGAAACATAAATTTCTGTGAATAGCATTTCCTTTTTCTTTTTTTTTGCTAAAAAAGTTAAATCAACTAGCAATTTTTTGCCCTGAATTTCATAAATTTATATATATATATATATATATATATATATATATATATATATATATATATATATATATATATATATATATACATGTATATACATATATATGTATATACATATATATATGTATGTACATATATATGTATATACATATATGTTTAGTATGTTTAAAAATTTGCTGACCTCACTTCTGTGTTTTATGGTAACCCCTTAGTATCAAATTTTTTTTGCCAACCTCTAACAGTTTGAGCAATTTATTGCCGACATTTTTTATTTTTTCTAATTTAGCAATTTATTGCTAACCTTATTTTTCCTAATTCAGAGGGTTAAAGCTATTTAGTTTCCTTATTTCTGCCAATTAACCAAAAGTTGATTGGCAGAAATAAATTCTGCTAATCAACTTTTAGTTGTTTGGCAGAAAAAATGCAGACAAAAAGACAAAAATGTGGAATAAAAAAAAGAACTCTTTATATAGCAATGCACACCAAAAGCACTAACAGGAACACCTTCCATGCACAATATGGCATTGTTAATAATCTAATATTTTACAACTGTTGGTAAAATCAGTCTCTTTAAGTGCTACCACAGAGTTTTATAAACTTTTCTACCAACCAGACTCAAAACCAGTAAACTGAGTTTTAGTCCTAAGACTGTACCTTCATTAGATAACAGATAGAGTTTCCAAAAAGGTTTAACCAAGAACCCAATTGAACTACAATTAGAGTCAAAAGGTTTTATGTTTCATCATCCTAGGAAGAAAACAATGTAAAATAAGTTTATTTTACATTGTTTTCTTCCTAGGATAAAAATTTATGTCTATATGAAACAATCCTACTGTTGATATTTTCAGCAGATCCATATAGAGATGAAAAGTACACAGAATCTGGTTTCTGTAAAATTAAGTAATAGTGTTCTTTTATGGTTTGTCAAAGCTACAGTCTGTATTTTGTATTTTTTATTTTTCAACTGCTAGAGTTTTGTCTTCTTTCCATCAAAATGCAGACCTTGAAGTGTATCCATCAAAATGCAGACCTTGAAGTGTTTCCATCAAAATGCAGACCTTGAAGTGTATCCATCAAAATGCAGACCTTGAAGTGTTTCCATCAAAATGCAGACCTTGAAGTGTATCCATCAAAATGCAGACCTTGAAGTGGATTATACTTATCATTACTCTGAAATTGTGAAAATTTTATTTTTGTCAACTAAGCCATAATCATAACTAGTTTCAATACTGAAATCTCGCAACACACTTTAAGCAATGGCTATGGTTGCACTGTCTGATAATTTGTAGCAATCATTTTTCATTGAAATGAGCATCTGTTATGGTGGCTCAATTCTTTATTTGTAGTCTAATGTTGTTTTACAATTGTTTAATTTTCATGAAGCTTTAGACTGTTTCACACAGTGATACATCAAACAATAACAATGATTTATTTAACACTATTTATATATCTAAATCTTAAACTCTTTTAGGATTTCATGTACATCTTTTATAAATCTTTTATGTATTTTATGTATCTTTTATAATGTATTTTATGTATCTTTTATAAAGATATATATCACTATATCATATCTTTTATGATATTCAAGTGAAAATCATTCTGAAATCTCCTGAAAATCAATTGCAACATTTGAAACAAGTGTTAAATATACTTTCACATTTAACAGAAAAAATCAGTTGTGACAGAGAAAAATACAGCACAGAAATGTATGTTCAAAAGATATTTTCCACTCTAAGACAAACCTTTTTAGGAAAAAAAACTATCCTATTAAATTCAATCACCAAAAAAAGATGAGTTAATGGTACACAAATATTGGACATGTAAACAGTGTTAAAAATTATTTTGAGAGATGAGTTTTCTTTTAGAATGTTGACTCACACTGTTGGAAAACAATTAGGAAAAAATTCAACCCCTTTCCCCCCCCCCCCCCTCTTGCCCATGGTAAAAAGATTGTTTAGAGTTGTTTTTTCAAGCAATAAATGAGAAAACTAAATAAAAAATGAATAGCACTATATATGTTATAATCTTATGTCTTATGACATCTATGTTGTATATCTAATTTCTTTTGATTTAACTCAGTCTCCTGATTTGAAAATAATAGAAAAACATTAGTGTTTTTCAAATAGTTTTGTTATATTGTCTAATATAAACCAAAATTCTAGGGTAACAAACACAGATGAACAATTTTAATTTGTTTTCTTTTATCTTGGTTATATACTTTATCAAATGACTTGTTAAAAAGATTTGTAAATGGTATATCTTTAAGATGTGCGGAAGTCATTAAAGAACAAAGGATGGTCAATTAAGGAGTTATGCAGCTAAAAAATACTATATATATTTTAATTTCACTTTATTATATGGAATTTACAGTAATATAGTATCATACACGTTTATCCATAAAAAGTTTCTTTTATTACTTATATTAAATAAGGCTTAGAAATTATTTGTGTATAAAAAGGTTTAGTGTGGCATTTTTTTTATGCATCCCACTGTATATACATTTATTGTGATATTAAGTATTTTTTAAATTTATTTAGGTTTACTTTGTGAAAGTCACAGCTTATAGAACAGGTGTTCCATTACGTCTTGAGAGGTTGTCAGACCCTGCTAAATTTAATATAAGTATCCAATTTTTTATTTAATGACTGTTTTTATATTTATATATATATCAATACTTAATTTCAATTTGAGGTGTTGTATGTTTAAAATTTTTGTTTGAACATTAAAAATGATAAAAATAAATTTTGAATTGTTTTATATATTACATTTAAATTTTTTAGTAGTAAATCGCCTTTATCTCGGCTGTTCCATCGCAACGTGGAAAATAATAGTGTTTGGTCTTATTTTGAACGGACTTGCTGTCATGTATCTAGTTCCTTTCATAATTAACGTTCTCCAAGTATACGCAGAGAAAACTGAACACATATATTAAAATACTATTTGACAAGCACTGTTCCATCATTATTTATTAACGTGCTTAAGAATTACATGCATCCAATTTAAATTGTAGATGAGGAATAATAATGAATATTCCCAAAAAAAATTTTAAGTAACTTTTAGAAGCTTCGATTGTTCTGAAAATAAAACAGCGTTCTATATAACATCGATAATATCTAAAGTGGATGAAGAATCTTTTAAAAAAACGAAATTGAATATGAAAGTTTTTGTTTTCTTTGACATAAACACTCCAACGAAACGCATCTTGGAAAATGAAATTTATATTTATATATTCTTGAAAAAAATATTTTATACAGAAATAATTATTGCGATGTTCTACAATAAATTGTATTACTACTTAAAAATATTTTTTTTTAATTGTTTTTTGTTATTTCTCTAAATCATTTATAGATCATGGGGTTAGACATATTTTGATGATATAATAAAAGGTTTTTCAAGGTAATATGTTTAAAAACCAAAAACAGATATTTTGGTTTCTACAAATTTATTCTACAATAGTTTACTATGCACAGAGATGCAAGTACCAAAAGCTTTTAGGCTTACTTGCAGAATAGCTGAAGTTTAAGTTTAACAGTGATTAATAAGAATCAAATATATCTAACAAGGGAAAGTTAATTTGCTTAAAAGACTTTCTTTCAGTTGAATGATCAGGTCTGTGAGTTATCAAAAGACGAAAAAATTAAAGTGATATGAATTTTTAAATTTTGACGTAACATAAAATAAAAATGTTTATACTCGGTGAAGTTAAGGTGATTTTAACTACATCGATTACAAACTATTCGAATTTTTTTATTTCCAATTAGCACGGTTTTATCGGCGTATTATGTCCAAACAAGAACTTTAGATGGTAAATTTTTTTTTGCTTCAGGTTTTTTTGATATTTAAAGAAATTTTTCTTTTTTTATATATATAATTTTTAAAATGTTTTTACTAACCTTAATAGTGAATCTAAAGAACACCATTTTGGAGTTTTTATATTGCGCTCATCGGCGTTAACATGAATTTAGTTAATTTTATTGAAAAAGTTCCTTAACTTACTATTGATCCTACTTTTACTCATCTACACCAAGGACGTATTAATAGAAGGACGTTTAACGCTTTGTTATAGATCTGAGGCGCCGCGAGTAAACAAAAACCTATGCGAGCTATAATTTTTAGCGTCATTTTTCTGAATAATTTAAAAAAGTATACTAACGTTTTTCCGACATTTTCGCTTTTCAAACTACTTTTTTTAAAAGTGCAATTACCTATAAAATTTAACTTTTTTTAAAATTAATGCAATTCAGTTAATCAGAAATAGTTCATCTATTTTAAAATTTCAAACTTCATACGTGAGCACTTTTTAATAAGAAATTAAAAATCATTAATAAAACTTAGACGTCAAAATCATATTTTTGTGAAAAAGTGATATGTAGTTTGAAAGAATGAATACTGCAAAGTGAAACGAATTTTCTAGATGTTGTTGGTAAAACTGAAGATCATTTATAGATCGAACTACAGATTACTTGTGGCCTCTATTCCCTATACTTAGTTTTTACTAATATTTTAAGGTGGCTCACCCCTATTAAAAATCAAAAAAAAAATTTTTTTTTTTGTTTTTGTTTTATGCTATTTCAAACATTGAAGAACAAAATCCATAATCAATTTTTACTACTATGTGCTTTAAAAGTAACAAAAAGTACAGTTATTGTGGTCAATGCACTTTCCTATTCCATAGCAACGCCATAGCAACGGTGTAAACAACAATTTTATTAACTACTTCTTAAAGATTTTCACTAGAAATTTTGAAGTATTTCTCTGTGTTAGATCTATTATGCTTTTCTACTGTTCTGCAAAGTATATCGTTTTTAAAAAATGTGCTTTGTTTCATTATTCTGATGTATTTTAACTAAAACTGTCTGTCTGAATTTAACTGAAAGCTATCTAAATCTAAATATGGCAATCAAAAGAAATAAAGTTAGAAGTTTAAAGAGCAAATATCAAGGAAATAGATATTCAAGGGAAGAAAAGGATGTAGTTGATTGTAGCAGGAAATCAGAAACAACAAGTGCATCAAAGCTTAAGAATAAACATAACTTTAATGATGCAACGAATTGTGATTCTGAAGTCGACAATTTTTTTTTTATATGTAACTTTAGAGTTATTAAAAATATATTTGAACTGTATTCTACATGCAGTGAGTGTAATAGCAAGTTAACTTTTTTGCATAATAAATCTGTACGTATGGGATTTTCTATTGGAATTATAATACAATGTTCAAACTGTGGCTTTGAAAGTACATTTTATTCATCTCCAACTATAAATCAAAGTTCAAAACCTGGTTCAAACCCATATGAAATAAATTTGCAAGCTGTTATGGCATTTCGTGAAATTGGACGTGGTAATGAAGCTATGTCTACTTTTACTGCTATAATGAATATGCCTCCACCTCTTACGAATCACAGTTATAATCTTACAAACAATAAATTACATAAATTTTATAAGGAAATTAGTTTACAGAGTATGAAAGCTGCTGTATCAGAACTAAGAGAAACTTTAAATGCAAATGCTTCTGATGATGAAATTATTGACTGAGGCATATCAATAGACGGAACATGGCAACGTCGTGGATATTCTTCCCTAAATGGTGTTGTTGCTGGTCTTTCACATGAAAATAAAAAGGTGATTGATGTTTTTTCTTTATCTAAGTTTTGTATGCAGTGTGAAGTACATAAAAGAATAAACAATCCAATTGATTTTGAATGTTGGAAAGCTACACATAATTGCCTGGTTAATCATTTTAGCTCAGCAGGGTCAATGGAAGCTGCTGGAGCTCAAGAAATATTTCATTCGTCTATACTAAAGTATAATTTAATATATACTAAATACCTTGGAGACGGTGACTCAAGTTCATTTTCTAATGTTGTTAAAAGTAAACCATATAGTGATTGTATTATTGAAAAACTAGAGTGTATTGGCCATTATCAGAAAAGAGTAGGCTCTCGTTTGCGTCAAAAAATTAAAGACTTTAAAAGCAGGTTGTTAAGTGACGGCCTAAAAATATCGGGAAAAGGAAGATTAACCAATAAATCTATTAACACAATGCAGAACTTTGTTGGAATGGCTATAAGACAAAATAAAAATGATCTATTGTGTATGAGAAATTCTGTAATAGCTGTACTTTACCATTGTACAAATTTTCCTTATGAAGTTACTCGTCATCAATTTTGTTTAAAAGGGAAAAACAGCTGGTGCAAATGGCAATCAGATAAAGTTACAGGTAAAACATGTTATAGACAAAAAATTAACTTACCTGTTACAATTATGGAGGAAATTAAACCTATTTTTCAAGAACTGTCAAACCCTGAAATGCTAAGAAAGTGTTTACATGGAATGACACAAAACTGCAATGAGTCATTTAATGGTTTCATATGGCAGAGATGCCCTAAAGCTACTTTTACTGCAAGAAAAATTCTTGAAATAGCTGTTTATTCTGCTATTTTAAATTACAATGATGGATTTACTTCTTTAAGGTATATTTTTAAAATGCTTGGGTTTACTGGAGGTATTTATTTCGAAAAAGGAGCTTTCAAAAAAGATAAAAAGCGACTATCAAGTATGTCAAGAAAATCGACTGACATGAATAAAAAACGAAGAAAACATTTAAGATCTATAAAAAAAGGTTATTTAGACATTGAGAAAGAGAATGAAGATGTAAACTTTTATGCTAGTGGCAGTTTTTAGTAACTTTTCACAAAAACACTTTTCTTTTTTACATTGTTTTATTTTTAAATGTGTTTTTTAGGACTTTCTTATTTTTATACGGTTTTCTTACAAAAACATTAATATCTTCAGTTTGGTTAAAGCTTTTATCTTCAAATTTTCACAGTATGTGTATTAACTTATTTATGAGGGCTGGAACTAAAATTGTAATATTTCAAGTATAAATAAATTATTTTCAATATAGTTTGTTAGACTGACACTGGCGATTAATTAGTTTTTGCACATTTATTGCTGCCATTTTAGTTTTTTTCCACATTTGGAAAAAATTTTAGTTCCAGCCCTAAAGCAATTATTTAGCTACCATTTGGCAAAATATAGTGTAATAAGTGCAAATTTTACTCAAGATATCATTGTTTTAGATAAGGTAAGATTTTGGACAAATTATGCTGACTCAGCATCAAAAAATGCAAATTTCATTTTTATTTTGAAAAGTTAAAGTTTTAATGTAATTTCCTTATATAAAAAATTAAAAACAAGTTTAGAACCTTTATAAACAAAAAGTTAGATTTAATGGGGGTGAGCCACCTTAAGTATTTAAATTTCTCATTTTTGTCGGAAATTTTGTCTCACTTACTATTTTGTTTTGATATTTTTCATTGATTAACTTTTTTTTTTTCCATGTAAAGATTTCGCTTGAGTTTATAGATCATATAATGAAAAGGTTTTATTTATTTAAAAACTTTTAGAGTTTTTAGGTGTTATGAAATGTTTAAATATTTTTTAGGCTAGGCGAGACTATCGCTATTTTGACGCAAAATCAAAATTTTCTCCCGTTAAAAATAGTTAACATCTGTTCTCTATTGTTTTGCTATTGTTATTTGTAACAATCAATAGCGCGAATATCTTGGATTTTAAACAATATGTTAAACGTCCATCTATTAATACGTGCTTGACTACACCGTGTAGCGAAAGACCGGAGATTTTTTATTTTATTTTAAATCTTCTTAAACTCTTGATTGCTTATCCAAAGATTTTGAATAAATACGTCATTTAGTTTAATAATATGATCTGTTACGATCGTTTATTGGCAGTTTTTCATCATTTTAAGCTCTTTCTTGATCAGAATTCTAAAATTTATTGTGGAAATTGATAGAAATGTTGTAATCTGACAACTATATTTAACTAATATGTCAGAACTGATTAGAACTAGGATCTATAGTGGGTTAACGCACTTTTTCAAATATTTTAAACTAAAATTAAGTTAAATTAGTTAGGGGAGTAAAAAAGTTTTGAAAATTATATAAACAAGAAAAATGTTTTTCAATTTTATTTAGGTGCCCCAAGTAGTCCTTACGGTCTTTTTACAGCGCATTGCGGATGAGTATTTAATTATAAGTTCGCGCCTCCTTCCTTACCGAAGTTGCAAAACTTGCCCGATGTGAGATTTGAACTACGAATCCTTTTTTTCTGAAGCAAGTGTACTACTGTGTTAGTAGTAAGTGTACCACTGCTCCACGGCTGCTCATTTCTAAGACTAATTTCAAATGAAAGAATTCAAATAATTTAAAAATTGCCTTAATTGCACCGAGTAGAAAAAACAAATGTCTAAACTCTCAAGAACATTATAATTATGTAATAATCATCAATAATTTGATAATCATCAAAAAAACAAACAGTAATAAAATTTAAAATTTTTAAATCATCTACTTTTTAAAGAATGTTATTTATTAGCTGTCTGGACACGAAAATCGGTCACGTTAGGTTTTAGAAATATTTCAGCAGTAGTGAAACGGGCCGTGATAGGTCGCTTTCACACTAACCATTTATATGCTGATCTCTATGTAGTCTATTTATTTAAAAATGGGGTAATAAATGGTAGAAAATAATGGTAGAAATATTTTCTATTCTCAAATGTATTAAGTCACTCCTACCAGTTTATCGTACAGGCAAGCATAATTATTTTAAAACTAAATGGAAAAAAATGGAAAATCAAAGTGTATATATTTACAACCAAAATTAAGACAACGTAATTTATGTCAATTTAGTTCTCTAAAACGCCAAAACATATCATAAATCTAAAAGAAAAAAAGTAAAGAAATTATGACATATCAAAATAAAGGTTAGAGTTAGGGAAAAAAAAAATTCTCAAAATTCTTTTTGACTTCTCACCCTCTTACTCTCCTCCTCCCACACTCAACAAGCAACTGAAACGTTTAGAAATAAAAGAAGACGGGGAAGCAAACTTAATGGTTGTAGCTTATAATTGTTTCAAATTTAAAACAACTGATAAAAAATCTTGGATAAAAATCATAAAATAGTCTTTCTTTACATAAAAAATGTCCTATATTTAAAATGTTTTATATTTAAAGTACATGAAAAAAAAATTAAAAAGCCCCATCCCCCAACCTCACAAATATACACATGACTGCAAATGCTTAAGATCAACTCTTCCCATCTTTTTTACCAAATAACAAAACATAATCTAAAAGTAGATAGTAGCTTAACCCTGAAAGGTGCATCACATAAAAAACCTGGATATCAATATACCTGTTTTCAGTAACCTTTTGTGATGCAACAACATCAGTTGTTGGCAGTGGCGTTGCAATTGATTGCGGTTCGCACCGGGTGACGCCATCAGAGGGTTGAAACTAAAATGAATAAAAAGTAAATATGCCAGAATTTTTTCCAAAGCTTCCAGAAATTTCTAGATATAAAGGGTTTTTAGTTTTCAGTCGTAGAAGTTTACTGCTACGGGTGACGTAAATCTCAGCGACGCCACTGGTTGTTGATGTTGCTAAATAGCGTAATACAACTTTAAAGAGGTAACAGCTTTAAAGAAATCACAACTTCTGTTACAATAGAATATTAAAAAAAGTTAGAACCAATATTTATTGCCAATAGCGACGATGATTAAGTATCTACCAATATAATAATACGATTGTAAATAAAGTTAATTAAAACAAAAAAAAAAAATATTTCACAAAATTAGAAAACAGATAAACTTTAAAATGAGATCTTTTTGCAATGGTTTCAAAATATTTGTTAAAAAGCTATTATATTTAAAAGTGCAAACACATTAACACCAGTTTTGTGATAAAAAAATGTAATATTTTGCTATTTTTATAAATATTTAATAGCAAAATATTGTCTTTGATTTTAGTGAATGGTTATGAGCTATGAGTTCCAGTAATGAAACTAAATAACAACTATTTTTTATGATTAAAAACAATAAATTAGAAGTTAGTTGGTTATATTTAGTTACTCTCCAAACTTTTAGCATGCAAATTGTATTAAACGATATTTTTAACAAAATATCGTTTAATACAATTTTGTATTAAACGATATTTTGTTAGACTTACGCCTTATAATCATAAAAACTTTAATAACTGTACCTAGTGCTAAAAGATTATAGTCATCAGCTGTAAAAAACCGGCCTATGGTCTTGAAAATTGCTATAGGTGCTACCTGTTGTAAAAAGCTTAATACAACAGGTATCTTGTACTTGCAACTTTTGAGAAAAGGTTTACCCTTTAAACACTTACTGCTAAAAATAATTAGAAGTTCTTTATGATACAAGACTAAATCTGAAATTAAAAATTAACATAAATATTAAAATACTAGATATTGATAGTTCAATGAAATAATATAATGAAACACACTTTACAACAAGTTTGATTTACAGCTACCACTAGGTAGGTCTGTTCTGGATGCAGTACTCTGTGTTTTGCCCCGAAAAAATTTCACACAGAGTCATCATAATCACCAACATCAGAAAGACGAATATTTTTTGAGTAAGAAAACAACAAAGTTGTTGTTCCGCAACATAGGTTCCAATATTTATTAATCTTCTGCTTTAAGCTTATGACACTGGTTCAGCAAGTAAAAATAATTCTTTGACCATCAGCACAAGAAAGATGAGTCTCGAAGTTGAACCATAATAAGTGTAAACATTTAGAATAAAGTGTACTATTTTGTAAGGTGACGGGGAACATACCTCCTTTGACATATATAATCTCAAAACTCTGTTTGCTTTTGTCAGTTACCTAGCATAGCTTAAAGTTCCTGGCATTGTGTTCTGTAAAGACGTAATTTTGTCTATATCTGTATAACCTGGCTGCAATATTAAGCATGCTCTAAGAAGATATATCTAATCTTTACTTAGATCGCTTTTGACTTCATCATTTACCTCAATCACTTTTTCTAACAAAGCTTTAAACTTTGAAATTGGTAAGCACTTGGGATCAAAGTCTAGTACTCATAATTGCACTACTGGAAATACTAGGATATCTAGTACATCTTCCATAGTCGTAGTTCATGATGAGGTTAGAAAAAATCTAAGCATGCAACAGGTAAATAAGCCATTGCAGTGGTCTTGCAATCTTTTCCTTAAATTTTCAAATCACACTATTTCTTTTGTCTGTATTGTTTACTGTGCCGTTACAATTAACTGCTTGTAGCGTACTTGCTAAATTTGTATTTGCAATTATTAATATCTCATTTTCAACGTCAGCTGCTTTACTATATGATTCGGCACTATATGATCAATGTAGTTGTTGTTTGAAAATAATACAATAACATAATGTTCTTCCATTGTGCTCCTACGTACACTAGACTAAGAAAAAACTACGTCTTGCTTCCCATCAAATCCAATATAAATTAATTTTTGAATCACGGCAGAAAGTTTAGAAACTTGTTTCTGCCGCCAAAGACTTCTCTGGCGTCTAAGTTTTGCAGAATCTATTTCAATTTCTGCTGAAAATAGCTTTATATCTTTTAGCAACGCATTCACTACAAGACAAGCGTCCGTGCTACTAGTATTTCACATATCCAAAGCTTTGTATATTCCTGGATATTGCTTGTTTATGGCTGTTACAATAACATCATCATATTTTTCACTGAAAAATTTACCGTTAAGAATTTCATCAACCGTGTTTAATTGCAGTTCTACGTCATCAACACCATCATCATCAGCATCATGGCTCATTTTGCTTTTGTCGCGTATTTTATTTTCTTATTGCACGCAATTTTCAAACGTTTGAATGCTTCCATCTCTTTATTCTGCAACTTAGATGTAGCTTTTTTATCTATAGCACCTTTATAAATTTTCCGTTTAGTTTTTTGGCCCAACCAGAAAGTTTATTCTGTTGGAGGTATTTTATGCAACAGTAAAAAAATACATTGTAAATTTTATTGTACACCGTTGTCAACACAGTGGCAAATGGATTTTTCAAATACAGCTTTTAATGGTTTGAAATAGCTTTGGTAAGTGATGGATGTCTTCTTAGAACTGAGATATTTATTAATATTCTTAACATTATTATTCAATTTCTTTATACGGTTGACTATTCTCATCAACTTCTGAGGTAATCGCTGTGTCGAAGATACTTTTGTTTAGTGGTATAAAAGGTTTTTCTTTGCATTTTTGCTTTAAAGTTTTTTTTTTCCTTTTTAACTTCAATTGTGATGTCAAATATCTTGGGTTTACATCCTCAAGTAATATTTAATTTCGTATTGATTTAATTTTTTACATTTTAATGATAAGCTTTGCGGAGTGAATACGGTTTTAGGACATTTTGTCTTACATGGCAATATAACCACTGAAAAATCTATTAGATGATTGTCAACGTGTTTTTTGATTCTTCCCATTGATTTTTCTATATTTTATGCAAGCAAAATGACTGATGTTAATGAAGTTTACCCTTCGTCAGATATAAATAATGATAATATTAGATTTTTAAATGCAAAAAATGGCTTTATTATTATGCATCAACCTCATTTTTTATTCATTGATATTTTTTGATTTTGATTTAAAATTGTACACTTGCAATATTAACAATAATTTCATAATATACATAATAATAACTTATACTTACAATACCTATACTTGTAAATAGTTGTAATATAATACTTATGTTTATAATACTGATAAAATTTTTATTGATATAAACTTTTGCATTCAAACTTTAGTTATAAAACTTTAATTTAACTTGATAACTTTAACATAAATAACAATAACTAAATAAAGATAATAGTTATTTTATAGACTATAACCATATGCTTATTTATTATAATTGAGTTATAGTAAGTTAAACACTATAAAATGTTAAGTTCCAGGTAATAGGTCTTATATGATATGTATCTTATGCATATCTTTTATTTTGCAGAATGTTCAAGAATATTACTGCATGGTGCACTCTGACTGTTGACAATATTTGCATACTGATATAAGTAAAAGTGACTTTAACAACCAGAATGTATTTTTGATAAATACTAGTAATAACAGGTTAGTAAATATAATTATAATAAAAATGGCAATAACTTTTTATTATTAGAATTACTTATGTATAATAGAATTGCATTAACTTTGGGAGACAAATATAATAATTTTAGTAAATATTACCATTGTTTATAACCTCGATTAGAGTAATGTAAGAAAATATTATTTTTATCTAAAGAATATTCGGCGAGTATTTATTTTATATATTTAAAGTCAGTATTTATTATATATATAATTCATATATGAATCCTACGTTGCTCTTTATTTTTTTTTTTAGAAGTTTTTACGGTCTTACCACAGATTACCGCGGAAGAGGAAGTTCACGCCTCCATCCTCACCGATTTCGCAAAACTTGCCCAGAGGTGGGGTTCGAACATTTTTTTTTTAAACATATTTTAAAGACTTTTATATTAATTAGGACAAAAACTTGATTATTTTATGTTTATGATTTTGCTGAATTTTTAAGATTTTAAAACATGATCAATTAAATTGAATGAACAAAATAAGTTGAAATTTTTAGGAAAGACTTATTTTTTATATATATTATAAGCGTTTTCATTTTTTAAGTTTAATAACACTACAATTTTTAACACTTATACAAATAATGGTATTTATTTAACACTAATAGAGGCAAAACATATGACTAAATGAGTAAGTATTGGATTTTTTAAATTGGATTTATATTTGAGTGAGTAAAAAAAACATTGGTATTATTAGCAAAAAGAATATGTACGAAATTCTTTTTTTCTGTTATTTAAGTAACATCTGAACCATTTAAAATTGTTTTTTGTTTCTTCATATATATCTAGGTTGTAAGGGAAAATCTCTTAGTCAACTGTATCGAATGCTTTGATCAAATCAATAAATAAGATTTGAGTATAATTATTATTTTCAAAACCATTAAAAACTTATTCACTAGATCAATTATTTCATAATATGTTGATTTTGCTCTTACGAAAATCAAGCTGCTTGTTATATAGTTTAACAGGGTTGGAATGGCACTAAAGTGTCCGGGGGGAGAGATGTATGGGGCTATATATATATATATACATTTATATATATATATATATATATATATATATATATATATATATATATATATATATATATATATATATATATATATATATATATATATATATATATATATATATATATATATATATAAATATATATATATATATAAATATATATATATATATATACATATATATATATATATATATATATATATATATATATATATATATATATATATATATATATATATATATATATATATATATATATATATATATATATATATATATATATATATATATATATATATATATATATATATATATATATATATATATATATATATATATATATATGTATATATATATATATATTTATATACATATATATATTTATATACATATATATATATATATATATATATATATATATATATATATATATATAATATATATATATATATATATATATATATATATATATATATATATATATATATATATATATATATATATATATATATATATATATATATATATATATATATATATATATATATAGCCCATATATCTCTCCCCCATTTTACAAAAAAACTATGTGATTAAGGGTTTAACTTTATTTTTGCTAAATATAAATTTACAAAAATAAAGTTAAACCCTTGATCACATAGTCTTTTTGTTAAGTGTATAGGAAATTTGTAATAATGCGCAGGCAAATTGACCACGCACTCCGTCCATCAATTTGCTCAGCACGTTTAAAAAAAAAAATCCATGCAAAATTTTAAAAATAAAGTAATTCTAAGTTATAGTTTCGCACCACTTTATTTTCTGCACATTATTGCCATGCTAAAGTAGATTTTTCCAATAAGTTTATCAATACCAGAAACAATACAAGTTATTTGTCAAAAATTTTAAATGATTTACATAGAAATTAATAATCAAACCATAAGAAAAAAGTATGCATTTTTCCGTAAGATAGTATTCCGTAAGATAGTATTCCGTAAGATAGTTTGATGATTTTGTCAAACTGTGGACGACCTTATTTCAAGTAATTTTTATGTTAATATCAACATTCATTAAAATAAATGATTTGAGGTGCTCTTGACCAACAGAATACAAAAGCGATTTTTCACAATCCTCAACTTCAAAAAAGCTTGCTCACATTTAACTTGTGTGCAAGGGAGACATAATGCTATTTTATATGCAGCAATGTAACAAATAACAAATAAAAAAATTAGTTGCAAATGATGTCACCTCTGTGCACAGTGTTTCCCTCTGTATGCCAGCAAGATTGGCTAAATCATGAAAAATATAGTTGTCAATATGGTCACTTAAAGATGGAAAGTTTTGAGGATCCAGACAAGCAATATCCCTTAAGATGCCAACATCATTTCCGTTTAAACGGTCTATGATTGCTGCAGTCGCAGTATCCACAACAACATAGAATACGTTAACCTTAAACTGCCTTATTAGGTTCTGAAATTCTTGCCTGCTTTCATCACTCGTTTTTTTATCTGCTTTCGTTGTCGAGCTATTTTTGTGGGAGCTCAATTTTGAAGTTTTCTTTGTTAACAAAGGTTAACTTCAGATATGATGTTGTTAGTCAATCTTGCAAATAATTCAACTTACATGAAGATATCAGGGATATTTTACGGAATGCAATATGGTTTGAAGTGGTTTCTACCGTATTCATAGAAACTAGAAGCTCTAAGCCATTCGATTGTAAATACTTTAAAACATGTGTGCATATATTGTGCATAACATTGCGCAAGCAGTGCGATCTTACTATTTAAGATTTTAATTTTATATTATACTGTTATATATTTTATTTTATTATAATATAATTTTTTTTTTAATTTTATATTAAAAAATTTTCTGAAAACTACAATTGTATTTCTTTATATGTTTTTCATAAATACAAAGAACTGAAATATAATGTTTACTTAGAAATAATAATATTTTAAATAATAAATTCTCCAGCCCCATTAAACATTTCTGAGCCTCTCTGGTTGGAAAGCACCAGCTTCTTATAAGCCAGTGTTTATTATTATAATTATGATTACGTTTTGAATGTCTTTATAAAACATTCGTCGAAAGAAGGGGGCCCAAAAATAATTTTTTACCAGCACATATTTATCCACTCCTGGGCCCTGGACTTATATAAAATATATACACATGACTCGATAAAAACATGAAATTTAATTTTTTTTTGTAATCAATTAATTTTTTTAGTTTCTTACTCAAGTTAATTTACTCTATCACTAATAAATAATAATATAAATCTGCTTTACGACGTCTTTGTATATTTTATTAAAAAGCAAAATTGATGCATGTAAACAATAAGCAGGCATTATTAATTTGTATTTTTGTGTGTTTTACTTCAGAGATCTGGGGGAAATCCGTCTAACCTCTCTGGTCAGTCTGAACTTGTACTCTAAGAAAAATAGTCATCTTGAAGCAAAAAAATTGGTGTAGTTACTTTGTTTGTATCTGCAGATATCGTATATCTAGATAAAACATTGCATATTTTTGCCTCAGTATTCATTTATTATACTATATGTTTATATTATTCCTATATTTTTAATGTAATAAGTTTTTTTAATATGTTTTTCTTAAAAGCGATCTTACTACGATTTCACTTTCGTATTTGTTTTAAAACATCTAAATTTCAATAAACAAATTACTGTTTAAGTATATTATTTATTATTAATTTGAACGATATTACAATTATAAATTCATAATAAACAATTTTTAGATTTATCTGACAGAATGGCTATACAAACCATATTCCTAATAAAGGCGCCACAAATTTCTCGTGGTGTTTTTCCACAATGTTCTGCGACAAAACCGTTACGTCCTCTAAGAGCACCTTAATAATCTGGAAAAAAAATGTACAATTCAAATTCTTATTAGATTATCCAATTCAAGCTATTTTTTGTTTGTTTATAAACACTTCTAAATTTTTTTAACTAATAAACTTTGTGAGTGATTTGTCTCGATTATATCTCAGCTGGAGAGTGAAAACAAATCGTAACATGAAATTTTGTGATTTCTCAAAAAAACTAAAACCACGCTTCTCGAGACGCTGAAAGTGAAAGTATAAAAGTTAGTGTTCTTATAAAAGTAATAGAATTCATTTCACTTCAGTTAATTTATTGAAAATTTAGATTTTCTTTAAGGTTAGTATGTTTCATATTCTAACATATTTTTTATTTTAGCTTGTTAAAAAAGATGTCTGAAAATGTAAAAGTTGCTGTCCGCGTACGACCATTTATATCTTTTTCGTATTTAAGTTTGTATAATAAATTAAATGCACTTGAGAGTGTTTGAGCTACTTGTTTTTAATTTAAATTAAAATCACAAAAAATATAAGCGTAACCAAAAATATTTTTTCTAATAAAATTTTGCAGTTAATTAAAGTTTGTGTAATGTTTGAAATTCATAGTAACAAAAAATTTAATAATATCCTCATTTTAACAAATTTTCAGAATTAGTTTTTTTCATAATTCGCGATGAGTCGCAACATTTTTAGCGGAGTCACTAAACAAAATCGCGACTCCGACTCCAATAGTAAAACTTCTTGGTATTGCACGTGCACGTACAAAATATTTAACCTCCAAAAAACTTTTTATAGATTTAAAAAAAAAAAGTTTTTTTTCATTTATCGCGTAATAGTTTTTAAATAATTCAAAGAATTTTTCCAAAATTATGCTTTGGAATCGAGTCGGCGTTAGAGTCGTACTCTGAAAATTTCAACGATTGGAGTCGGAGTCAGTACTTTTATTTTAAGATTCCACACCCCCTGATAATTTTCAAAGTAGTGTTTTTTAATATGATACTCGAATAAGTTTTAAAATTGTTTGGTTGAGTCGTATTTTATGTACGTAAACAAATAAAGCGAAAACGTATTAAGAATACCTTATTTAAAATTAAAAAAATATTATTGCATAATTATGCAACATGATGATAAGCAAAAGAAAAATGTTTTGTTACGTCTAATAATAAAAATCCGTTTTTAAAGAATATTTAAAACTTTTATCTTTTTTTTTAGCATATTAAAACCTGATCAGAAAAAATTACATTTTTTTTGTGACTGTATTTCTCAATACAGTCACAAAATGAGTTTTTTTTTTTTTTTTTTTTTTTTTTTTTTTTTTTTATTTGCATTCACTCCTAACAAGGCTGCAAGCAACCACTATTAAGTTGGGAGTTACTAGTAAAAAAAAAAAAGAACAGAGTTATAAAGCAAGGAAACGGTTGACAAAAGACTTGAAAAGTTGAAGGTTGTATGAGTCAGGAAAACATGAAGATGGGAGAGAGTTCCAAAGAATTGAAGTGCGGGAAAAACTAGATGAATAAAAGTTTTTAGAGCATGCAGGGACAGATACAGTAAACGAATGAGACTTAGCTGAATGACGAGTAAAACGAGAATGAATTTTAGTTGATGGAACTAGAGATGATAACTCCTTTGAGCAGTGACCATGATAGTATCTGTAGAAAAGAGAAAGAGATGCAACTTTACGACGATGGGAAAGAGGCTCAAGCTTAGCAGATAGCTTAGTCCAGGTCCAACAACATTTACAATGCGTTTTTGAACCTTGTCAAGAAGAGAAAGTGAATCGTTAGAAGAACCAGCCCAAATATGACAACAGTATTCCATACAGGGACAAATAAGAGATTTGTAGAGGTAGAGAATGGAATCAGAAGTAAGGAAATGGCGAGCACGATAAAGAGAAGCAACCTTAGCAGAAGCTAATTTAGCAACCGATTGTATATTTGGTTTCCATGAAAGGTCAGTAGTAAGCGATAATCCGAGAAGACGTAAGCGATAATCCGAGAAGACGTAAAGAGGACGACTCAGTAAGAGGATTGCCATTCATTAATATAGGAATTCATTAATATAGGAGTTTGTTGGGAGATGTATGAGTAAATAGCTTGTAAATGAAGCTTGTGAATAAAGCACTTTGTTTTCTTTTATTGTAATTCTTGTCTCAATAGTACGAAATGCTCGTGGTAATTGCATTTTTTAATTAAAAAAGCGCGATAAAAACGAAGTGTAATCGTATAAATAATATTATTTTGATAAACTATTCTTAAATTTTAGGTTTCATGTTTTTAGTGTAACATTGTACAAAGTTTTATTAATTTCTTTTTCGATAGTGTTCGATTGACGTCACGATGTAAACATTGTTATTCCGACGCCATCTTGTAGGTCAAACTAATGCGCATTAGTTTAAGCAATGAAGTATTAATAATCTATTAATACGCCCTTGGTTTAACGCAAGGCTAATTCACAGAAGTTTAACATTAGTTCCCGAGGTCGGAAGTATTTTTACCATATATTACGCAAATTACACACATTCTAAGTTGCGCAATATTGCGCAAAGCGTTCAGAATAAAATTTATCCTCAATGTATTTTAATTTACAAATTATAAGGGATGCGCCGAACGTTCGATCGGCCGAACCCTGACAAAAGTTCGACCGAATATGCAAAAAATGAAGTGTTTGAAAAACATCATATTTTTTCTAAGATTAGACTTCAAATTTAACTCATCTGTACCGTATCTGTCTGGTAGCCACGGTAAAATAAGTTAAATTTTAATACAAAATTTAATTATTTATTTTATTATTTTATTCTTAATGTATTTAATTCAAACATCATGTACATATAAATAGGCACAAGGTCCATAGATAAAACTAAATAAAGAGTAAATAAAAAAGAATATATACAGTGATCATTTGGACAATCTTAGTATTCTGTTAACCGAACCAACTTTCCTTAAAGTGATCATAGAGTTAGACAAAATGGTGTCGAAAAATGAACAAAGATTAACTAATATTAACCATAAAGAGAAAAGATTAATAACAAAATGAATTAAATTTTAAATATATCACCATTTTTTAAACTTAAAATGTTAAATAGAAATTTGAATAAAAAAGATATTCTTTTAAACTCAAGTCTGTTTAATGAGACGTCCATTGTTGCTGTGGTAAAAAAATAAATATCTTTACATTTTTCCATATATGTTTATGATATATAATATCTTCAAACAGAACTCTATGATAACTTATTATAGAGTTTCAGAATAATGCTTCTATTTATTATATAATCGTACTATGTCATAGAAACAAATCATAAATTTTAGTCACATTACCAAATAATCGTTTAATAAAGAAATCAATGAAATAAATTTCATTTATCAAAAAGATAAATGAAACTCAGTTATCACTTGTTGCTCTTAAGTTATAATGTATAAACATTAATTTTTCACCACTTTCTGGTGATACTATATATATTAGGTTCATAAATGTTGCCACCTGTACTAAAAAACCTTTCACTTTCTACAGAAGAAGATGGTGCTGAAAGAAGCTTTTAAGCTATTTTTTAAAAAGTTTTTAAAGAGTTTCTACAACTTTTCCACCATAAAAGACTTTCTTTTTCCATTATAAGAGGGAGTTTTAAGTACTCTTCAATTTCCTTGTTTATCATGTGTATATTGGAGTTTAATCTTTTTAATCCTTTGATATTTTCAGTATTTACAAAATTGGTATCATCTTTAGTTTTCAGTTTGGGAATTAGAAGAAAACTTCTAAAGTTTGGATAAGCTGGTTTTACAATTACTTCATTTGTGTTACTTTCTGTGGGTTCATCACAATCAGAATCAGATGATTCAAGTTCTAAACTATGTTGTTGCATTTCCTGTATCTCCTCATTTATCCAATCTTTTTTATTTTGTTCCAATCTTCCTTATGATATTTAAATTTATATCTAGGATCACAAAAAGTGAAAAGACATAAACACTTGTTATGCAAAAATATACCCAACTTTTGTCTACTGACTCATTTAATTATTCAACTAAAGTAACTAGTTTAGTTAAAAAAGCCTCACACACTAATACTTAAATAAGCCTTACACACTAATACTTACAAAAGCCTCACACACTAATGCTTGATTAAAAAATTCTTTCAAAGCCATAATCAAAGGAATAGGATAAGACATATATGCTTCTCATTTGCTGAAATTAACAATTAAAGTTTTGAATGGTTCTAAAATATGAAAAACTGAATAAAAAATGGCTCTAAAATATGAAAATTTTTATATAATAAACCCCATTGAAATGAACTTAATGTTGATTAAGTAACATGATCAGTTGTATAGAATGCCAAAGGAACTCTCTGATTAAGCATTCTTTCAATCATATTCTAGGAACTATTCTATCTTGTAGTAACATCTTTAACCAACCTATGCTTATTTGTACCAAGTTGTTCCTAAATTGCTTCTAATTTTGCTGCTGCTGTTGGTGAATGGTGAAAATGAGTTGCTAGACGTCTGCAACAAGCTAAAAATTCTTTCACAGATTTTTATGACAAAAGTGAGTCGTGTATACATAATTGTATTGTATATATAAAACATGGCATTGACTTAAAACTACTGTCTTCAACACCAGCTACCATATTTGCAGCATTATCATGTAAAACAATTTTTTTTTTATACTATCTAGTAATGTTAATTGTTTTTTAACTTGATTATTACTCGATGTAAAGGGGTTAGATGTTAAAGCATTTTTTTATCTGACTCTTTTTCTGCTAATATATTTTTCAAGGTGTTTTATTTATAAATGGCGTCTAATTGCACTAGTGGTGAATGTTTTAGGAAAACTTCTACCTTTAGAAAGTAATGCTTTGTAAGTAATAGTGTAATACTCATTATAAAACTTTAAATTTTTTTTAAATAAAACTACTTAACAATTCTACTTATTTACACTAAAAACAACCATTAACTAACTAAACAAAAAAAATTTACACATTTCAAAGTTTGTTTCTAATTTTTTAAACAAAATTTGTAAGCATTGGTGCCAATTGCATTTTATAGTCTTTGAGATTTTAAATTATAAGTTTCATCTTATTATCTCTCAGCGTTCAAAAAGAATGACCATATAAAATCTGTAACCCCCTCAAAACTGATGGGGTTTAAACTTTATATGGTCATAACCTTAGTACAAAAAATATTTCATCAACTTGTTGCTTTCACGTTTGGGGCAGATGAAGCCAAAATTTTAGGGCTTTTTGTTCCCAAGCTCCAATCATCGCAATTTTTTGCAAAGCATCTATATTTGACATAAGTATAAACATATAAATGTTTGGAGTTTGCATATGAAATTAGTTTTCCCATGTTAGATTTTTTTTAAACAGTTTAAAAATTTTAGCGCATCCCTAAAATTTTAATGCGCCGAAATATTTATCATTAAATTCATAGACTCTATGAATGATTTGATCGTAAACACGATGTTTATAATCGTTCTTATTAGAAGCAAAAAAGTATAAACATCCCTTTGCAGGAAATTAAGATAAAAAACAAAAAACAAAATGCATATTGGATTTAAATAATGAAAAAAATTCTTAACCAATTTTTTTTATAAAAGAAGAAAATATCTCAGATCTCCCAATTTACAGACTTTATGCGTGTTTATAATAAAATAAAAGTTTTTCAATTCCAATATTTGAAAAGTAATTCCTCAATTAAATAATCCAACTTTGATAAAATAATATAGGATAAAACAATATATATAAAACAACCTTGATAAAACAATATAAATAAAATCTTTATAAAAAAAACAATATTTTAAACTTAAATCAAGAATTGATATATTTACTTTTTAAAATAACAATCAAGTTAAAATGCTAATTATGAACACTAGGGCTGTGGAGTCGGAGTCGGAGTCAGAATTATGGAGTTGCGACAATTTTAGCGGAGTCGGAGTCGGAGTCGCTAAAAAATATCGCGACTTCGACTCCGATAGTAATATTTCTTGGTATTGCATGTGCATGTACAAAATATTTAATTAACCTTATGTTTATACTAAACTTCAAACAACGTTAGATAAATTTGTCAAAAAAAAAAAATTTAACTTATCGCGCAATATTTTTTAAAGAGTTCAAAGAATTTTTCGACAATTTTGCTTTGGAGTTGGAGTCGGAGTCGGAGTTGTACTCAAAAAATTTCAATAACTGGAGTCGGAGTCGCTACTTTTTTTTTACGACTCCACACCCCTGATGAACAACTTATGTTTCTCAATCCTTCTGTCAAAAGCCTTTCTTGTAGAATTATATAAAAATCATATAAAAATTTCCAAAGATATCTATCCATCTAGTCGGAATCACGTGACTTATTGCGCAACAAAAGTAACATATCAAATGTAGGGAAAACACTAAATCCAATCCTTCAAAGTGCAATCTAAATTTTACTGACCGATGCAATCTCCAAAGGAAAAATAGTTGTACTTTAAAATAAATAAAGCTCTGAAATTTTTAGTAATATTTAATAACATTTGTATTTAATATTATTATTAATCATGTTATTATTAATAATATTTTCGTTTAATATCAATTTGATAACATTTGTACCCAGGGCCGGCGCTAGTATTTTTTGGTTTTGAAGATAGCTAACTTCCAGACATGGAGCAAACTCCAAACATATATATATATATTTATGTCAAATAAGATATTTGTCATAAATATAAACATATATATATTTATATTTATGACAAATAAGTAGCCTCCTCAGACGAGGAGGCTACTTATTTGTGGCTATAACCCTCTTTCAACTCTATAACTCCGAAACACGAACCTTGATGAACAAGGCCGCTGCGCGTTGAGCGCGGTACTACCAGGGACGTGGTGAGGATCGAACTCAATAATTTTTTAAGCTCATAACTTATTGGCACTTTCAGACATTGTCATCCATCAAAATTTAAAAGTTGAAAAATTAGGGCTTTGCATCGACTATGAAAAACCATGGTATGCAGCATCTCCTGATGCTTCTGTGTATTGCACTTGTTGTGGACATGGAGTTTTAGAAATCAAATGCCCTTTTAGTTTAAAAGACAAATCTTTGAAAGAAGAAATACTGAAAGATGTTTTTTATGTAGGATTAAATACGGATGGGAAATATTTTTTACAAAAATAGCACACATATTTTTTCCAGGTTCAGCTTGAAATGAGAGTTACTGGAGTGAGCTATTGTAATTTTATGGTATGGACACCCAGTGAGTTTATAGTTTTACGTATTGAACCTGACATCAGTTTTATGGAATCGGTGTTTAATAAATGTGATGTTTTTTGGAATAGATTTATTTTGAGGGAATTAGTAACAAGAGAAGTTGAATCAGGAATGAAATTGCCCTCCTCTAAATTAACAGAAACCATAAATAATGATGATAATGTTTTTTGTATTTGCAAATCTAAAAGCTCAGAAAATGATGATACAATGGTCGGCTGTGATTTATGTGATAATTGGTTTCATCTTAAATGTGTATCTTTGAAATCTGTGCCAAGATCGACTGTATGGTATTGCAATAGCTGTAAAAACAAGAAAAAGTCTGCACACAAAAACGTAATTATTTTTTATAATTTTAGCAACAAAAAGTTTTTTTTTAATAATACATTTTTTTATTATTATCTTCTTAGAAACCAATACATTAATGGAGCAGTATTAATGCTATTCTCCTTATCATTTTCATGATATTTGTTGTTAACATTATTATGCTGAGAAATGGAATGGAAAAATCATAATTTGAGTTGAAATAAAGAATATCCCATTTTTGAAAAACGGCTATTTTCATAGCCACATATTTTTAAAAACATTAAAGCATATGATTCAATATTGAAAAACTGTTACAGATTATCTTTAATTATCTTTGAGATTTCGGGGAATAGGAAGAGTTTGATTATCTGGTCTAAATAAAAAAGAAGTAAGGCGGTATTTTCCTTAAGGTAATCGGTTTCTTTTTTGGAAAAAAATATTTAACCTTATTCCACGGGGGAAAATATTTTGTCGTATTTTATGTTATAATATTGTTTTAAACCCAGAGGTAATCTTTTTCCAGATATTTTTCTAAATTTTATGTTTTTCCGGATATCTAAACTGTCTGTCCTTCATATTATTTGTTTGTATTTTTGTAATTTATATATACTTTATTTGGTTTTTCATTCATACAACAACATAAAAAAGAAATAGGAAAGTAAGAGTAAATATATCACAGATTTTTTCCGGATATTTTGCACAACTGTTTACCGGATTTTTAAAATATGACTTGGATAATCACTGTAAACTATCGTTGTTCGATGACGGCTCATGTATGCAACATTAGTAGTGAAGAAGGCATGAAATAAATACTGTTACGCGGTGCTCTATAAAAAGACCCTTAGCACTTCTTGGAGCACCTAAATAAACAATCTTATAAAACAAATCTTATTTATCAATATTATAGAAAAGTCCTGATGCGTAAATTGAACTCTCAAAATACTAATGATAACAATGTTTCTATTGAATAGATTCCAACGATATTTTTTTACGCAAATTTACTAAATCAAATTTAGGAAATAAAATTGTAGTAACAAATTATTTTACTAAAAAATCGTATTACCAAGTTATCACATTTTTGACGAAGCGGTATCGAAATGTATCAAAAAGATTTTTTATACTTTTTAAAGATTTATTTTCATATTTATTTCAGACGCCGGTCGATATTTTATTCATTTATATCTTTATGTTGTAACGACATAAAGTTTTGGCTCGTTTTTGTCAAACCTAATAAATATTCTAATCCGTATTTCGCACATTTTTAGGTTTATAAATATTCTATTAAACTTATTCAACACACCTAAATAACTTTTAAGAATGGACAGTATCTTTTTCCGTATCGTATTGTATTCCATACCATATATGTTTCGTATTGAATAGTGAAACTCCTTATTTACAGGGCTGTTAACAGCAAAAGCAAATCCTAGGGCAAATATATTTGCAGTCTGAAAATAAGCACCATATAATGTAGAAAGACTTCTCCTTTTTCCTGGGCCCCAGGGACAATATACATAGATCATCCAGGTAATATTTAAAAAAAAAAAGGAAAATTCTTTGCATAAAATATCCAGAAAAAATGCGGGACATTTTTTCTCTTATTTTTCTCTTAATTTGCTTTCAGCTGAATCGTATCTTAATTTTTTTGAAATTTTCCTTTTTGTACGAGTGATGACTAAAAAGCCCCTAAAAATCAAACATATTATCCAAACATATATATAAACTTGTATGTATAGAAAACCTTTTGGGTATCCGTAAAAACTAAATGAAATATCCGGAAAAAGATAATCCCTGATTAAACATTGATCGTCCGGGTCATATTTTAAAAATTAAGTAAGATATCCGGTATAATCCGGATTATATTTTCCACTTTATTTTGCTATTACCTGAGTTGATTTCCATTTTAATTTTAGTATGCCATACAAAAATTATCAACTTTAAGTTTCCCCAGATATCCTAAAATTTTCCAGAAATTAAAGTTGAGGTATATATTTTGGAAATATATTTATTTTTATGCTTTTTCACTTATCGCTAATACAGTATGAGCAATAAGTGAAAAAGCTTGAAAATAAATGTTTCCTAAATATATACCTCAACTTTAATTTCTGGAAAATTTTAGGATATCTGGGGAAGCTTAAAGTTAATAATAATATCCAAAATTCCAAAATTTCCGGAAAAAGAAAATCCACGAGTACAACTCTTGTACCACCTCTTGAGGTCCTTTTTGTCAAATAATGCTTTTATTAAGATATGTAGCTATGAAAATAGCCGTTTTGAGAAAATTTAAACGATTCCTTCAGTAAGGTTTGTTAAAGCAGCACAAACTGTTACAATTTTGTCACAATTAGAAAGAGTAACTGAGGTAGCTTTTTCAGTAATGTTTTTAACAGTTCGTAAAGGCAATACACCTTGAAGAATGGTGTAACGAATTTTCAACAGCCCAATAACTCTTTCTATGTGAATTCTAACAGATGATATTTTGCAGATGATAGTTCGGTGTGACGTCACGCCAACTAGATGAATGGTGTGCAAAAATCAAATGCAAGCCACATGGTGGCATAAAGTCAATAATCAACCCTTCAATTAACACTGATCTCAAAAATAATAAAGAATGTTTTAGTATATTTTTTTAAAATTTTTCCAACTTCCAAAATGCCTAAGTTAAAAAAGTTATAAAAATCAAACAATTTTTTACCTGTTGTCTATAATTAAATAGACTAAAGTACTTATATTGTGCTGATTATTTGTCAGGCTTAGGTCCAAATTCAACTCTTGCATGTTCTCCGTGTTCTTGCATATCAGTAATTGATTAATTAGAATCAATCTTTCTATTATGGAGGTCCCAGAGTTGCTAGTCTTTGGCCTTGCCTTGACAAGTCTAGAATGGAATTTGTCATTTTAAATGCTAAAGGTTTTTGTAAGCAGGTTATGCAAAATATATCTGCTTATTTTTATTGCATATGTAATAATATTTTGCTTAATTTCATTACACAATTCACGAGAAAAAGAAAGAAATGCAGTCCTTTGCATTAAAATGTCAGGATATTCAACATATATCTCTAATCCTGAAGAACTAAACAGTGAGCCAAGACAGTTTGCATTTGACTATAGCTATTGGTCACATGATGGTTTTGAGGAGCAGCCTAATGGGTATTTATCACCTGCAAATCCAAATTATGCAGATCAGGTATAGATTTCATAAAACATTTGCATTTAAAATTGTTTTTATGATGACTTTTTTTTTTAAATTATGAGTATGTTATTAACAAACATTAGAAAGCTGTATTTTCTAACCTTGGAGAAGGTCTATTGTCTAATGCATGGAAAGGCTATAATTGCTCCTTGTTTGCATATGGGCAAACTGGCTCAGGAAAATCTTATTCTATGGTTGGATTTGGTATAAATTTAGGTAACATTAAATATACACATAGCTTGTTTTTTACAAAATTATTTTCTTAAAAATTTGTCATCAATTAATAACATAATTATTGAATTATTTTAATTGGCTATTTATCACTCATTAGTTCAATAATTAATTAATGTTTTCAGGTATTGTTCCTGTTACATGTGAGAGACTTTTTGAAGATATTTCAAAAAAGAAATCAGAAGGTTCAAGTACAGAGTATCAAGTTAGTATCATTTTAAAATTACTTGATGTGTTTAAAAACAGCCTTCAATCATGTTTTCAAAATTAAAAGGTTGATTGATTATAAGACTGGCATGTTATTATAGAATTCTGATTGACATTCTATTATATTATATCCTTTTTTTAAACATGGTGAACATAATCTTTTTCTCGGTTAAACCTAATTTTGTTAAATAACAGGAAATTTCTATGTGAAATTTTTTGACCATTTTCAATAAAAGCATTCTATTATAAAGTTCACTTTGCAAACATGGTAAAATATTTTTCTCAATGTTTTTATTGAAATTAGTAACAATCTAATAAATTTTACATACGAAATACAGTTTTCTCCCTTTGAAATTTAATACTAGCGCACAAAAAAATGCTGGTAGGATGGTTATTTTTAAGTTAGCGCGATTTAAAAAATTTATTTTTTTCCTGCTATTTAAATTAAAAGTAGGAAAAAAAGTCATTTTTCATAAAAGTTAAACAAATGAACAAAAAAGTTTTGTTGCATATTAAAACAAAATGCTTTTATTTTTTTGGTGAGCGGTTTTTTATGCACTTGCTAAAGTTTTTGTGGGCATGCGGTGAGCGCAAAATAACTTGAGTGCGAAAGAACTGGCTAAACCGAAAAGATTGCAAGTAGAGACTCGATTGTTCACTATTTACTTTAATTTCACTTTTTTTTTACAATTTTGGTAAGTTTTTATATTCACAAATGTTTAGCAACTTTTTTCATATAATAGTGCATATAATATTTTGTGTGTGTTTATCAGAGCTGGGCATTGCTACCAAATATTCAATAGTGCTACCGCTACATTTCGTACCTTTGTGAACCAGAAACTGTTACCATTCCTCCTCTACTTTATCAAACTTTAAAATTTTTCCAGCTAGTTCTACACTTCTTATATTTGAAAAATATATTCTGGAACTAGAAACAGTTATCAGTTAACAGTTTTTGAACTAAAAAAGTATTTCTTCTTTCAAGTATTTTAATCAAATATCTGAAACTATTTTGATAACACAGGAAAATAATTTTACTTTTACTTCATTTTAAGTAAATAAAAAAGTCTGTAATTTAAACAATTTTAAATGGTATTTCTAAATTTAATTGGTAGCAGAGCAGTACTTTGTAATTTTTTTTTGGTAGCAACATCAGTCAGCTACAAAATTTTCTTAGTAAAGGGTCATTCCAGCTCAATTCAATTTATGCTCGGCACCATGCCATCTCAGATTTTGCTGATTTTTGGAATACAAGCTTGATTTAATAAAAGAAAACTTCACACCAAATTTTAGTGTCTGACTCCTTACAGTTTCAAAGATATTGATACTTGGTCCCAACCTCTTTTTTAACTTTTTTTTTCAGCGCCATTTATTTTTTAGGCTCATTGCACGACACAATTAGCTTTAACTTATGAAATACTTGTTTAACAGTGGTCAAAATTTCTACCTAACTATTTTTTAGGGTGAGGAACTTAAAAATGATGGCTAACACACACAAAAACTCAAGCTTCTATATAAAAATTCAATTTCAAAATGGTGTAACACTTTTTGTAAGTTTTTTGATGCCCTGTACAAAAAAATGTTTATCTCAAGATGCCTAAAAGATAAAATTCTGAAATTTTTTCCTAATGTTCTATATGTATCAAACTCCATAATACAAAAAATCTGGAAGGGTTTTCTTTTTTAAATTAGATTTATTTGCATTTAAAATTTTATTTAAAAAATTAAGAAAAACTGTTATTTAATAATGAAAAAAACAATTTGCATAGATTTTTTGCATTTTTTAAAAAGATTTTTAGAATCTTGCTGTGTAAGGTACAGTTCTAATATATAAACTTGTTTGCATTTCAAATAAAAGATCTTTATTTTATGCAATCATTATGATTAATAGCTAATGGATTTTCTATTTTCAAATCTTTAAACAATAATTATTTCAAAATTGTTTCTTACATATCTAAAAAATAATATAACAATATGAATGATAAAGAAAGATGCTCGATTGGAATAATAAATAAAGAAATTTGTAACAAACAAACATATGTAAAATCTCATGATATCAAGAAAGTTTCAAGTCTTAATGATGTGGAAAAAGACTTGATAATTAGTCATTCTGGCATTCAATTTGATGAAAATGCAACAGTTTGCCTACACCATGAATATGTTTATTTAAAACGTTACTCTACAATCCACATAACTTGCTGTGATCCATTTAATTCACACAATGGAAAAAGAAGAAAAGGTATTATTACTTAACCATGTAACTTTTTTAAAACTTTATTGTAATTATTTATAAATTATATATATTTTTACAAAATACTCACTGAAGCAGTAATTATCACTCATGTTTTTAGGAGGATGTAAAGAAATTAATATGCAACTTGCTGGGAAATACTGGTAAAAAATACTGGTATTAATGCTATTCCTGGAGAAAAGATATGTCCCTCGTGTATGATTAAATTGATATCATTTAAAGATGATGAGCAAAGAGAACCAACTTGTAGCCAGATTTATGAAGATGAAGATAATGAGCTTAATATAAATGAATTGTTAAAAAAAATCTTCATTCTTCTTTGACGACTATGAACATAAGTCCTCTCAAAATGCATGCTGTAAATAGTCACTCAAGAGTTGCTCTTGGCAAAAAAAAATTGTTACATATTCAAAAAACAGTTAAGTTAGGTATTGCAAGGACTTTAAATATAGATCCTGAACAGTTAAGTAAAGAAGATTCCTTCAATAAATTATCTAAGGAAGTTAAAGGTAAAGCAAATGACATGGATATACTTATTAGAAAAATCAAAGAAAAAATGTTAATTTCCAATCGTAATCAGAAAATTCAACTACTAACACTGGTTCCAATTTCTTGGTCTCACAAAGATATAGAATAAGAATTTAATGTTACTAATTATATGGTGCAGATATCATGCTAATTGCTGCAGAAAAGTGGTATTTTATCTTTTCCTGAAAAAAGGAAAGGAAATACCTCAAGAAACAGTAGATAAAATTATTAAATTTTATTGTAATGATGAAAATAGCAGGCTAATGTCTGGTAAAAAATATTTTGTTAGTATAGCTCGAAAATCTCATATGTAAAAGCGTTTGTTTCTTTCAAATCTAAAAGAGCTATATGCAAAGTTTAAAACCTGTTATCCAGATATAAAGAGCTGTTTTTCTAACTTTTGCTCAAATCGTCCAAAATGGTGCATTACAGTTGGAGCATCTGGTAAGCGTACAGTATGTGTGTGCACCTACCATCAAAATGTTAAGTTAATGATTAGTGCAGTTAAATTATCAAAGGATTATCACAAGCTTATTGATATGCTTGTTTGTAGTAGGGCAAACAAGACTTGCATGATACATCGTTGCCCTTTGTGCCCAGAAGATTCTACATTGGTACATTATCTTGAAAATGAGTTGTACTCTCAAGACGATATTGATGAAGATGATGATTATGGTATAGATTACAAACAATGGAAAACAACAGACCAATCTGAACTATTAAGTCTAACAGAAACGACAAGTGGCTTTATTAATACTTTGAAAAATAAGTTACAAAAACTTACTGTTCATTTTTACATTGCAAAAAGTCAAGCTGCTTCTTTAAGAAAGTTAAAAAATGAGTTAAGTAGTACTGAGGTCATAATCCTTTGTGATTTCTCAGAAAATTACGAGTTTATTGTACAAGACAAAATACAAAGTTTTCATTGGAACAAAATTCAAGCCACATTGCATCCAACAGTAATTTATTATAAAGAAAATAATGTCCTCAAATGTGATTCAATATGTTTCATCTCAGATAATTTACTGCATGATGTTGATATGGTTTATCATGTGATGAAGCTACAATTGAACATATTATAAGCAATATTTCTCATCAAATAGAAAGTATTCATTACTTTTCAGATGGGTGTGCTGGCCAGTACAAGAACTGCAAACACTTCGTAAATATATGCTACCATGAACAAGATGAAATCATAGGAATTAATTTTTATTACATATCCAAGGAGTCAAACATGATAATTCGAAGTGAAATGGAGAAAAGATATACAACTGCAAAAACGGTTACCAGGCACTCATAGCTATCACAATTTTGTTCCAATAAGTAACACAAAAATTGGAACTAAAATTGTTTCTGAACAATTGGAGTATTCATTTGTTTTTAATTTTCAAACTGATGAGAATATTAAAGAATTCTTGTCTAATATAAGCATTGGTGTGTTTGTATGTTTGATATATGATAACAATCCATGGATCGGACTAGTTGAGGAAATTGATGTTGAAAATAAAGACTTTCAAGTTAGTTTCATGCATCCATGTTACCCTTCAAGGTCATATTGTTGGCCTTCTAGAGATGATGTTTGCTGGGTTCCATCAACAAACTCATTGCTAACGATTAATATTCCAACAACTGTTACAGGAAGACAATACAAAATCAGTGAAATTGATCACCAGCATTAAAGATAGCTGGGCAAACTTCAAACCAGAGAACTAATTTGTTATCTGTCAAAGATTTTTATTTCTTATTTTTTTTAAATGTCAATGATTGTTAATTCTTATTACCTTTTAGTTTTAATTTTTCTTATTGTAATTTAATTATTTCCATGGTTTTAGTGTGATTTTAATATTTTTTTGATTTATTATTGTAAGACTTTAAATGCAAATAAATTTGATTTAAAAAAGAAAACCCTTCCAGATTTTTTGTATTATAGAGTTTGTTACATATAGAACATTGAGAAAAAATTTCATAATCATATCATTTAGGCATCTTGAGATAAACTTTTTTTTGTACGGGGCATCAAAAATCTTGCAAAAAGTGTTACACCATTTTGAAATTGAATATTTATATAGAAGCTTACATTTTTTAATGTTTTAGTCATGATTTTTGAGTTCCTCACCCTAAAAAGTAGTTAGGTAGAAATTTTCTTCACTATTGAACAAGTATTTCATAAGTTAAAGCTAATTGTGTGGTGCAATAAGCTTAAAAATAAATGGCGCTGAAAAAAAAAGTCAAAAAAGAGATTGGGACTGAGTATCAATATCTCTGAAACCGTAAGAAGTCTGATACTATAATTTGGAGTGAAGTTTTCTTTCATTAAGTTAAGCTTTTACTCCAAAAATCAGCAAAATCCAAGATGGTATGGTGCGGAAAATTTTTTTTTTTAATTGATTTGACACGGAATGACCCTAAAAGCGCTTTTGCAACTCTGCTACCATATGGAAGGTCCTCATGTAATGGAGTTGCGGAGTAGCAGACTGAGTCGTGCAACTGCCCAGCTCTGGTGTAAAAGTAAGGTTTTTAGCTTTTATAATTCTAAGTTTTTAATTTGTTTGTTTAATTTGTTTTTAATGTGTTTTACATTTCTAAATTGATAATCTGTTATGGAAGTTATTTTGCATAGGAAATGATGTTGTTAAATATTTTGGTAATTATTGATAGGTAAATTCATTTATATACAATTTAATAAACAAACAGTTATTTTTTTCTGTGATGCTGTTGTCAATGTTAATTTTTAGTAGTCCAATTACTAACCTTGATTAGTAATTGGACTTTGATAATTGATTTATCATCTCAACAATTGCAACATACAGCTAAAACCTTGTCAAACATCTTTCTTATCTATTTTATCGACATCTAAAGAATTTTGCATTTTAGACTCATTTTTCTTCAATAAAAGTTTAATTAGATTAATGTACTTAATAACTTTATTGTTTCGTATTATGTTAAAAGTTTATTTACAACCTATTTTTTTCTTTAAAGATAAACTTGCTAAAATGCTTTTCAAAATCTCAGTTAAAATTACTTAGACTCTATACAAAATTAAAAACTAAAAAAATTGTTCATAAATATTGTTTTAATCAAACTACTTATTTGTATACTGGTATTGTGTTGAAAATTCAAACTATTTTTGATTATTAATCTTGCTGTTTACTTTTACTGTAACTATTGAGATTAAAAAATAAATTTTCCAAAAAATAAAAAATAATTAAGTCAAGCTGTCTCACTCCACCACATAATGTGGGGTCACCTGAGACATTTTTTTTTTCATTCTATTTTTTCTGTTTTTGTTGCCCTCGAATCTGCAATATGTATATATATATATATATATATATATATATATATATATATATATATATATATATATATATATATATATATATATATATATATATATATATATATATATATATATATATATATATATAAACAATTTAAAATGTATTCTACAAAAAGAGTGCTCAATGTTCTTAAAAGAACAGAGCAATTACAAATTGATCTGTTCTTTTAAGTGTGCCATTTCTGAAATTTCAGAAATGCCATTTCTGATGAGTCTTTATTGATGAAACACAGTATTAAATGAGAAAAAATTTTGCCAAGTGATTTTCTACTAATTATATATATATATATATATATATATATATATATATATATATATATATATATATATATATATATATATATATATATATATATATATATATATATATATATATATATATATATATATATATATATATATACACACACACACTGAAGAAAATACACTGAAAAAAATAACTAATTTTTTATTTTTTTGTGAGAATAATCATGGCTGGCGTACTAAAACATACAATTATAAATGAAAATATTATTCAGCATAATAACAAAAATTATTAATAAAAATAAAAAATGTGGTTTTTTGTATGTCTTTGTTAAAACTAATTTAATAAAAAAAGTATAAGGAGAACTTGAAAAGTAACATAAGGTGAGCGTTTCGTTAACATGTTAGTTGTAAATAAATAGATTTGCTGTTGTTTAAAAAAAAAAAAAATTAAAACATTAGCAAGTGTGGTTAGTTTTTTATGATATTTTAGGAAGCAATAAATAAACTAAATATTTTACTGCGCCTAATTTCATTTATTTTTATGTAGCTATAAATTCATTATTTATTTGTTCTATATTTAAGGTGAAATTGAGTATGATGGAAATTTATAATGAACAGGTATGTTTTTAAATATTATACTTATATGTATTTTTAAATGGATATAACTTTATGTATGTATATATACTTATAATTGACTTTACATGAAGCAAAATTGCTTAGAAACCATATTTTACAAATAAATATATATAAAGTTGAAACAATTTTAAAATATTTATGTGGTTCTGTTCTCTTTGTTAATTGTATTGCATACAATAAACAAATTTTTTTTTTGTGAGATATTGAGATTAAGCATTAGGAAAAAAAATTCCTTTATTTGAAGATTTATTCCAAATACCATTATGGGGCTAACAATTTATAAAAAAAACCTATTAAAATTATATTTAAGTAATGTTTATGCTCTCTTTTATTTCCTGTCAGATTTAAAAAGCAACAATCTAATACAAACTAATAGTAATATCAAAAAAATCATACAAAACTTTTTTTTCACTTTATCAAATTATTTTATTAAACTATTTTGACTTCATATTTATCACTTTAATTTTATTATATTACAAAAATAAAGCTTTTATCAATAGATGGAGTTTCACAAAATTACTGAGTTTAAAATTTTTCTAAATTATATATCCAGCAATCAAGAGGAAGATGACACCAAATTAATTTCAATAGATTTGATGCAGTTCAAGATGATCTTGAAATTAAAACTCAGACCTCCCTTAGTAGACACTCAAAACATAGTAAAAACATTATCATAAGTGTTATTACAAAACATTATCATAAATGTTATTGTTATTATAAATGCATAAAAGAATTGTTTAAACATTTCTGAAAATCACAAGTATGTATTTGTTACTTAAAAGACATAATTAACTTGAGTACTGTACACAAAAATTGATAATATTGTAATTCAATATTTTTTGTGTGAATGTGAACTTCCTAGTTAAATGCAAATTCATGGTGCTCTGTAATAATGTTTTTTCTGTAAAAACTCATACCTATATTATGTGGTCAATATTTGTACATTTAAATGTGTTTTAGTTGGTGATTTATTGTAACATTTAAAATAATATTCAATAAACATTTATTTATTCTATGAAATATTGCTTCTTAAGCATTTAAAATAGTGTTTAATAGTTATAGTATTTGTTAAGAAAACAATTTAACTAAATTGTCCTTTTTAAATCTATTTACATTTTTACTTGTTTCCCTGTGTAATCATTTCTTTGTATATTTATCAATATATAAGCAATATCTGATATATATATGGCTTTATATTTATGATCTTTATATAAAATAACAGTTATATCTGAAAGTTATAGTTAATATGAAAACTCAAGTTTTGAGTTTCCATATTAACTTTAGTTTGATTCAAATATTAATTTCTTTTAAAATTAACTTCTGCAGACATATACTCAATTTAAATAAATTTATAAAAAAGTTTATAAAGTTTTTTTGCTCCACATTCTAACCAATACTCAATATATGTACTGAAGCCCATTTTACCATTGTTCTTATCCTTATTTCAGTAGGATACATTAGTATATCAGTATTTCATGTAGACTTAAGTATGCAGTATCTGACCATAAAAAATTATAATATTTAATTTATTTAAAAAAAAAATTTAGGTTCGGGATTTACTTAATGCCTCCACTTTGACCATAAAGGGTGGAATGAAAGTTAGACAGGATCCAAAACAAGGCTTTTATGGTAAGAATGTGTAGTGTTTTAACGTTTACCTAATAATAAAATAAAATTTATTTTTCCTTATATAAAAAATATTGATTTCTTAAAACTTTTGAATCAAGATATTTCATAATTTTTACTGCATCGGTTAATTTATTTTCTGCGCTCTGTTTAAATTCTATTTAAACAGAACGCAGAAAATAACATTCTGTTTTGTTTGTTTAGTTGTTTTCTTATACATACAGTCCCCAATCAAGTTATTAGCCCACTTTGATATTTTTTGTATTTTTTATTTTCTTAGAAGTAAAATTTATATTTTTATAAAAACACAGACTAAAACTTTATATATAAATAAAGTATAATTATTTCCTAACATAAGATACATTAATAACAATAAGAATATGTTTATTTACATGTATTTTTAATATTTTGTTGATCCTCCCTTATTTTTTATAACTGCACAAAGTCAGTTTAGCATGCTATAAATGCAATTTAAAGCCATTTCTTTCAAATGTGCATTATAGTTTCAAATCCAAATAACTTTTTCAATCAATTGGGTCCTATTTGTGACCTTTTCTAGAAAAATTTCTCTCTTTAATTGCTTCCATACATTTTCTATAGGGTTTAGATTTGGGGAGTTCCCTGGCCAATCTAAAAGTGGAACATTTAGAGATGCTAATAATTTCTTAATTGGTTTTGCTGTGTGGCATGGTGCTCCATCTTGCATAAATATTTTCTTCTTATTTGGAAACCACTTCTCCAATTGAGGTAAAAGACGGATTTTAATGACCTTTTTGTATTGGTCCTATTTTAATATTCCATCCACAATGTACAGTTGACCAAGGTCTTTTCTACTAATAACCAACCAAAACATGACTTTAGGAGGTTGTTTAATTGTCTAAATTATACAATCTTCATAAAATTTTTCATTAGAAGCCCTTTTAACATATTGACCTTTTTGAGTCATATGGTAGAGTCATTGTTAAAGCATACCTGGAGAAAATAAAATAAAAACAATCACTAAATACCAACACTGGAATATTAGGGGGAAAAAAATATTTTTGTGTTATAATGACTTGTCAATTTCCTGTCATCAACTGTGAAAAAACTGTACTTTTTTGCCCAATCCCTTTTTTTCTCTGAAAATTGTTTAGTTTTTCTAGCCTTCTACTTCTAATGCCTAATCCATTCAAACTTAGTCAAACAGTGATTGTTGCTAAGTTTAGTCTCATTTAACTTGCTAGTAAATGCTGAGCAAATCTTTTTTTTTTTTCACTATTTTCACTAGCTTTCTCTCATTCCTTGATTTTATTTTCTTTTTTCGACCACTCTTGCCATGCCTCTGAATATCTAATGGGAGTCCATTTTTCAATTTGTCTTTGATTCTATTTACAGAGTGTCTTCTCACATTTTCTTAATATTTTACTAATTGAGTAATGCTTATCTTTCAGAAGATCTAGAATAATTCCCTTTTTTTCCGAACTAATGTCTTCTTTTTCCTCATTTTGTTATTTAGAACTTTTAGGCAATTTTTTTAGTAAAAAGTTATTTTCAAGCAGGTAAAAATTGCTTTGTATAGAAAATATTAAAGCAAAGTATACAAAATGTGTAAGTATTGTTTAAAAATGGTTTAAAGTGTATAAATCTTATGTAATTAAATCACAATATTAACAAAAAAAAAATACTGCACTTGAAGAAAACATAGTAAAACAGCACGGTGGACAAAACACAAATGTCATGAATTAAACAAATGTCATTTGCTCCCCTGAAAATGTTGACACCCTGAAATTAATTTTATATTGCTAATAGCCTAAAAGTGTTAAGTTATAAATCAAAAAACATAAATTAGCAAAAAAAGACATGGCAAACCAGTTTTAATTTTAAACCAGTAAATAGTCGAAATTCTACAAAGTTTATAAAGCGGGCTAATAACTTGATCAGTGACTGTATTTATATATATATATATATATATATATATATATATATATATATATATATATATATATATATATATATATATATATATATATATATATATATATATACTTTGCATACAATGTACATAATGCACACTTCTGTACTAATGTACTCTTTTGAATGTACTCTGGAAAGAATAAATTACATTACACTCTTGTATATTTTTGCATTTAAACATATGTTTTCATTTATTCATAATAGCTAAACTGAAAGAAATTACTTCTCTGCGGTGCATTCATGTACCTCATACATGAATACGCAGTGCAAAAGTACAATTGGTTGATTTCCAGTTTTGTTAATTACTAGTATTTATTTAATATTAACAGGAAGAACGAGAGCTTCTAAAATTACTAGATTAAATTTGGATAAAAAAGTGCCTACTATTAGATATATCCTGAGGAAGGTTCTTTTAATACAAGAATATTTGCACATTGAAAAAGATATTGACAAGTATGTAATGAAAAGTCACATTTAAAGATTGCAGAAAAATTGTTTATATTTACTTGTATTCACCAAACCTTTGATTGTTTGTTTTATTTTTAAGGAGATTTCTGTAACAGATTTTAGTGTACAATTAGCAGACTTGGTTCTTCAACAATTAAAAGTCTAATATATTTTTCCTTAGTTTCTACTAATGTACTTTGTTGTATTTAATATGATCAATGGTGATCCTTTTGAAGTATAAAACACAAAATCACACCATGTTTGAGTTGTCAATCCAAATTGTGTTTGAGTCTGATTGTAATAGCTATAGTCCTTTTTTATTAAATTTTTATTACTAGATTTATCAAATGCTAATTTATTTATGGTTTGTTTTGCTATTAAACATACATCTTTTGGGTCAAGATTACTGTATTCTTCACTACACATAATTTCCTATATTTCATAATCATTATCACATTAAACTTTTCTATCAGGTGAAGTAGACAAAACAATATTTTTTTCATCAAGAACCAAACCACAGGGTTTTACTATTGTTTTATAACCGAAGCATAAAGTTTTCATTATACTTTAATGCTAAAAACAGGAAAGTTTATATGAAATAATATTGTTTTTTTTTTGTCACCATGATATGGTATGTCAAACTTTTAAATTCTTTTGCAGATTTATTCTCTAGTTTGTGAAAAAAAGATGCAATGAACCAATTCCTATTAGTCCAAGGATTTTAAATTTCCATTTTTCTCCCTTGTTTCTTTTTCAGTTTAAACTGCGATTTTGTTTAATAATTTCATATTTTCTAATATTTTTATTTTTTTGAGTGCTAAATATTTTTGCAATATAATGAGTTATTAAATCATCTGTTACATTAAATGGGAATGTGGGGTACTCAATGTATTGAACACTGTCTAAATTTTTTGAAGATCCTGGTAAATTGCTGTAATCATTATAAATTGGTGGAACTAAAGCACATTGGTAGCTTAATACAGACCCAAAAGGTACACTTCCTAAGCTCATTTTGATTGTTCCATTATTTGATTGATTTAAATTGGTTAACATATGGACTTTAACATCACTTTATAAAAGGTTGTTGTAAGTTTATTTTATTTATTTTTTTCTCTATCAGTTTGTCTGTTCTATCATCGTTCTAGCATCGTACAATGTCGTTTTGAATGTAGTGAATGGAGAACCTTTTTTTCTGGACAAGGTTTTTTTTTTTTTTTTTATGGGTAGTGATATGATTTTTAAATCACTTATTGGCATTTTATAGAATCTTTTACTACTTTATGGTATTGACCATGCACAAGTTCTTGATGTACAAGCTTGAATATTTGGAACAATTTTTATTTTTTCTATCACCCATTTTGCAATAAGTTTCATCATTGCAAATGCATGCACACAATTTCCTGTTTTTCCTGCTGGGCATTGAAAGAATCATACTTTACTGATGCATTTGATTTATTAATAGCAGTCATTTATTAAAATCAACTTTTTTCATGCTAGCTGCATACTCCTTTTACATGCACATACTCTTTTGGCTGCTTTTAGCTGTACATACTCCTTTTACACAAAGTTGTTCAACAATTTGTTTTTAGTGAATAGAGGATAGATCAAGGTATTGCTCTTCAAGAAACTGTTACCCCCGAGGTAAATGTTTTTTAACTTTTGTAGATTAAAAGAAGAATTGAACATTTATATGTAAAGCATATGCATCAATTTTTCAGCTGAAAATGCATGAAGTCCCTCTAGAGACCTCCATTTTTCGAATTCATACTTAACGCCTCACATTTTAACTTCTCAGGCAACAGGAAAAGTTTCTTTATTTTGTATTTTTAGTTTTTTACCCATCAAACATGTCTTTTTTGATAGACATTTTTACTCAAGAGTTAGATCACAAATAATAGAATTCATTCCATGATGAAAATATTGTAACACTTTAATTTGAGAGTTTCTTAAAGTTACTACTCTTTAAAATGAATTGCCACAGTAAAGAAGCCATCTTTTTAAATGATAATTAGTATACAATTAAATTTTTTCTATATCAACTTTGACAGTTGGATGGTCTATATCATCTTCTTGTAAAGCAATTAATTCTGGATCTTAAAAAAAAAATTTCAAATCTTCAAAATAAGTTAGCTACACCACATAGAATTTACTAAGCTTTGTAGGTAAAGTAAACTTTGGCTAGATTTTTGACAACATACTTTACTTCGAATTTTAAATAAAAATTATAAAAATAATAACAAATTTATTTCCCGTGAAAAATTTCATTTTTGTTTGAAAATAATGAAATTCTTCTTTTAAAGCAACAAATAAAGCTCAAGGTTAAAAGAAATAGATAAGCTTAAGGCTATTTAAATTTATTGATTGATTGATTTAAAGCTTTACTTAAGCAATCAAATATTTTTTTTGTTTGCATTAACAGTACAACCTAAACCTCGTTTTGGTACACAGACGTTTATTGATGAAATCTATACTAAAATAAATAGGATTATAATATAATAATATAATAAAAAGTTTTATGAATAAATTTATTTTTAAATTGAAATGTTTAATCAAACTTTAATAGATAATTGCTCTAAATTGTAAAAGTGATATTCTAAAAATATTTTAAAAGTTCCAATTCCTTTTTTTTTTCTTCTTGCAAATGTTATTTCTTGCATGAGTGCAGGTCAAGTCAGGTGTATGGTCTTCATGATCACCCTGCTACTGGTAACATGTCTATAGTAATATATACAGGCAATTCCATAACGCAAAATGAAAAAGTAGTCAAATTTAATTCTTTTTTCTTCAACTTTTAGCGAATGAGTATTGATGTAGACACATAAAAGTTTATTTAAAATATACCTTTAGCACTAAAATTAATTTATTTAAGTCATTTTTATGCTACCAAAAGTTACGGTTTTTCTCATTGTCACATGATAAAAAAGGTATCATTGTAAAATGTTATTATAACCATGAATTTATTTGCATAATCGGAGTTAAATTAGCGTGAAAATGGAGCTAACATGTTCAAATTGTTGTTGGTCAGATTTCATACTTTATAAAATATATTCTAAGAAAATAACAAATGAACTTTTGCAATTTTTATATAACATAAGTTAACAAAAACATGATATAGTTTCATTTGTTATGAAATTTAGTTAAAAAGTTTTTTAATAATATATGCAAAAGAATATTAAGTGTAACATTTTTGCATTTGAAGTTTTGAATAACAATGCTTAGTTAGGGCACAATTTTATTTTAAATTTAAAAACTTAAGTACAAACATTTTCTTAAGTTCCGGCGCTTTTCGTTAACAAAATGAATTATGTCATTAATTATTATTTCGTTGACTAAGTTTTAACTGGAACTTTTTATATTTAGAAAAAAAATCTTTAATTTTTTTTAATGATAATTAAAATTATTTATATTATTGCTTTTTTATTTGTTTATGTATTCTTACTTTATTTGACATAAATACACATAAATAAATAAAAATAAGAATTATTTAAATATTTGTATTTAGACAATAAAAATAAAAAAAATTAATTTGCTATTCTCCTAACATAAAAAAATCAGTTAGAACCTTATTTATCTTTGTTTTAGTAAAACAAATCGTTTGTAAATGCTATTATGAGTCATCCATAAAGCATGTTACCCTATATTTATCAATTTTTAACCCCTTCCCTCCTGTCACAAACGATCACTTATAGCTGAATCCCTCTCCCTTTTAAACTGTGATAGCAGTTTTTTCTTCAAAAATACTTAAATTTCAAAACTTCAATTTACAAAAATACTTAAATTTCAAAACTTTAAAAATACTTAAAAAGATTTAAATGTAAATATTTTGCAGCATTTTAAAAATTCAACCTAATGAAAACAAGGCAATACGCATAAACGTAAGAAGTGTAAGTAAAAACTTCAACAAACCAAAGATTTTCATATTTAGACGACTCAAATTAGTATTAAAAAGTTATAATACTAAAACACTTTTTCAAAGTTGCTCTTGGTCTTGCAAAAAAACTGTTTTCGATTTGATAACTTTTATAAATGTTATGAAAAATCACTCAGGAAGATTGCCACCAGTTTTTAAAAAATTTCTTTGTTAATCATTTTTAATGAATGAGTTCAAATTGTTTTGTTATGTAACTCTAACTCAAAATAATAGAAGTAAAATTCCGCGATAATAATCGCAAGGTAACGTAAGTGATGTAACGTAAGTTAGATACATAGTATCAAAAAAAACAGTTTTTTTTCCTTTCCCGGTCACCCATAATAAAATTTTATATTTTTTTAAAATTGGTATAAAATTCATAACATCTTGTGAAAGTTTCTAATACAAACCGCTTTACTGATTCGCAGAAATCTGACCTTGAAGCATTTTTTTACTTTTTGATGCATTTTTTTTTACCTTATTTAACATAAGTTAAGTGGCATTTTTAGTAATAAGTTCACCCTTATTCAGCCAGACTCAAAATTTTTTAGCTTATTTTATTCTTTAAACTAACAGCTTTTATACAAAGTAGCTAAAAGTTTAATTAACTGTTTAAATAGGCAAAAATTTGATAAAGTTGTTGCACGTGTAGCGTAAGTTAAAAATGGAATTGCCCATATATATATATATATATATATATATATATATATATATATATATATATATATATATATATATATATATATATATATATATATATATATATATATATATATATATATATATATATATATATATACATATATATATATATATATATATACATATATATATATATACATATATATATATATATACATATATATATATATATATATATATATATATATATATATATATATATATATATATATATATATATATATATATATATATATATATATATATATATATATATATACATATATATATATATATATATATATACATATATATATATATACATATATATATATATATACATATATATATATATATATATATATATATATATATATATATATATATATATATATATATATATATATATATATATATATATATATATACATATATATATATATATATATATATATATATATATATATATATATATATATATATATATATATACATATACATATATATATTTTTTGTGTGTCTTTTATATAATTGGAGATGCCTTAGTTACTGTTTTAGCTCACCTGTAATCTACTTTATATGTATGTTTGTGTTGTTTCTAAATCTCTGGGTGGTGTTGACTCACTCGTAAGTTGCTCTCTGTACGTTTGTGTTCTATCTGTTTATGTTTATATGTATGTGTGTGTTCTGTCTGAACTTTTGGCACAGCGTTTACTCACTCAGAAGTTACTTTATGTATGTATATGCTCTATTTAAATGTTTAAATGTTCTGTTTAAATGTTTAAATCTGTTTTGACACAGTGTGAACTCATTAGCTAACTAGACACATCAATTATAAAACCTACACTCACCCTTATCTCTTGTATTTTGTTAGATGTAATATTTTTCCGAATGCATTTCCAAAATATCATGCTTGATGTTTTAAGGTACTGTTTGCGGGAAGAAGCTCCTTTTAATTACTCCAGATCAGGTTCAAGATCATTATGATTACCCTGCTACTGGTATTATGTAACCCAGTACTACCTGCCCCATGCCCTGCTGCCTTGTAGAGTGTGCTTTTTTAGCCAAAGGGTAGAGATATTGTTTCAATAAAAATATTCATCTTGGGCAGATATTAACTGCATCTAGCTAAAATTACCCTGCCTTGGAGCTCTTGGTTGAGTAAAGGCTAGAGATGGTCCAATAGTCACATGCTTGGCCCGGGGGTATACATATGCATCAATTCATCTATTTATGTCTTGTCTCTGATCCTAGCTTGTGTTCAGATTCTTCTTTTTGTCCCTTAGATGGTTCTAACCATGTAATGATCTCTTTAAATCTTTCATCTCATACTTTCTTTTCAAATTCACCTTATCATTGCACTACTTACTACTACCCTAAAGCTGACAGATTCTTTTTGTGATTTTCTTTGTGACAGTCCTTGGGCTAATGTCTTTTTCTTCTCAGCTAAAAAATGCATCTCCTACGTTACCTTCTGGATTCAGGCAGCAAAGGAAGCTTTTATTCCTTCTTGCTGATTCCAAGTCAAGCCCAGCACTCAAAATAGTTAATCAATGGTTGCCAAGATTGATCGGCTGAAATAAAAAAAATTAAAAACCAGATGATCAAATCATTTTTTAGACGATCAGTTTTTTATTAAATTTTATTAAAATTTAAAATGCATTTTTTTTTTTACCTCACATAATCAAATTGCTTTAAAATAAATTTGTTTAAAACTTAAATAAATGTTTGTTTTTCCATATTTCAAATGTTTTTTCTTGAGTATAAATAAAACATTGTTGTTTATTTTAATTATTTTGTTTAGAATTAAAATTTTTTAAGTTTTTTAATTTTAATTATTTTATTTAGAAAATAAGTAAAATGTTTGTTTTGCCAATTTTATTTTATTTAGAATTTAAATAGGTTGATTGTTATTAAATTAAAATGAAATAAATTTAAAATTATTTTTAAAAATATAAAAAAATATAACTCATTTTAATATAATTTTGATGTTAATTTAATATTTTTAACTTTCTGTATTTCAAATGTCTTTCTATTAATTATTATTGAAGTTTGACGAGCAAATATTGCTGATCAAATTTGATCAGCAAATTTTTGCTCGTCAAACTTCAATACTTTGGCCAGATTTAATTTTAGGTGATCAAAATATCAATTTTTTAAAAAGTAGCCGATCACTGATCGTTGATCGGCCACTATTTCAAGCGCTGCAAGCCTCATTCCACTCCATGGTTTTCACCCTCTTGCACAAGAGGGTGAAAACTGTATCTAATCATAATCATTTTTTTCATTTTTTTCAAAAGAACAATTCTCTTGAGAACAAACAAGAGAATTGAGATTGCAAGAAATTAATGTAAAAAGGTGCTGTCAGATGCGAAGCTCTATTATTCTCAGTTCATTAAATCTCGTATCTTCAATCTTATCTCAGAAGTTAGGCTCTAGAGACTTTTGGAAAATCTTCAACAGTTTTGTTAACAAAGGAAAGTCTAACATTCCATCTCTCATTCATGGGACTGATCTTATTACCTCTCCCAAGGATATGGCTAAACTATTTGCAAAGAACTTTTCTTCTAATTTAACTCTGGAATCTTATGGCCATTCTCTTCCTCCCATTCCAACTAAATAGATTAACCCATTGTTAGACATTCAAATAACTCCAGCTTCCGTTGCTAAAGTCATATCTCGAATAAACTCTTCTATGGCTTATGGTCCAGACAACATTCCTGTCACAGTCAACAAATATGTTCTCTAGAACTGTTTTTAATTTTCTCTAAACTATTTAATAAGTGCTTGACTGAGTTTGGCAAGATTCCATTTTTCCAAGCAGGAAAACTTGTTTTCCTGCATGGAAAACTTGTTTTCCTGCATGGAAAACTTGTTTTCCTGCATGGAAAACGGCAACTGTTGTTCTGATTTTCAAAAACTCCAATGAACATTCTGACCCCTCTAATTACACAATGTTACAAAAAAAAAATTTTCTGTTTATCAAAATTTTTTGATGTTTCTTATTTAATTTGAGTATGCTGATTCTGAATATGACATTGGTTTTTTTATTGCATCAACCCTTTAATAATAAAACCAAAAATTCAATTAAACATATAATTTATATTAATCATATTGCATGAAATATAACTTTAGTCAACATATAACATTAACTAGTTCAAAAATGTTATGTTATGTTACAAAATGTCATGTTACATCACGTTACATACTTATACTACATAATGTTACATTATGTTCTAATGTAATTGTCTGTAAATGTCTCTCAAAATCTCAAAAAACACTAGAGGTGAACAGTAGAACATGGTTTTTTTAATTTATTTTGTTGTCATCACGTATCAAACACCAGATGTAGTCACCCATCATAGCTGCATCCCATCTGCCCTGATTTCTTTTCTCCATTGCATGGATATCCTGATAAAAATGTTCTCCATGCTCTTCACTCACATCACCCAAATTTGGTCTGAAAAATTCTAAGTGTGAATGCAGGTAATGCAGCTTTATTGACATTCTGCATTTGGTATCTGTATACCGTACAATAAAGTTTTCCACTGGCTCTTTGTAGTTATTACTCTTAATGTTGCCTAAAAAACTATGAGCAACATGTCTAAACGCAATTCATGCTTCTTTTTCAACAGCAGACATTTTGTCCTCCAGCTCCTTACATGCCAACATAACTTTAATCTGCAGACCAATGAATACACCTGCTAAAATTTTTGCATGTGACACCTTTGGAAACATCTGCCGAATATGCTAGAACGCTGCACTAGCTGGGTTTAATGCTTTGACAGATTGTTTGACAAGACCTAGTTTAATGTGAAGGGGTGGTAGTAAGATCTTCTCAACAGGTATCAGGGATTGATTAATTATATTGTGCAAACCAGGCTGTAAATGTTCTCTCACTGGCCACTCACATCTTGTGATGTGCTGGTTCGCAGCCCTGCTATCCCATAAACAAAGAAAACATGAGTATTTTGTGTATCCTCCTTGTAGACCGAGAAGGAATGCTAGCATCTTAAAGTCTCCATATACATCCCATTTGTAATTGAAATTGGTTTCCGTTTTGGAGCAAAACTACCTTTAGACTTCTTGTTGAACTGTCAATGAATAACCTCCACTCTTTAGGATTGTGAACAACGCCAATGTGATCGAAAAGACCACGAACATTATGACAGTAGCACAGTGATTCTGATACTACATAAAAGGATGCAAATGTTTCATGTCTTTTTTGGTATTTCGAGGTTCTGCAGCCTGAATCTAATAAATTCCATTTGTTCAAACGTGATGCCAGAAGTTCTGCATTTGATTTAGTGAGACCTAAATCTCATACTAAGTTATCAAGTTCTTGTTGGTTTAGGAAATGAGGTGAATCATTCGGTTCGCTGAAATCACAGTCACGAAGTTCATCCAGTGTGTCTACATCAGAATGTTATGCAGTTATTTCTGATTGAGGTCGGTTAGGAATAGGCAATTCATCACTGTGTAAAACTGGTCCAATAGAAGAGGGAATACTTGGATAAACTAGAGTCAGCCTATCCTTCGGCTTTTTATACTTTGAAATGACAACCATACAGAAATAACAGTCATCATGATGGTTTTTCGGTTCTCTCCATATTCCCAGAATCGCAAAGGGCATTGACTTTCGGATTCCAAGAAGCCATCCTTCCAGAGTTGATCTGCAGCTGCTACAACTGTAGTGTGGTGCTCACGATTTGTCCTGATCTCCCATAGCCATGCCAAAATAGGCATGATATGCAATAAAGAATTTTGTACTACTGACAATCTTATGTTTAGTTTGTGTTGGACTAATATAGTAACCACAAACATAACAGAATGGTCAGGGCAAAGTTTGCAGGATCTACTAGACATATTCATCACTTCATATAACAGTTGTAATTAGTTAAACTAAAAATAAACAAAATAATATAGTTAACTCATTGTCTCAGTAGCATTTGTTTAAAAAATCGTAAAAATGTGCTAATATTTATTTAAAAAAATGCTTTAAATCAACATAAATAAATATAAACAATACCAAAGGAAGTGACAATTGAATACCTAAAAAACTATAATCAGGAAACGTAATATTAAAAGTGGGATTATAGAAAAAAGATGCAAAATATACTTAGCCACTGACAGTGGCTTGCCGGAGAGAAAAAAAAATCCACGAGCCACTGTCAGTGGCTCAGCGGAGAGAATGAGTTAAAATCAGCATATATAAATATATAATGTTATAAATGCATTACACATATATGAAAACTCCAAAATATACTTTTATGCTTTTTCTCAGGAAATCTTGATGATAGAGCAAAACCAATGGTACCACTGAAATCAACATACCAAAATTATGTAAAAAACATTAAAAAATTAACATAGACAAAAATGTTGTTACATTGTGTTATCATTCAATCAGTCTTCTTTATTTTTAGTAACTTCTGGGGTACCTCAAGGTTCTATCCTTGGTCCTGTTTTTTTTTTCTTATCTACATTAATGATCTTCCCGATAACCTTACATCTTAAGTAGCTCTTTTTGCTGATGGCTCAACTTTATACTTCTTTCAATTGCTTAGAGCAGGCAGCTAATCTTGAATCTGATCTCACTTCTGTAACAGATTGGGGCTCACAGTGGCTTGTAAATTTTAACTCAATTATCACAGTACTGTTGACATTCCTAGAATAATGAATGGCAACCCTCTCACTGAGTCATCGTCTTTACATCTTCTTGGATTATCATTAACTACTGACCTTTCATGGAAACTAAATATATAATTGATTGCTAAATTAGCATCTGATAAGGATGCTTCTCTTTATTGTGCTCGCCATTTTCTCTCTCCTGATTCCATTCTTTACTTCTACAAATCTCTTATTCATCCCTGTATGGAATACTGTTGTAATATTTGGGCTGGTTTTTCTAATGATGGTCTTTCTTTTCTAGACAAGGTCCAAATACCCATTGTAAACATAGTTGGACCTGCTCTATCTGCTAAGCTTGAGCCTTTTTCCCATTGTCATAAAGTTGCATCTCTTTCTTTTTTCTACAAATACTTTCTCTTTTCTATAAGTCATGGTCGCTGCTCAAAGGAGCTATCATGTCTACTTTCATCAACTAAAACTCATTCTTGCTTGACTCGTCATTCACCAGTCTCATAATTTCACTGCATCTGTCCCTGCATGCACCAAAAACTTTTGTCTAGTTTTTTTCCCTGCACCTTAATTCTTTGGAACTCTCTCCCATCTTCATGTTTTCCTGACTCATACAACCTTCAAATTTTCAAATCTTCTGTCAACTGTTTCCTTGCTCTGTAACTCTATTCTTTTTTTTTTCTTTCTAGTAGTTCCCAATGTTTAAAAAACAAATCTGACATTTAGCAATGTTTATAAGCAGACCAAAACAGAGCATAAGATGTTTTTCCGCTTTCACATAATAGAAAACCCTTGCCATGGAAATAACTTTTTACCTAATTTGTTTATGTGTGAAGCCTGTAGATAAAATATTATGCACTAGTGATGTATTGATTGCGCATTTTGGATGATGCTGATACCAATACCGATTGACAAAAAAACAGTCCATGCTGAAACCGATTAATTAACCAATTAAAAGAATAATTAATAATATAAAACTAAATATAAAAATTATAGGTCAGGATCAAGATCATGATCACCCAGCTACTGGCAACAAGTAATCAAGTATAACCTGGAAGATGTCTTGCTGCCTTGTAACTCTGACTTAAAATATCCCCTGCCTTGGGTTACTTGGTTGAGTTTAGGTTAAAAAGAGTGTCTTGATATAAATACTTGTCTTGAACAGATGTTAATATCTGACTACTACCTTGTAGAAAACTTCTTGGGCAAAAGTTTTAGGGTTAAACAGAAAATTTTTGTAGGCCAGCTTTACACTCCTTTTTCATCAATAGGCTGGCATAGATTTAAACCTGATTTACATTGTTTCCTATCTTGGATAATGAACACTAGATCATCTTCACTCCTGTGTTGTTTCACATCAATAATAATCTTTCCAATAATCTTACCTCTAAAGACTATTTGCTACATGAGACAACCGTATACTTTAATCAAAAATTCGAAAATTTAGAAAAAGCAGCCAATCTTGAGTGTGATTTCTCTTCTAAAACAGCTGGTGCTTCCAATTTCTTTTCAATCTATTCTATAGCTCTATAAATCTCATCCTTATATGGAATACTGTTGTCATATTTAAGCTGGTTCTTCTAATTATGCTTATTCTCCTGTATTGAATATGAATGTAGTTGGACCTGCTCTAGTTCCCAAGCTTGTGCTTCTATCTCATTTTCTATCTCAATTATCACACTTCTTTTAATTTCTTGGCAGACGATGATTGACAAGTTTTAATCAGATGTCAAGAGCCTTTTGAATTTTATTTACATCACTAAATAAATCTTGTTTCATTTTTTTTAATGTTCTATCTAAACAAGAAATATTTCAATGATTGTAAGACAAATTAGCATGAGTTATAAGCTTTGAAAGCATCATTGCTTTTATCATGCAACCGAAATCATCACTTTTTGTTTTGCTTTCAAGCCAAAAACAGTCTCAACCATTTTGTCTATTACTTGACTCAACCATTTTTACATTAGCAATATCTTGAGCAGCCTTCTGAAAACTCTTCACAGCATCTTTTTCTTTTTTTTACAACTACTATCAAGGTCAAGCAATGTCCATCTCTAACATATCTCTTGTTCATACACAAAACTCTTGTTCTACCTAAACTCAATCTGTCCCACAATGCTCAGAAGTGTTTTATAATTATTTTTTACCTCATTTTTTTACCTCAAACACATTACTTCAGAAGTCTTCATGTTTTCCTCACTCATGCAGTTTATGTT
>NC_061162.1:20567116-20642116 GCF_022113875.1 Hydra vulgaris | reverse complement strand
TAAAACTTTCCACAGAATGTTTTTATAACAATTTAAAACAAAAAAAAGGCGGTCTCTCAAAAGATCTGAGAAGTTTTCGAGCGAATTCAAATTGCATCATACCACGTTAGCTTAATAGATTATCAGATATATTTTGTGTTTGGACATTTGAAAGTCTACAATTTTTAGGACCTGACATTAAAGAGGCAATTATGCTTCTTTTTACTCAAAAGAAAAACCAGCATTTTTGCATATAATCCAAAATAAAATCAGGACTATTGGATTTCTGATATGTAGTGAATAAAAAGGTTTTAAACTCCTCAGTTTATCTTTGAGTTGACGGGTTGAGTTACATCCTGTATGACCTTGCATACATTTAAGAAAACAACAAGAAGGTGTATCACATATGAATGCTTCAAGTTAATGATTTAACTTAAATATAAATTTATTTATTCTAATATATATTCATAATTATTTATTCTAATATATTCACATAAATTTATTTATTCTAATAGTAATATTAAGTTTAACATAAATTTATTTATTCTAATAATAATATAAACTTTTACTAATACAGTTTTTTTAAGGATATTTTTAAGACGTTTTAAAAAGGGCTATTTAAAATATTATAATTAAGTAAAAAAAAGAAGTAGTAAAGATGTCAAACAAAGACACAATATTTTACTGATTTTTTTTAAGACGTATAGAAGAGGATTTAGTTTTACGCGAAAAAAAGGATTTAAAAATGATATTAAACGTTTTGAAGATGTCATCTGAAAATAAGACCATTTAAAGACCAAAATTAGATGGTCTTGAAGATGTCTTGTGTTTGCTGGGAAAAAGAATTTAATTTGATAAATTATAAATATTTTATTTTTTGAATATACTATAAATTATATTTAGTTGATGGTTTGACTATGGTTCCAGTCGCAAGTTATAATGATATAAATTCGAAAATTGAGCAAGGAACAAAACAGCGTACAGTTGCTGCAACCCAAATGAATGCAACAAGCAGGTGGCTGCAATGTGTATTTAGAATAAAAATTATTTTTGTCATTTTTATTTAAATTTGTGTTTATATTTTTGAAAAGTTGTCATGATTCCTTGATAAAAAAAAAGTTGAATGAGAAGTGTGGATCTGTATAATAATTCATTTTGTTTTATGAATGAACATCATAAAAAATACATCAAAAAAAAACATTAGGCGTACATCATAAAAAAGTTGTTAAAAAATAATTTGGATATATATATATATATATATGTATATATGTGTATATATATATATATATATATATATATATATATATATATATATATATATATATATATATATATATATATATATATATATATATATATATATATATATATATATATATATATATATATATATGTATATGTATATATATATATATATATATACACACACACATTGTGATTACTACATCTCTATATAATTTAATTTCAGAAACTTTAAAACTAAATTAGAAACTCAATCATGATTTAGCCTCAAAGCATCATTGTAGATTTACTGTGTATATATAGTAAAGATAAATGAAACTCAATATTAATGCAGAATAAAAATTATGCAATAAAAAAATTTACGCAGTTAAGATAATGTTTTATTTATCCAAATAATATGCATTAAATATTTAAATATTTGACCAGAAAAATAATTTTTTTAAAAATAATTTTCTGGTCGCATATTTAATGTGACCAGTTTTTTTTTACACTTTTTTTAATCTCTTGTATATTCATAACTATGGATAGAGATTATGGTGTATATAACACAAGTATATACACCATAATAAGGTTATGGTGTATATACTACAAATTTGCAGGTAACGTAAATTATTTATTAACTCATAGTTTGTCATTTTACTATAATGGTATTTATTTTTTTTAGTCGTGCACACACTATAGTTGCCATCACTTTTTCACAAAAAGGAAAAAATGAGCAAAGTGGACAAAACACTACCAAAACATCGGTCATTAATTTAGTGGATTTAGCTGGAAGGTATCTATTATTAAATGCTATTTTATTCATTTTTAAATCATTTATATATATAAACAAAGTAAATCCCAAACTCGCATTTTGAAGTTCTCAATTCAACATTTAGCGTTGTGTTGAAAATGTGCATTTTTTCCCTCAATATTTTTTGTTGTTTTATCAGTGGTGTATTTCATTGTTTATATTTCAAATCAGAGTTAATAAATATATAATATATATTTATTAGTAAAAGTTAAACTAAATTGTAAAAAGTCTTTTAAAAATAGTTTAGCAAAGGTTTAAAGATAGGTAACAAATTATATGTATATGTATAATTTATATATATATTTACATGTATAATGTTAATATACAGAACTTTACAAAGCTGTAAACATTGTATGCATAATTAAAACAAATATCACCCAAGAAAATTTTCATGAAAACATGATGTTTTCATAAAAATTTTCGTAATGATAATTTATTAAAAATGTTATGACAATGAGAACTTAAAAACTTTTATATTCTTGTTGAATATAAAATTTTTATTGAAAATAAAAAAGTGGAAATTGATTTCCACTTTTCTATTTTCACAACAAACTTTTTTGGTTAAAATTTTTTTTGAAAATTACATTAAATAAAAAAGTTTAAATGAATGCTGATGACATAGCTATTTACACACTAAACAGAAAAATATGTCAAAAAAGATTTAATTTTAATTTAATAAATGGCTAGCAAGTAGAAAAAATTTTTTTTTTCTACTTGCAGTTTATAAATTCTATTCAGTTCTACAAGTAGTTTTTTTTTAAGTCACAAACTTTTCAAATCATACTCTTTGGTTTCTATGGCAACTAAATTATTTGCAGACTTACAAGCAGAACAATCAAGACTAATAGTTTTAACCTGTCAAATATCTTTTATTTTTTTTCATTTTGTGTCAGATCTCTAAAAAATAAAAATATTTTTTCTACTTGCTAGCCATTTAATTTAATTTTTAATTTAATTTCAATACTACTTAATTGTGGTTATAACCCTCTCTCAACTCTATAACTCCGAAACGCGAACCTTAACAAACAAGGCCGCTGCATGGAGAAACAAGTTGAGCACAGTACTACCAGGGATGTGGTGGGGGGTCAAACATGGAACTCTTACTTATGAAGGGAGCACTCTACCACTACACCACTACCACACTTACAAGTAATAAAATAAATATAATAAATATTTGAAATTTTTTTTGATTTTTGAGTTTGATTTTTTAAATAATAATGTTTTTTTAGTTAACTAGCCAAAGTTTTTTTTTTATGTGCACACATAAAGTGAACATAATTACATGATTTTTAATGAGCTTTTAAGATATGTGGTTGGATCCACATCTTTCTTATGGAAAAAGTTACAGCTTCTCTAGCTTAACAACTCTGCTAAAAACAGTACTGTGCTGTATATAATAATTTTGTATTAATTACTGTTATAAATATTTACACAGAAGTGTGCAGCTCCAACTCCAACAGCTCCCTTTACTTTGCAAATATATTACAAAAATGAGTTCTTTAAACAAATTATTTTTGTTTGTTTAAAAAGCGAACGCGCTGATTCTACAGGAGCTACAGGTGATCGTTTAAAGGAAGGTTCTGCAATCAATCAGTCTTTGTCGTGCTTAGGCAATGTCATAAAAGGTAATTAAATTTTTACGATTTTTGAATTTATTTTTAAAATACTTTAAATTTTTTTATTTGACATTCTATATTGAATGAATGAAAAAGAATAATGACTTGACAATGTGCTATCTCAAATTAAATATTTTTTGGTACAACAAATTATAGTGCAATTTTCATCTTTTTATTTTTTAGAGATTACAATAGTCATTTATTACCTTGATGTGCATTTGAATCATTTAGAAATTATTTTTAATCTAAAATAAAAACATAAATAGCATTATAATATAGTGTAAATAAAAAACTTGCTATTAATATGACAAATACAATATAGTAACATCACTGAGTTCTCTACTTTAGGCCTTCTTGGATTTTCATACTCTAACTAATCTCTTATGGAAACAGTATATATAATCCATTAGTAAGTGACTGGAGCCCCAGGCCCTACCCCAGCTAAAAGTGAGATCTTTTGCAAATCTGGCTCCAGCAAAATTATAAGCTTTAGCAGGGGTTATACGAACTCTATTAACTTTAAAAAACTTTTAAATCATAAATGATTTTGACCATGCAACATATAGTTGGTCATATAAAATTTTTTTAAGACATATTAAAACTCTATCAAATATTTAACCTTGATTTTTAATGTCATTGATTATGTTAATTGAACAGGAAACTAACAACATTTCCATGGAACCAGCTAAATTTGAGGAACAAATACATGTTTACCACCAAAAATGTCTCAAAAAAACTCTGCAATAATGTAATTATTTTAAAGAACACAAATATTCATTTGATTTGCATTGACCCAGCTTTAAGATCTAAATATCTATGTAACATAACTACTCAACCAATTATTAATTTTAAACAATGAGGACCTGAATAAGTTTAGTTTAAAAACTCTGAAAGCCATTTCTTTCATTACGGTCATCAGCCATCTTTGTTCAGGAATTAAATAGATTTTGGCCTCTCCCAGGTGTTCAAGTACTTCATTATTTGGTAATGAAACCACATAAATTGCTTTTAAAATGACATATAGCATGATCATTTGGTTTAATGAAACAAAAATTTTGCCATTGAATGAAACACATAATGGTTAATTTGAGCAAAAAGCAACAAATATATACATTCTAATTTTGTAACGCAGGTTATAGAAGAAAAAATTTTGACTTCCTTAAATTAATGTTTCAGTTCAAGATTTGATTGCTGAGTGCTACTTCGATTATTTTATTTGAAACTAAAAAAGTTTATTTACAAGACTTTAATTCAAACATTGTTTTTTCAAATCATAAATGGGAGATTTTTGCAAAGTGATAGGCAGTACAAAATACAATGGTAGCAGTGCTATGTACATGTAGTTTTATGCAAATTAATTTATGCAAGTTAAATCTTATGAATTTTTTTTTGGGCTGAAGCATATTTTTACAACATTTTTTGTGTGCAACTAATAGTCTATTTTGTTTGTGTGCAGCTGATAGTCTATTTTTTTGTGTGCAGCTGATAGTCTATTTTTTTGAGTGCTGCTGATCGTCTATTGCATGAAAACTTTTTCCTTAATGATTGTTTTTTTGTTTTTTTTTAAGTCACAAACTTTTCAAATCATACTCTTTGGTTTCTATGGCAACTAAATTATTTGCAGACTTACAAGCAGAACAATCAAGACTAATAGTTTTAACCTGTCAAATATCTTTTATTTTTTTTGATTTTGTGTCAGATCTCTAAAAAATAAAAATATTTTTTCTACTTGCTAGCCATTTATCCATTTTTGCAGTTATTTATAAATAAAATGTTTTTTTTGATCCCAAAATACATTTTATGTTTCTCTATTAAGACTTTCTTCTCTATTTTTCTTAATAAGGTATCTTTATGGTATACTCTTTACTAAAAAATTGTTAAGGTATGGTTTGCAAATTTAAAAAGATAACAGATAGCATCCCACCCCATCCTACCTCATCCCATCCCATTCCATCCTATCCCATCTTGCTTCATTTTATCATTAATTATTTCTTATTTTTGTTTGTTAATATAAATAGTTTTTGAAAAATTGTCATGAAAATATTTCAGTATTTACTTAGTATAAATTTAAAAAATTTAAAATGTTTTCTATATTTACTATCTAATTAAAAAATTTTGTTTTGTTAAAACAAAACAAAAAAATATTTGCTAGATTATTTTACTGGGATTGGCGGCTCGGGATCCGTGGCCCATTTCTGTTACTAGTGTCAAGCATAATTTACATCTTAATTTTGCTAACTTTTAAATTTTTATTTATTTATGAATTTTAATAAAAATTTAGCTTTAGCTGATGCTTCATCTGGTAAAGGTCAAGTATTAGGTATGTATTTTTTTATTGCTTATTAATTAATAATAAATATAATATAAGTATTTATAAGTCTTATAGTTTTATTATTTGCATATATAGAACCTTGAGTTCAAAAGACTAAATTTTTTATTATGAAATTTGAAAACTAATTACTTGTGAATATGGTTATATTCAATATTATCAATAGTTTCTAGAGTTTAAATTTTTGTTTGAAAGAAAGCTATTCAATTTTATACATACATGACTGCTAAATGTGTAGCTTTTATTAGCGATTTATGATTACAGTATGCGGTAATCTCCAACAGTTTCATCAGCTAAAATGAGGACTGTTTCTTTGATATTTTTGTTGCAGACAATAATTTGGTTTGAGCGATGAGAAAAAATGAAAAGAGGACTTTTCTCTGACATCCATTCTTTCGACTACTATTTTTCTTACCTGACTTCAATATCACACAATTCCCTGGCCAAATATTTGCTTAACTACCAGTTCCCCAAATTTTATCTGTGTTAACAGTAGGGAGCTGGAAGTCTGGAAAATGTCTGATTTTTATAAAATAAGAGCTTTTTGTTTGCTAAGAACTTTTCATCAATATCATCTTTTAATTCCACTGGTTGCCTTCTACCTGATTTAGCTGTCAAACAGGTTGATCCATTGCTTGACATTCGTATCACTCCAACTTCTGTATCAAAAGTAATTTCATGCTTAGACTCTTCTACAGCTAGTGGACTGGAAACATACCTGTTATAGTCTTGCAGAAGTGTTCTCTGGAGCTGTTGTCTATACTATCTAAACTATTTAACAAGTGCTTATCAGAGTCTTGCTTTACAGCCTGCTGGAAAGCGGCATCTATTATCCCTATTTTCAAAAATTCTGGAGAGAGATCTGGTTCGTCTAACTACCGTCTCATTAGTCTTTTTCCTATCATAAGCAAGGTTTTTGAATCTTTAATTAACAAACACTTAATCTCTCATCTTGAATCTAGCAACTTACTTTCTAATCATCAATATGGATTTTGCTCTTTACATTTCTAAAGATTTTGATAAGATGCTGATCTTCTCCATAAAGCTTTCTTTTTACGGTGTATCTGGGAACATCTATAAGGTTGTTGCATCCTTCCTTTCTAATCATAGTATAAAAGTTGTCCTCAATGGGCAACACTCTTATTCATATTCTGTAACTTCAGGGGTTCCTAAAGGTTCAATCCTTGGCCCTATACTCTTTTTAATTTACATTAATGATCTAGATATTCTCACATCTAAGGTGGCATTGTTCACTGATACTACCATTTATTCTTGTTATGATAAGAAGCCAACACTCTCTGATTGCACGGAGGGGGCAATTGAACTTGAATAGGATCTCACTTCTGCTACAGCATGGGGCTCACAGTGGCTAGTGAACTTTAATTCAGTGTAAAATTAGATAAATACAATTAGATAACTAAAATTAGATTGAACTAATTACCTGGAATTTTCTTAATGGCAGAACATGCACGTTAGTGAGCCACTGCACAAATTGCTTATCTTCCATCCATCCGGATAAAGATGTGGCGTATATTGCATCTTCTGGACCACTTAAACACCAATCTCTATACAGAAGTTTTTTTGATTTGAAAGTAATGTATGGAGCAAGACGATTACCAGCTGCATTAATGCAATTTCCAACTGTATAATGGATTTTTTTATTATAAAAGTCATTTAAATTCAGTTAAAAAAATTTCTTCATTGAAATTTATACAAAAAATTTATAGTTGGAGATTTATTGGTCTCTTGAGACCTAATAAAAAAAAAATGCCGCTTTTAAGAAATAAGCTACTGCTTCGTATTTATTTATTTATTAGCATATTTCATTCAACCCCACAACACTCCGTTTCCTAACTCATAACTTTTTTTCCTAAATAGTAAATTTAGTTTTGAAAAAAGATTCTTAATCAGCGTAAAAAGTTGTACCAGTAATTAATATCATTGAAATTAATTACATTTTAAGTTCAATGATACCGAATTTAATTTCCGAGACTTTTAAGTTTTCTTTTCAAACAAATAAAAATAATATTATTACGCATTCTAAAACTTTAAATTTATAACAAAATTTTTTTAATTAAAAATAAAATTTTATACAATATTACTCTACAATAAAAAAAAATATACTCTACAATATAATCAAAAAATATTTGCAAAAAAATTATTTAACAGTTAATTAAGAGCGAAAGAATAAACAATGCAATAATTTCATTCTACCTGCTATTTCATTTTACCCTGTTTTACTCTATATATTTAATCTATTTAAATAATTTTTTTTTAGTTTCATTTCGTGATTCTGTCCTTACAAAACTGCTAAAGAATGCTCTTGGAGGGAACAGTAAAACTGTTATGGTACTTAATTGTTTTTTAAGTGCATAATAAGTATTCAGTAAGTACTTTTTTATCAACATGATGTATTTATAAATAAAAAATAAAGTAAAAATTATGATTTTGTCTTTTATGTTAAGACCATATATTGTTGTTTTTGAAAACAATTTTTTTTTTTAATATTTAGTAAACTTTTGACATTCTAAATACATTGTTATATTTGTTTAATGTAAGAAATTTTAAATATAAGGTATTTTGAAAATCTTTTATATAATTGTAAAATAGTTTAATTAAAATTAATCAACATTAAAACGATATAAAGAAATTAGCTTCATATATATGTATAATAATCAAACAATATGTTTAGATTAAATGTATAAATTTCAATAAATTTTCATTTTCTGATGTAATATTTAATTTTTAATAAACTTATCATTGATCCCTTAGTTTAATATTATATTTTTATTACTAAGTTGCATGCTTTTTTTTTCAATATATATATATTATTATACATGTATTTGTCATAACAAAATTTTAAGGAGGCTCACAAGTATCCTTAAGCATAGTTTTTATAAGATATACTTACTTCAATACTAAATGCAAGCCTGGGTAACATGTGTGAATATTTTTATATAAATAAATTACTGTTTGAAAATAATAGTTTAACTTTGTATAATTCAAAGTTATATAAAATTTAGTTGTTATAAAAAGTAAAAATGATTTGTTGATTAATAAAATGTTCTAAGAAAAATGAAAAAAAAAAAAAAAAAAACAGTTAAAAAAAAGAATAAACTGTATGTAACTATTGAAAGCATGAAATTAACATTTTATTAAAATTCATTTTATAAAAATATTAATGAAAGAAAAATTTATATAACTATTTTGATTGGTTCCAGATTGCTGCTCTTAGCCCTGCTGACATTAATTATGAGGAAACACTTTCAACCTTAAGGTTTGGTATGTATAAAAAAAAATTCTTAGTTTTTTTTATAATTTTCTTAAGATTAATTCTTAATTTTTTCTTTTATTATTTATTTAAAATAATAATTAATAGCTGATCGCGCTAAGTCAGTTAAAACAACTGCCGTTGTTAATGAAAGCCCAACAGACAAGCTAATCCGTGAGTTGCGTGAAGAAAATGCTAGATTGCTTGGGCAGTTAAAAGCTGCAAAAGGTGATCCAAAGGCATTAGCAGCATTAGCTGCTCAACTAAGCGGTGGAGATAATGACTCTTTAGAGAAAGGAGACAATAAAAGAGGAATAGATGAAGCTGGTAATTATATAAATTTTACTCAAAACCATTTTTGGATTTGTTTTTTGACTTTTTAAGTTTTGGTGGTTTTAGTTGTTATTACTTGTTAGTTATTTAAAACATTTTTTTTTTTTTTTACATATTATATCAAATTTATTTATTTATTCAAAAATTATAATCCAGTTATAAATTTTCTAGAGGTTGAAGCAATGAAAAAGGAAATGGAGGAGAGAGTAAGAATGTATTACCATTTTGTAGCAAGAAACAAATTTGATGAAACAGTTGATGTTTTTAAATTATTTTTTAAGTTGATTAAAAATAGCATTTACTTAGATTAAATCTCTTCCAGTTAAAAAGAAACCAAGAAGAAGTTGAACAAATGAAAAAAACATGGGCAGAAAGATTAAAAGAAGAAGAAGCTGCATCGAAGGTTTTTAATTTTAATTTTTTTTAAAGTTAGTTGATTGTTATATAAAGTAAATGTAAAGCTCTCATCTATAGTAATAAATGAATAAAGCTATATAAAATAAAATTGTAAATTTAAAGAAATGTAAATGAAATAATATAAGTATTCCTTTAGTTTAAATTTTTCTTATAATTAATCATTTATTTTTCAAAATCTATGGTTCATCTATATGAATTTATATCATCTCCTCCATGAGATGAGATTTTTATCATCTCCTCCATGAGATGATTTATATATGTCTTGTGATTTGCTTTCCTTATAATATGTTTCTTATTAAATGTTTTTTTACAGAGAAAGTTATATCAGTTTAATAAATGACACTTTGTTATCACCAAAATTAAGTAATAAAGTTCAGTAAAATAAATTTCTTTTTAATTTGAAGTTTTGTTTATATTCATTTTTTTTTTTAAATAGCTTAGGGAAGAAGAACTGAAAAATGAACATAAAATGAAGAAGACTACAGCACATCTATGGAATCTCAATGAAGATCCTCAATTGACAAATATGATAATACATTTTTTAAAGCCAGGTTATAATATATTTTTTTTTATCATAATTTAACTTAAATAAAACTAAATGTATTATTATAAATTAAAAAAATAATTTTTATAATAAATTATAAGACTATGCTTATTTGCATGTTTCACAATATACTTGAATAATAATTTTATTCAATATACAAATTTTGTTATTTAATTTGAAAAATAATCTTATAAAAATAGGCTTTAAAAAAAAAAAAATAGGCTGACAATAAAAGCTTACTCAATATTCTTCTATATTAAAGTTTGCTATTTTGATAGCACTGTGTTCTAAGTTTTAGAAGTTGTTCGTACTCTTAGATGCTTAATACATGGGAGGGAACATTCATTCATTTTCAGAAATTTTTCCTACAATATAAAACTTATGTAAGCATATTAAATCCTATTGAAATTATGATGAAACAGCTGTTAAGAATTGCACATTTGACCACAAGCCAAAAATATATAAATTTTGTGTGTTTGTATATACACACAAAGTTTAGATATTTTTTCAAAATAATAATAATTTACATGGCAGATCTTGGATTTTATGTAGGTGTAGCTAAAATTTGTAAAGTTACATCATAATTGCAACTATATAATAAGTTGGTTAGTCTATGTCAAAAAGACATCCAATAATTACATGTAGAAGCAGTTTTTTTTTTATCTGAGCATCTTAAGTTGAAAGGTTGAACAGCCTCTGCTGTGTTTACCTAGTTTAGTTTCCACTTTTTGTAAACATATTTTTTTAATTTATTTTTAATACATTCTAGTAACATTACTAATGGTAAAATATAAAATTTGCCTCGGCTGTTCTGTTAGTAAGTTGGACATACAATGTCTAGACCATGAGTAAGTTAGATATACAATGTCTAAGTTACTGAACAAAGTGCACCAACTAAAAGGTAAGCCATTAGACCTTGCACCTCATATGTAAGTTGTAATGATGGTTAAGGTTAGATCTCTATTTCTAAAAGTTTTGTTGACAAAAAAAAACATAAATAATTCAAAGACAATATTAAACCAGTTATAGCAACACATATCAATGCTAAATTTAATTTCTTGAAGCATGTTTTTTTAATTGTCAATATCTAGACTTTTAAATTCGAGAAATACTGTATTGCTGAGATATATTGTATCTTAGAGTCTAATTGTAATATAAAAAATTCAATTCATCAAAGTTTTGTTAAAACTAAAGTTACATTGAAAGAAAGTTCAGCCATCAACTATGAAGACTCTTTTGTTAAAAAAAAGCCTAGGCTTTTCCGTTTTTGAATCTAACAAGTATAACAGACATTTAACTTTGCTTGATCAACAGAAAAATAATTATTTAAACATGCCTGTAGTTCTAGACTAAGGGCACGTTTAAATAATTAAGGACAGTCAACAAACCTAAAAAAATCTTCACAAGTGTTATAGTTAGTATCTGCCTAATAATAATAGACATCTGTTTAAGATTGGCACTTTCAGATGCTATATTTACAGCTAAAATTCTTAAGCACATGCTTTTATTGATACCAGAAATAAGAATCTTCTCAAAAGCCTTACCCCATTACTTTATAAGTTGATTTTGCATGGTTTCAGAAAGGTATGTGGCATTTTTAGGGGCTGATATTAAATGATCTTATAAGATAGTTTCACCTGCATAAATTCAAAATTAATTAGTTCGAAAAAGTTTCCTAAAACTTTACACTTTGAGGGCTCTCCTATAAGATAGGAGAGTCTCCTATATTGTTTTATAGTTGATTCTACTAATAATAGATTCAACTTATAAGATCCTATTTAGTTCAAAGTTAAATTTGAAGATTAATTTTTTTTTAAAGAAATAAAAATGTAATATTTTAATTGTTTATATTTATAGCAAATGACAATAGAACTTGTTTATATAGCTCTGTGGCAAAACTATTGTTACTAGTATTAACCTGTTGAATAAAATAAGAATGTTATAGTTTAATGTTATAAGAATAAACACAGAAACAGTTGTATAAGTAAACATAGTTACAGTTATTAAAAGCATGTTATTTTTTTATAACAATTATAATTTGTGAAAAAATAATTAAAAAATATACCTTAAAGCTACAAAACCTTGATCAATTTTAATAGACATACAACTTTACAATAAAAACATGTTACTTGCAATTTTTTTTTTTTTTTTACAATAATCTTTTCTTTGAAATATATTGAAATACTATATATAAGTTTTTGTTTTTTTGGTTATTTTTATGTGTAACACAAAAGAGTTACTTAAACAAATATGCTTGAGTTGATTTTTTTTTGGAACAATGGGAAATTTTTTTTTACAGTTAACATGCCAATAACTAGCCCACTTTATGTTACTTTTTTTATTAATTTAGTTTTATCAAATAAATAAAAAAAACATGCTGCAAAATGTTGTAAGAAAAATAGATGCACAAATCTTTTAAATATTTTTCGTTCTAAAATTACGATTTTGCTAAAAAAATTTTTTGAATTACAATAATTTTTTTGCCTTAAAATCAGTAAAATTTAAAAAATTTCAAGTGAAAAATACTTTTATCTTGCTTGTACAAACTTTTTGCTTTATTAAGATTTTGCTGTTTAGAAATTTTTCTACTGTGATATTAAGTTTATTTCTATCTTTAAATATTTTTTAAACTTTGTGTTTATTTTACAGCTATATTTGTTTTTGATGTTTTGTTTTATAATTTTTATATAATTAATATTTTGTAAAGCAGTAGATAATGTAAGTAAATAATGTTTTAAAATTGTTTAGGTAAATATCATATTGGAAATAAAAAAAGAAATCCACCACCAGAAATTTTGCTTAATGGATTAAGGTTATTTTTATATTATTTAAGTTTTGACAAAGTTATTGTTATTGAGTTTTATGTCATAGAGTTCTATATCATTGGAAATTAATAGGTCATCAGATTCAGTTTGTACTTTGAATGTAAAAATTTTAGATTTTATTTAATCTAGCTTTAATATAATTATATCGTTCCCAAGCATTAATAACAAATGCAAAGATGCATTCCTGATGAGTAATGCTAGTCTTTTTTATCAGGCCCTTTAGTGAATCTACACTGGCCCTTCATATTAAGTTTCAACTACATTAGTCCACTATATAACTCTAATTGAATGTTACAGCAGCGGAATATTTTATATTATCTTTCTGCCTGATTCCCTTTTTGTGTATTCATATATATGCAGATGTAAATGTTTATATATATATATATATATATATATATATATATATATATATATATATATATATATATATATATATATATATATATATATATATATTACTCTGCATTTTTTAATGTTTGCTTGAAATATATACTTGTTTGTGTGTATTTACATATATACATATAGATATGCTATTTTGTCTTTACACTTTTATATACGCTATTTGGTTTTAATCAATATTATGTTAGTTAATTTTTTGTTCACAATCTTATGTGTTTTGCATGATGGGATAAGGTGTTAGGCTAGTATTCTGTTTGGGTGACATTTTTACTGGATCTTTTTTCAATCTCATTTATAGTCCTAATAGTTTGAAATTATCAATTATTGACAATAGTTGACAATTATCTATGCTAATACTTTCGTTGTTGTTGTTACTTTAATTTTTTTCTCTTGGTAACATTACTGTTGCTTGGTAACTTAACATTACTGTTACTCTTATGTTCACTATTGGACATTTCTACAAAATGACGTATAACATTTATGAAACACTTTTCTCATTTGAGATCTTTCTTACCTACTAAATTTTTTAGCCAATTTTTTACATTCAGAGTACATTCTTGTCTATCAAGATCTTTACGATCCACCATTTTATGTAATTACATATTTATATTTTATGCATTATATGCATTGTATTTTTTAAACTTTTTGAAAATTTTATTATTTTTGCCTAATATTTAAGTTTTGTTTTATTTTAACAAAAATTTTTTTTTTTTTTTTTATGATTCCAGCATTCAAAAGGATCATGCAGTTATAGAACACGATGGAAATACTAATAAAATCAAAATAGTTTCTAACAAAAAAGCGAAAGTAGTTTGCAATGGAATTATTCTTGTTGATGAATGTGAACTGCGGCATGGTGATAGGTATTTTTTCTGCTCGTAATCTTTATAATGATCATTTTTATCATATGACTTGTTAAATTTAGTTGTTAAATTTAAAATTATCAAGTTAATAATCAAATATAACGAACAATTATCATTGTGATAAAATTGATAAACAATTGTTATTGTTGTATATTAACAATCAATAGCATCTATGATTGTTATGACAAACATTTTATTAGGTAAGCGGCAGAACACTGCACAACAGCTTTGTTGACCAAAATTTGTGTTTTATATGAGTCATAAGGTAGTCAGATGGGTCTCAAGGCCTCAAGGTCTTTTCAACCTTAGGGAGGTAATAATAGGAAATACATTTAAAAATAAATAAAAACATAGTGTTGATCACACATAGTGACAATGATGAGCATTGTGATCAAATTGGAATCAATCATCATAATAAGAATGTTCTCATCATCATTGTTGTTGTGTTGAAAATGATATTGATTAATGTTTACTTTTAATTAATCCTAAAAGATTAATGGTCACACCAATCAAAATAAAAAGTTATTCTAGGGTAAAAATATTTTTAATGAGTTTTGAACACTTAAAAGATTAATGGTCACACCAATTGAAATAAAAAAGTTATTCTCTGGTAAAAATATTTTAATGAGTTTTGAACAGTTTGTTTTTTAATTTATTTATTATTTAAATAGAATTTTGTTTGGTAACAATCATTTGTTTGTTCTTCACCATCCAAAAGATGCAGATTTATTGAAAAAGAAAGAAGATGCAAAGAAACAAGGAAAAACTTTTGAAGAAGTATTACCTACTTTTAATCAAGCGCAAGAGGAAATAGCACAGAATTCTGGACTAATTAACAATGGAAATAAAGGTGATCATAAAGATGGCAAAATGTCTTCTCGTAAGTTTTTATTTATAACACTCTGTAAATTTTTTTTCCAGAAATATGTCAACCGGGTATGCAAAAAAAGTAAAACTTTAAGCTGATTTTGAAAATATTATTTATTTTCATTCATAGTTAAAACTATAAAAAATATAATTTTTTATTAGCTTAAAACCCTCGCTTTCTACATAGTTTGCAAAAAAGCAATAATTTTAGGTACATTTTTGGAAATTTTTTTTTTAACAAAAAAGTTTCATGAATTTAAATATTTTAAAAACTAAAATTTTATTCTGCGTTTTTTGAGTGCCAGGTTGACATTTGAAAAAAAAAAAAACATTTTCTTATATTCCACAAAAATCTTGATTCCTAGAGGAATCTTTTGAATTCATTTTAACAAAAGACAAGGTCATTTTATTACTAAAAGACAATGATTGGAAACACAGGCAAACTTATTTCAAAAATATTTCAAATTGCCCACTCTCTACCCTGCAACTATTTATTTTAGTATGATGTCATTAATGACATCATACTAAAAATCTTTTTTTAACTCTACTTATTGAGCTACCATAACATTGAAAAGTTGCTTCAGTTGCTTCAGTAAAAGAATGAAGAAAAAATTCTGTTATCCTTCACCCATTACTTTCTCAGTATTCTTTATTCCATATCTGTTACTAAGAAATGCACCATAATAATAAATTTAATTTAGTGAGATTATTTTGTTTTATTGTTTTACTTTTTTATGTTATTTTATTTTGTTTTATTGTTTTAATTTCTAGAGGATTTACTACTTCAAGAAGATTTATTAAAAGTAATTCCAATGATCAATGAAGCAAACGCTATGAGTGAAGAGCTTGATAAAAAGGTTATTTGTTTTTGTTGTTTTTTAATTGTGAAAGTAGAATATTTAGTTTTTAGGTTTTACTAATTAAAAACAAACTTTTTTTAATATTAAAACAAAAAAGAATTAATTTATTTGTTCATTTTGATTTATTGAATCAATATATTTATTTGATGTATTTAACTTTTACAGTTTCGCTTATTTAATTACCCCTTGATTACTGTTCTAACCTTCTAAGCATAATAAAATCACCTTTTGATTAGGCTTTTATGTCTATTATATAAAAATTTTATGTCTTTTATGTCTTCTATGTATATTTGTTATAAATATCAACTTTTTACTTAATTTTATTTGTCCTGTAAATAAAAATGACCAACATTTTAAAAATATGACAATACATTAAAAACAATATAGTATGAGTACTGCTATGCTTGATTGTTACTCGTCTAGCAACCAAGAGTTGTTTAGCAACCAAGAGCTGCTTTAAATTAACAGATTTTAATTTTAAGACTTCAATCACTTAATACTTTGCATTTGCAATTTTTCTAAAAAAGAAATGTTTCACGAAGGATTCTGAGCGAATTTCTATAAAATTCTTGCAATTTAATTGCATTTTCATTTACATCTGTGTACTTTACTGAAGTGTAATTTTTTATTGGTTATTTTTAAAGTCTAACTTAATTTAATAATGGCTAATGTTTTAAAATATTCTACTTTAAACAAACTTCTTTTTTCCTATAATAATATTAATGTTGTGATTTTCTGTCCTTTTTTTGTTCTTATTTTTTGATATCATCATTTTTGTTATTATTATTATCATTATTAATTTTATAATTATTGCTAATAATTAGTTTTATAATTAGAATAATAATAAAGTATTTTTGGAATTTACTTAACATTAGTAGAATTACTACTTGTAAAAATTCATGAAAATACTTTTTTTAGAATATATATAATTGATTGATTGATTTGTAAACTTCTTTCTTCTTGTGTAACAGTTTAAATAACTTTTTCCTTTTGTCTTATGGTTGAAAATGTACAAAAACCAAAATCCACCTTATTATATATTTTTAAAAATATAGACATGTTTTTTAGTTTAATTTTTACATAAAATTTGAATAAAAATTACATAATTAATATATTTTGAAATAATATTTGAATAATCATTACTTATATTAGTAATTATTTTTTCATATAGGTTGCTTTTGAACCAGTACTGATTTCACCTCAAGCAAGAGGGGAAAAAGAAGGAAAAACTGAAGTAATTTAATTTTTTTTTTCCTCTTGAGTTTTTTTTCAAAAAACTTTATTTTAAAAAAGATCTTTATTTTTTAAGTTTTGTTTTGTATTTTTATTTTAATGGAATTTTTAATAGTTATAAATAAATCAATTACAATATAATCACATTAACATGATTTTAATAGATTAGCATTTAATGGTTTCATCACAACATAAGCATTTAAAAATTCTTTTGCTATAATGGTATGACCAAAACTTTAACTAACTATATACAGCCATCATTTTTATGACTTTTGCTAAAGTGTTTTGACTTTTACTGACAAAAGACAGTCATCATTTATAAATTGGGTTTATAGTTTTGTAATCTTATTGCTTATATAAAGTTGTGCAAGAAAAATATGGAGGCTTGAAGATGGCCATCATGAATGTTAAAAAAATATATATATTTAAATATTTAAAAAAGGTTTTAGTAATTCAGTCTGATAAATTTATTTTAGGTAAAAGTAAAAATGCGTGATCTTACAAATGATAATGAATGGATATGGGATAAGAATAAGTTTATCAATCGAAATTTTATTATGCAAGAAATGTATCAAAACTTTACAGATGGGTATCCTGATTGGAATGTTGCAAAAGTATATGTGCTTTTAAATTATTTAAAAACGTAAAAGTTTACTGAAATTTTTTACCCTTCTTTTATTGAAATATTTATTTTTTTATTTTTATTACATTGTAGGAAAAAGATCCCTTTTGGGAAGCACCAGATGCAGATGTATTAATTGGTTCAGTTCATTTATATCTTCAAAGTTTGGCATATAAAGTATTTTTTATTTTACTTATGTAGGAATTATATATTTTCTATTATAAAATATTGAATTGAAAATATCAACTGATATATTTTAAAACAATTATTTAGATATTGCCTTTTTTTTAGATTGAGTTTGAAGAGACACTTGCAATAACCGACTTTAAAGGAAATGATATTGGTCAACTTTTTGTCCAGATAATGCCGTGTGAGGCTTCTGGAGAAGCTGTCAGTGAGGATGAATATGTTGAAGATCCAGCTGAATTAGTAGGTTGCTCCTTTTTTTTTTTTTTTTTTTTTTTGTCTTCAGGTAAACAGTAAGTGTGACAAAAACCTTGTCACACTTACTACTACTATAAAATAATTTTCTTAATTATGTTTCTTTTGAAGTTTTTCTTTAAATTTAAATTAACATCTTGTAAAAATGAGACTAGATTTTTTTCTGTACTATCCCACTATTTAACTTTTATACAATATTTATATGATTTATTTATCGTTTCTATTATTTATTTATAATTTTATTATTATTGTTGTTGTTGTTGTTGTTGTTGTTATTATTATTATTATTATTATTGTTATTATTGTTATTATTATTATTAATATTATTATTATTGCTATTATTATTGTAATTATTATTATTGTTGTTATTATTTTTATTATTAGTATTATTAATTTTGTATAGATTTATGCAATTATATTTTGTTTATATTTCTGTAAACAATTAGTCTCTTTTCAAACTGTTTTATTTAGTTTTTATGCATTTATTTATTAAATTTTTTTATGTATTTGTTTGATATTTTATTTATTTATTTAAAAGATTTTTTTCAAAAATTTACGACATTTTTTTTTTATTTGATTAAACTTAAATGCACCAGCTTAAATGTTTTTATTTGCAATAAGAAGTTGTTAGTTTTTTTATAAAATTGTTTGCATTTTTAAGATAGGAAAATCACTTCATTGTCAAATGAAAATATATTCAGCTAGAGGTTTACCAAAAAAGTTTGCAAAGGTATTTTAATGTTTAACAAAATTGATTATAAGGCAAAAGTAGGTTGTTTATGTAATGAAAAAGAAATAAAAAATGTGACAAGATGTAAATAATAAGAAAAGTATGATAAGAAAATTAAAATAATGGCATAAAAAAAAATGTTAATTTTTAAACATTTTCTAGTTGCAACTAGATCTGTAGCCCACTGGAAATGTAAACCATATCTCTGAAAAACCTTCACTTTTTTTTTGCTTCTAATGTGCTTAGGTTTAAACAAGAAGTTTTTAATTGTTTTAATTTTTATGTATTACCAATGATAGTTTCAATTTCTGAACTTAATTCTCTACCATAATTTGTTTTGACTGAATTTAAAATATTTCTTCCGTGTTTTTATTATTAATACAGCATTATTTCAGTTTAAAGTCTAATATATATTTATTTTGTTTAAAACTTTCAGGGTGAGTCATTTTGTTCATACAAGTTTTATATGCAAAATGAAGCAACTTTAACCTCTGCCGTGAAAAACACAATAAACCCTGACTTTAATCATCAAAAAATATTCACATTTAATCCAATAACCAAGTCTGTAAGTTGTCTGAATTAAATTTAAATTTTGTTATTATTTTTTTTTTTATATTTGTTATTCTATTTAGTTTATAGATTATCTGATGAAATCACCGCTTGTTATTGATGTCTGGGGTAAACAAAATGTTCAAGTCAAAAATGACAATGTGAATGTCAGTACTAGACAACTAATGAATCAAGATAAAGTCTCCAGTGGTCACATTATGCAGAATACTGCTGATGATGAAAGATATAAGTTGCTTTGTGAAATAAATACATACAAGCGAAGAGCTGAGCGAATGAATAAGAAATTGGTATTTTATAAATAGGAATAACATGTTTATAATAAATCCCCATTAAAAAGTTTTTATAATCTTTTAAAACAAATTTTAAATGATTCAAATTATTTTAAATGTGATTTTTAGACAAGAATTAACGAGTATGTAAAGGAGAGAAAAGCAGCCAATCAAACAACTCTAGAGGTTAACATGAAATTAAAACACTTATTATTACATATGTTATACATATATACATATATTTTATTGTATTTACCTCACCATTACTGCAGAGTCACAACAGTCGAGGAGGTTAGTCATTTTTTTTAACTTGTTTTTACACCACCCTTTTAACCCTTTAACTTCAAAGCACCCACCTTGACAAATAAGATGATGGTGGCGGTGAAAAACAAGGATTCTGCCCAAAGAATAAAAATGTGCTACTGAGGATGTGGTGGCAATAAAACTCGGTTTCATTCATTCATTTATAAATCAAACTCTTTACTACTACCACAATTTTGGGGAAATTTTAAAAACTGAACTTTTGGAGAAAATTAGAATTACTTTAAGAAATTTAGTCACAATTTGTTTGAGGTCAAGCAGATGACTTTTATGTCCCCCTCAAGAGCAAAGTTATTAAAAATTGTCCTTAAAAATAAAAAACAATAGAGGACAATCTGATTTTTTTTTTTTTTCTTTGTCATTTGTTTCTTACATTTTTGTTTCAAAAGGGTATGCCATTAGATTTTTTACTTATTTTTAGGTAAAGTTTCTGTTAGCCAAAGGGAATCAATTTATTATGGTTATATAGTCAGATAGATGTATGCAGTAATGATTGATAATGAAGAGGTTGATATAATCAAATAATTATTTACATACTTAAAGTTAATTAAAAGAACAGCTGGCAAAGGTTTTAAACCTGTTTAAATGCTTCCTGAAAATTTAATTAAATTTTAAGGCTTTTTATTAGCCTAACCAGTTGTAGGACACTTCCCCCCCCCCCTCCTTCTGTTTTGAAAATCTTTAAGAAAATTTAACAAAAATTTAGTTTTTCAAATAGCCCCTTAAGGTAAGAGTTTGTCCCCTCTTACCCCTCCTTAAATTTCAAATATGTTTTTCTGAAAAAAAAGTGAACTAAAAAACAAAAAAAGTAGACTAAAATTATTTTAAAAAAAATATGTATAAATGTAAAATTTTGTGTCGAAAATATCTTCAATGATTTTTTACAAACTAAATATTTTATTTTGTTTATTTAACATTGTTGTTTGTGGTTTTATAATTAGTTTATCCATAAAAAAATTGAAAAATTGAGGGAGAGGGGGTTAGGAAAGAGAGAATTAGAAGGGGCTATTTGAAAAGCTAAATTTTTGTTAGATTTTCTGAAAGATTTTTAAAACAGGTTTAAAACTTTCCCAAGCTTTTCCAAATTATTAAATTTCCTTTTAAAATTTATTTAAGTCTGCAAATACATAATTAGTTGCTTTTATTAACTCCTTTTTTTATTAACTTTTATTAACAAAAATTTCTTTTTATTTTACTCTCATTATTTTACTCAGAAAAATCTGATAACATACTCTTAAAATCTGATAACATACTCTTAAAATCTGATAACATACTCTTAAAATCTGATAACATACTCTTAAAATCTGATAACATACTCTTAAAATCTGATAACATACTCTTAAAATCTGATAACATACTCTTAAAATCTGATAACATACTCTTAAAATCTGATAACATACTCTTAAAATCTGATAACATACTCTTAAAATCTGATAACATACTCTTAAAATCTGATAACATACTCTTAAAATCTGATAACATACTCTTAAAATCTGATAACATACTCTTAAAATCTGATAACATACTCTTAAAATCTGATAACATACTCTTAAAATCTGATAACATACTCTTAAAATCTGATAACATACTCTTAAAATCTGATAACATACTCTTAAAATCTGATAACATACTCTTAAAATCTGATAACATACTCTTAAAATCTGATAACATACTCTTAAAATCTGATAACATACTCTTAAAATCTGATAACATACTCTTAAAATCTGATAACATACTCTTAAAATCTGATAACATACTCTTAAAATCTGATAACATACTCTTAAAATCTGATAACATACTCTTAAAATCTGATAACATACTCTTAAAATCTGATAACATACTCTTAAAATCTGATAACATACTCTTAAAATCTGATAACATACTCTTAAAATCTGATAACATACTCTTAAAATCTGATAACATACTCTTAAAATCTGATAACATACTCTTAAAATCTGATAACATACTCTTAAAATCTGATAACATACTCTTAAAATCTGATAACATACTCTTAAAATCTGATAACATACTCTTAAAATCTGATAACATACTCTTAAAATCTGATAACATACTCTTAAAATCTGATAACATACTCTTAAAATCTGATAACATACTCTTAAAATCTGATAACATACTCTTAAAATCTGATAACATACTCTTAAAATCTGATAACATACTCTTAAAATCTGATAACATACTCTTAAAATCTGATAACATACTCTTAAAATCTGATAACATACTCTTAAAATCTGATAACATACTCTTAAAATCTGATAACATACTCTTAAAATCTGATAACATACTCTTAAAATCTGATAACATACTCTTAAAATCTGATAACATACTCTTAAAATCTGATAACATACTCTTAAAATCTGATAACATACTCTTAAAATCTGATAACATACTCTTAAAATCTGATAACATACTCTTAAAATCTGATAACATACTCTTAAAATCTGATAACATACTCTTAAAATCTGATAACATACTCTTAAAATCTGATAACATACTCTTAAAATCTGATAACATACTCTTAAAATCTGATAACATACTCTTAAAATCTGATAACATACTCTTAAAATCTGATAACATACTCTTAAAATCTGATAACATACTCTTAAAATCTGATAACATACTCTTAAAATCTGATAACATACTCTTAAAATCTGATAACATACTCTTAAAATCTGATAACATACTCTTAAAATCTGATAACATACTCTTAAAATCTGATAACATACTCTTAAAATCTGATAACATACTCTTAAAATCTGATAACATACTCTTAAAATCTGATAACATACTCTTAAAATCTGATAACATACTCTTAAAATCTGATAACATACTCTTAAAATCTGATAACATACTCTTAAAATCTGATAACATACTCTTAAAATCTGATAACATACTCTTAAAATCTGATAACATACTCTTAAAATCTGATAACATACTCTTAAAATCTGATAACATACTCTTAAAATCTGATAACATACTCTTAAAATCTGATAACATACTCTTAAAATCTGATAACATACTCTTAAAATCTGATAACATACTCTTAAAATCTGATAACATACTCTTAAAATCTGATAACATACTCTTAAAATCTGATAACATACTCTTAAAATCTGATAACATACTCTTAAAATCTGATAACATACTCTTAAAATCTGATAACATACTCTTAAAATCTGATAACATACTCTTAAAATCTGATAACATACTCTTAAAATCTGATAACATACTCTTAAAATCTGATAACATACTCTTAAAATCTGATAACATACTCTTAAAATCTGATAACATACTCTTAAAATCTGATAACATACTCTTAAAATCTGATAACATACTCTTAAAATCTGATAACATACTCTTAAAATCTGATAACATACTCTTAAAATCTGATAACATACTCTTAAAATCTGATAACATACTCTTAAAATCTGATAACATACTCTTAAAATCTGATAACATACTCTTAAAATCTGATAACATACTCTTAAAATCTGATAACATACTCTTAAAATCTGATAACATACTCTTAAAATCTGATAACATACTCTTAAAATCTGATAACATACTCTTAAAATCTGATAACATACTCTTAAAATCTGATAACATACTCTTAAAATCTGATAACATACTCTTAAAATCTGATAACATACTCTTAAAATCTGATAACATACTCTTAAAATCTGATAACATACTCTTAAAATCTGATAACATACTCTTAAAATCTGATAACATACTCTTAAAATCTGATAACATACTCTTAAAATCTGATAACATACTCTTAAAATCTGATAACATACTCTTAAAATCTGATAACATACTCTTAAAATCTGATAACATACTCTTAAAATCTGATAACATACTCTTAAAATCTGATAACATACTCTTAAAATCTGATAACATACTCTTAAAATCTGATAACATACTCTTAAAATCTGATAACATACTCTTAAAATCTGATAACATACTCTTAAAATCTGATAACATACTCTTAAAATCTGATAACATACTCTTAAAATCTGATAACATACTCTTAAAATCTGATAACATACTCTTAAAATCTGATAACATACTCTTAAAATCTGATAACATACTCTTAAAATCTGATAACATACTCTTAAAATCTGATAACATACTCTTAAAATCTGATAACATACTCTTAAAATCTGATAACATACTCTTAAAATCTGATAACATACTCTTAAAATCTGATAACATACTCTTAAAATCTGATAACATACTCTTAAAATCTGATAACATACTCTTAAAATCTGATAACATACTCTTAAAATCTGATAACATACTCTTAAAATCTGATAACATACTCTTAAAATCTGATAACATACTCTTAAAATCTGATAACATACTCTTAAAATCTGATAACATACTCTTAAAATCTGATAACATACTCTTAAAATCTGATAACATACTCTTAAAATCTGATAACATACTCTTAAAATCTGATAACATACTCTTAAAATCTGATAACATACTCTTAAAATCTGATAACATACTCTTAAAATCTGATAACATACTCTTAAAATCTGATAACATACTCTTAAAATCTGATAACATACTCTTAAAATCTGATAACATACTCTTAAAATCTGATAACATACTCTTAAAATCTGATAACATACTCTTAAAATCTGATAACATACTCTTAAAATCTGATAACATACTCTTAAAATCTGATAACATACTCTTAAAATCTGATAACATACTCTTAAAATCTGATAACATACTCTTAAAATCTGATAACATACTCTTAAAATCTGATAACATACTCTTAAAATCTGATAACATACTCTTAAAATCTGATAACATACTCTTAAAATCTGATAACATACTCTTAAAATCTGATAACATACTCTTAAAATCTGATAACATACTCTTAAAATCTGATAACATACTCTTAAAATCTGATAACATACTCTTAAAATCTGATAACATACTCTTAAAATCTGATAACATACTCTTAAAATCTGATAACATACTCTTAAAATCTGATAACATACTCTTAAAATCTGATAACATACTCTTAAAATCTGATAACATACTCTTAAAATCTGATAACATACTCTTAAAATCTGATAACATACTCTTAAAATCTGATAACATACTCTTAAAATCTGATAACATACTCTTAAAATCTGATAACATACTCTTAAAATCTGATAACATACTCTTAAAATCTGATAACATACTCTTAAAATCTGATAACATACTCTTAAAATCTGATAACATACTCTTAAAATCTGATAACATACTCTTAAAATCTGATAACATACTCTTAAAATCTGATAACATACTCTTAAAATCTGATAACATACTCTTAAAATCTGATAACATACTCTTAAAATCTGATAACATACTCTTAAAATCTGATAACATACTCTTAAAATCTGATAACATACTCTTAAAATCTGATAACATACTCTTAAAATCTGATAACATACTCTTAAAATCTGATAACATACTCTTAAAATCTGATAACATACTCTTAAAATCTGATAACATACTCTTAAAATCTGATAACATACTCTTAAAATCTGATAACATACTCTTAAAATCTGATAACATACTCTTAAAATCTGATAACATACTCTTAAAATCTGATAACATACTCTTAAAATCTGATAACATACTCTTAAAATCTGATAACATACTCTTAAAATCTGATAACATACTCTTAAAATCTGATAACATACTCTTAAAATCTGATAACATACTCTTAAAATCTGATAACATACTCTTAAAATCTGATAACATACTCTTAAAATCTGATAACATACTCTTAAAATCTGATAACATACTCTTAAAATCTGATAACATACTCTTAAAATCTGATAACATACTCTTAAAATCTGATAACATACTCTTAAAATCTGATAACATACTCTTAAAATCTGATAACATACTCTTAAAATCTGATAACATACTCTTAAAATCTGATAACATACTCTTAAAATCTGATAACATACTCTTAAAATCTGATAACATACTCTTAAAATCTGATAACATACTCTTAAAATCTGATAACATACTCTTAAAATCTGATAACATACTCTTAAAATCTGATAACATACTCTTAAAATCTGATAACATACTCTTAAAATCTGATAACATACTCTTAAAATCTGATAACATACTCTTAAAATCTGATAACATACTCTTAAAATCTGATAACATACTCTTAAAATCTGATAACATACTCTTAAAATCTGATAACATACTCTTAAAATCTGATAACATACTCTTAAAATCTGATAACATACTCTTAAAATCTGATAACATACTCTTAAAATCTGATAACATACTCTTAAAATCTGATAACATACTCTTAAAATCTGATAACATACTCTTAAAATCTGATAACATACTCTTAAAATCTGATAACATACTCTTAAAATCTGATAACATACTCTTAAAATCTGATAACATACTCTTAAAATCTGATAACATACTCTTAAAATCTGATAACATACTCTTAAAATCTGATAACATACTCTTAAAATCTGATAACATACTCTTAAAATCTGATAACATACTCTTAAAATCTGATAACATACTCTTAAAATCTGATAACATACTCTTAAAATCTGATAACATACTCTTAAAATCTGATAACATACTCTTAAAATCTGATAACATACTCTTAAAATCTGATAACATACTCTTAAAATCTGATAACATACTCTTAAAATCTGATAACATACTCTTAAAATCTGATAACATACTCTTAAAATCTGATAACATACTCTTAAAATCTGATAACATACTCTTAAAATCTGATAACATACTCTTAAAATCTGATAACATACTCTTAAAATCTGATAACATACTCTTAAAATCTGATAACATACTCTTAAAATCTGATAACATACTCTTAAAATCTGATAACATACTCTTAAAATCTGATAACATACTCTTAAAATCTGATAACATACTCTTAAAATCTGATAACATACTCTTAAAATCTGATAACATACTCTTAAAATCTGATAACATACTCTTAAAATCTGATAACATACTCTTAAAATCTGATAACATACTCTTAAAATCTGATAACATACTCTTAAAATCTGATAACATACTCTTAAAATCTGATAACATACTCTTAAAATCTGATAACATACTCTTAAAATCTGATAACATACTCTTAAAATCTGATAACATACTCTTAAAATCTGATAACATACTCTTAAAATCTGATAACATACTCTTAAAATCTGATAACATACTCTTAAAATCTGATAACATACTCTTAAAATCTGATAACATACTCTTAAAATCTGATAACATACTCTTAAAATCTGATAACATACTCTTAAAATCTGATAACATACTCTTAAAATCTGATAACATACTCTTAAAATCTGATAACATACTCTTAAAATCTGATAACATACTCTTAAAATCTGATAACATACTCTTAAAATCTGATAACATACTCTTAAAATCTGATAACATACTCTTAAAATCTGATAACATACTCTTAAAATCTGATAACATACTCTTAAAATCTGATAACATACTCTTAAAATCTGATAACATACTCTTAAAATCTGATAACATACTCTTAAAATCTGATAACATACTCTTAAAATCTGATAACATACTCTTAAAATCTGATAACATACTCTTAAAATCTGATAACATACTCTTAAAATCTGATAACATACTCTTAAAATCTGATAACATACTCTTAAAATCTGATAACATACTCTTAAAATCTGATAACATACTCTTAAAATCTGATAACATACTCTTAAAATCTGATAACATACTCTTAAAATCTGATAACATACTCTTAAAATCTGATAACATACTCTTAAAATCTGATAACATACTCTTAAAATCTGATAACATACTCTTAAAATCTGATAACATACTCTTAAAATCTGATAACATACTCTTAAAATCTGATAACATACTCTTAAAATCTGATAACATACTCTTAAAATCTGATAACATACTCTTAAAATCTGATAACATACTCTTAAAATCTGATAACATACTCTTAAAATCTGATAACATACTCTTAAAATCTGATAACATACTCTTAAAATCTGATAACATACTCTTAAAATCTGATAACATACTCTTAAAATCTGATAACATACTCTTAAAATCTGATAACATACTCTTAAAATCTGATAACATACTCTTAAAATCTGATAACATACTCTTAAAATCTGATAACATACTCTTAAAATCTGATAACATACTCTTAAAATCTGATAACATACTCTTAAAATCTGATAACATACTCTTAAAATCTGATAACATACTCTTAAAATCTGATAACATACTCTTAAAATCTGATAACATACTCTTAAAATCTGATAACATACTCTTAAAATCTGATAACATACTCTTAAAATCTGATAACATACTCTTAAAATCTGATAACATACTCTTAAAATCTGATAACATACTCTTAAAATCTGATAACATACTCTTAAAATCGAATAACATGCTCTTAAAATCGAATAACATACTCTTAAAATCTGATAACATACTCTTAAAATCTGATAACATACTCTTAAAATCTGATAACATACTCTTAAAATCTGATAACATACTCTTAAAATCGAATAACATGCTCTTAAAATCGAATAACATACTCTTAAAATCTGATAACATACTCTTAAAATCTGATAACATACTCTTAAAATCTGATAACATACTCTTAAAATGAAAACATAAATAACAAATGACAAAGAAAAAATATTTTCATTTATATCGCCCATAAATACCTTGAATACATTTTATTTTTCTTATTTTGAACAACTAGTTTTTGTTCAGTCAACAGCTTTAAAGTCAGTCTAGACAGATTCCAAGTTACAACAGCTCACAATGCTCCTTAGTGGAAGTTACATTTTGAGCTTCACAATTACTAACAATAGCACTTGTCAACAAAGAATTATTATCAGAGATAATTTTGAATTGCTTTGGTAAAATTTTTGATGCCGATTTTAAAACTACAATCAGATTCTTTGAGCGTTTATGACGAAAGCATACATGTTTATATGATTAAAGCATATATATTTTTTATGATGAAAGCATATGGACAATTACACGGCAGAAAATCGCCGTGGAGTAGTCAAATTTTATTCTCTTTTTTTTTAACTTTTAGCAAATGAATATTAATGTAGACACATGCAAGTTTATTTAAAATATACCTTTAGTACTAAAATAAATTTATTTAAGTCATTTTTGTGCTTCTGAAAGTTATGGTTTTTCTCATTGTCGCATTATAAAAAAAGTTGTTGTAAAATGTTATTTTAATCATGAATTTATTAGCATTATCGGAATTGATTTAGCGTGAAAATGGAGCCAACATGTTCAAATTGTTGTTGGTCAGACTTTATACTTTGTAAAATATATCTATTTCAAGGAAATAACAAAAGCACTTTTGCAATTTTTATGTAACCTACGTTTACAAAAACATTATAAAGTTTTGTTTTTTCTAAAATTTAGCTAAAAACTTAAGTTTTTTTAGTAATATATGCAAAAGAATATTAAATGTTACATTTTTGCGTTTAAAGTTTTGACTAACAATGCTTAATTAAAGCACATTTTTATTTCAAATTTGTGTAACGTAGTTTGTGTAACTTTTCATTAAGCTTTTGTTTATAAAATGAATTACGTCATTACGTAATTCTTATTTAGTCGCGTTGGTTTTCCATAAATATCAGGCTAATACTGGGACAAAGCAACCATTTAAATTTGCCAAGCAACCATTTAAAATTAAAGGTAATAAGGTAATAAAAGGTAATAAAAGGTAACCTATACCTAAGGTTACCTATAGGTAATAATAGGTAAAGGTAAAAAGGAAATAAAAGTGTATTGTTAAAAAAAAATCATGTAAAGAATCTTGATTGGCAATAAGGTCGATTATGGTCTTTTTAAATTTTTGAGAGGATTTGGCTTCTTTAAGTTTACAACTCAGGCTTGTAAAATGGTTCCATAGCATTAAGCCATTTCCAGATAGGAAATGGCAAAGCTATAGTAAGTTTTGATGTACGGAAAGGTTTTTTAAATCTTCCGGTAGATCAACTATTGTATCGGTTCAATGTTTTAGGGAAAATATTTTCAAAAACCTTCGGTGTTTTTTTTTTTACTTATGTTAGAAAATAATTTTAAAATTTTGAAAATATTTAGTTCATAAATATCAAGTGCCCTCATGCTTTTTAGAAGAGGTTTAGCATTTGTGAAGCAATTTTGAAATTGAATAATGCGTGCTGCATGATTCTGTTGTTTAAGGAGACATTTGAGTTTAGATTTATTTGTACTACCTCAAACAGTACTACCATAAGATAAATAACTATTTATGAATGCAAAATATAGCTGAGTTAGTGTAGATTTGTCTAAGATTTGTCTGGTTTTATATAAAGATGCCAATATTTCTTTAGATTTTATTGCTAATATGTTTAATATGATCTCTCCAGGATAAGTTTTCATCTATTAAAATACCAAGTAATTTATTTGTGAATGAGCGCTCAATTTTGATGTTATTTATATATAGCATTGGTAAGGATTTTGGAATATATTGAAACTTTTGTTTTAGAATGGAATAAGGAAAACTTAGTTTTTTCTGTGCTTAAAGATGTTAGTGATAAGGCTGTTAGTGATAAGCCAGTTTGATATTTGCTCTAGTTCATTATTTGCTACTTGAAATAGAGAGATAATGTTACTATGAGAATAGAATAAAGTGGTGTTGTCTGCAAACATAATAGTAGACATAGTATTTGATGCTTTATATAGATCGTTGACATAGATTAAGAACAGCAGTGGACCTAATAAAGAGTCTTGTGGAATCCCACATGTTATTTTAAGTTTGTTTTTCTGAAAACCGTCATTTAGAGAAATAAATTGCTTTCGATCAGTTAAGTAACTGGTAAACCATTTATGGTAGTTGTGGCTTATTCCATAATATTTTAGTTTTTCTAATAAAATCTGGTGGTTAATGGTGTCAAATGCTTTTGACAAGTCTAGGAATATACCTAAAGTGAATTTGTTATGAGAAGATCCTCCACTGATAACTTCAACAAGTTGCATAAATGCATGTTCTGTAGAGTAATTTGATCGAAAACCATATTGGTTATAATAAAGAAAATTGTTATTATTTAAAAATGCAAATATCCTGATATACATAATATGTTCGAGGATTTTTGAAAAAACAGGTAACACCAATATAGGTTGATAATTCGTAACCAGACTTTCATCTCCTGATTTAAAAATGGATGTAATACCTGTTACACTCATTTTTAAATCAGATGAAAGTCCTGATTTAAAAATGTACATCTGTTTTAAGCAATTTGTTAAAAATATGTAATAAAACATCTTTAATAAATTCATAGCAGTCTTTGATTATGCTTGCTGAAATAGAATCATAGCCTGTTGCTTTATTTATATTTAACTTTTTTATTGAGTCATCAAGTTTTTTACTAATGAGTTTTTTAAATGCCGATAGATAGTTCAAGAAATGTGCAGGAATGTGTTTAATTTTACTGGCTAAGTTTAGGCCAATATTTACGAAAAACTCATTAAATTTTGTTGCCACCGATTTTACATCAGAGATCTGTGTGCCACCTATGGTAATCATGCTTGGTAAGCATTTATTGTGTATTTTTTTTTTTTTTACAAGAATCTCTTTAATAGCATCCCACGTTTTTTTTTTCCAGTTACCTTTTAGTTCTAACAGCTTGTTTTTGAAGTATGTAGTTCTGGCTATTTTTTTAGTTCTTTCATATAGGTGTTTGTGCTCTAAATAAGTATGCTTGTCACTATATTTCTTTGATTTAATAAAGCGTATATAAAGCTTTTGTTTTCGCTTTGAAGACTCCAAAAGGTTTTTTGTGATTAAGGAATCTTTTAGTTTTAATATGTTTTAGTTTTATTAGGAAAATGCTTATTGTACAAATTGAAAAGTTTATCTAGAAAAAGGTTGTTGCTGTTATTAGCTCATGTCTCGAGAAAAACAAAGTTCCAATTTACAGTCAATAGCTCTAGTTTAAATATATTTTTTGCTCTTATTATAAAGGTTCTTTTTTTGAAGTATCCTTTTTTAATATATCTTTTGGTTTTTTGAAAGTTGCAAAGACTGGGAAATGGTCTGTTATGTCACTTCTAATGATGCCTGATTTAAATGTGGAATGGAAGAGTGTATTTGTGAAAATATTGTTGATTGCAGAACAAGAGTTTTGTGTTATTCTTGTTGGTTTCTTTATTATAGGCATCATTCCAAACTCATTAAAGCGATGGTAAAATTGTTGTACTTTATTATTCTCACCATATTTTAAATAGTTGACGTTATAATCACCATATTTTAAATAGTTGACGTTATAATCACCATATTTTAAATAGTTGACTTTATAATCTCCAACAAATAAAAATGAGCTGTTTTTTTTTTTTTTGCATGTTATTTCAAAATAATCACTTAAATGATTTTTAAAGTTATTTAAACATCCGTTTGGTGGTTGTTATGTAGTTGTTACAATAATAAATTTTTTGATGACTTATTGTAAATTTCTAAAGTGAAAAAGTCAAAATCCAGCTCAGAGAACGACAGGTCATATCTAATTTTATAAGTAAATTCATCAAGCACATAGACACATATACCACCACCTATTTTTGATGATTTACGTTTAAAGCTAACAGCTTTGTAGTTGGGCAAAATTAAAATTAAAATTTTGGTTAAATGTTAAATCTAAAATCCAGCTTTCCGTTAAACAAATAAAGTTAAAGTTAAGATTATCTTTTAGTTTATGACTTTTAGTTCGTCGAAATTTTTTGTAATACTATGAATATTTAAATGGAACACTGAGAATTGCTTAGAAATGTTTTTTGTTTTTTTGTTTTTCTTATAAATATTGGATCATATCGTATATATTAATAACTAATATATATAATATATATGAATATATATTTATTTGTTCATATTATTTGTATTATTTATATATATTTATTTTATATGTATTTTATATATAATTTATACATATATAATTTACTAATATTGGTAATTTCTTTATATCAGAACGCAAAATTAAGTTTACTTTACTTTGGTATTCTCCTTATATAAAAAAATCAGTTAAAACTTTTTTTATTTTTGTTTTGGTAAAAAAAATCGTTTTTAAATGCAATTAAGGGAGGTCATCCATAAAGCACGTCACCCTATATTTGTCAATTCTCAACCCCTTCCTTCCTGTCACAAACGATCACATATACCTGAACCCTTTTTCCCTCCCTCTTAGACTATGATAGCAGAGTATGGATCGCACCTAGTCCAAAATCTTATGGCTCCCATCAAGAGAAAAATTAAAAAATTTTATCGTACTGAAGAAATTTAATTCTTTTCTTTTTTTATTTTTGTTCTAGACTTAATAAGCGTTCATTTAAAAAAAATATATATATATATATATACAGCGCCGTACTATCGCAAGTGCAACAAGTGCAATCGCACTGGGCCCCCTATTAAATACATTAGAAAAACTTCTCCAATACCATAAATTACTACGAATTGAAAGAAAAAAAATTTTTTAGTTTCTGCACAGGGCCCCCAAAAGTTACAGCACGGCGCTGTATATATATATAATATATATATATATATATATATATATATATATATATATATATATATATATATATATATATATATATATATATATATATATATATATACATATATATATATATATATATATATATATACATATATATATTGAATTGTTACTTTTTTTTTTAGTTATCAAAAATTGAAGCAATAATGCTAGGACCTGATAGAAAAGACATGCAGCGTTTTGCAGCTGTAGCCAATGTAGTATTGACGACTGAGAAATTCAGAGGTAAAACTCCAACAAGTACTGCATGCTCACTTCAATGATTGTTATCAATTTGTCACCAACAAAAAATTTGTTACCAGATGTTATTACAATCTTATCTACATCAGTTGTTAGAGTAAATCTAAAAACAAAGAATAAACAGTTTTAAAAATATTTTTCTTTGAAGTTTTTCTAAAAGATAACTTTAGAAAAAAATGATTTTTTTAACCTTATGCAATGTAATGAATAACTTGAAATATAAAGTATGCAAAAAGTTGGATAGTAAAGTCCATGCAAATTTTTTATATCATAAAAGCTTTTTACCCAGTGGGTGAAGTACGTTCACTTGACGTCCTACGGACCTGAGACGTTTATTGGTGTCGTTTGTGCTTATTAGGTAATTATCTCTAATAATTATCTTTAATTATCTTTGACCTTATTGAAAAATTTTATTTGGAAAAATTATTTATAAATTAATACAGGATATTAACATCTATATTTACGTCAAAATTGTAATTATTTTATTTTATTAAAATAACTAATAATTTTTATCAATATTTAACATGTGTTAATATTTAATTCAATATGTGTTAATATTTAATACAATATTTAATATATATATATATATATATATATATATATATATATATATATATATATATATATATATATATATATATATTAGGGCTGTTCAGTATGCTAATTTGTTTTGAGAACATAGCTAATTGAAATTTTTCGACAATCATATTGTGGTTCAAAAATATTTTTTACTAAGTTTTATTATTTGCCCTGAAGATCCCTCAAAGCCTCCAAACATTTGACAGGTCCCTAATATTATTTTAAAAATATGTCAACCTGGTACTCAAAAGATGCAAAATCAATCAAAAATTTTAAAAGCAAAAAATGTTTTTTATAAAAATAACAATTTTAGGTTTTTTTTGAATAAAAACTATAGTCTTTAAACGAAAAATGAAAAAAAAGTAATAGTCACAACATTTTTAATTATAAGTTTTTTTAAGCTGTTTTTTATAAAAAATGAATCTAATTTTTAAAATTTTTATAAAATTTTGCTTCTTTTGAGTACCAAGTTGACATATTTTTAAATACTTTTTTTTTTAAATATTATTATGGACCTGTCAAGTGTTTGAGGGCTTTGAGGGGACCTTTAGGGCAAATAATAAAATTTAGTAAAAAATATTTTTGAACCACAATATGATAGTTGAAAACAAATTAGCATACTGAACAGCCCTAATATATATATATATATATATATATATATATTATATATATATATATATATATATATATATATATATATATATATATATATATATATATATATATATATATATATATATCGATTTTTAATGACCAGTTAAATCAGAAAAATTATAACAAACACGAGTTAGTAAAAGTTGTTTGATTTTTATGATTTTTGATATTTAGTAAAAAAATTTAAAATAGCTTTGCAAATTTATTGAGCGTGAAGCCAATTGTAAATATACACGATTGTTTTTAAATTTGTAACACGCCTCTATTTATATAAGAATAGAGTTTTATTTACTTATAAATAATAGGGTTTTATTTTCATTAACATTTAAGTTGAGTAATTTAAATTAATCTCAGATCTAATTTTTTTTTTAAGCTTTTTTTATAAATGGTAACGTTTAAAAAATAAACTTGACATAGCCGTATCTATAAAATTTTAATTGTAAATTTTAATCTTATTTGGGGTCGTCCACAAGTTACTTCGGCCCCTGCTTCCTCGTCACCACATTGAAACTTTTTAGTAGCAACTTTCGTATGAGTTGTCACAAAACCATTAAGCCCTCCCCTTCCCCCTTCTCCCTGAAGCGTGACGTAATTTATGCAAACCACTTTACAGTAATTTTTTCAAAAATTACTTTCATTTAACTTGTGGTTACTTTGGCCATTTTTTGATGTTATTTTTGTTAAAATCAGAAGACTGGACAATAGTTAGAAGAGTCAGAATGTTCTCCAGAATTTATCAAAAACTGGAAACATATTGTTTATTTTCCACAACAGCAGAAATACAAGATTCAATCAAGCACTTAAATAGTTTAGAGAGTATTAAAGTTAGTTCTATCGCAAGTGTAGTGGTTAACGTTCTAGCTTCAACTGTAGTTTCGAAATTTACAACCGGTTATGGCCATATATGCATCATTGATAAAAAAGGAGGTTTGAACTTCATTGTTAAATGCTAATCCGCAATGCTCTGAAATTAGACAGGTAAGACTTCTTGGCGCACCTAAGACTAATTAAAAAAAACGTTTTAGAGATCATTTTTGTAAAACTGACCTAAATGTTGTCTGGACAGGAAGGGTGATAAGAATTTAAGCGGGAAACTTTTGCAACGGAAACTGAGTGGTTAGGATGTCTTGTAATGGATTAACCTTTTTCATGAATAATGAGGCCATTAAATTAAGATATTCAAGAATATTGTAAGAGATTTAAGAATACGTAGGAGGCGCGATTATCAGCGCTTAGACGGATAAACAGCCTAAAAGTAATAGAATCAAGAAAAGAACCCCAGTCAGCTTTAAAGTAATTGTAGTGCAATGGTAAGGTGAGTCTGAAAAAGAGATAAAAGATATAGAAAGATCATAGTATGGCTCAAAGGACCTAAAGAGAAATTAAGATTTAGAAATTGAGTAGGACACGAAACAAATCAAGGAGTTAAACACGGCTGTTTCACTCAATATAAAAGCGAGCCTGACGTCACGAGTTTATCAAAAAAAAAAGTATTTCCGCATAAAAAGTATAAAAATTCATTAACTTTAAAATAATAGTATTTTTTTTCTATAAATGCTTTCATCTTCAAATAAAAAAAATATAAAAGATCTATCTTTCCTTGTTAAATAAACATTTACATTAAACGGAATAAAAATGAAAGCTGTAAAAATATTGTTAATAATTTGGCATCACTTTTCTGATTTTTGCGATTTTTACGCAAAACCTGTCTTAGGCCAACTAAGATTTGATAACATAGCTACATGGTCGATGGTTGAAATTTAGAACAGTTATTAATGAATGTCTGTTCTATCTAGATTTCCACAGACTTTGCAAGTTTTTATATAGAAAGTTAGTTTTTAATGCATTTATATTTTTGTTTTTATTCGTTTTGAATAAAAAACATAACATTTTTGAAAAGTCTGTGGATTTAGTAATACTTCAACCTTATATGAATAAGAAAATCAAAAAATTATTTTCTGTACCTCTAGCTATGTTATCAAATATGTTTTCAAACTTGGCATGTTTAGCGACATTTTTTTTAGTTTTTTTTGCATAAATTCTTGTTTACATTTTAAAGCGGTGACGCAAACTCGGATCGTTACGTCCCCAACGATTATCGGATGCATTTTAAGAAAACAAACAAAACAAACGAGACACATTTTATAGAATAAATAACAAAGTTTCGCGGATTAATTTCTCTTGGATATTTGACTAATTTCAGATAAGTTGATTAATCCGATTTTATCTAGTGCATCTATTTGTCAATATTATTCTATTTAAGTTGTTTGTATTATAATTTTATTACTATATCAATAAAGATTATAAAGCAAAGTTTCGTGGATTATTTCCTCGTGGATATTCGACTAATCTCAGATAAGTTGCTTAATTCTTTTATTTTTAGTGTATTTATTTGTAAATATTATTTTATTTAATTTCTTTTATTATATTATTATTATAATATCATTATCATTATTTATGTGATGTATGCAACTGAGAGGGAAATTTTGAAACTGTACATCGGTTGGGAAGATGGTTGGGAAAATGAGTATAACTTTAATTTTGTAAAGCGAGTAATTGACACTAGTAAGATCACTAACAATGTGATTTCAATTTTAGTAACAGTTTTTCATCCAAAAGCGTTGTTTACTTTTTTAAGTTTTCTTTTGCCAATTGAGTTTAATATGCCTAATATTGATGTGTTAAATAAAATGTGCCGAAAAATAAAACAAAGAAAAAAAGATTCTAAAAAGTATTTTGAAGCTTCAAAAAACGAAGCATTTTTTAAAATGCAATTGTCTCCAGCTCCACAAACAAAAAAACAAAAAAAATCAGCAGATGCAGATAATTTTTATATTTTAAATAGGAATAAGGAACTAAGTAGTCAAGTTGAACAATTAATTTCTAAAGAAAAAAATAATGTGGAGCAAATAGATAATTTAAAAATACAGGTATCAAAGTTGGAAACTGAAGTTATATATTTAAATTCTAAAAACAAGGCTCTCAACGCACATTGTAACTCATTAAGTTCTCAATTAGAGACTATGAGTATTAGGCTAAAACAGGAGGAGCAGTTCCAACTTTTAAAAAAAAAAATTAAAAACAGCACACCGTAAATTTGCATCTGCTCGTGCCAAAAATGTAAGATTGCTAAAAAAATTTAAATTTGAAAAAAAAATGCAAAAATCAGTGATATAAACAAGAACAGTTGCCAAATTTGCAAATATTTTGCTAGCAGTGATAAGGATTTAGTTGTCGTTGATTCTTATTTAGACTATGACAACATTGGTTCCTCTGAATTATTCTGTGGGTTTAAATTAAGTAATCCACAGACTATATCAGTTAAAAAGCCAATAGTTGGTAAGAAATATACTGACATTAAGTTAGGAGATGGTAAATCTTATTCTAAGTTAGGTAGGCATGCTGCAGCTAGACGATCTAAACTTGCTTTTATATTCCTTCGATTATTAGCTTGTTCAGATTTGGAAAGTGATTTGTCTATGTTGTTTTGTGATTCTGTGTCTTGTGAAAAGTCTATGTTTCATTGTGTTGCAAATAAGTTGGGTTTAGTTAGGCAGTTAAGTGTTTCTGATGCTGTAGAGCTGCAGAGCCAATTAAGGATGCCCACGGCTGAATTCCGTAGGCTAAGACGTATTCTGTGTAATCTTGGTGCAAGGATTCTCCCATCTGAGCCCAAGATAAGACAAGAACAAGAAATGCGGACAATGCATGTTAGTAAAGAACATGTTACTGTAAAGTCCATGTTGCTTTATCCATCTGCGAATGAAGCACCTTGTTTAGTACCTGTATTGATGGTCAAGAATTTGATAACTTATATTGAAGAGGTTTTCAATAGTCTGCACGTTCGTGACCACTTCAATTCTGATGTCGGTTTTTGCGAAGAGGTATGGCTCCTTTTTGCTGGGGATAAGGGTGGGAAGTATATGAAATTCCATTTTGAAGTTGTCAATTCTAAATCATCAGGGTCTGTATATGATGTTCATTTATTTTGTATGTATCAGGGTTCAGACTGTCGTGAGAATATTGCCTTAGTTCTCGGGCATTATGCCAACGACATTAAAAGAATTCAGTCGTCAGATTTTAAGCTAAAAGGCAAAATAGTCAGGTTGTTCTTAGGTGGAGATTTTCATTTTATCGATGATGTTCTGGGACACCAGGGTTCAGCTGCTAGCTTTCCTAGTTCTACAGACCTAGTTAAGTTGAATTCTCTAAGAAACCATGCTTCTATGCCTCACACACCTGCTAATTGTAACATCTTAAGGAGGACAATACAATCTCTGGAAAGTGCTTACAATGAGAACTTGTGTGAAGATAGACAAGGTGGAAACCTAAGAGCTCTAGGTAAGTTTCATAATTCAATTATTGCTCCTGTGATTTTCCCCATAATAACTTTAGATAATGTAGTGCCACCTGTTTTGCATATTATGTTAGGAGTTGTGTTAAAACTTTATAAGTTATTGTTGAAGGAGTGTAAGATTTTGGATTGTCAAGCTGTTTCGTCTTTGTCGCATAATGAGAATGTGAGAACGAATGAATTGTGGGCTGCTAAAAGCTTTGAATGTTCTAAAACAGCAGACTCTTTACGTTTATTAGGAAATCAATTTGTAGACGTTGCAAATCTACAGACTCGTTGGTTAGCTTTTGATAAAAATATTTCTGAATTGGAATGCATATCTCTAAACTCCTCCAATAAAAAAAAAACCTGTAAACAGCAAGAAAAGTGTGCTAGTATCAGGTGTTTAATTACTAAATATGATTGTAACATTGATTGGGTGCAGTGTGGTACGTGCCAAAAATTGTTCCATCAATTTTGTGAAATTATTGGTGGTTCGGAAAAGAATGTATTGTGTGATATAGAGAAGTATGAGTGTTTAGCATGTCATGGTGAAGATTTAGAATGTCTTGACCTTTATATTTCTGAAAAAATTTCTTTTATACGCGCACAGCGCGAAGTTTTAGACGTTGAGTATATTCGATTGCAGATAGAGTGTGAAGACCTAGAAAAAATATCAATAAGTAGCATGGGGACTCATGAGAGGTCTCTTTATAAGGCCCTTGAAGATATGAAAGTTGAGCGACAAGCTTACCATGGTAATGTATTTGTAGGTAATCATTGTAAAATAGTATTAAGAAACCACTATAAACTTTGTAGTGTTATTGATGATGAAGCAATTAAAAATAGATTTGTACGTGTGTTTAGTGTTTTTAATAACTTGCAACCTATTCTTTTTAAGCAAAAATTTCTTTCTGATGCCGAAATTTCTGAGCTTCATCAATATATAAATTTATTTGCTATTGAGTTTCATGCTTGCTTTCCAAAAGAAAGTATCACGCGAAAAATGCATGAACTCATTTTCAATGTGCCACTATTTGTAAAATTGCATAAAACTATTGGGTTGCTGAGTGAAGAGGAGGGAGAGTGTTTGCATAATAGCGTAAATAAGGAATTAAGGCAGTTGCATTCAGTTAGAAATCAGGAGCAAAAGCTGCATCTTGTTTTAAAACGCTTTGAATTGCACAGCAAAGCTGATAGGAAGCTTCAAGCCTCTAAGGTGAGAAAGTGTGTTGTGTGTTCAGAGCGTGGCGAAAATTCATTTTATAGACAAGGTCTTTGTCTTGTTTGTGGTCATCAAATTTAGTTTAAATGTTTGAAAAGTTAAAAAAAAAATTAAACTTTTTACATCTAAGATAAATTATATAAGATCCTTAATTTACAAATAAGAGAATTCTATTCTGTTTTAATGCCTGTAATGTTTGTTCAAAATAATAATAATTTTTTATTACAATGATTTTATATATTAGGTAGATGCCCATTCTGTTCCTATTTTCAAAAGTTTATTATATCTATGCAATGCCTTTGCTCAGGTTAAAGAATGGAATAAAAGTCTAGCATCAAATGTATAGCTAACTATTTTAATTTGTGATCAGAGCAACTGGTATGTTTGTTGGATATGATTTTGTATGTTTATGTAGTTAATTCAAAAAACGTTTTATCCTTTGTTATGTAATATGTAACATTTTTTATATATATTAGATCTCCGTTCAATTTTTATCATCAAAAGTTAGTTCTACCTTCGCAGGACCTCTGCTCTACATACCTCCTCTCTGGTTAAAGAATGGAATATAAGTCTCATTTATCAAGTTGGTGTAAAAATTTAGCTTGATAAATTAAGAAGTTGTAAACTTTATTATCACAATTGCCAAGTTGACCAAATGTTCTTCTGGTTTTAAATGAATTATGTATGAGTCTAGTATCATCTGGGTGTTCAAAGATAGTTTACTGCTTGAAGAACATATCAATGGACCAACTAATTATAAAACAGTTTTTAATGAAAATAAAAACGAATTATCAAAAGATTTAATTCAGCTATTTGTGTATATTTAAACACTTTATTTTTTGTGAGAAGAGATTATTGATACAAGTACCATAAAATAATTCTACTACCAAAAGCTAGGTTAATTCAAAACCTTTAACTCAATTTTGGTCATGAATTATTTTATTAGAATTGATGAGTTTTTATTTATTAACTACCTAACACCATATTATTAGAACTTTATTTTGTAATGTAATGATTTTATCAGCGTTCCAAAATAATTTTCTAAATCAAGAACTTCTATATTAAAAAAAGTACTCATTTAACAACTAATCCCCCCTTATAACGACGTTTTTCATAATTTTGCGAAAAATGTGGTTTGCTTTCACAATTCGATTAAGGCTGTTTTAGTTAACCTTAAATAATTAAGTAAGGTTTTTTTGTTTTCATTATTGTCAAACAATAAGTGTATTTGATAATAACTATTAGGAATATATTTTTCTATTTTTTTTTTGATAAAAAGTAACATCAAATTACAAAAATTTAGTTAAATTCAATATATGTCATATTTATTCTAAACTAAAAGAAGTTTTTCTACTAATGCATTAAATGTCATAAGGTAAAACATTTTATTGATGTCTTAATTGTTTTTACAAAACAAAATTACCTCTTTTATTTCAAAAGTTATAAAAGTTTTAGTAACACCCCTTTAGTCAATATTTTCAAAAATTAACAAGAAGCCGTTAAGCTCGGTTTGAAACAGCCGTGTAAAGCAAGTGATCAAAGTTATGTGGAAAACAAATCACAAAGTTAAATCTGAGTAAGTGATATCTATTTGACTAAGTGATTAAGGAATACTAAAGTTTAGAGCTATAGTGCCAACACGGTAAGTGATTGAGGAATACTAAAGTTTAGAGCTATAGTGCCAACACGGTAAGTGATTGAGAAATACTAAAGTTTAGAGCTATAGTGTCAACACGGTAAGTTGTGCTAGAGTAATTCAGTGAATGAGCATTAAAAAATATATATATTAAAATCAATAAAAACATTAAAACCTTTAAAACTAGCATTAAAACCAATAAAAAATGATTTGGCTAACGGATAACAGGTTAGGTTTAGTGAACGTTTCAGTCGCGATGTTTTAAAGAAACATTTTGAAAGACATTGTGAAAAAGAAATGAAAACCCTACGATACACCAGTTTGGTTATCAAGTAAAAAGTTGTTGAAGTAAAGAGTGCAGTGATGAAGTAAAAAGCTTGTATTGGACATTTATTTGGCATGTTCTTGTGGTGCTTTATTATTCTTTTTTTATGAGATCAATTTTTTTGGCCATTTAAGGCTCCGCATTAAATGATTTTTTTTTTTTCAAGTTTGTGAATTTTTTTTTTAAGCATTTTTGGACAAAAATGAAAAAGAAATCAATTTTTGCCATATAGACAACATTAAAGTTTCGATAATTTTGATTTAAGGTAATTTGTATATTTTTAAAAAAAAATTGAAGAATACATTTTTAAAACGTCATAAATGTAATAATGGGAAAAGAAAAACGAATTTCAGTTTTTCTACTTAAACGAATTGTTATTGAAAACAACAATATATTTTATCAAAAACTCATCTCGGATGAATTCAATAAATGTTTTATAAGTATTGGTCCGAATCTTGTCAAAAAAATAATACCAACATCTGAATCTTTTAAAAATTAACTTAAACCCACGAATAACGTTTTCATGCATGATTACGAAATAGACTATGATAAATTTGAGGCAGCTTTTGCCTCTTTAAAAAAAAGGCACCAGGATTTGATGAGATACCTAATGATATTTCAAACAAACACAGTCTTAATAGACCTCTGATACATATACTAAAGCTCTCGGTAAATTCTAGGATTTTTCTGGATGTACTTAAATTAGCAAAAGTAACTCAATGGTACAAATGTAGTGATCATTTTGACATTACAAACTAAAAATCTATATCAATACTTTCTGTATTTTTTATAATAGAATCTATGATTACTTTATTAAAAACAATTTATTTTTTTACCCAAATCAGTTTGACTTTCAAAAAAATCTTTCAAATGAGCATGCAATTATTAAAATAGTAAATCAAAGAACTAATGGTTTTGAAAATAATAAGTTTGCTTTAGGAATATTTCTTGATTTATCAAAATCATTTGATACTGTGTATCATTGCATTCTCATAGATAAATTAAGACATTACGGAAAAATTATTATTGGATTAAAAACTTACCAACAGAAAACAATATGTACATAATATCCAATCTGGAGTATTAAATGTCTTATGTGGAGTACCGCAAGGACCGGTTTTTGATCCACTCCTTTTTCTAATATAATTAAATGACTTCTGTAATGCATCTTTAAAACTGAATTCAGTCATGCTTGGAGATGACACGAATTTATTTCTCACCAACAATAATATCAACAAATTATATGCGGGCACGAATATAAAACTAGATAAAGAAAACAACTGGTTTAAGGCTGCCAAACTCTCGCTTAATGCTGAGAAAACAAAGTATATGCTATTTCATAAAAAAACACAAGTAGAAAATCTTTTACTCAAGTTGCTATTCCTAAATCAAGTTACCTATTTCTAAATGATAAACTGATTAAAAAGCAATCCAATATAAGATTCTTAGGAATCATTGCTTAAAAAACTATATATATATAGCTTTTACTATAGTTTACAAAAACATGCTCGCAGAATCATTTACTATAAGGATAGGCGTGAACGCGCTAAACCCTTAATCAAAGATATGAAAATGATGAATGTGTTTGAAATAAATGTCTTCCAGCATTTAATTTTCATGTATTGTTACAATTTCAATATCTCTCCTATAAGCTTTAATAACAAGTTTGAATTAAATAAAAATGAAAACTATAATCTTAGAGCAAATATGTTAAACACATATAAATTGCTTCGGATAATAAATGAATATTCAGAATATAGCATTTTATATCGAGGTCCTAAAGTATGGAATACCTTTCAAAAAGGATTCAAAGGTACGATAAATTTGTTAAGTTCATTCAAGTTTATAACAAAAAAAGTAATTTTAAAACTTGAGAAACGTTTTTGGGTAATGTTACTGCTCTACTTTTTTTCGTTGCTTAACTTTTATTCACTCTTATCAGTGAATTACTTATTTTATTACGATATTTAATTGAAATTTTATTACGTACATATTTTACGAAATTTTATTACGTACTACATATTACGATATTTTATTGAAGTTTTGTTATAGGGGCTCTATGAAAAGATTGCGATGACGTACTGTCATCCTCATCTTCTTTGAGCCCCTATCTGTTTTACTTACTTTTTTTTTATGAAGTTTGAATTTGTAAAATTCTTATGTTATATATAGGTGGTCCTATACTAACAGAACTAGATGGTCCTATACTAACAGAACTAGGTGGTCCTATACTAACAGAACTAACAGAAAGAGAAAAAAAAAATTTAATTGAGTTAAAATAATTTCAAAAGCAATTCAGTTTTTTTTTGGAAAATATTATCGGCTGAATAAGTCTTACAGGATTCTTTTTTTACAGGAGTAAATATATATAAAAAAAGACTTATTTTTCTATTATTCTTAAATATTTTCAGTTTTATAAATCTATAACAAACAACAACAATATCATTTAGAATGATATAATTACAATAATATATTAATAATAATAACAACAATAATAACAATAGTAACAGTAATAAGAATAAAAAAAACTATAATGTTATAAATAATAATAAAAAATAATAATAAGAATATCTATAATATTATAAATAATAAAATCAAAATATAATTATTAAGAATAAATATAAAAATTTGATTGAGGAAGGAGTCACTCATGCAGAATCCTGATCAAAGGAGTGCGCAATGGACCAGAATTTTTATTTCGTGGCCAAAAGTCCCAAAAAAGTCAAATCTTCTAAAGTTTTTATTTTATTTTATTGTTAAAACATAGGTGCTTTACTCTACTCAAAAATGTAAGAGTTTAATTACTAGAGCTTACTCATAATGGCTTTAAAATTGCCGAAATTCCGCAAAATTTTTTTTTTCAAAAATACTTATCCTCAAAATTTACATAACTTTTTTCAATTAAAAAAGTTTGGACTATTTTTATTTTAAATAAACATATTAACTTAGTGCTTATAAAAAGTAAATGTTTTAGTTATATATTTGTATTTAATTTATTCATAATATGTCTTAGAGTTGTTAGTATTTTAAAGGTGTTTTTCTAATTTTTTTTTTTTTTTAATTTTATTTTGTATGTATTTAGGTGCTCCCAGAAGTCCTTACGGTCTTATCATAGAGCACCGCGGGAGAGCATTTTAACGAGAGGTTCACGCCTCCTTCCGTACCAATGACGCTTGTTGGGCTGGAGCTGACGTCGATCCCCGGACCTCTTGGTTCTGAGCCAGAACTCTAACCACTGCGCCACGGCTGCTCAATCTTTCCTCATCTTTCTTTTTCTAATTGCCACTCAAAGATTGTTTGATTTTCTGATTTTTGCATTTACTAAACGGCAGTATACTGCCGTTTAGTAAATTAAAATTTTAATTTCATTAAAATAATAAAAAAAAGTTTATTTTAAGCAATAACGTTCGATATGTTTAAAAAATTTTAAAAAAACAAAAAACTATATTCCTTAAACCAATAACTTAACTTTAAATTGGTCTTCTTATAAAAGCAAAAAAAGTTGTCGATTTTGAACTAAAAAATATATCATAAAGAATACATGGTCGCAGTTGGTTTTTTTTTTTTTTTTTGAATATTTACGTAAATATTCAAAAAAAAAAAAAAAAAACAACTGCGACCATGTACCATGTAGGTATTCTTTATGATATATTTTTTAGTTCAAAATCGACAACTTTTTTTGCTTTTATAAGAAGACCAATTTAAAGTTAAGTTATTGGTTTAAGGAATATAGTTTTTTCTTTTTTTAAAATTTTTTAAACATATCGAACGTTATTGCTTAAAATAAACTTTTTTTTATTATTTTAATGTTTTCTAAAAAGGAAAAAAAAGAAAATCATTTTGCTATAAATACGTAAAAATCAAATATTCAAGTATTCGATTCCAACCAAATGCCGCTCTCTTGAAATTGGAATTAATGATATTTAGGAAGTATAACGGTTGTTTCATACTATTAAATAAAATTAGCTGTGACTAGCTATAACTTAGACTTAAAATCGGTTTTGAAATTTCAAGATTTATGACTAATTTAATTCTTACTTTACAATGCATTGTGAAGTGAAAAAATTTATTTGTCCAGAGATTTGAGTTTATATGATATGGAAGACTAATTAGTTTATAATTGCAGCGATTTAATTAAAATCTTGTAACGTTAAAAACTTTAAAAAGCCTCAAGCATAAAAAGTTAGCATAGACACTGTAAGAAAAGTGAAGTTAGGCACTTGCATATACGGTAAGGGTTAAAAAAAAAATTAAACTATTAGTCATTAATATCCTTCATATAAACTTCTAGTGAATTACACTAACTATATTTAATATTGCTAATATAAAATAATCATTTAAAACTTAGAATTTATTTTTTATAACTCAAGGTTAAACTTTATTTATATTTTACAAATTAGTGCACATAATAATTTTGTATAAATCAAATGGTAAAAATAATGTAAATAAAATCTTAGTCAGTGCATTCAAAGTCAGCATAGTAATAAAATGGCAAATCAGTGTTTTCATTTTCAGATGATTCAATAATATCATTGGGCTCATTTAAATTTCTTATTTCATTTATGTTTATTGGTTTTAGTTCCTCATTTCTATTATCAAAATCATCATCCTCATCAACTCATTATATTCTTCATCCGCATAAATATCATCATTAACATTTGTATTTTCCTTTTTTATCATTTGTATTTTCCTTTTCAGTTTCTTAAAAAAGAAGATCAACTGCGTCTCCATCTAGATTGATTTTTTTTATATTTACATTTTGATCTTGCATAGTTTAGAGATGAAAGAATTGGGTCACTCGAAAACATTAAATAATTGAATTGGTCCGTCATTGTAACTTTTCGATCAAATTTACGAGTGTGTAGTAAATGAATATTTTTATTATCTTTATTCCGAGCTTCAATTGCTTCTTCAGAGTACATTCCAATTGGAAGCATAAGTCTAGATATTGTCAGACTACTATGAATGAGTAGTTTGTGTACTGAGAGTGGCATGTAAAACCATGAGTACTCTCGAACAAAAATATTTGCTGTTTCCAAACAATATGTTTCATATTTGGCTTTGTTAATTTTTTTATTTAAATTAATGACAAATAGAATAATGTATAGCCTGTAGATTAAATCTTTCTTGACACCTGTTATTCGCGAAAACTCAACTTGCTGACGAAAAGCACGACAAGCAGTGTTGCCATTATTTGATGTCCCAGGTCCGCCTTGAAGAGGCATGTCAACAATAAGGCCAATTTTTGCAAACTCATGCTGAACAAATTTTTTTTTACAGCTGCTAATTTTATTTTTTCAGGTCCACGTATTTGTCATTCTTTAATATCAAGTCTATAACTTATATGTAGAATACACTCAAAACATCGAATCCATGCATGTAATGAAGATAACCCAAGCTCTAAGCTTTGCGTATCTGTTGTTCATTGATCTAGGAATACTTTTTCAAGTATTACAAGTTTGAGCCAATTTATTGTCACAAATTGCATCTACTGCTTTTCCATCAATCATTGTAAGCTTAAGATTGAAGCTTACTTGAAATCCTCTATGTGGATTAGATAGTCAGAAAATTTTTATATGGTGCGCAAACTATTAAAACAGTATCGTGAATTGTGGATATTGAAGCAGTTAGAGAAAGACAATATGAATTTACAAGATTGTAGGTCACATTGCTATGATAATGCTGCTGTTATGGCACAAGACTGGTGTTCAAAAAATCTTGAATAAAAACAACATGAAAATATTTGAGAATTGTGATAATAATTTGGTAGGCGTGCATGCATCCAAAGGCAGCCAAAGAAGAAGTAATGATGACAAACCTTTTCAATGCACTTTATGTTTTCTTCTCTTGTTTAACCCAACACTGGGAAAAACTCCAAGCTGTTATAACTATGGCTTTAAAATCTGACTCCGCTACCAGGTAGAGCGCAAAAACGGAATCGATAAAACCTGTCAACAAATATCACGAGGAAATAGTGGAATTTCTTTTAAACATAATGGAAGAAGAAAGCGCGACTAGTGAAAACTAAAAGCGACGCAAAGCAACTGCATAACCGAATAATAACATATGATTTGAAGACATTGCTAGAGTTTTGGAACAAGCTTCGAAAAGAGGTTGCAAGGTTCTAAAATGAACTTTCATGATACAGCTTTAGATTTAGAAGCTCGCCAAAATTATTTTCATGATGAAAGAGAAGTGCTAGTTAGCGACTCATTGAAAGAAAAAATTCGAATTTGCAATGAACGGGACATTGAAATTGAAAACATCTAGAGATGGTGGTTTATCAGCTAAAGAAGACATGGAAAGAGTTATAAAAGGAACTGTTGATCTATTCAAAGAATTAAAAAAAAAGACGCGTTTGTTTGCATGAAATTTATGAAAAATTCGGATTTCTTTTTAATATGTAAGTGTTTTAATGCCAAAACAAGTTACCTGAAAATGCTTTGTAAAAAATTTGGGGAAGTCTACAGATTTGATGTGGATGGGCATGAATTATATGAAAAAATATTGGACTCTAGAACGCTGCTAACAAGCTGAACAAAAATGTCAAGCCCAGAACAATTACTTCATTTTATAGTTTAGTATGGATATGACGTTTTTCCTAATATGCGCATAGCATTGCAAATATTCCTGATAAACGCAGTTTCTATTGCCAGTTACGAAAGATAATTTAGTAAAATATAGTTGATACTTTCATACTTGAGAGCCTCGATGGGACAAAGTTGATTATGTGATCTTGCTTTGCTAAGCATATAATGAGAAATGACTGAAGAAATTGACTTTGATAAAATAATTAAACAATTTGCGTCAGCTGAAGCAAGAAAAATAGATTTGTAATAAAAAATAATGCATTTGTGCTTTTTTGCATAATCATTCCTAGTTTTCCCCCCAATTTTGCTCAAATGACCAAAATTTTGCCCAATTTTTGCCCATTTTGCCCAATGGCTCACAAATTGCCCAGATTTTTTGTCTTTTTTTGCCAAATTATCATTTAGAAAACCAAAAAAAAAATTTATTGTCGCAAGGGTGCGCAAGATCAGTGTTTGCTATTGGCGCTATTTACCCTGGGTAATTTGTGGCAATTAAAGATGTATTTTGTTTTTTGCATTTGGTGCGTAGTTAGCCATGCTAAGTTCTTTTCAACTACCGTCAAGTCGAGTTTATTAAAGAATGTTATGTAGTTAGCTCGGTTCGCTAAGACTAGGAAGAACATATTGGACAATTTCAGTTCTTGGTTGCAATCGCTTTTATTTGGAAGTGTAATAACTATCGGCCCTGCTTAGTTGAGGCTAGCAGAATAATCACGAAGAGTAATCCGTAATACCTGATGAGGTTGAGTATTTTATTGATTTTAGTTTGATTGTGCAGCTTTTAGTCGTTCAGGTTAACTGAAGTAAATTTTCTTACTATCCGGATAACAATGTTCTTTGATCAGATTTCACATTCTTTAGGTTCTTTGACTATGGTAGCGATCATGTCAATTGGTTTTTTTTAAGGAGCTTTAGAGTTCTTGCAGACAATCTGGTTCCACATGGGAGTTGTTGATATTGTTTGTTTGTTATAACATACAAACAGGGGTAATACCATTATACATGACACTATATATAGCATTATACAACTATACACGGTACTATATATAGTGCCGTGTGTGCAATGATGGCTTTCAAGTTATATGCAATTATTGTGCTTTAGGCGTTTATGATAGAACTCATGTTTGCTAATTTGGTCATCTGGGTGTTTATTTTATTCCTGCAGTTAAAAAATATTTTAATGTTGTTTTTTCATAATGTCTTTGAGGGCGGCTACGAGTTTAATTTTGGTAATCTGTTTTCAGGGCCGACGACATGGTTTTCAAAGTGGAGGGGCACACACGTCAATTTTTAAAAAAAGTCCTCTATATCTAGAATTTTCTTTTAAAAAAAAAAGATCTTTAAAAAAAAAGTGGTGGTGGTGGTGGTGGGGGGCACGTGCCCATCCCCCCCCCCCTGTGTCGTTAGTTCTGGTTTTAAAAAATGCTATATGTAATATCTAATTTTTTTTTTTATATATATATTTGCCGTACATATAACATTTCCAAGTTTCGTAAATTAAAAGTTGTAATATTTACAAGTCTCGTGAGTCAAAATATATAGTGAAATTTACAATTAAATAGTACAGGCCGGACTTCAAGAAAATCGTAATGATCTTATCACGAAGCCCTTACAATGTGTTTGATATATATTATAATTATGTTAAATATAATTATACATTAAGTACAACTATATTTATATTTTCTTTAAATTAAGCTCATAATAAAAAATAAACTCAAAATAAGCTCAGTATAAAATATTAGACATAACAAGCAGCATAATAACTAAACTTGATAAGAAAAAATCGAGTGTTTTTTTTGTGTGTAATAAACAATTTTTGATATATTGTTTGAGAAGATTTTATAGAAGAAGAATTTAAAAGATAATTGTGAAGTAAAAAAAAATTATTAAATTTAAAATTTAGATTGGTGTCTTAGATGTACACAGATTTGTTAACAAGGCCAAAAGTAGCAAGGCCTAGGTCAAGGCCACATGTTACAAGGCCAAGGCCGAGACCAAGGCCGAGACCAAGGCCGAGACCAAGGCCAAAAGTTACAAGGCCAAGGCTAAGAGTTTTAAGATCAAGGCCAAGAATAAGAGTTTCAAGACCAAGGCCTACGCAAACATTTTCAAGACCAAAGGCCTAAATTTTTGCCTTACGTTAAGGCCAATTATTAACAAAACTGTAGGTAGTAAGTTCTGTGACAAAACCACGTGTTGTAAAAATAGATCAAGGTTATGCGCAGACTCAACGAAGTCAATAAGAATATATATATATATATATATATATATATATATATATATATATATATATATATATATATATATATATATATATATATATACATATATATATATATATATATATATATATATATATATATATATATATATAAATTTATATACATACATACATATATATATATATATATATATATATATATATATATATATATATATATATATATACATATATATATATATATATATATATATATATATATATATATATATATATATATATATATATATTTATATACATACATATATATATATATATATATATATATATATATATAATATATATATATATATATATATACATATATATATATATATATATATGAAAACCAAAAAAAAAAAAATGCATAAAAAATAAAAACTTTTCATTCTTTAATTTTATGTATTTTTTTTGAAGGCCAAGGCCAAACAATCAAGGCCAAGACTTTAATTTTTGACAAAAAAAAATTTTTTGATCGAAAAAAAAAAAAAAAAGATCCTCGTTTTCCGATATTTGCCGAATGCCAACTATAGATCCAATTTTGCCGACTCCAGTTCCAATTTGCCGACCGAAAAAATTCGTAGGGAGACTAGACACCCCCTACGCCCCTCTCGGGACGGCCCTGTATACTTTTTATTTATGCTACAAGTTGTAAAAAAGTATTGTAAAAGTATGTTGACCAAATGCAATTCTAAAAATATTTATTGAGAAAGCTACAAGCGACTATGGTAAACAAACAGATCTTTTATTGAACTGAAATTTTTTTACTAGAAGTTTTCTCTAAAAAAACGGTGTTAATACGAGTTCAAGTTGTATTAACACATAAAAAAATGAAGGAAGGCAAATCACAGAGGCTTATCACAGAGATATTTTTATTTAGTTAGAGTTTACTTTTCCTAGGGTGTGAGTATATTTCAAAATTTTGGACGCGTAAAAAACGGCGTAAACCGATGCAACGCGAATTTGGTTTTGTTGACTGGATTTTTAATCTTTCATTTTTGATCTTTCGAAATGACATTTCGAAACGATAAAGTGTTTGCGTATCTGCGTTTTAGAAATCTTGATAATCTGTTATTATAGTAATTAATCAGGATATGAAAGAAATTAAAGTATTAAACTATTTTTATTAACATAGTAATAAAACACTTTAAATACAAGTTATATTTAAGTTGTATTTATTACTGGCTATATTTTTCAGAATGTCTACTTTTAAATAAGCAAAATATTTTGTATACCTTTTAATTTACATATGTTTGTGCCAAATGTAATATATTGTCATATTTGCTATATTAATACAAATATAACTGAAAGTTCATATATTTACTGCATATATATGTAAAACGAAAGTAGACATTCTAAAAAATTACTTTTCTATAAGTCTTGAAATAAGCGTTAAATTATGGTTATTCAATGGATTTTAAATATTTGTGCCTGTTCAATTCACGAGCCTCCTCAGAACAATTAGTTACTATAAATATATATTTATAGTAACTATAAATATACATTTATTGTAACTAATTGCTCTGAGGAGGTTTACCTATAGAAAGTAAACCAAGAAGATGTGCATGTGCATTTGCATTTGTGAAAGAATTGCATTAATAAAATATATTTTTAAAAATGTATATAGTACAAATGTATATAGTATAGTAAAAATGTATATGTATATTGTGTATGTATATATATAAATATATTAATATGATGAAATAGTAATAAAAAAACAACACTAATTATTTGTTTTTTAAAGTTACTTAAACAGAATAGTTATATTTGCTTTTGCATATAATCTATTATAAGTATATTAATTATTAGTATTATTTTTATTAGAGTATTATGACCATCCAGTGTTTAAATGTGGAGTACACCATTTAATTAAAAATGAAATATATTGCAAACATGGCAGAAGGGAAAATAACATCTCGAAAACTATTATACATTATTGGATTAACATCAGTGTTTTGGTTTGCTATGAATGTTTTGTTGTTAATTGCAAACAATAAATACGCTTTAGATTCACTTGAAAAACTTGCTCTAACATCTAATGAAAAAGCTGACTCACATTATATGAGTCATGTTAATATACAACCATTAGCACCAGCATACAAACGAAGCTTTGATTTACCTTGGCTTAAAGATGAATTTTGGAATAAAAAAACTATTAGTTCTGAAATATCTGAGAGTGCAGTTTTATCTCAAGGTGCAGACCGACCTGTTTATGATATAAGTGCTAAAAAAAACATTAATCCAATGAAAGGTGAAGGAGGTGAGGCATCTTATCTGGATACTGAAGCAGAAAAACAATATGCAGAAAAGATATTTGCCAACCACTCATTCAATTCAGTTCTTAGTGATAAAATATCCTTGGATCGTACAATGAGAGATGTTCGTGGTGATCTGTAAGTTTGTATATGTATGTATATAAGTATGTGTGTATATATATATATATATATATATATATATATATATATATATATATATATATATATATATATATATATATACACAATCCTCTGAATTAGGGTCGGCAATATATACAATCCTCTGAATTAGGCCGACCTAACTGCCGATCTGAAAGTGCTTGAGGTCGGCAAAAAACTGCCGACCTCGTTTCTATGTTCTATGGTCAGACCTTTGTATCAAATAATTTTTGCCGAACTGATGCAGACCTCAAAAAGATTAAGTTCGGCAAATTATTGCCAACCTTATTTTTCCTAATTCCAAGGGTTGTATATATATATATATATATATGTATATATATATATATATATATATATATATATATATATATATAAATATATATATATATATATATATATATATATATATATATATATATATATGTATATATATATGTATATATATATATATATATTATATATAAATATATATATATATATATATATATATATATATATATATATATATATATATATATATATATATATATATATATATATATATATATATATATATATATATATATATTATTAAACCTCAATAAAAAAACAAAACAAGATATTTAAGAAGTTCTTTAAAACAAAAAATATACATGACAAACTAGTTCTTGAAAAAACTTACGAAGCCTATAGAAATTTTCTTGTGACACTTATTTGAAAAAGCAAAAAACTTTTCTAACTATTTTACTACTAGTAGCAATAGTTTAAGAATTATGTGGAATGTATATTTAAAAGAGTTATGTAGAACTCTTTTAAATATATCTTCGAATGATATCTCATACCCATCTTCAAACAATACAATACATGATCCAGTTAAAATCTCAGAAATTTTCAACTCAATTATTTCATTCCCTGAAGAACTACAAAAAAATATTTGCTCATCCCATATTGGCTTTCATGAGTATTTAAAAACATCAAACCCTGACTCTTTTCATTAAACCTACTGAGAAAAATGAAATAATATCAGTTATTCTTTCTCTATAGGCTTCTGGTCCAAACAGCATTACAACCTTTCTTCTAAAACTTCTTGCTTATATTTCTTCAAAATTTTCTAAACTATTTAATTTCTCATTCCCTACTGGTATATTCCCTAATATTTTAAAAACTGCATCTGTTAAACCAATCTATAATAACAACACAAAACTTGGCTGCAATAACTATAGACCAATATTAATTTTATCAAGTATCAGTAAAATTCTTGAAAAATTAATGTATTCTACATTTAAATAAACTTTTAAGTTCAAATAATTGACTATTTGTAATGACTTATTGAAAACTGTTTAAATTACTTTAATTATTAAGTATTTTAGTAGTTTTAATGTTAGTAAATTTTTAAATACTATTAAATGTTTAAATACTTTAAACAATTTGTAATTTATAATTACAAATAGCGTAATTTGCAAAATTAAAATAATAGTAATTACACTTACTTCTTGCTTGTCTATTATTTATCTTGTAGTCGAATAGGTTAATTCCATGTTAATTGACAATTATGATATAAAAAAGTTTTACATATCATTCTATATTCATTAATCTTTTAGAAAACATAAGCTCTCTATATATGGGAAACGGGCACAGAACCCACTTTTTTATAGCGGAATATTGAGATTGATTTTTCTCTACCTTTCAGACAAGCTGGAGCTTTTGGCATTTCTGAAGCGCTGATAGATGTGCATATTAAAGTTGTTTCCAGGGCCCTAGACACCAGTGAGAAGAAGAGATGGGTCATATGCCCTTCTTTTTTTAGTGGAATCTTGCAATAGATTTTTCACTACTTTCCAGACAAACTGGAGCTCTGAAAATTTCAGCATTTGTGCAGTCCTGATGAACATTTGTTAAATTTGTTTTAAGGGCAGACTACCAGAGGATCCATGGGGCCGGGGCACCAGGGGCCATGCCCCACTTATTTTCTCCAAAAAAAAATTTTTTTTTTCTGATTTTAACAAAGTAAAGATAACTTTAAAAATATTGTTTTCAAAATTTTTTTTGGTTTGTTCTGTTTTATTTAATTATTTACAAAATAAAGTACAAAAAAATAAAGTTTCATTTGTTGTTACAGGTGCATCAATGATACAAATTATGTTGGTAATTAAAACTCAACACCTATCCACCCTAGATAAACTGAAAAATTTGTTAAAAAGGCAGCGCAGGTTCATAAACATTGCCATAACAATACATGACAACTTTTAAATATAGATGACAAATTTTATCTTCCATCTTCATTAAAACATTTCAGTGCAATAAATTTTATTTATCATACCAATCCAATAAAATGCATCAACACAGTATTTAAACAGAAGAAACTAACCAAATTTCAATGTATAAATGTTAATTTACTGATTAGTTTGAGAATTTTAAATACCATAAAACGAAAAAAAATGCCTGTTATATTAACATTTTTATTTGTTCGTTTAAAGCTAATAGCATCTATAGATTCTGGGTTAAATTCATGGTAGCTCCTAATTTCAGGAATTGTTCTACTTTTTAAATCTTTTCATGATGGTGGCAGGTTGTTAAAATTTTGTCATTGGTTATTCCAGATCTCTTAATTAATTGCATCTTTTCTTTAACAATCTTTTTAATCAGTCTTTCTACAATAAATTAGTTTATGACAAATATTATTTGGCAGTTTACTAAAATCATATGAATCCATTATTATTGTAAAACTAACTACTAAATAATAATTTTTTCTCTCTTTAACAAGGTTAAATATTGTAATAAATTTGTTTTTTGTTTGTTTAAGAAAAGTGGGGTATGACCCCTATTGCCCCGACCTCATTGAGCATCTGGTTGTCTGCCCTGGAAATTATTTTAACACACGCTTATTAAAACTACACAAATGCTGTAAATTTCAGAGCTTCAGTTTGTCTGTAAAGTAGTGAAAAATCTATCGCAAAATTCTGCTGCAAAAAAGTAGGGCAAATGACCCTCCTCCCTTGTCTTGGGCGCTGGAAACAACTTTAACGTTTATCTGCACTACAGCAATGCCAAAAGTTACAAATTTTCAGCTAGTCTAAAAATTTAAAAAAATCAATTGCAATATTCACTTTAAAAAAGTGAGGTCCGTGCTCCATTATAATATATATGGAAATCCATTTACCTGCAGATCAAAATAATGAATTATCAATGAATATAGAATGATGTGTTACGTTTTTTTTTTTTTTTTTTTAATATTATCAAGGCTACATGGGTTTCTTGAGCATCAAAATTATGTATATAAAAAATTACCCAAATTTATTTAAATTGATAAATACAGGTACTTAATTGTAATTTTCTACATCTCCCATCATTTCACTGGATTTGTCACCCTTAAAAATAGCCAGGTACAAATTTTTAAGTAAAAAGATCAAAAGTTATATGACTTAAAACCTCCAAATAAATGTTACAATTTTGAAGGGACTAGAGTGACTTTTAAAGGATTTCTTATTTTACTAAGTACCTAACTGTATAAAAATCAGCAAAATCTGTGATATAGGTCGACATTTTTAAGAATTTCTAGCTCATTTGACATGGAATTACCCAATAGTTATTTTCTAATATGATATATTATGACAATAACTATTCAAATAATAACATAAGCGTTTAGTAAGCATATTGACTATAATTTTAATTTTCATTTCGATTTAAATATTAGCAATTCTGTTCATTTAACTTTTACTAAAAGTTATTTTTCACAGTACTTTTAGGTTTCTTTTAAATAAAATAGATAATTACTGTTAACTTAATGATTAAAAAAATATATATAATCAAAAAATGTGTGTACATTAAGTAAATTACATTTACTAAAGATTTTTTTTAAAAAAATATTGAAGTTTAAAAATAAGTAAAACAAAAAACCTTATAAAAATCAAAGTTATTTGTTTCTTCTTATTATTATTAAAGTCAAAAAGAATATGAAGTGAAACAAGATTTTCTGATAAAATTTTTGTTTTGTTTATTGGTTTTCCTAAAGTAAAATGAAATTGTGAGCTAAAGATTAAAAAATTCATTCATAAAAAATTTCTATATTGTTATTAAGAAATTTATAATTTTGTTCATTTATTATTAAAAACAGTTAACTTTTAATTTCTAACAAGCTTAAGTTAACTTTACTCTAAATAAATATTTTAAAATCACTTTATATTTTGGAAAAACAAATTTTTATACTTTGGATTGTCTTTAAATTAAGTTTTATAAAAAATTTTAATTCATTTCTTTAAAATCTAATATACTACTAGTAATTAAATGACAGTTTTAAACACTAAACAAACTCATTTTAATGTCTAGAAGAAAAAGCAAACTTGGTATGATAAAGAGAAATTTAGTTATTTACTACAGCATTTGAAACCAAAAACTTTTTTTCAAATTTTTATTAATAAATAGTAAACAATAAGTATTTTTGTGCGCATTTTTTTGGGCATCAATACTGCTCTAGCAGTACCAAAATAGGTCTGAGTTTGTCTCTAATTACTAGTTGTACCTAATTTTTAGGGCATTTTTGTTTCCGCTCTAATCAGCGTAATTTATGTCAAAATCTTTTTATATAAAACAATTATAAACATACAAAAGTTTGGGGTTTAGAACAAAATTGAAAGTAACTTAACTCAAATATCAAAAAATCATAGATCTGCTTCTAATTTAGGACCTTTTAATTGTTCAAGGGTCCTTGGGAACCCATAATAAAGTTTTTTATTTAAAAATTTTAGTAAAAATAAATCATAAAACCGGAAAAAAAATACATTCAACTAAACTAAAAGAAATAAAAATCTTTACAAATGATTAAATAAGTAAAAGATAAACCAGAAAAAATAAAAACATAAAATTAATGTCTTTATTTTAACTTGAAATGTTTCACTTCATAGAATTTGGAAGTGATCAAAGTTTGCAAGCTTAATTGCTTTAAAATTTGTTTAAAAATTTTAAACATTTTAATATTTTCTACTAAGAAAATTAAAGATGAAAAAATTTTTCCATTATTAGGATTTGAACCCTCATCTTACGTCGAACTAACAATCATGCCCTATAAAAATTGTTCAACCTAAGTGCAATACTAATTGTGTTATTATCCGTGATTTTGTATAATAATAGTAATAATAATAATAATAATAGCAATAATAATAATAATAATAATAATAATAGCAATAATAGCAATAATAATAATAGTAATAATAATAATAATATCTCCTTATGTATTGTATAATTAAATAATTTTTCTTATATTGTCTGGATTTGATTTTTTTTAAAAAATAGTTTCTTTTGTTTATTAAGATTCTTTCTTATTTTTAGTTGTATAGAAAAACACAAAACTTATCCTCGCAAACTTCCAACAGCAAGTGTCATTATTTGTTTTCATAATGAAGCTTATAGTGTTTTATTGCGTACTGTTCATAGTGTTTTAAATCGTACCCCACCTGATCTTTTAACTGATATAATTTTGGTTGATGATAAAAGCGAATATGGTATTTATTGATATTTTATTTACTTGTAATATATTTATATAATTATATTTATTTAAAAATGATGATGATGGTGATGATAATGATGATGGGACGATGATGACACATGTGTATACTTCATATACGTGTATATACCATGAAGTATATACATATACTTTATAGTATACATATGATATTCTTGTATATACCATGAAGTATATTTCATGGATGCAGTGTGATTTTAGCATTTTTAGATTTGTTTTTTTTTATCATTTTTTTAACTATATATATATATATATATATATATATATATATATATATATATATATATATATATATATATATATATATATATATATATATATATATATATATATATATATATATATATATATATATATATATATATATATATATATATATATATGTATATATATATATATAGTCTTTGCTTAGAAAGACATGGAATAGGTTGCACTGGTTTACATTTTACCATATATAACCTATTCCATTGAATTTTAAACCTTTTTATATTACACAAAACATTATTAAATATTTTTTATTTAAAAAAAGATTTTTAATTCTAGCAATTGGCTAACAATAAACATATTTATTTAATAGTGTTTTTTTTTCTCGGTGCAAACGCCATTAAAATCTCTTTATAATGAATTGATTGTGATTTATCATGGTGGGGATGATAATGGTTGATGATGAAGATTAATGAAATCTGTTTTTGGATAAGTTTTTGCTGGTTAAACTATTAAATGTGGATGAAGTCAAATTGTATTCTAATCTTGTTGTTAAGTCAATGTTTATTAACTGCTTTGTTAATTTTTATTAGCCAGATTAATTTTCTCAATTAGCCTGCTTTGTTTACTAATTTTCGTGCTGTTTTTCACATTGCAACTAAACATTGTCAAACTGGCAATGATGTTGTTTAGACATTGTATTGTAGCCACTGCATAGGTAATTTGTTGATGCTGCAAAATATTTTAGATTTAATTTAAATAATTTATAATAACATCTGTTTTATAGTTTTTATCTACTAAGTACTTAGTTTTTGTAATATTTTAATCTAGTCTACTCATAATTCTATTTAAAAACATTTTTAAAAGAAAGTATATCTCTTGATATATCAACTGTTGAACGTGCACACACTTAGAAAAGAAGAAGCATTACACATTAGAAAGATATTTGTCCTGTCAGAGTATTCAGTTCTTCACTGAATACTCTGAAAAATCTTGAAGTTGACTAGTCAAGTAGAAGAGCTTTTGCTTAATCCATCTTTATTGTCAGCCATTGGTCTTGAACTTAAAATTCAAGACCAATGGCTGAAAATAAAGAAGGATGTGTGCAATTTTGCCATAGATCAACTCTCAAACAAGGCAACGCAAGTAACTACCTTGAGCATTGCAAAGTGAGAGCAGTTTTACTTAGAAGAAAGCTATCAAATAGATTTGTTTTCTTCAAACCTGGTGCTTTCCACAAAATCTGCTGAATGGTCATGTTTCTATACAGCGCAAAGATATTTTTGAACATCAGTAAAACTACTCATTAGTTTTTCTGACAAACTTAAGAAATTTTTGCTTTTGTAATGGACTCTTGCAATCACCAGATAATTGAACCGAAGTTGAGGGGGGGGGGGGAGTAGCATGTGCCTTTAGAAAGTCAATACTTTTGTTCAAAGAGAATAATTTCAATGATCACAAACTATGCAAAAATTCTAACACAATGACAAGGAAAAACTGTAATGGATTTTGCAGCTTGTAGAACCACATCAAAATTAACTAGGTAATTTCAAGAAACAGTAGTTAAGTAATGAATTTTTTTTTTCTTTATTCTAAATTTTTACTTTGAGTTTTAATTGTTTCTACATAATGGAGAAAGTTTATGTTATGAGAAATGGTTTAAGTTTCTACATAATGGAGAAAGTTTATGTTATGAAAAATGGTTTAAGTTTCTACATAATGATCTGTTTAATAAAAGTTCTTTAGAATGGTATATTTGCATCAATATATTTATTTTCCTAGAATGAAATATTTTGTTTTAGTGATTTCAAACCTGTTAAATTTGTGTATAGTATAAGAAAACTTGTCTTAGAGGGGACAATAGAGTTGTGGTAGAAAAATAAAATTTCACTCTAGTCTTCATAAGGGTAATATCTATTAGAAAAGGTTTAGCCATCAAGATTCTGAACAATTTTATATTTTTTGAACAATAACAAATGAAAATGTTGCTGTCCCAGTCCAAACTCTTAGTTGATGTAGGGCACTCCTTTGCGGCAACAGGGTATAAAATAGTCGATGTATGAATACTCCCACCAAAACAAAATTTAAAAAAAATAAATAAATAAAAAAATATATAAAAAGAGTACGAAATAATCATTAGTTAAAAATAGTTTTTAGTCATACCTTTTAAGGCTTTTTAAAAAGCTATTAAACCTATTTCTGTACTTCTGCAACTATTTAGTTGTTTTAACATTAAGCACCATTAAAAGTTGCTTATATAATGTTAAATAATGAGCATTGAAAGAGACTTATCTAATTTTTTAACTTTATTTTAATCTCTTTTGCTAACCATGCAAAGAACTCTCTCTCTCTCTCTCTCTCTCTCTCTCTCTCTCTCTCTCTCTCTATAAATATATATATATATATATATATATATATATATATATATATATATATATATATATATATATATATATATATATATATATATATATATATATATATATATATAAAAAAACAGGTACAAGAAACAGGTTTGTAAAGAAAAAAGATTGGAACAGTATTGGCAATTTCCGAAAACTGCGTTACATCTAAGTTGAAAATACAAAACTTTTGTAGTGAAAACAAAGAAATAGTTATTGATTTTTCAAGATTTGTCAGAAATACAAAATTGGAGAAAAAATTAATTTACCACTAAATTAGAAGTTTCTTAGATGAAATTCAGTAGAGTCTTAGTAGATTAATCTGATTTGTGTTGTTATTGAAAATGTTGCAAATAATTTCCAGATTTTTAGAATTTTATTAAAAATACTAAAATGCCCAAAATGTTTTTAGGAAAATATTTTGATTCTATTGGTTATTTCATACCTATGTGATTGTTTATTTGCTTTTTTTTTTGTTTTGTTTTGTTTAGTGTAGTTTTAATTTTAAAATATTTGCTAAAAAGTTATTTTGTTCATTGTTACATCATTAAAGTAATTTCATTTTAATTTTAGAAAATTTAAAAAGACCTTTGGATGACCATGTTGCACAATTATCAAAAAAAATTAAGATTATTAGAAATGCCAAAAGGTCTGGCTTGATTCGATCTCGAATAAATGGTGCCGATTTGTCTCGTGGAGATGTTTTAATATTTCTAGACTCTCATTGTGAAACTACACCTGGATGGGCAGAGCCTCTATTAGCAAGAATAGCTGAAAAAAGGTTAAAATATTTCCAGGATTATAAATGTAAAAAATAAATTTGAAAACACAGTTTTAAAAAACTAACCATTTTTATGTTTAGTTCTAATGTTGTTGTTCCAATAATTGAAGTTATTAATGCAGATACTCTCCAATATGCTGCAGCAGCAAATCCTGACCAAAGAGGTGGCTTCAGTTGGGATTTGTTTTATAAATGGAAGCCTATTCCATTAGACGAACAGCATCTTCGTAAATCTCCTATAGATGTTATTAGGTAACATTTGGTAGCAGGTTAACACTGTTTTGTGTGTATATATATATATATATATATATATATATATATATATATATATATATATATATATATATATATATATATATATATATTTATATATTTTTATGTTTAATATCAATGGTTTCACACTGGCATGGTTTAGATAGGTTTCCATAATACTTCTTATTTAAACATGACATGAAGCTTTAAAGCAATTTTTTATGACTGGATACCCTTCCTGTTTTACATAAATCAAAGGAATATAAAAACGTACTGAAAAATGTTGTATAAAAAATTGGCATATGAATATTTTAATTAACTTTCATTCTACTTTCTATTCAACTCATCAGTTATTTAAAATTATTTAATCGATTTATATGTTAGTTTGACACTTTTCTGTATTTATTTCCTTTATTCCTATTTATTTCTTATATGTTTGCATTAAGTTGCATTAAGTTGCTTATAGCCGGTTTAGTCACACTTAATCCCTTTTTAAATATTTTGATAAGATCTAAAAGTTATTTTGAACTTAACAACACATTCTTTAAAAACTGTAAAAATGGTATTCAAATAAAATTAAAATGCATTTTACTGCATTTATGCACAATATTTATTTACTTACATTTTATGCAACTATTAAAAAATCATCAGTTTTTTAGTAGCTAAATAAAATTTAAGTATATAATATTGTGTATTTAATTTTATATAAATATGTAAATATTAAAGTATATAATTATAGTGTATATAATCTTATGAGCCAGAAGTTGGCTCATAAGATAAAAGTATTGTAAATAGTGTAGTCTTTAGGTTAGTCTTTTAGTTTACTCTTTAAAAAAGTTAAAGCTAGTAATTTTCAGTGATAAATGTAACGAGTGTTTTATCTTTGGATCTCAATGTTGATGGCTATTATCCTTTCATATGCAAAGACTCCAATAGTCACATGCTGGGCTTGGGTATATACTTAGGGTGACCATTGTTCCAGTTTTTACATAGGAGAGTGCAGCGTCAAACTAATTAAAATTAGTTTAACGCTTCACTCTCCTACGTAAAAACCGGGGTAATGGTCACCCTAGATATACTTAAATATCAAAACACAAATCTGGTGTGAAATCAGGTTTGAATCCTAACTATTTTTTATGTGCTTTCATTAAGCATCTCTTCATTCAATAATATTTCTCTTTGTTCTTTATTGTTCTTCTTTTTCTCTGCACTGAAGTAATGAATTTGGACTAAATAAAAATGGTTCATAGGTTATACTCTCTTTTTCAAAATTATTGTCATTCGTTTAATTTTATTTTATTTTTCCTCTATTTTATTGTCATCTCAAAATCAATGGACATGGACTGCACTTTTTTAGATGTAATTTTTGATCAAATTGACTGAGCTCTTTCTTATTATTCTCAACCCTATGCAAATAATGTTGTTATTGATAATTTTAATGCTTATCACACTAAATCACTTGGCTCTAGCACCGTTGACCCTGCTGGAGCTATAGGTACATAACTTCTCTATTTCTTAATTTCTTGCTTAGATTGTTATCTTTGTGACTAATAAAACCAAAAATAACAATTTATTCAAAATGAATATTAGTAATAAAACCAAAAATAACAATTTATTCAAAATGAATATTAGTAATAAAACCAAAAATAACAATTTATTCAAAATGAATATTATTTTTGAAATTTTTATACAATTTTGCTTCATTTGAGTACCAGGTTGATATATTTTTGAAAAACTTTTTTTTTGAAAATATTAGGGACCCATTAAATATTCAAGGGTCTTGAGGGACCCCTTAAAATATTATTTATTCAAAAAAATGTTAAACCTATACATGTATTTTTTTTTTATGTGTATGTGTGTAAAAATATTTTTATATATGTTAATATATAAACTCTAGAACTCCCACAATGGCAGGTGGATTATTTGCAATCGACAGAAAATACTTTTATGACATGGGGACATATGATGAAGAAATGGATATATGGGGTGGAGAAAACTTAGAAATGTCTTTTAGAGTGAGTAAATTTTAAAAACTAAGCAATTTTAATGTTTTTTGTTATAAATGTAAATTATTTTTTGTTTTGGATGATACTTGTTAAGTCTTATCGAGTCAAGTTAATTAATGTTTTGTTTTAATCATTAATATTTGTTTGTGTTATCCCAGCAAACATTCTATAAAAAATTTTGAGCAGCCTACCTAAGTTTTGCTCATTGAATACTTAATAAACTATCAGTGTATATATGTATGTATGTATGTATGTATGTATGTATGTATGTATGTATGTATGTATGTATGTATGTATGTATGTATGTATGTATGTATGTATGTATGTATGTATGTATGTGTGTATATGTTTGTAACATTTGTTATGCTGAAAGTATATTCAATCATAAAATATTTTATAATAGTATACAATATTAATTAACTAATTTTGTAGATATGGATGTGTGGTGGGCGTATTGACATTATTCCATGCTCACGAGTAGGACACATTTTTAGAAAGTTTACCAGTCCATACAAGTTTCCAGATGGAGTAGAAAAAACTCTTTCAAAAAATTTGAATCGGTTGGCAGAAGTTTGGTTAGATGAATATAAAGAACTTTATTATCAAAAAAGGCCGCAATCAAAGTAAAAACTTATGTCTATAAAAAATCCAATAAAAAATAATAGTTAAAAAAAAGGTTTTATATTTAAATTTTAGTTTAAAAAAAAATTTAAGGAGTTACTCCAAGCAAAAAATTTATAACGAAAATTATTGAGGAGGTATGGGTAAAATTCATAATATTTAATAATTTAAATTATTGATTTATATATCTAACATATCAAATGGTTGTTTCAAAGTTAAGATTTTTATATTAATTAATAGTTTAAAAAAATGTGCATTTGTCTCTAATTAGTTGAAATAAATGTACATGTGTCTCTAATTAGTTGAAAAAAATGTGGATGTGTCTCTAATTACTAAAAAAAATGTGCATGTGTCTCTAATTACTAAAAAAAATGTGCATGTGTCTCTAATTACTAAAAAAAAATGTGCATGTGTCTCTAATTAGTTGAAAAAAATGTGCATGTGTCTCTAATTACTAAAAAAAATGTGCATGTGTCTCTAATTACTAAAAAAAATGTGCATTTGTCTCTAATTACTAAAAAAAATGTGCATGTGTCTCTAATTAGTTGAAAAAAGTGTGCATGTGTCTCTAATTAGTTGAAAAAAATGTGCATGTCTCTAATTACTAAAAAAAAAGTGCATGTGTCTCTAATTAGTTGAAAAATATGTGCATGTCTCTAATTACTAAAAAAAAAGTGCATGTGTCTCTAATTAGTTGAAAAAAATGTGCATGTGTCTCTAATTACTAAAAAAAATGTGCATGTGTCTCTAATTACTAAAAAAAATGTGCATGTGTCTCTTATTACTAAAAAAAATGTGCATGTGTCTCTAATTACTAAAAAAAATGTGCATGTGTCTCTAATTACTAAAAAAAATGTGCATGTGTCTCTAATTACTAAAAAAAATGTGCATGTGTCTCTAATTACTAAAAAAAATGTTCATGTGTCTCTAATTTCTAAAAAAAATAAGCATGTGTCTCTAATTACTAAAAAAAATGTGCATGTGTCTCTAATTACTAAAAAAAATGTGCATGTGTCTCTAATTACTAAAAAAAATGTGCATGTGTTTTTAATTACTAAAAAAAATGTGCATGTGTCTCTAATTACTAAAAGAAATGTGCATCTTTTAAGATTTAATTGAATTATGATCATTTAAAATTAATATAGATGTTAAATTACTTAAGTCTCTTAACTCTTATTATCTCCCTGATATTGAAAGCAGAGTTAAATTTGATATTTTTTAGGGTTTCAAGGGTGTTATTTTAGCTTAACTATAGATACCAGTCAATTTTTCCTTTGTGTTTCTTATAAACTAAATTAATTGTTAAAGTATTTGAAGGAATTTTATAAAAATTAAATTTAAAGTTTAAATTTAGTTTTAAAGGAGAAATTAAATTTTTAGATTTAAAAGAGCATATAAATTAAAGAAAAATCATCTGTCAAGCTAAAGTATAAGTTTCAAGATTTTCTTTTAGAGGAAAGGATTATGGCGATATTAGTCAGAGGCTTGCATTGAGAAATAAATTAAACTGTAAATCATTCAAGTGGTATATTGAAAATATTTACCCTGATGTTCAACTTCCTGATCTTTATCCTCCAGCTAGAGGAGAGGTTAATTTTTTGTTTTATACATTTAGGGTAATATTTGTTTTGTTTTTAAAGTAAACAAAATGTAAAGGTTATATAAAAGTATGATGTTAAAATTGACATAAATTTAAGATATACATAAAATGAAATAAATGTAATGTAAAATTGATATAAATGTATATTATACATAAAATGAAATAAATGTAATCTAAAAAATTAAGACTAACATAAAAATGTAATGTTGTTTAAAATATCAAAGTTGTTTATGCAGTGAACTCCAGATATCTCCAACCCCAGGTAACTCGAACTTCCAGTAACTTAAAGTACTTTTAAGTTCCCTCTGAACTTAAAAGTACTTTAAGTCACTAATACTTTCTCATAAAAATCACTTGTTAACTTGTTAGCTTGAATATTCACTAAGTAAAACCATTTTATCTGTTCCCGTAGTTAATTTATCTCCGATAACTTGAAATTTAAAAAAAAAATTAAAATAAGATCTTATTAAAAGTTGTTATTTTTTTAAAATTAAAATAAACTTTTTTCCCTCAAGTGCAACCAAGCTTCCCATTAAAATTTGAAGAAATTTATTTAAACTGTGATGTGAACAATGTTAACAGTTTTGATATTAGAATATTTATGAAAAAATATATAATAAAAGTCATGTATTGTGTTTACATTTCAAGTGTCTGGTGGTTGGCTTGATCATTGAAAAAACAAATATGTTATTTTCAAGACAGTGTGTGGAGATGGTAATTCTTAAATAGTTGATATGACCATGTCATGGAAGGAAACAAACCTCCCTAAAATTTTATCCAGGTAAAAACTTGATGAAATTTATAATCCAGATGAATTTAGATTATTATTTTGTATCAAACCTAAAAAGTCACTAAATCTTCGATCTGAGGCTTTTGTATGGGAGAAGCACAGTAAAATTCGTATTACTGGGATGGCTGCAGCAAATGCAGTGGGTGATAAAATTGGTAAATCAAAATCACCTCGCTGCTTCAAAGGAGTTAAGCACTTACTTTGCAGATACAGAAATCAAAATAAAAGCTAGATGGATAGCGTATTGTTCCAAGAGTGGATACATAAAAATGCTTGATCATGGGTGGCAAAAAGTGAAAACCTCCACCATCGTTAATTGTTTTGCAAAATCAGGAATTTAATAAAAACTTAATTAGCCACAGTACTTTTACTAAAAGATAAACAGTTGATAGAAGAAGTAAAAAATACAACATATGAACATGATGCTGATGACCAGGAAAATGATGGTAATGCAATTGATCCAGTTTGCCCAAAAGTTACTGATATTTGAGAAGCACTGCAAGTTTGAAGATTTTCAACAAAAGATTAATGCAGTCTCAATTATATTTGATAGAGACGTTTCTTCAAAACTAAGACAGAGTGAGATTAGAACATCTTTTAATATGTAATGTATTGTTTTTCCCTTTGATATCAAAATTTTTAATAACTGGAATTGTTTTTACTTATCTGCAGAAGTTTGTATTATAGAATGTCTTGGTAATCCAAACATTCGCTAACTCAAACTATTTTCTTGGTTCTTTGGAGGTTCGAGATATCGGGAGTTTGCTATATAAATGTTTAAATTTAATATTTTTAATTAATTTTTTATTACAAATAAAACAATAATGAGGTTAAATTTATTCAATATTGAATTTTAGATAAAGAATCCTGCATCAAGTTACTGCTTAGACTCAATGGGTGACATGAAAGGAAACAATGTGAAAAAGTTGGGCATTTTTCCTTGTCATGGCCAGGGAGGAAATCAGGTTGTTTTTTATTAAAATATTTGCAGATTTTTTGATTTCTGTTAATTATAACACTAAACATTATTTCATGGATATTTTAGAATTTTGTGTTTTCGAGAAAAGGAGAGATTGTGTTTGATGAAGAGTATTGTCTTGATGTATCGAGCTCAAAACCTGGGGTATTAATTGATATAATGAAATGCCACAACTTTGGTGGAAATCAACAATGGATACATAAAATTAACACGGTAAATCTTGTAAATGAACATGTTTAAGCATAATATTTATAAGAGTAGATGCCAAGACCAAAAAATGGTTCATGGTAGGTCTATATTTGTGATTGTTTTGTTATACTTTTTAGTTAACATTATAAACAGGTAAGCCTTTATAACTTTAGTCATGAAGGCGACCTTATAAAAGTGTTATAACAGCAATCACCAAAAGAAAATAAACGGAACAGCTTGCCAATACCTAAAATTTTACATTCATAAGTGTTATTTTACATTTTGTTAATTCAAATAAAAATTACTTTTAATATTCTATTTGTGTTAGCAGCTCAACACTGGTTATTTAATGACTTCAATTTGTATTAGCAGTTTAACACTGATTGGTTTATGGAGTCATTAACAAACCAATTTTAAGCTTGTTAGTTAAAAATGCATAAAAATTTATTTATGTTTGATAACATATTTGATTTTGTATTGTTTTCTTTATGGTTTTTAATGTTTAATTTTGTAATGGTATTTATCATAGCATTATTTTGTATCAGATGATGGTCTGATCTTGGTCTGATCATGGTCAGATGATCTGATCATGGTCTGTGCTATTAAGTCAAGCAAATAAATTAAAATAAAAAATTATATGCTGTTGTTGTTAATGATTCACATGGTGTTTGGTTTATCACAATTTTAACATCTATTGTCTTTAGTAAAAGGTCAATAAAAAGTATGATATCAATTTAGTGTTCTGTCTTTTTGAAGAGCAAGCAATGAGTCAAGTAATGGCTGCCAAATAACTTTTTAATGTTTTTCATATGGTTACTTTTATAAGATAATTTCTGGTTACTTTCATAAGATAATTTCATTAACTTGTGAAAGTAACCAGGCTAATGAATTACCTGTAGCTATGGACCAGGTAGATGAATTACCAATCCATCAGAACAGGTGAGTTATTAGTAGCTCATTCTGAGCTGAGGAAATGAATGTAATATTGCTGAGCATTAGTTAGAAGTATTACTAAGCATTGTTTAGAAAGTTCTTGTAAAATTGCTTAGCAGAACAAATGTTTAGTTGAATTGCTAAGAAAAAAGAAAATTTCTAACTTAGTTGGCACTAAGGTATGCAAATCTAATACAAAAAGTAGCTGTATTGCATAAAAAAGCAGTATCAAGGATAAAATAAGTGAAAATTAGCTGAGATGAGAAAAAGAAACCTAAACCTCTGAAGAAAGGCAATGAAAATCATATAGAAATTAGATGTTCATCTGTTTTTACAAACAGCAAAAATCTTCTTTGTTAAATCAACTTTGTTATTTTTAGTTTATTGATTATTTTTAAAATTAGCTGTTAATACATCTTCAAAGCATTTTATTGAATGTGGTACAAGTTCTGTAGATACTGGTTTCAAATCAGCATCTATTTGTGGTATCATCCAGCAATTTGTTGCTTGCTAGGAATTGAACTATGTTGGTGAAGGTGTATATACTATCTATCAGGGATTATCTTTTTCCAAGCTGTCATGACCCGTAAAATATGGGTCATGTTAAATCTAATTTACACAAACCAATATCTATTCTTGTAATATATATACTATATTCTATACTTATTCCTTACTTCAATATGTTTTAGTAATCGGTAGAAAAATAATTATATGCATATATTAAAACTAAACTTATTGTTTACTTTTAAAAGCTTTAAAATGAATTTTCTATTATAATTAACTTATGAAAACTTTAAGGTAGATGTTGCATGAATTGCTATTTATCAAAGAATTGGATATCAGTAACAGTCTAAATAATATTTAGAATGCCTGGTTGAAATGTGTTAATTAATTACCATTGTTATAAAAAGTTTCAAAAAACATGACTTGAATATGTGGAATAACGAACTTACTATGACCCAATTATTATTACTGAATATTAATATTATTGGTCATGTTAAGTCTATTCCACACCTACCATTTTAATAATTTCGCTTTCAACAATATTTATAAAAGAGCAGAAAAAAGGGACCATATTATTTTTTTCCTTAATAAGTTTCTATTATTCTTTTTCAGACCATCTACAGCTCATTAGGCAGGGTTAAAAGCTTTAAATATCCTTAAAAAAATAAAATGTCCTTAAATGTCCTTAAATAACCTTTAAAAAAATTAAAATTTGACTGCTCTCCTTAATTTCTCCTTATCTTTTTTTTTTTTTAATCATCTAGGAAATTTTATTAAAGTGAATGGATTATACTTATTAATAAAGAAGAAAATATATAGTTATTTGATAGTTTGCAAACTTATACTTTTATTAAATATATATTTATATGTATAAAGTAATATATTAATTTATAATAATTTCTCTGTTTGTATTTAAAATTTATTGAAAAAACAAGATTCTGTTTTTAATGTTATCGTTTTCTCATTAATTCTCCTTGTAAAATTTTAAATCTCCTTAAAACCCTTACTTTTAGCTTCAGGTTTAATAGTGTTAGGACTCTTGCCCTGTTAATTTTAAAGAAAATTAAAGTTTTTAATTTTCTTTAAATTTTTTAATAAATTTTTTCGATAAGAAAGTTGTCTCTTCAAGCCCAAACCTTATGAGATGTGGGCCCTCTATTTGATCTGCAATAAGCTGAAAAAGCATGGTAAGATATGTCTAAAATAAATAAATAATAATAAATAAATGACATGATAAAAGAAGTAAAATAAAATAGTGCATAATATAATGATCTAATTATACTCTACTCTACTATTAGTCATATTCAAATTAGATGTTTTAACATAATTGAGCAATGTATAAAGATAACATTTCTGTCAAAAACTTAAACTAAATTATTATAATTATTTAATAAAAAAACAACAAAAAAAAACAATAAAAAGTAATTTTAAAAATTATAAATTTCTTACAGATAAAAACTTATACATAAAGCAAATCGAAAAAATCATAAGGCCTGTCTGCTCAGCAAGTACTGCTTGCATTAAATGGTGAAATGCAATACCCCATCATAAAGTCCCTTTAATATCTTGAAATGTATTTAATGCAAGATTTGCAATAAATAAGTAAATACAAAACCAATAATAGAAAACCTCTATAAACAATCATATATTTGCTTTAAGTAAAGAAACTTGAAAATATTGAAACTTCTTAAACTATTTTAATTGTTTTTTCATATATTTAATATTCTAAAGAAAAAAGGTCAATAATATAATGCAGAAAAATGTTTACATACATACATACATACATACATACATACATACATACATACATACATACATACATACATAAACACATACGTGTTTATGTATGTATGTATGTATGTATGTATGTATGTATGTATGTATGTATGTATGTATGTATGTATGTATGTATGTATGTATGTATGTATGTATGTATAGAGAATTTATGCCTTTTAAAGAATATATAACCGAGTGTATTTCTTTTAAAGAATTTTTTTTTTTAATTTAAAAACACAAATTGTTAACGAAAAAGAAACAGAGTATATATCTTTTTAACAAAATTTTCTTAAATAGTATCAGTATATAAATATTTAATGAAGTATATATCTTTTCAATAAAATTTACTTAGAATTATAAATATTAAAAAAATCACAGATATTAAAAACTATATATCTTTTCAACATTTCTTTTTAACACATTCTTTCAACAATATTTTTTTAACACATACTATGATTAGACTAACTACAAACAGATTTAATTTATGTGTTTCATCATGACAGAACACCACTTTACAAGCACTGACAACATTCTTGCTCTTAACATAACGAAGTCACATTATAGCAAAATACACCTTTTGGCTAGCAAGGTCAACAATCTTGCTGTCATAACAATTTGAAACCATACAAACAGCATAATAACCACTTACAAACTATAAACACATAATATTATAACACATCACAAACATAGAAACACTTCATATATAAAAGATATAAAAATAATACAATTTAAATCGCAATCTTGCCGGTCATTCAGCAAAGTTGTATTCTTTTTCTGTAACTTTTTCGCTATTATCTCAATACTTTTATTTATCTAGTTTTTTCCTCAAACATCAATGCATGTCTCGTATCTTTATGTTTTCCTGATTTATAATATACAGTTATTATTCTTCTGTTTTGAGCTTTCTTTCTCTATAACTTTTGTTGTCTGTTAACTCCCAACGTAATTATATATCGCTTGCAGCCATTTTCGGGATTGAATTTGTTTAGAAGAAAAAAAATATTTAATCATTTAATTGAAATTTTTGTGTTGATTTTTTTCTTTCATAATATTTGTTAGATTTTTTTTAAAGGGTGAAATTATGCATTATCCAACCCGACAGTGCATCGACCGTGGTTCTAATACTAATAAAAGTCCACAAATGCAACCATGTAATGGACAAACATCTCAAAAGTGGGTATTTTCTCACTATAACATGACTAGTTTTGCTTTAATCTCTAACAAATAAAAATGGTGGTGGTGGAAAAAAAGACGGAGATTGCCAATGTTTTCAAGCTTTGTTTTTTATTTATAAATGGTTTCACTATTTATCAGTGATCAAAGTATTTATCAGTATTTTTAAATAATTAGGGTGAATGTGTGCATTTTTTTAACACAACCAACCAATTTTTAAAGAATAAATTTTTTATCCGATTCTTTAACTAGCCGATATTTAAATTACATATTTTTTAAAAGAATCAATTTTATTAGATATTTGCTATTATTGTTTGAAAAAAACAACAACAAAATTTTTATGTTTATAAAATGTTTATATGCATAAGATTTTATAAATAAACATCATTTTTTTCATTTTTCTTTGTCATCATCATCATCATCATCATCATCATCATCATCATCATCATCATCATCATCATCATCATCATCATCATTGTTTTCATCGTCATCATTGTTCTCATCACGATTATGTTTGTTATTATTTGCAGTATTATTTCTATTTTTGCAAACATTATTTATTCAGAAATTATTTCTGAAAATTAACATAGCTTACGTATAATTTATTATCTATATTTTATAAATTTTGATGTTCCGATTGGTACAAGGGTCTGATTTTATTTATTTTTCTTCTTTCAAAAAGAATTTTTATAAAATGTCATACTTATCTGTGTTATTTACTATTATTATTACTATATTATTAAAAATTTTTGGTGAGTTTATAACATTTTTCTAATTCTTTGTATTAACAATTTTTTATGATGTTAATAAATTAAAATAAAATGAATTAATTGTTGTTATAAATTTTTTAAAAAATTGCAGTTTCAGTTA
>NC_061162.1:20527116-20562116 GCF_022113875.1 Hydra vulgaris | reverse complement strand
CTAACCATAAAATTTAAAAATTTTAAATTTATTTATAATTTAACAAAATCAGGTTCAGTGTCACTAGGAGTGAGACCTTAATAAAATACAGAAATAAAACATGCGAACAGCAAAATCAAATTCAGTGTCACTCGTATAGAAAAGAAATTAAAAAAAAAGTAAAGAAAAAAAAAACAAAATAAGGAAAAAAATAAAACAAAAAAACAGAAATCACTCGAATAATAGCAACAAGTATTAGCAACAACACCACCACAAGTATTAGCAACAACACCACCACAAGTGTTAACAACAACACCACCACAAGTATTAGTAACAACACCACCACAAGTATTAGCAACAACATCACCACAAGTATTAGCAACAACACCACCAAAAAAATTAAAATTTATGACAGTATAAACAAAACACAGTTATTTATGGCAACACTGATATTTACGACAGTATAAACAATCCACAAAATACATGACAGTATAATTACACAGAAATACACAGAAATCAAACAGTATGAACAAATGAACAAAAAATAATTAAACACAGCAAACAATATAAATTAATAAAATCAATTTTCACATAGTGTTTTTTTTCATTTTATTATTATTATTTTTTTTTTTTCGATTTTATTGGGAACATTATTTTTTGTTTCTGTTTAGTTGTTTTTCTTTTTGAATGTTTTTTTTTTAAAGTTTTCAAAATTTTTCTTGATTTCACTTAGTTGGTTTTTTTTAAATATTCTATTCTAAATAATTTTTTTTTTCCTTGTTTATCTCTTTTTCTTATTTTTGCCATTTAAAAACACTTCCGTTATTTGCATGTCATTGCAATGATATCAAATTATAGCAATTTTTATATTAAAATACATTTAATAATCTAAAATACACAAAATAAATTATCCGAAAATACAGTTTAAATTTCAATTTTCTTTTGAGACCACTAGTCATCTGATACTACTACCAGGCAATCATAACGTTACTAGGCAACCATAATGTTCAATACAGGCTTTTAATTTGTTCTTATATAAAACATAGATCCTACATATTTATTGGTTATCTTGAATACTGCTTATGACAAATGGTTTATATAAAAATGATTTAAAAAAAATTATTTATTTTCATTTTCTAACCAAGCAATTAAGTTTTAGACAAGAGTTTTTTAAACAAGGTTTTTTTTTGTTTTGTATTAAGTTAGTCATATTTAATCTGCAAATATGCATTTAATTTATGTTAGTTATTATTATTAACATGTTATTTAATTTATTTGTAAATATTTATTAAATCTGTTTTTAATTCCAATTAAGGTCAAGAAATGCATCAGTTTTTGCTGTAGTCATTTGAATGATGTCATAGCTGCATCCAATAACATGCATGGCATAAGTGACAAGATAGTATATAGGTAAATATATTCTTAAAATATGAAAGTAGTTTACATTTACAAACTTCAAAATAAATTTGTAATAAATAAAGTTGTTGATGTATATGCTAACACTTACTCATAAATTTTCTGATTTTTTGAATTGTTTACACTAGTTGTGTGTTTAATTTAAATGAATGCTTCAATTCATAATAGTATTGCATTGTTTAATTTAAATAAATGCTCAATTCATAAGAGTTTTGCATTGTTTATTTTAGAATTTTCTAAAAAAATTATCTATATTAATGGTTTTCCTGACAATCTTACTTCTAAAGTGGCTTTATTTGCTAATGACACAGTTTTCTAAAGAATTAAAAGGTCTATTAAGATAATAGGTTAGATAAACATTTATTTTACTGAGACCATCAACTCAACTAATTAAATTAATCTTGTTTTTGTGCTATTCATCAATTCAACTAATTAAAAAGTGGTTAAATGAATCTTATTTTTCTGTTTTTCGAAAAATTAAATAAGTGATTCCAGATTTAAAAACTCTGGAGTTTGTTCTGACCCTTCATCTATATTAATGGTCTTCTTAATTGACATGTAATTTCTAATTGACAACCTTACTTTTTAAGTGACTCAATTTACTAATGGTACAACTTTACACTGCAGTCTAAATAAAAAATCATAACTTTTTGGTTGCTTAGAGCAGCCAACCTTGGTTTCAATCTTTTCTTATATGGCAGCTTAGAATTTGCATTGGCTTGCAATTATTTTAGAATTATTTATTTATTATTTAATGTAATATTTTTTTGGATGTCACAGTACTTCAAAAAGCATTATAATGCCTTAAAAGATTTAATCAAGAAGTTCAGGCCATCTTTCTTACCGATATCGCAAATGGGGCAAGAGCAGGTATCAATTGGAATTATTTACTCTAAGTTTCTAACTCATGTCACATGTGTCACAGCGGCTTGAATAATAAATTATAAAAATGATATATTGGTAATGGCAACACTCTTACTGAATTCTTTACTTTATATCTTTGTGGATTATAATTTTATTATATCATATCACTACTGAACTCATATCAAAACCATGTGTCTGATCCATTGTAAAGTTTTTTTCCTGCTTACTAGTTTCTTACTCCTAATTTTTTCTTTTCTACCTCTATAAATCTTTTATCCTTAATTATTTAAAATATTGTTGTCATGTTTGTATAGGTTCTTCCAATGAGTTCTTTTCTCTTTTTGTTCCACTAACCAAAACGTAACCACCATGTTTTTATAAAAAAACTTATTTGCAAAGTTTTTTTTGTTGAACGCCAATGCTTTGGAGTTCTCTCCTATCTTTGTGTGTTTTTCTGAGTTTTTTTGGAGTTCTTTCCTATCTTCATTTGCTTTTCTGACTCATACAGATTTCAATAATTTTCTTGCTCTTCAAATCTATCTCTACAAATTATCTATCTATTCAAGTCTCTACTACCTATTAAAAAATCATTGTATTTCCGTTGCTGTTATTATTAATTTAATTAGTTTGTTTTTTCTTTATTTATTATAGAATTGCATCTCGATTCGACCAAAGACAAATATATCAGCTTCAAGATAATGATGATAAATTTAAAAGGTGAATACTAAAAAAATTACCAAGATATAACAATATATGCGCTACCATGTAGTTTTTTGATGTTTATAAAATGACAAAATAAAATGTTTAAGAAAACAAAATTAATTTTCATTATAATATATTATATTATAAAATTTGTGTATTTTGATAATACAGTAGGTTGTTTCGTGTGAAGCTTGATGAAATCTTTAAATCTGATTATTCTACCGAACTATCACCAAATAATGCATCTACTTTGTTTAGGTATATTAAAGGTTTTTTTCTGTTTCAATTTTAAAATTAATTTTTTCTTGCTGACATACAAATATATAGATATTTTCTAACAGGTGTCTTGTCTGTGGAAAGTATCTTTTGGCATATATCTGTAATCAAATTTCATGTTCAATTGATAGGTTACAAATTTATCTATGTTAAGTTAATGTTAAATGCGAAATTATGTTATATCACATTGTAATGTTGTAAAAAAGCACTGTTTTGTAAACCTTTCAGTTTTTAAACTTTAAACACATTATGTTATGATAAAAACATGTTATGAGGGAGGTGGTTGGTGGTTTTGTGACAACTCGTACAAAACTTGCTACTTAAGTGTTACGATTTTGAAACGAAGGGGAGGGAGATCAAAAACGGTCGAAAATTGCGCGACTTAATTTATGGACGATTCCTATTATAAAAACATGTTATGATGATCATGTTATATTATAATAAACTCGTTTATTATAATATAACATGTTATATTATAACAAAAACATTGGTATGATGATCATGATTATAATAAACTTGTATTTGTTTATTTTCTAGAATGACAATTGATAGCTATGGCAACATACGCTGGTGCCATGAAAGGTATAACATTTTATGAACATTTGATATTATTAGTTTTGTTTTTTAGTGCTTATTGTTATTATTATTTGAATGAAAAGGGATTCCTTATGGTCATCTGCAGATTATTTGTCGATGCTAAAAGAGGAGTTAAAATCTTGGACTCTTGTCTACTGGAGGTAAATTTTTGTTTTAGATTTCAAAATAATAATTTTATGTAGTAAAAATGTTTGGCAAAAACATCTTGAATAGTTGCAGTCTTTTGTACATTAATTTACAAAAAAAAAAACATTGCAAAGAAAAAAAATTACGATTAAGGCAAAGAATATAAATCACTTGTCTATTTAAAACCATTAACCAATTGATAAAAACAATATTCTGATTAAAAACATATATTTGAATATGTTTTTAATCAGAATATTGTTTTTATCAATTGGTTAATGGTTTTAAATAGACAAGTGATTTATATTCTCCTTTCGCAAGTTTCGCAAGTAACCTGTCAACAAAAGAAAATAACACCCAAAGTTTTGCTTTGAGTACAGTATTTTTTACACATGCATAAAAACTTACATTAGTTAAATTGATTACATTTTGCACGTATAAGCACTAGATCAGTTTGGATCTCAACAGTTTGTACTTCAAAGGTATAGACCAAAGACACCAAGTCCTCGATATCCCTATTTCTTTATAACTTGTTTTATTGTTTGTTGTTTTGTTATTCGTTTTTAATTATTTATAAATTTTTTTTGTTATTTGTTTTTAGTTATTTATGAATTTATTTATAAATGTAGAAACTTAAAATAAATGTAACCAATGTTAGGTAGCCTAGCTACTATTGATACAATTTTCTAATTTTACAATTTATTATAAATAAAAAAACTAGTAGTAATTTATTTTAATAATTAATTCTAGTAATAATCAACCAAAAAATTGGACTAAATCAAAATTTACCTTTATGGTCACAAATTTACCCAGGGGAGCACTGTGTGATGGAAATAATATTAATACAGAGATTATCAAGCATATATCATGAAGTTTTAATTGACAAAAATAAAACGCATCATCATGTAACAAACTTTTCTCGCTTTAATTTTGGCAAAGTCTTTCAAAAAAGAATCGATTTCAATAGTACTAATAACTTGGTGTTCAATTGCTAATGTCGCCATCCACATAAGCGGTCCTGAGAAATGGTCAATCAAAGGTAATTTTTGATCATTTTAAATTTAAAATAACTTTTTCCTCCGCTGGCCACTGATACCATAAGCAAAACCAAAATTTTCAATGCCACACACACATTAGGAATGATGTCAATCAAACATTTTTGACAATGTTGAAAATAACAATAGTGTTTAGGGACAGTTATCTTTTGGCAAGATTAGAGCTAAGATTACAATATCACCAAACAGTTCATGCCTATTGATGTCACTCTTGCCATCAGCTGTCAAAACAAAATTTAGGTTTTTGCATTTTTTATTAACTGCATCTGTGTTAAATTTGTTATTCTGTTATATTATAGAGGAATTCAAAATCTGCGCTGTAATTTTTCATCAGTTCAAATCTATATTTAAATTAATTTTTCATCAGTTCAAATCTATATTTAAATTAACTAAAATTACAAAAAATAAGTTTACCTAAAAAGACTCCATTGCCAACTTAACAGATTCATATTTACTATTATAGTAAAATTGCTTCTTGATCTTTCATGGCCTAACCACAACTTCTTAAGAGAGCTTTAGATCTCTAAATGTCCAACATTTTGGCCAGTTCCATGATATCTGTAATAACACTATACAGCCCATTTTCCGATTTCATGTTCTCCAAAAACGTCTCGACACTTTCAATTAGTTTCAAAGTGCTCTGCAAATAAACAGTTTTCATCTTAAGTGTTTTGCTTACTAAATTTATTTTGAACCAGACATCATACCAAGAGACCAAAGAGCAGAATACTTTGAAATCTGTAATTATCTTCCCATTGCGGTTTCCAAATAGTGGGTTAAGGTCAAGGATCTTTTTGTACGCCTACATTCTTTTCCTTTTTGCGTGATCTATTATTATAACTTTGGTCCCGCATATTTTCTACGAATGTTTCTTTTTTCAAATACTCGTCTAATAAGTAAGCTGTCAATCTTTGCCTAGATTGTCTAAGACCTGAAATAATCTAAGAAAGTTGTCCCTCGTCTTTACATCTTGTCCTGGTGCTGCATACACAAACCGAACTACAATTATCATTAAATGATACTAAAATCCTGGCGTATTTTGTAAAGAACAAATTTTGTTCTTTACAATTTAACCCAGGATTTTAGTCAAGAACTATGAAATAATACAAAGCTTACTGCAGTTAACACAAGATAAACACAGTAACTTTACAGAAATTGAATTTTTTTTGCCTAAAGACTGCATGAGTTTCTTAGGCAGTTACTCGACGAAGATGCTTAGAATGATGTTTAGTGCCAAATTTTGAAAGTGTTCAACAATTTTAAAAAAGTTTTCATTGTTTTCTATGAAAACTGTTTTACTTGTTACACGAAATGCTCATGTTTGAGTACCAAGAAATGCTCATGTTTGAGTACCAAGAAATGCTCATGTTTGAGTACCAAGAAATGCTCATGTTTGAGTACCAAGAAATGCTCATGTTTGAGTACCAAGAAATGCTCATGTTTGAGTACCAAGAAATGCTCATGTTTGAGTACCAAGAAATGCTCATGTTTGAGTACCAAGAAATGCTCATGTTTGAGTACCAAGAAATGCTCATGTTTGAGTACCAAGAAATGCTCATGTTTGAGTACCAAGAAATGCTCATGTTTGAGTACCAAGAAATGCTCATGTTTGAGTACCAAGAAATGCTCATGTTTGAGTACCAAGAAATGCTCATGTTTGAGTACCAAGAAATGCTCATGTTTGAGTACCAAGAAATGCTCATGTTTGAGTACCAAGAAATGCTCATGTTTGAGTACCAAGAAATGCTCATGTTTGAGTACCAAGAAATGCTCATGTTTGAGTACCAAGAAATGCTCATGTTTGAGTACCAAGAAATGCTCATGTTTGAGTACCAAGAAATGCTCATGTTTGAGTACCAAGAAATGCTCATGTTTGAGTACCAAGAAATGCTCATGTTTGAGTACCAAGAAATGCTCATGTTTGAGTACCAAGAAATGCTCATGTTTGAGTACCAAGAAATGCTCATGTTTGAGTACCAAGAAATGCTCATGTTTGAGTACCAAGAAATGCTCATGTTTGAGTACCAAGAAATGCTCATGTTTGAGTACCAAGAAATGCTCATGTTTGAGTACCAAGAAATGCTCATGTTTGAGTACCAAGAAATGCTCATGTTTGAGTACCAAGAAATGCTCATGTTTGAGTACCAAGAAATGCTCATGTTTGAGTACCAAGAAATGCTCATGTTTGAGTACCAAGAAATGCTCATGTTTGAGTACCAAGAAATGCTCATGTTTGAGTACCAAGAAATGCTCATGTTTGAGTACCAAGAAATGCTCATGTTTGAGTACCAAGAAATGCTCATGTTTGAGTACCAAGAAATGCTCATGTTTGAGTACCAAGAAATGCTCATGTTTGAGTACCAAGAAATGCTCATGTTTGAGTACCAAGAAATGCTCATGTTTGAGTACCAAGAAATGCTCATGTTTGAGTACCAAGAAATGCTCATGTTTGAGTACCAAGAAATGCTCATGTTTGAGTACCAAGAAATGCTCATGTTTGAGTACCAAGAAATGCTCATGTTTGAGTAGAGAAATTATACAAAGAGATGAGCTAAAACTAAAATTTTTGTTTTAAAACAAGATTTTGTACTGTATTTTTATAAATTATTTTTTCAAGAAAAGGCTAAACCTTGTATGAAACTGAAATTGACGCACTCGTACTGGTACTTGGTTGTAAAATGAAGCGCTCTTGTACAGAAAAAGATTTCAACTGCTTCATTAAAAGTACACCCAACCTTACGAAAAGAATATTAAAAAAATAGTACACATGTTTACACACTCGCGGAAAGTGTGGAGTTTTCCTCCACACCGGTGTGTAGCTATCACTTCTAGACACATTTGTGGAGTTATTTTCCACACTTTTGTGCCAATAACTTCACACTTCTGTGCAGAAGTCGAGTTAGAAAAAGTTAATTTCCACAACAGTGTTCAAATTAACTCCACACTTGTGTCTAGGAGTTATAGCTACACACCGGTGTGGAGGAAAAGTCCACACTTTCCGCGAAAGTGTATTAAGGCTTAAATAAAGAGTAATCTATTATCTCTTTAACTTATTATTTTTTTATATTTGTAAACAAACTTGATAGTAATGAATGCACTCTTTTATCATATCTTACCTTTAGTTAATACTAATTATCGTTTGGATCTTATTCTTCCAATCTAACAAAAAAATTAATCAATGCCTTAATTAATAAAAGGCTTGTATTTTGACTTCTCTCTCCATATCTGAGTTGCGTTTTCTATTTAATCAATGCCTTTGTATGTATTTTGAATTCTCTCTCCATATCTGAGTTGCGTTTTTTATTTAAGAAATCTGAAGGTTTCTTTTTTTCCGTCATGATGACACAAATTTATTCTTTCAATAGTTAACTAACTACTACTTTTTGCTAATACTATTTTTTCATTAAAGAGCAAGCAAGTACATACAAATAAATAGTTTAAAATATAAACTTTGTCGCCACTAAATGTGAGTTTACGGTTACAATAAACATTTAACGTTAAAAAAATATGATTTAAATAAACAATTACCCCACAAACTTATTTTTTCAAATAATTAAATACCAACTACCCTCGATCTGATTATGTTTTAAAGTGCTAAGGAAAAATGTAAAAAATCAATAGTTTAGCATATAAACTTTGGCGCCCCTAATACGTAAACAACTAAGTATATGCACACAATATGAACGCTAAAATTTATGTTTAAGTTTATTTTTTGTAAAATCAAATTTATGGTTTTAAAAAAAAAAAACGAAAAAAAGGTTGGTTACGCCAGCGCAGAGCCCTAGCCATGCCGGCGCCCAAAGCGACCGCATAATTCGCATGGACCTAGCCACGCCGGCCCAATATATATATATATATATATATATATATATATATATATATATATATATATATATATATATATATGCAAACCTTAAAATTTGATTTCTTTTTAAAATGTTATTCTACTTTCAAAGGACATCCCTGGTACAAACCTGTGTTTGCCATTACTTTATTGACTGATATGTAAATATGGAGTAACCTGTGTGAATAGACATGCTTATGACTTCAGTTTTACTGGATTTTTCTTTACAGTTTCCGTGCTCCGACTGACGTTGGGTAAGATAGTTATGTACATTTTGATTTAAATTGATTTTGACTGAATATTAGAAAGGTTTTCATTATATTTAGATGAATGTAGAAATTTGTATTGTCATTATAGTTAAGAGCGACTTTCCTTAAGAATCAGACAGAGCTCAATAGTGACTCTCTTCAAAATCGCTAATTTTTTAATATGTTGTTGCAATTCATATTAGAAGCTTATTAAATTTTTAATTGGTTCTTTAGATATTAGATGTTAAAGTTTTACTAAAATTCTAAGAAATATTGACCAAACGGTGTCGAAGGCATTTTTAAACTCGAAAAAAAAGCAAAGTAAATACTTTACAATGAGTATTCCACTTGATTATTGTTTATTGGCTAGTTGAGACCAAAAATTAATAAAATTGGTAAAGGAAATTTTTTTCTTGGTCTAAGTAACATGTTTCAAAATATGCGAAAGATTTTTTTTGTCATTTTTGATCTTCGTTTTCATTCGAAGCCGCGATTATCCCACAGTTTTTTTTTTGTTATTGTAAATCTTTATCCAATTACGTACCTAAAAGTATAAAAACACCTATGGGGAAGCAAAGGCTTTGCCGCAACGAAATTTTAATCTTTTTACGCATTGATTGTGACATGATAATGGTTAAAGCCCTGGGTTCACTGTAAAATTCAATTAAAAAAAAAATTGTATTGACCTTTAATCTACCTTATTTATAAAAAATACTTATGGGGTATTGCTATAATTCAGATAAAATAACGTATGAATAGTATAGATATTTTCTTGGTGCTTCTATATTTATTTATAAGCGCTTGAATTCAGTATGTTTCCTTGTGACTCATTTTTTGAGTATAATTTATTTAGGCGTAACTAAATTAGAACTGATTCAGCAATATAGATAACAGAGGAAACACCTTAATCGCAGCGATATAAAATTGTTAAATAAAAATGCTTTTTTGTCCTTTTTTTGGTAAAAAAAAAAAAAACATCTGTATGCAGTATGCATCCAGATGTTTGCCCTTCTTCCCTAAGTTATCCTTCTGACCCTCTCTAAACATTACGGGTAATATCTTTTGTGAATAGTCTTTCAACCAAAATGGTGTTTTGTCATCTAGTTGTTTATATGCATCATTCTTTGCTTTTTTCTGTTGTGCATCTTTTAAGAGGTGTTTCATATACTCTGTGATGTTGCCTATTGATACTTTAATGTCATATAACACATCATCATTAACATTTTCATTTCTTATTTGGTTGACTTCATCTAAAACTTCAAACAGCTCATTGCATTTAAAGCATACAGAATCATTTAAAATGCTACATGATTTTAATGTTTTCAGGATTCGAAAGGGCAAATTGAGTTAAATGTGTTGCAATTTCATTTTCCAAATAGCTGCAATGAAGTTTATATTTAGTTTTTAAATACCTTTTTGATCTTTCAAGTTTCTCAACAGTTGATTTTTTATTGAAGATATTTGCGAATTGTTCAAGTGTTGTAAATGCATTCATCCTAGCAGCAGCCATGGCATTTAAACCATCTAGGCATTTTCTATGAGATGATTTAATTCAATTTAGTATCCGCATTAAAGTTGAGTTTGACAGAGGCTCGTACGCAATTTCTTTGCAACTTTCCCTATACAAAGCAACTGTGTGACCACTGTCATCTATTTTTTTCCTCGTTTCTATCCTATTCCTAATGTGTAGCGATGATATGCGCAAATTTTCTCTGTATTGTTAAAATTTCTGTTTAAATGATTTTTAATTAGAGATTTATCGTTCCAATCACCAGCTAGCTCATAGCTCTTTAAGACCTTAAAATATATTATAAAATAGAGTAACAAGGAAACATACTGAATTCAAGCGCTTATAAATAAATATAGAAGCACCAAGAAAATATCTATACTATTCATACGTTATTTTATCTGAACTATTGCAATGCCCTAAAAGTATTTTTTATAAATAAGGTAGATTAAAGGTCAATACAAGCTTTTTTAAAATGAATTTTAAAGTGAACCCAGGGCTTAAACCATTATCAGTGCGTAAAAAGATTAAAATTTCGTTTTTGCGGCTAAGCCTTTACTTTCCCGTAGATGTTTTGATACTTTTAGGTACTTAACTAGATAAAGATTTATAATAACAAAAAAAAAATCAAAAAATTAAAGATTTTGAAAAAGGTCACTCAAAAAATTTAGTGTTTTTGGCTGATTCTTACAGAAAGTCGCTCTAAAATTAATAATTTTTGGAAAATTACTTCTAACTTCTTTTACAAATGATTTAGAATAATCTTGTTTGCTGTGAGATGTTTCTTCATCTTATCGTCAGTATGTCATGAAAAAAACGAGTCAACTAACCTGTTTTGAATTTGTCTAATATATCCAAATACGTGAAAAAAACGAGTCAACTAACCTCTTTTGAATTTGTCTAATATATCCAAATACGTGATTAACAAATTTACAATATGACAATGACTAATTAATAGATTTTGAACAGCAGTTTTAAAAGATCCTAAATGTTTTTTAGGATTTCCTAAAATAGTATACCGAGTTGTTTATATGTATATATAGAGAAAGTACGTATAATGTAAAAACTCAACTTTTTTTTTGTCAGCAACTATAAGAAAAAAGTTCTGCTTAAGAAAAAAGTTATTTAAATCATAGGATCCTTTAAGAATTAATAAACAAAACATTTCAAATTTGACACCCACTAAATTAAACACTAAAGTTCATAAGGTACGTACGCAGTAAAACCACTGATTTAGGACCCCCTTCCTTCTTGCACGTACCTGTACGTTTTCAACAAGCCCCTTCGCCCTTCCCTCTACGTACCTAAGTACGCTTTATTTATCAACAAAATAAAAAACAAAATCAACCCTCCCCTTTCCTAAACTAGTTAACTCAACATTTTTCTGTTATATGACATAATATTGATTTTTTAAACTTGTGAAATTCAATGTTTTTGTTAAAAAAAAAGATATCAAAGTTTAAGAGAGATAGAGAACGTGAGTCAAACCGCGTACGTACTTGCACCCGTTCATACTTTTTTGATTAACACCCCCTTTCAAAACCTGTGTGCGTAAAAAAATTAAAACACGTTTCTAGTTAACAAAGTTTTGTATTTTTTGTTGTTGTTGTTCCAAGGTTATTTTTGTTGTTGTTTCAAGGTTAACTATGGTTAGTATTACTCGGGTCATGGTACTAAGCTTGTTTCTTTGCACAGCGGCTTTGTGTCCACTAATAAAAAAAGACTAATTTTTTTTATTAGTGGACACAAAGCCGAGAGTGGGTTTGAACAACAACCCACTCTAACCTTTTTTTTTTTAAAGGGTGTGAGTTCCTTTTTAGAAAACCTTTTTTTTTCACAAAAAAAATAAAAAATAAAACAATCTCTTGGACAGGTATTATGTAATTATGACTTAGCAATAACAACAGATAAAAAAAGTATTTAAAAAAGGGTTTGTTTTTACACAAAATTGAAGAAAAAATTTTCAAGGTTTTAACAAGCTTTACAGTCAAAATAAAATAATTTTTTTAAGTTTGATGAAATCAGTTCCAATAATTAAATGTTAAGGCGTTGAGGAAAATGTTGAATCGAGCTAATTTGACGTTTTTATCGGAAAATATTTCTAATTTTTTTATTTACATTTATTTATTTAACGTGTATTTCATATTTTTGATAAATTCATTTACTTATATCTAATTAAAGTCCATATGCACAGAAACGTTCCAAATCTAAAATATAAATAAACAAAAATTGAACTAGTAAATTTTATTTCAGGTATTTGTTTAGGGGGTATATATACAATACTGTATTAATTATGTATATAAAATACTGGATTAAACAAAAAGACTGCAACTCATGCAAGAATTAGTATGCGTTAGAAGGCATTAATAAAAAATTAATTCAATTTTTTTATTTCATACATAAATGCTTCTATTTATAATCTCTTAATTATATTATCTATTAATATTAATTAGGATATGGAGTTTGATTAATTACATGCAATGTAATGTTTGTGATACTATATTTCCTGTTGCGGATTTTAAGACATGTGTTTACCATCCAGGCGCCATAATAAGAGCATCAAGTAATGGAAAAACAGATTCAACTTTTAGGTGTTGCGGACAGCCCGAAAAAAAATTTGAATTTATTGAGTTATATGACGGATGTCAGACCAAAGATCACGATATCGTTTTTGAAAACAGCTATAAGAAAAATGCTATCTTATGCACCAAACAGCTATACAACGAACTTAAAAACGTAATTGATGTGGTTTGTTTTCCAAAAAATCCCTCAACTGCGACGTCAAATTCATTTAGTCAGTGCGATGTTACAAAGTCTCGATTCTTTTCTCAAGATAGGATAATAGAATGTAGATCTGATATTAGCAATGAATGTTCTTCACTGTGTCGATCTAGTAAAAAAACAAGCAAACAGTTAGAACAGTTTCCTATTTTGAATAAAGATAAAAGATTTGTCAAGCCCTTGTCAAATTTGACTTGGAATAACTATTTACCTCTACGATTAAATCAAGATATTCAACGAGAACAAGATGATAAGCGCATGAACGATATTTTAAATAGACTAAATCTTCACTTGGAATATCACGATGATGAAGGTGGAATTTTTTCCATATTAGAGAATCGTTTAAAAACGCATAAAATAAAAACAAGATGAAGTTACAATTTTTACTTCATTATTATACGTTAATATTTTTATTACTTTTTGAAATGTCTAATAAATTAAAATTTACATTCATGTAAGATTTTCTCAGAAATAGTTAAAAAGTACAATTCGCGTTGCATAAGCAATCCGTTTAATAATTTATTTACAATTAAAAACCTTTAATGCCCGCTCACTTTAAAATATAGTAATATAAAGCTATTCTTTACTTTTTCTTTTCAGTGCTTTTTTTTTCGAGTTATTTACTTTGATATCTTTCTCATCCTTCCAACTGTTTTTAACGTTTATTTCGCAACTCGATCTACTTTGGGCACTACCATATTCACTATTTTCTTTCTCACTTTCGTTTTCACTTACAAAATTGTCTAAATTACTCAACTCAAATATTTCGTTACTTTGGCTACTGGAATAGTCAGATGTGGGCGATAAACATATACCAGAGTCAACTCGGAGTAATGATTTACTGTTGGTTGTTCGCTCTGTTTCAACGTTGACATTTTGTTTCTGTAACTCAGTTGTGGACAAAATATCTGATTTAGAAAACTTCTTTAATTTATTTGAAGATATTATTGTCTTATTTTTTAGATGAGCTTCATTTAGGACTTCTAATTTTGAAGGAAATTTTGATTCCAAAAAGAAAGGATGCGCAAGACTTGTAGAAGCATTTATTCTTTTAGAAGGATGGAAAACCAACAATTTCTAAAAAGTAATTGTTTTTAGAAAACATTCAATTTGCATTATAAAAGCAAATTTAATGTTTTAGAAAACATCAATTTGCATTTAGTAACATTATAAGCGTAGTTTTATCTACTTTAACATACCTAAAACTACTCAATCCTAATAAAATACACTAAAGTACACAAAACAAAGCCTACCAAACAATGTATACAAGTTATATATAATATGTAAATATATATAAATAAATTTTTAAAATGCTGATATCAGCAGTTCTATGCAAAACTTTATTTGGGCAAAATTAGACGCTTTTCTCGAAAAATAATTAAACTTGAGTTTAATACAAAACTTGTTTATAGGTTATCTAGAACAAATCAACATTATTTTTTCAAATGATATGCCAATAAATTTATAATATACTTGAAAATAAAGTCAAAATTTTAATATTTTTTCAAAAATTCTTCCGAATTTCGAGAAAAGTAGCGAAGGTGGTAATCTTTCGCTACTTTTTTTCTCGTTGTCATTAATATTGATATTTTTATTTTTTGTTGCATTTGTGCACTCCTTTATGCTTTGACACTATCCGTGACATTTGTGCACTCCTAAGCCTAAACATTGTCCGCAGGCACTCATGCATTTTATTCTAGGACATTAAGATTGTTTTGCTCATGCAGTTTTTATATTCGTGCTACAGTTGCATCATATATCAAAAATGTGCATAAGTACAATGTCCTAAATAAAAAAAAAAAACTTGAGCAAAAAATCTAATTAATTTTTTTCAGGGTGCTGGATTAAGTTTAGGCTGATTATTAAGCAATTTAAGAAATATGTTATGAAAGTAAAATCAACATTCTTAATTTAATTTACTACTCTTGAATATATACCTAATACATTTGTAGGTAATAAAACGTTTTTTTTCATTTTCTATGACGACTTTGATTTATCCATATTAAGGTGGTCCTCCACTCAAAAAAACTTATTTTTCATTAAAAATGTAAAAAAAAAACTCATATTTTACTTTACGCTGTCCAAAAAATATTTTTGTGGGTAGAGGGGTCTATATATTTTATATTTTATTTTTGCATTGATATTTTGCTGTTAAATATTTGATGCGCAATTTAATGATCAAAGGTTGTTCATATCTTAAAAATTATACTACCCAGTGGGCAAAAGACGTAAAAAAGATGTCTTTTAAACGTTTTGAAACTTTTGAACGTTCAAAAGACGTTATTTTTAGGTCCCGAGCTTATTGGCTAGAATTAAAACTAGAAACCCTAGTTTGGGTTAATAATATATATAAATAAATGTATACTTACCCAAAACAATTTTCTTTGTAAATTGCGGTAGTAGAGTACTGATAGTAATATCTTAATAACCTTGTAAACACGAAAGTTGATTAAAAATAAATGCTGTAATTGGTTTGGATTTGGGTAGGCAAATGCGATCAAAAAAAATATTCCAAAATTTGCAATTTTTGTAAAGTCTGGCAGCCGTAGCCGAACATTTCTTAGGAGCCGAGCTTTAAAAAAAACTTTCGTCTCCACAAGCCTGGTTTACAGATGACTTTTTTTGGTTTGAATTCAATATTTTTAATCATTTTTATTTCTTTTGACATTCTTAATCTTTAATGAATGATTTGTAACCATCAAAAACAATGCACAGATAATTACCATACTTTTTTGTGCAAGAAATGGGTTATAAATTGTAGAAGATTAATATGGAAAACCTGTCGAAACTTTGAAAGATTATCGTTTGTGTAGTAATCATTTTGAAAGTTCGATGTACTATTTAACAAAGAACGAGGGAAAACCACATGCTAAAAGAAGTCCTTTGCCTTCTAAAACTAAAAAAATATGAATTGAAAAAAATATTGGTATATTTGAAAATCCCAACATTCAAAACAATCAAGAAAGTGTTGACATTACAAAGTATAAAAAAGTGCAAAATTCATTGCGTACATCTCGTGTTACAATAAGCAGACTTAAAAAAAAAAATAAAACTAATGGAAAAAAAAAAGCAAAGAAAATGTAATGACTTTTTTTTCATAGCCCACAAGCTTACCGAATTTTAAGTTCTATTTTTTCTTTACCGAGTAGCACCACTTAAAAATTACTTCTTTCAAGAGCTTATGGAGATATGCAAGCTGGATTTTCACAAAAATTGTTCACTTTACTAAAACTACGTGTTGATAACATGAATCAACATGATCGTAATAGCAGTTTAGTATTGGATGAGATGACACTCAAACAGCATTTAGATTATAATAAAAGTGCAGATGTTGTTTTTAGAATAAAAAATAAGAAACCACTTAATCTTTAGTTTTTATTATCAGAGGTATTGTCACTAAATGGAAGCAACCAATTGCTTATTACTTTAGTAACTCAACTGTTTCAACAGTTAATCTTGCTAAATATATTCAAGAAGCTATATTAAGAGTTCAGAACTGTGGATTGTTAGTTCGGTGTATTGTATGTGATCAAGGATCAACCAATATTGCAGCACTTAAAATCCTGAGTTTTTCAAAAATGAAATCTTGTATTCACTATTCGTCTTTCAAATATACAGTTCATATTATCTTTGATCCCCCTCACCTGATTAAAAGTGTACGTAATAATCTTATGCGACATAACATTGATATTGATGGAAATATAGTCTCATGGCATCACATTCGTATGTTGTATGAGGTAGACAAATGCAACCCTATCCGTCTCACACCAAAATTGACTGATAGACATCTTGATGCTGGAGCATTTCTAAAAATGAAAGTTAATTTAGCCACACAAGTATTTAGTCATCAGATTGATACAGCATTGTCTTTGCGTGTCACAGCAAATGTTTTACCATCAACTGTATTACCGACTGCCAAATTTTTTGATAAAATTGATACTCTTTTTGACCTGATGAATCCAAGTAAGCTTCATGCAGATAAACCTGCTCGTTGTGCTATAACAGCAAAAGGAAATAACATTTTACTGTTAAGGGAACTCCAAACTTGGATTAATCAATGGAAGTTTTGTGATGTAAAATCCCAATCCCAGATAGCTAGTCATTGGGGGTTAGATGTTACAATAACCATTATACTGAAACTAAGTCAGGAGCTTCTTTCAGAAGGGTTTCATTGTGTTAGCACTTCTCGCTTTAATCAAGATTGTTTAAAAAGTTTTTTTGGAACTATTCGAAGCAAAGGAGGGTGAAATGACAGACCGACAGTTAGACAATTTCGAGCAGCTTACCAGAACTCTTTATTGTGATTGTCAGTAGAAACTAGCAAATCTAATAGCAATTGTCTGACAGAAACAGATTTTAGTGTGGTATTAGATATTAATTCTTTATTTAAAAATGTAAAAAAAACAACAACAACTAAACAAGAATGTTTATTTTTTTCTTACAAAAAAATAAATTAATTCTTTGAACAGATTTCCTGTTACAATTCTTAGGAAAAAAAAATTGTACAAGCACATACAGATTTTGCTAACTTGATGATAAAAAGAGTTTGTCTGTGCCAACAGTGTGAGTTAGTGCTTTGTCATGAATTGATAGATATTACGATACCTAGTAAACATGGTTTAGAAGTCAATGAACAAACATACAGTCAAAATTGTTCACCAAATTCATTATTAGTATTATTAATTTGTCATATGGAAACAGTATTCATGGAATTTATGAAAAAGTGGATACTGACTTTGCTTTTAGATTATCTTCTAAAATAATAGAAATCTGTACTTTTGACTTTTTATTTAAATATCATATTGATCATTCTTTTTATTTACAAAAAAAAAAATAGTTCATATCTTTGTCATTACGAGAATTTTTTATTTACAAAAAAAAATAGTTCATATCTTTGTCATTACGAGAATTTTTTATTTACAAAAAAAAATAGTTCATATCTTTGTCATTACGAGAATTTTTTATTTTATTAGGCTGTACAATCGTGATGTCTACGAAATAAAAGAAGTAATAAAAAGATGAAACGTTTGCTACACAAATAATTTCTATTTTATAATATTGTATGAAAATTATACGAAGTTATATAGCTGTGTTCTTTTTCGATTTTAAACTTCTAACGGTTTTAAAGTTCTTTGGTTTTAAAGTTCTAACGGTTTTAAAGTTAAGTTCAATATTTTTTGATTTTAACAATCAGTTAATTTCTTTTCATTATATATGATTGTGATTTATTTTGTTTTATTTGTTTTATTTATGTATGTGTTTGATTATGTCAGTTTGAATCTGATAACTTTTTTTTTTTTAAATACATATTTTGATTTGAATTTACTGAATGATAAAATATATCTTGTCAAAAATGTTTATATAGAGCGTTTATTCAATAGTAAGCCAATTCAATGATCCTCAAATTAAGTTTGAAGAAATATTTAATACTACTGTTATTATTATAAATAATGGTACTTATAGTTTTAATAGGGAATTTCCTAATAAGTGTCGAACCGAAAATCTGTTTCATGATTTTACGCAAAAAAATTTGAAAGTAATCATAAAAAACATTCAAAACAAAAAACATCTTTAATCAAAATAAAAAGCATCTTTAATCAAAAAGTTATGTTAATCATTTATTTATGAATTGTTATTCTACCCGGGCATCCCACAATCCTCGGCAAAAAAAATAAATGTTTTTACGCGAGTCGACAGGCCTTGGTAAAGATCCTCTATCAAGATTGTATGGTATGCCGATATTTTTTAAGATTTTATTTTTAATAAAGAATATTGACAAAGAATAAAGATATGTTTGGTTTCCTCATTAAACGTTTTCGTTGGGAAAAATACTAATCACTTTATTTTAATTTTAATTTTTTTGTTAATCTCTTATTAACAGCAGCACAAATATTAACACATCACTCATGACACGTCATTTAAAACTTGAAAAATGTAAAGACAAAATAAAGAAATTGCATATTAACGCGCTTGATGGACAAATCCAATGACAACTTATAAAGTAAAATTGGCTAAGAAAAAAACTAAAAAAACACGGATAGACAGATGGGTGGGAGTGGAATAAAAAAAAGAAAAAAAGAAAAGGGGGTTAAATTTTTATTAAGCCTGGGGTGGGTGGGAAAATTTTCCAAAAATTAATAAACTTCATGGTTTCATCATGGTTTTACAAACAAGATGCTAATGAGTGGGTAAAGGTTGCCAGAAAAAAAAAAAACAGCATTACTTTTAGCTTCATTTAGAGTCGGTTTGAGTTATAAATACATATCTTTACAAAGTAGTTTACTTATATTTTGTTTTATTATGGGAGCGAATCGTTTTTATTAGAAAAAACTTTATAATGACCTGATTAAAGAAAGTTTAACGAAAATAAAAGAACAGAACACCTTTTTTTTAGCAAGAAAGATCGTTAAAAATTACAAGTCAAACAACTGTAGTTGCTAAAAAGATGTCGTCTAAGGGAGATCAATTATTTAGATTTTTTTCGTGCGTAAAGTAGAAATAAAACATGTTTATAAAAGAAACTTTCAGGTTAAAACCAATGCAGTGATTTGAACTTTTTTTCTAAGTTATGCTGTTTTTGATTGCCATAGCATAAATAATAAGGGTACAATATTTAAAATCAACAAAAGATTTCAGAAATAATAATGGTTCTAAATAAAAATGAATTGCTTAAATTTTATATACAAGAAACAACAATTTTTAACTAAAAATTAAAAAGGTTTTTTTTTATGACATTTTGTTTGCAATACTTTTTTAAAAAATGTTTCAGTAGAAAAGATTATGAATTTTGAAATCACTATAAAATTCTGTTTCTTTTGAGAGCCAGGTTGATACATATACAAGTGTGTTTGGATGTAAGAAAACTTTTATATTTTAAAGCAACAATTCATCTTTTACATTATTCAGAGTTCTTTAGAGGAAATTTATTGAAGGATTTCATGTCGTTTTTTACATATCTACTAGAACATCTAAATACAGCACAATATCTAAACATTTTTATGGTGAAACTATCAAAGGAAATAGCTAATTTAAATAAAAGCTTCAGCAAGGTAAAGCAAATGATGTCAGGAATTTACTGCTTATTTGTGATATTTACTGTTTCTGCTTAATATATTAATGGCTGATTAAAATAGTAAACAAAAAAATCGGCTTTACTTGCAGTTTATTAACAAAACCGGAAAAATAGAGAAATCTCTAAATGTTGAGGGCTGGAAAACCTGCTCAAAGTTCATGAGAAAATAAGATTAAGGTATGAAAAGAGATTTGCTAATAAACTTATATACTCATGTCTGAATCTTAGTTAACATATTTTAGTTAAACATAAATTATATATATATATATATATATATATATATATATATATATATATATATATATATATATATATATACATACATATACATACTTATACATACATATACATACATATACATACATATACATACATATACATACATATACATACATATACATACATATACATACATATACATACAATATATTAATGGCCGATTAAAATAGCAAACAAAAAAAATCGGCTTTACTTGCAATTTATTATTAAAGCCGGAAAAATAGAGAAATCTCTATATTTTTTTTTTAATTTTAATTCACCTCCTCAAGGCCGAGAAGGCCACTACAGACGAGGAGGCTACTTATTTGTGGCTATAACCCTCTCTCAACTCTATAACTCCGAAACACGAACCTTGATGAACAAGGCCGCTGCGCGGAGAAACGAGTTGAGCGCGGTACTACCAGGGACGTGGTGAGGATCGAACTCCGAACCACTCGTTTATGAAGCGAGCGCTCTACCACTACACCAATACCGCATATGAGTCGTTGAGAGCAAGGGTGGTGTAAGTCAAGAAAAATTGTGATTTGAGTTTTTTTTTTTTTTAATTTATTCACCTCCCCAAGGCCCGAGGGGGCCACTACAGTCGAGGAGGCTACTCATTTTTTTTTTTTTTAAATTGTGGTACAACCCTCTCTCAACTCTTTAACTCCGAAACACGAACCTTGACAAGCAAGACCGCTGCGCGGAGAAATTAAGTTGAGCGTGGTACTTCCAGGGACGTGGTGGGAGTCGAACTCCGAACAGCTCGCTTACAAAGCGAGCGGTTCGGAGTTCGACTACACTCTTACCACTCTTACCGACTCTTACCACTACACCACTACCGCATTAAGTTAAGTCAAGGTCCGAATAGTTTATTACTCAAGCTATTTTATCTTGCACATTAAAATAAGCACCATTTGAAATTATGAACATTTGAACAGTTTGAGGTGGTTTTTGATCCAACTCTAATCCAACATTAAAAGCCTTTTCTTTATTTGATTGCAATTGACTCCCATTTTTATTTTTTAAGTAACTTTTTACTTATATATATTTAGCTATAGAAATAAACTCAATAGAAATAAATATTTTTCATATATATAACACTTAAGTAGTAAAATTTTCAACTAAAAATAAAATAAAATATAAAAATAAATAATTACAACATCTGAGTAATCAACTACAAATCTAATTTACATTTGATAAAACTTTGAAATGTATTGCTTAACTGAAGATCAATTTAAAAACACAAGATAAATATAAAATATATCATTTATTTAGGGGATTTTTTTTTGCAGTGTAACTATTATACTATTTATTTTTGTAGTATTGTACAATAAATGTTGGCAAGTGCCCTGCAAATGTTCAAAAATAATCTAGAATATAACTAAAGTCTTCAAAGAATTACAACTAAAGTTTTTTTTTTTTTTTTTTTTTTATTTGCATTCACTCCCAACAAGGCAGCAAGCAACCACTATTAAGTTGGGAGTTACTAGGAAAAAAAAAAGAACAGAGTTATAGAGCAAGGAAACGGTTGACAGAAGACTTGAAAAGTTGAAGGTTGTATGAGTCAGGAAAACATGAAGATGGGAGAGAGTTCCAAAGGATTGGAGTGCGGGGAAAAAAACTAGATGAATAAAAGTTTTTAGAGCATGCAGGGACAGATACAGTAAACGAATGAGACTTAGCTGAATGACGAGTAAAACGAGAATGAATTTTAGTTGATGGAACTAGAGATGATAACTCCTTTGAGCAGTGACCATGATAGTATCTGTAGAAAAGAGAAAGAGATGCAACTTTACGACGATGGGAAAGAGGTTCAAGCTTAGCAGATAGTCCAGGTCCAACAACATTTACAATGCGTTTTTGGACCTTATCAAGAAGAGAAAGTGAATCGTTAGAAGAACCAGCCCAAATATGACAACAGTATTCCATACAGGGACGAATAAGAGATTTGTAGAGGTAGAGAATGGAATCAGAAGTAAGGAAATGGCGAGCACGATAAAGAGAAGCAACCTTAGCAGAAGCTAATTTAGCAATCGATTGTATATATGGTTTCCATGAAAGGTCAGTAGTAAGCGATAATCCAAGAAGACGTAAAGAGGATGACTCAGTAAGAGGCCATTCATTAATATAGGAATGTTGACCATATTACGGTAGTTGTTTGCAGTAAACAATTGGGTTTTTTTAGAGTTGAAACTCACAAGCCACTGTGAACCCCAATCTACCACCGAAGTGAGATCAGATTCAAGATCAGCTGCTTGTTCTAGGCGATCGAAAAGTGAAGACTTTTTGTCAAGACAGGAGTATAAAGTTGAGTCATCAGCAAAAAGAGCTACTTTAGATGAAAGGTTGTCAGGAAGATCGTTTATGTAGATAAGAAACAAAACAGGGCCCAGGATGGAACCTTGGGGAACCCCAGATGTTACTGGAAATAAAGAAGAGTGTTGGCCTTCAAGGATGACTTTAATAAACCGGTCAGAAAGAAATGATTTGATAATCTCAAAAACTTTCCCAGAAACACCATATGAAGCAAGCTTATGGAGAAGACCAGCATGCCAAACTTTGTCGAAAGCTTTAGATATGTCGAGAGCAATAGCCCTAGCCTCACCGCCTCCATCTAATGCACGATAAAATCTTTCAGTTACAGCAGTTAGCAAGTCGGCCGTAGAGCGAGAGGATCAAAAACCGTATTGATTGTCTGACAGCAGTTTATTTGACTCAAGATGAGATGTGAGGAATTTGTTGATCAAAGACTCAAAGACCTTGAATTTAACAGAAAGAAGACTGATCGGACGATAATTGGAGGGGTCAGAATTTTCTCCAGAGTTTTTGAATATTGGAACCACAGATGCCATTTTCCAACAAGCAGGAAAACAAGACTCAGTCAAACACTTGTTAAATAGTTTAGAGAGAATTGAAGAAAGTTCTGGAGAACAATTCTGCAAGACTGTGACAGGAATGTTGTCTGGACCACAAGCTGTAGACAAGTTTAATTGAGATATGACTTTAGCAACAGAAGCCGGAGTGATTTGAATGTCTAACAATGGGTCAACCTGTTTGACTGGAATGGAAGGAAGAGAATGTCCATAAGATTCAAGAGTGGAATTAGAAGAAAATTTCTTTGCAAACAGTTCTGCCTTATCCCTGGGAGAGGTAACAAGATCAGTCCCATGAATGAGAGATGGAATGTTAGATCTACCCTTGTTAACAATGCTGTTGAAGATTTTCCAAAAGTCTTTAGAGCCTAACTTCTGCGATAAGATGCGAGATTTAGTGAACTGAGAATAATGGAGTTTAGCATCAGAAAGGTTTTACTTTGGTAATAACCATTGTAAGTTAGAAAAGTGTATTTAAACTATAAACCATGAACTGATTAAGAAATGAACTGTTTAATGTAATTAGACTAGATTTTTAAGCTAATGTTCACAGTAAGCTAATGCTTTTCCACAACCTGAGCAATTTGTTTTCTCTCAACTGGATCAAAACATGTCTTTAAAGTCTCCTATAGGCTTGATACTTTACTCTGCAATCGTTGCCACAAGAAAGATTGTAAACTAATGTTTTTATAACATTGAATTCGGTATAAAAAGATTAGTTTACAGAACCGGTATACAGAATGGGGAAACTACTTTTAAGGTGATCCTTAAAACTCAACTGTAGCAACTTATACTTATTAAGGTTGGGGCATGTTTTTGATAACTATTTTAGCCTTAAAAGAATAAAGAACTTAAGAATTAATGACTGCCTTAAATGCAACTTCACAATATTAAATGCAATGTCATGAAAATGATTAGAATGTCATGAAAATGATTAGAATGCTTGAAAAGTATTAGAGTAAGAGTAACTCAACTGATTGTTGCCATGCAACATCTGTAGTGTTTTAAAACAAATCTTTTGTGGGATAAATACACTCTTGCGGAACAAAAAATACACTCCTAGACACAAGTGTGGCGTTATTTTGCACACTTTTGTGGAAATGAACTTTTTCTAACTCGACTTCTGCACAGAAGTGTAGAGTTAATTGCACAAAATTGTGCAAAATAACTCCACACTTGTGTCTAGGAGTGAAAGCTACACACCGGTGTGGAGGAAAACTCCACATATTCCGCAAGTGTGTACAAGTAGTCGCAAATTATTAAAGTTATATAGAATATTATAATAGAATTATTAAAGTTATATAGAATTATTTCTTAGTGATAAATAATTAGTGTACTAAGAAACAATAACAGTTAGTGGGTAAAAACGTTGCACAACACTTGCACAATCTGTTTCTCAAACCTCTAAGGTTTTGTGGGGAATCTAAAAATTGTCCTACATTCAAAATTTTTGTATTTAGCGTTTTTAGATCAAATGCTATCAATAGTAAAAATCCCGATTATTTCAAAAAAAAGTTTATTGCATTTTATATTGTACACTATTTTATATTTATATACACTATTTTATATTTATCACTTAAAACCATTTATTAAAAAAAAAATAAAAAGAGGTTGCGAGGTAAGAATTAAGTTTTGGAAAGATTAAAAAAAAAATTTTTACATTCAAGATTTAAAAGACTCAAGGACTCTTAAAGGACATTTTTCATTTGAAGTGTTGATGTTCCAAAACATTTATGGAACTGCAAGACTTAGAAGATAAGAATAATGAATATAGGGTCTTCCCATCCCTGCAATAAACATTTTTAACATTTCTACAACTAAACTAACTCTTAAAAAACTGTAGTGATTCTACTGCCTTAGAATGGAAAATAAGGAAAAGATGAAAGAAAAAAAGAAAAAGGAAAAAAATTAAAAAAAAAAAGAGGAGAAATTTGAAATGTGGGGCAAAAAAGTGTGTTATAGAAAAGTAAACCTGATTTAATTTTTATTAAATATAAAATATAAATAAATGCTATATTTATATATAACAACATATGTTTAATAAAATTATAAGCAAACATACTGCTATCAAGTCCAAACCAGCAGCAGAAATTTTAGTAATTAAATGTTGAAGATCTATTCCTTTATAATTAATAAATGTTTCATAAGGAAGTGAAACATTTTCTGGCCAATCACATCTTTCTGGCGTTCCAATGATACTAAAAGATTAAATTGAATTTGTTGTATTATTTTTCATTATGACATCACAGTCATATATTTTAATAAAAATGAAAACAAAAAGAACCAACAAATCTAATGGAACAAAATCAAATTTTACCTTAAAATTTTATGCAACTGATCAATGTCACTTTTACCAGGAAATAGAGGCCTTAATAGAAAAACATTTATATATATATATATATATATATATATATATATATATATATATATATATATATATATATATATATATATATATATATATATATATATATATATATATATATATATATATATAATATATATATATATATATATATACATATATATATATATATATATATATATATATATATATATATATATATATATATATATATATATATATATATATATTATTACTATTATAATAATTATTATAATTAACTAATAATAAATATTAGTAATATTATTAATTAGTTAAATCTCTAAAAATGGTTATGTGTATTGCTATTTTAAATAATACACTAATATGTTTTTTAATAAGATGTTATGTTCCCATTACTCAATAATTTAAACTCTTAATCAATACTAGCTGAGAGCTCCTAGATATTTTCTATACTAAATAAGATATTAGTTGATTTTTACATATATATCTTCTTTATAACAACAACAAAGACAACAACAACAATCATATATATACCAGATATACAAGCGTATTACATGGATTGTTCAAGAGAATAAGTATGCTTTTTAATATTACAAAAGAAGTGTTTAATTTATTTTGAACCTATTATTGCCAAATTTGTAAAAGAGTGTTCATCATCAAATAATGAATTATAGGTTTAGACACTTAGTGTACCTCTAAAAGAATTTCTTGTAGAATGACTGATGTTTGCACTGCGTAGAGTAAACCATTCATTAAATATAGGTGGCAGCTTTTAGTTAAGACAGCTGTGCATAAGTACACAAGATTACATTTTAACTATATCAAAATGTAACAGCAAAAAAAATTTTTGAAATCCATTACCCTTCACTTCTACCACTGCTTTGCAGTAAAGGGGTCGTTAGTAATTGTTTTTTTTTAACATAATACTCAAAAAAGTTGGTTTCGAAAAATTTAAACCTTTCATGCTTTATTTTTAAAGTGAATTAAATTATTTTTGTAAAAAGCTATAAAACAACAGTAAAACAATAATGCAAAATTGTTTTGTCAGTGTAAAGAGCTTGTGTTAGAATAAAACATCGTTACATTGTTTTATTGCTGTTTTATACAGTTTATAACATTAATAATGTGTTTAAAATAAAAAGCAGCAAATAGAATTGCCATAAAACTTTAAACTTAAATTTTAGCGCAAAAACATCTATATATAAAAAATAAAAAAAACTTTTCGACGCAAAAAAATACCAAACTTATTAGATAACCCGTTTTTAATAATTTATTACTCAAATAATTTATGTTATTATTAATTTAATAACTCGAATTATATTTCCATAAGTTTAAGTATATGCTGAAATTTTTTTTTGAAGAAAATTATTTTGAGCAGAAGTAGAATAATTTTTTTTAATTTAAATTTTTTATAATTTAATTTTAATCACTTGTTTTATGTTTGCAATGTTTTGTTTCTATTTTTTAAACTATTTTCAAGAAACAAAAAATGTTTTTAGAAAAAAATATTCAACTATTAAAAATGTTTTCGATTTAAATAAAACTTTCTTCCTTACTTGCCCTATCTTCTAAACGTAGTATTGTTACTGTAGCTAGGTCGATGTTTCATTTTCAGAAATGATCCTCGCTATGACATGGTATTGCTGACATTGCTGCAGTATTTATTAAATTATTCAGTTTTCATTTATAATTATTTTCAACCAGCATTGAAATTCTTTAAACTTTTTTAAACTTTTTTTTTTAATTTCCAATTTCCAATTTATGATTATTCGAATAATTTTAGAAGACTAAAGTTTTCTATGATATCGCTATAAATGGAAAATATAAAACACTGGCGTTTTTCATATTCTATTTGAAATTTCTTGCTAAAATAATTTTTAGTTAGAAGTTTGAGTGTTAACAAGAAGCAGAAACATTTGTATGACAAACTTTTGCAAGTAAATGTCTTAAAGCATGCTAGGTAAATTACTAGTTGAGTAAATGGTATTGTGGTTTATTCTTCTATGGTTAATTGCCATATAGAGGCCACGTACTAAGAACGGAAAGATACGCTCAGCTCTCTAAAGAACATCATAACCTGCTCCAATGAACCAGTAAGTGAGTTTAAAGAAAAACAAAGTATATTATAGTGAAAGTCAGAAGAAACCAAGTTAGAAAGATAGCATAAAGAAAGCGAATAGATATTGCACTGGATGTTAGAATGTACAAAATTATACTAGTTATAACTAATACTAACTGTACTTAGTTGAGTAATTAATAGTTGATAGTAATAATTAATTGTTGAGTAACTTAATTGATTGACCTGATTTAGTTTATAGGTAAATTTAATGTGATGTACTTTATCCATTAAATAAATCGCACTAAATTTAACTTTAAAATAGAAGTAAGATATTATTGGTCAGAATACTATTGGGTTACTTATACTCCAAGAGCGTACCTTCTATTATACATTTCAACCATGATAACACCAACACTCCAAAGATCTACATGGGTAGCATATGCACTTTGAAGCAAAACCTCTGGTGCTCGATACCATAAAGTCACAACCTATTAAAAATATATACTGTCTTCATTACCTTATATTACTTAACAATTAAAAACAAATACAAAAGTTAAAAAAATAAATTAAAAGAAAAGGTTTGTTAAAATAGAATTGAATAACAAATTATGAAAAATTAAAATTAATTTCTTTAACAACAAATTTCACAATTTAATATAAAATAAAAAAACTTTACTCCAAGAAAGCTCTGAAATATAATTTTAAATAAATTTAAGATGTAAACAATTTTGCAAAAAATATAACATACTATGATATTTTATAATAAATTTAAAACTTACCACTGAAGTAACTAACTTACAAAATCCATAAATTCTAGCGAGACCAAAGTCTGCTATTTTCACTTGTTTATTTTTAGTTATAAGAACATTTTGAGGCTTGATGTCTCGATGAATTATTCGGTTTATGTGCAAGTAATCAACACCAGACAAAAGTTGATACATTAAGTCCTTAAATAAAATTATATATATATATATATATATATATATATATATATATATATATATATATATATATATATATATATATATATATATATATATATATATATATATATATATATATATATATATATATATATATATATATACATATATATATATATTTATATATACATATATGTATACATATACATATAAATTAGCTGTTCAAATAATGTGACAGTCTTAGAGAAAGGGGGTATTGGAAAGTGTCACCAAATATCACATGAGGTAGGGAGATGGTTTGCTACAGTTTAGCCAAACTTAACAAACTTTTTTTAACCAAACAAACTAGATTAAGTTAAAGCATTCGTTTTAAATTAATTTTGAATATAAAGTTTCCAAAAAAGTTTTTTTTGAAACTTCCTGCATTTTTAATCGATTTAATTAGAACTGTTGCGTAACTTATTGTAAAGGGTTTAAACACTGAAGGTTTTACTTTAAATAAACAGAAAGAAAAAAACAGATAAATTACAAAAGCAATTTTTTAGCATCATTCAATCCTTAATCACCACTATTTATGGCATTATTTTTTGTAATAACTAATTAAACATTGATTTTTTCATGTGACAAAAAACATTTTAAATTAAAGTTTTTATCATTGCTTAATTAGATTAAATTGGGGTATTCATATATAATACTGAAAATTTTAAGAAATATGGTATACAATCACTTTATCTGCTTTTTTTAGCACAAAAAATGCAATAATTTTGGATACACTTAACTTCTAAAATTGAAAGACAACTCATTTTTTGATTCTTTTTAAGCTCTATAAAACCATGCTAAGCATTTATAAATGTTGACAAAAAAAATCCTGTGGAATTGCACGCATAAAAAATTTTGATCCTACAAACCTAGAATAACCAGATAGTGGGCGATTATTTAAAATAGATGTATATTACCATCATATATCATATCTTAATTTTTGAACAATTATTTATACAAATAGACTAAAAATTTAAGCATTAATAGTTGCTTAAAATTAGATTTTCAAATATTTTAATATAATTTTTATAATAATAAATAATTTTTAATATAATTCTTAATTGCCATCAGATCAACAATTATTTTTTTAGTTTTGCTATATTATTACTATTAATGCTATTATTATTATTACAATTAATTTTTTGTGTCACTCTATTGCAATTAATATCTTGACACACAAAAAAAATAGCATTTAAAAACCTGTTTATTAAGATTAGGTCAAAACAAAAAAGTTACTAAAGAAATAAGTTTTTTTTTTTTACCATACAAACTATAAATGTAATAAAATGAAGTTTAAAAAGTTAGCTTATTGCTGATTAGACATTTTAATAAACATTCAGTTAAGAAAGGTTTATCAAGAGACTTGATGGATGACATCATCAGACTTGATGGATGTCCATAGCTCGGAGTTTTCTCTCAAAAACCTCATTTGTTCTATGCACATTTTTTAATGTGACTTTAACACCAATAGTTTTGATCAGAGCTTCTTGGGTTGTAATGCAGGCTGATATCATCTCTTTCAGGTTCACCCAATTGGGTTCCTCCCTCATTTTAAACCATGCATGTATTCAAGAACAGCTAATAAACTTAGCTATTTCTTTCAATGATTGCCTTAGATAGCCCAGTAAAATATAAATTGCTTTGTTGTTCCATCTTGCTGAGTGAGAACATGGCAATTTAGTTGGTAGCTTTAGTTTGGGTAAAATATTCTTAAGGCAATCCATAACCTGAAGAAAAAAATAGATACACAATATGGATATATAATGCATAGATATCATTAATGTTGAAAAAAAAAGTTTAATGAAACAAACCTAGACAATCGTCTATAATCATTTTTTTTTAAGTTTTAACAGTAGGATGAGGATGAGGCGTTTTATCCAGGACATTATATGATTCTTTAAATTGTGGTTACTTATTTTTTAGTTTTTTTATAAACTTAAAATTAGTTAGAACAGATAATTTTGATGGTGTTGGTAAATAGAAAACTACCATTATTCCATATATTCCGTATTAACTCATAATATGGAAAATGTCTGTTTGGTAGCTCAGTTTGTAAAATGCCTATTATTCTACTAGAACCATCAAAAGCTTCACCTTGAATAAAATGTAATTAATTATTGCATCATTTATATTTATAAATAAATTATAAAATTAACTTTATAAACCAGTGTTAATAAAACAGTTGTCACATATAATAAAGGATATTTTATCAACAACATTATACTAGTTACACTAGTATGTATTGTTTGAGGTAAATGTACTAAAATATTGGTCTGTCTGAGTAAAGGGTAATGACTATACAATCTACTTTCTTAATGCCATAATCATATGGTGCCAGAGCTTTCTCATCAAAATGTAAGATAAAGGATGTCTCAATTAACAAAGCTGCCTTAAATTTAAAAAGAGTTATAACTTTTACCTGTTCTAAAAACAGCAAATTTTACCAGCTCTAAAAACAGCAAATTGATGTGGAGTGGGAATATCATCAAGGAAATAACTTAATGAGCAAGTTACTCTAGCTCCTTTGTGGGTAGAAATTCCAGCTTCTGCGCACATCACAGCAACTGACATTGCATAAAATTAAAAACAAAGCAAACATATTAACAAAAAAAATTTATTTGGAGAAGTATTACTCACTTTTGATTTAAGTTTCCTTTTGGGTGGTTCGAACCAAAGCCAAAAATTATATTAGTCATCATCATTTTGAGAGAAAAACAAAAGAATTCTGTCCAAAAAAGAGCTTATAATTATGGAAAATTGCCAATAAACGATCAGAACAGATCATTTTATTAAACTATGATGTTCATTTCACCTAAAAAACCCATTTATTTAAAATATTATTCAAATTTAGACAAACGATTGTGATTTTAAGAAGATTTTTTTTTAAAAAAAAGAATCTTTAGTCTGGGTTTTTTCGCTACAAACTTTTATATTTTATAATACCACAAAAAATATTATTTTAATTTTGTCTTTTCAAAATTCACAGACCTGTTCATTTAACAGAAATATGTCGTAGTCAACAAAGTATCATACAGACGCTATAATATTCTAAAATTGTTTTAACTACACCAAGTACTTAAAAATCCTGATAAGTATTTGTTTCTTATTTCTATAAGGCAACTTTTTTTTTGACCTAATAAAATTTTAAAATTATAAACCACTTTTTATTAAACTGTTCTTAGAATACATTTACTCATGTTATGGAAAAGGTTTCATGACAAAATAAAAAATAGCATCAACCTAATATACACTCAGTGAAATTTCCGAAATTCCATGTAGTTTTTTTTTTTTTTTTTTTTTTTTTTTACAGTTTAAGTATTTTTTTATTTTTTTTTTGTCCAATGGTTTTTATAAATTTCGAACAAAATATTTTAGTTTTTAAAACCCCTTTTAAATTTATTTTATTAAAATTTTTTTTGAAAATTGTAATTTAGGTAATAGTTATTTTATTACTTATAAACCAGTACTTTTTATTACACTATTAAATTTGTGTTGCAACGTGTTTGAGTATTAGAGTTATCACGTAACTAATTTGAGTAGGGAGGTCAGGGGATTGATAGTCTCTGGGGTAATTATGGACATATGATATTTCTTTATTTGTGTAATATAAGTGAGATTTTTTATCTGTACTGGTATCTATGTTCTACTAGAAGAACTAATAATTGGTCCTAGTTCTTGGTTCTTCCTACATAAGTGGCGCTGGTTGTCTTATGTTGTTAACTGTCATTTATGTATTAGAAAGAAAAAGTATTATTGTGTTATTAAGTATGTTAAAGATGTTGACTAAATAACACTAATAATAAGAAATATAATTATTCTAGTTTTTAAATATATATAATGTAAGTATCTTTTTATTTGCAAATATGTTTTTATTTTTGTTAATAAATTGATTCATTTTGGGTTTATGCCATTTTATACGGGGTAATCATGGCCGTATAAAATGGCTAGAAAATAGAAAAGTCTTCAGATATTTGTTTGGTTTGTGGGTAAATTGGTAAAAACCGAGAATGGTGGGTAACCTGGGCTGCATGTGGTGACTGGGTCCACAAAGACTGTACAGATCTCCTCCCTAAAAACGATATTTATATTTGTGACTATTGTATTTAATAGTAATATTGTCCTACTTATTTTTATTAATTCTTAAACTCATAAAATTATTCTGTTATAAAACTTATTTGTAATAATTATTATTCTTGTTTTCATTATTCATATTCGAAAAAAGAATTGGGATAATGCTGACCAGGCTGCACAATTACCCCAAAGATACGGGGTGATACTAATAATATAATATATACTAATAATAAAAGTGTTTATCAAATTAATCCTAGAAAAATTTTGAAAAGATTTTTCAAAAAATTTATATAAATGTAATTACATGTAATATATTTTGATAATTTAAATAAAATGAGTTTATTGTAAACATAATTAATTTGTTTAATTAATTAATTTAATAAAGCAATAAGTAAATTTAATAATTTTTGTATTTAATATATTTATATAGTAATTGATGAATTTAATAATTTTGTATTTTTATTATACATTTTTATTACATATTTAATTATGTATTTAATTACATAATTTATGTATTTGATATACTTATGTAGTAATTTATGTATTCGATAATTTACAACACATAAATTGTAGTTTTTAAAAAATATAATTTAAATATATTTTCCTTTTCAAATTTTAGTTTTTTGAGCTTAGATTTTTTCTTTTTCTTGATAAGATTTTCTTTTTTTTGATAAGATTTTCTTTTTGATGATAATTTATCTTACAAACTTTCTTTTTATTTTCAGCCCATTTTGAAACGCCTAGAGTTGTCAAAATAAATTGCATGGTCAAGTTGTAAAAACAAAATATTTTAAATGTGTTCAGGAATGGCGTTCAATCGCATTTCTTTAATTTTTATCAGATATATATGTATGTAAATATATATATATATATAATTCCAAAGCAATGATGTTCGAGGAAAAAAACTAGACAAATAAGAGTTTTTGGAGCTCTTAGGAACAGTAACAGAAAAAGGATGAGACTTAATTGAATGACGAGTAACACGAGAATGAATTTTAGTAGATGGCACAAGAGACGATAGCTCTTTAGAGCCATTATAGTATTTGTAGAAAAGAGAAAGAGAAGCAACATTACGACGATGTGACAGAGGTTGAAGGTTGGCTGCAAGAGCAGGTCCAACTATGTTTACAATGCATTTTTGCACCTTGTCTAAAAGAGAAAGGGCATCATGAGAAGATCCGCCCCAGATATGGCAACAGTATTCCATGCAAGTTCTGATTTGAGATTTATAGAGATAGAGAATAGAATCCAGAGTAAGAAAGTGTCAAGCTTAATAAAGAGATGCAACTTTAGCAGATGCTATTTTTGCAACGGATTTGATATAAGGTTTCCAAGAAAGATCAAAAGTAAGAGTTAATCCTAGAAGATGAAAGGTAACCTCTCCACCTTTATCTAATGCACAATAAAACCTATCGGTTATTACTGTTAGCAAATCAGCTGTAGAATAAGAAGATCGAAATCCATATTGATGATCAGAAAGTAAATTATTAGATTCAAGACGAGAGATTAAGTGTTTGTTAATTAAAGATTCAAAAACCTTGCTTATGATAGGAAGAAGACTAATGGGACGGTAGCTAAACAAATCAGATCGCTCTACAGAATTTTTTAAAATAGAAATAACAGATGCTGCTTTCCAGCAGCATCTGTTATCCCTATTTTAAAAACAAGGAAAACAAGACTCTAACAAGCACTTGTTGAATAGTTTTGAAAGGATAAACAACAGCTCCAGAGAACACTTCTGCAAGACTATAACAAGTATGTTGTCTGGGTCACAAGCTGTAGATGAGTTTAGGCAGGAAATCACTTTAGATACAGATACAAGCTGGAGTGATACAAATGTCAAGTAATGGATCAACCTATTTGACAATTAAATCAGGTAAAATGCAACTAGTGGAACCAAGAGATAATATTGATGAAAAGTTCTTAGCAAACAATTCAGCCTTGACTTTAGGTGAGGTGACAA
>NC_061162.1:20502116-20517116 GCF_022113875.1 Hydra vulgaris | reverse complement strand
TTTCAATACTGCAATAGAAGTTGATGTTATAATAAACTATTCTTTGAGAAATAAGAGATCTCTCTTGCAGGTTTTTGACTAACATATTCTATCAAGATCTTTTTACGAGTCGTCTCATGGAAATGGTTTCTTGTTTATTGACGCTGAATCTTCGTTCTATCGCAGATAGGGCATGAGATAACACAAAAATGATAGAGATTTTCGTAAATACACAGCAAGAAATTTATCAACAGAATCAGTCAAACTTTTCATTAAATTGAAAACCTTCTGCACTTACAAATTCATCATATTGTTGTTTTGCATCATCTGCATCATCGGTTGAAAGCCATTTTAACACACTCAACCTATTAGCTAGAGCCTTGAACTTAACAGTGGATATTTCCTTGTTATGAATCATTTCATTAAGATACAAAGATGAAGCAAACAAAGACAAGATTTGGAAAGGGCAATCAATCTTTCTTGTAATTTTTGCAATAACACTATGATAATCTGGAATATATATATATATATATTATATTCCATTATAATAATGAAATATATGTATATTATATTCCATTATAATATATATATATTCCATTATTATTATATTATCTAATTCCACTATAAATTCTAATTTCTCCTCAAGTTTACAATGAAGAGAACTAAGCATGCTGTTTTAGTGCTGTTTCGAATTCAATTTTGTTTACATCTAGTTGGTTGTTTGATTTACAAACTTTAATCCTTACTAAACTATATGCAGTTGCAGCTTCATTTAAAATGTTTGTTTGAGAATCATTTTCATAAAACTTTGCAACATGCTTTCTAAACTGTTAGATAAAAATGCAACCATAGATCTGTCTGTTTGAAATGAATTAGAAATCCTTTCAACTTTTTTGCAAGATCTTAAAAAAACTGCATTCGAAAATGTACAAAATTGTGAAGATGACGATCTACCAGAGCTTCATAGCTCTTATTTTTAGGACATCTGCTTTTGCATAGTGATTCCGAATATTTTATAATTTTAACCATGTTTGGCCATACAATAATGCCTCTAGAAGCCACACCTTCATCTTCTACCCAGCAAGTTGCGCAGAAACTGTGAAACAATAAAATCCAAAAATTAAAATGCTGAAATGTCCTTAACTTATATATAAATATAAAAGATAAGATAATTTATTATTATATTTTTTTCTGCTTAACTATGCATACTTACAGCAAAGTGAGCAGATCAGTTTCGCAAACTCTAATATATTCATCTATTTTAGCTGGTGACTATTTGAAAATATTATACATTGCACAAAATATTTATTTTAACTCCCACTTTTGGTAATTTATTGCTGTCTGTAGGGTACCATGAAAAATGTGCAAACTGCAACTGCCCATATATAACGATATTCTGATAACTATATCAGAATTTAGTTTTCCCATGTTCATCAAACATTTTTAGAACCTCCCAACTAACATTAAGACCATCCATTGATACTTGAATTAGTTTTCTAAGATCAAAGATATCTGTTGCTTTAATGAGTTTTTCAAATAAATTCTGTTAATTAAGGTGTCTGAGGAATTTAGAAACAATATATTTAGCTTTTACAACACCAGAATTTGAATCCCTGTATGTGTCCTTGCATGCTCTTAATGCTTTTTACCAATTGCATGAGAATCCAAAGCAGATACCTTCATGTTAGAAATATTAATATCTGTTCGACACCAATTACATCTTGCTTTCTTTGAATTTGAAGAACAAAATTTTATCCAAAAAGAATACGTTTTATTGTATAGCCTTTCTGTTTGAAAACAACAGTTCTTTGACTTTTTTATTTAGTTATATTATATATTGTTATATATATTATTTGTATAATCTATTTTCTAAATAATTAGCAGAATTAATAATACAGATAGTAAAATTAATTATAATTTTTTCATCATTCCAGAAAATACATTATTAAACTAAAAATTTTGTAAAAGATGAAAACAAGAAAATAAAATAATGAACTCTACAAAAGAAAGTCCCAGGATTTTCAGTATTTTTTTTAAAAAGGGGTGTTTTTCCAGGACTTTTCCATGACCTCTAAAATTCCACGACTTTCCAGAATTTCAAGGAACGCTGGCCACCCTACCACTTATGCCAATCTTTTTAAAATCTTTTGACGCACTTATACCAATTTGCACATATACCAGTTTTTGCAACTGCTTTACACTTATGCAAGTTTGCACTTATACCAATTTTCACTTATGCCAATTTTCACTTATGCTAATGTTTGCATATTCTTTTGGCACACTTATGCCAGTTTGTACTTGTGTCAGTTTTTGCAACTGATTTGCATTTAAGACAGTTCACACTTATGCTGATTCGCACTTATGCCAATGTCTGAAGGTTCTTTTAGCGTACTTATGCCAGTTCGCACTCGTGGCAGTTTTTTCAAAAGATTCACACTTATGCAAGTTTGCACTTATGAAATTCGCACCTATTCAGTTCCCATATATGAAAAAATCTTCGAAAAAATAAAACCAAAAATGCGAAAAGATTACTACATCTGTGAAGTAGTCTAATATCATCTGTACACTTTTGTTCAAGATGCATTTTTGCTTTTTTTTTTTACTCTAACAACATCTGTTCAATATCATCTGAGAATTCAACAAATCCTAATAACATCTCTTAGGAAGATGTAACTACATCTGTTAATTTTTCTCCATAGTTAATTTTTTTTTTCCGGATGTAGTTACATCTGAAAAAATACCTCAATGAAACAACATCTGGGTAAAATAATGCATTATTATTTAATAAAATCTACAGATGCATTTGCACAGATGTTATTACACTTTGATAATTTAAAATATATAACTACATCTGCAATATTCATTTAATTTGTGCACAGATGTTATTAGACATCAATGAAATTCCAGATGTTGTTTGATAGATGTTATTATACTTCATTGTTTTTACAGATGTTGTTGAACAGATGCTATTATATATCATTATAATTACAGATGTTGTTGGACAGATGTTATTAGACATGGTAAAAACTGATGTTGTTACCCTGACCCCTGAAAATGACAAGAAAGATTATTTACCGAGAAATTTTTATTTTTGGGTTATTGCATTTGATCTCATCAACAAAATATTTTAATAACGCAATCTGAAAATCACTCTTTTGGTATTTCAGTGGCATTAAGAAAAAAAGCATTAAGTGTTGTTTGCTTTAGTTGGTTGCATAGGCAAGTCTTCAGAAGTTTTATTCTAGAAAAAAGATGTTCTACACAAGCAGCACTAGAAACAAAAATCATTAACAGTTGTACCATAACTTTACAAGTTATAGTTGCACCATAACTTTACTGGTGTGTAGTTGTGGTGTGTAGTTGTAGTGTGTAGTTGTGGTGTGTAGTTGTGGCATGTATTTGTAGAATATTAACTTCTTATTGATTCGTTATAATTTTTAAATCAAATCTTTCTCTGCATCTTTTACACTTTTGAAACATGACTGATTTATTTCAACACCACTCTACCATAGTAACATTAGTATTATTATCAGCATTCTGAAAAGATCTATCTCCTTTGAACACATCTTTTTCTGTACTATGATACTGAACCATACAATCCAATCTGTACCATTCAAACCAAGTTTCTACTCTGCTTTAGGTAATTTCCATGGGTCAAAAAATAGAAACTTTAGTCAAAACTCAAGATGATCAAAAGCACTCTCAATTTTAATTTTGAAAGCAGATACAAATTTTTAAAATGTACCTTTTTTTTATATAAAAATATGAAAATATTTTTTGTTGCAAAGATTACCAGGAAAAGAAAGTTTTTTTCTGAGCTAATTTGTATTTTTTTACAAACCAAGAGTGATCCCAAACAGGAAGTTTATCTAGAACTGATTTAGTAGCATCAAGTAGTTTTCACATCTGACACAAAAAATTGTGACTTTTTTTGTAATGCTACATTTAAGGGAGAGATAGGTGAGAATATATCCCAAAGCAAGAATAATTTTGCCAAAAACTCTTTTGAGTACCACAAATAAACTATGGCTTCAAGTTCATGCTTTTATTCGAACTGACAGAAAGAGCAGCTAATAATTGTTGATAGCTATCATAGACTGCCTTACATGCTCTTTCATGAGCTGTATCGTTACACTAGGGCAAACTGGTGTTACAGCCTGTTCTTTGTAAAGTATCTGCAATTTCTTGAAGAAAACTGTGAGCTAGTGGCTGAAAATTAAAAACCTCCAAATAGTCAATAATGCTGCATCAGCATCATTTATTGCATAAGTTTCAAAACAAATCTTTGAAGCAAAGGCCAAGTTTATGGTTCCCACATCCGATTCAGATTCACATGGAAATAGTATACTTCAAAAGGCGCTTTAATCCAACATTCTACCCATTCTTTACATTGTGTTGTCCATATAGGAAAATCAAATGTTTGCAATTGAAACCAAATATTTGAAGAATTTAATCAGCACTTACATGATGTTTTCTAAGCTAAGTGTTGTTTAACCAATTTACTAATTGGTAAAATACTAATTAAATGCTTACTGATCTTCCTATTGTATTTAAATAATCCATAAATGGGCAACTGTTTAGTGGAGCAGACATCTTGAGTGAAATTGGCATTTTTTTATCTTGAAAAAGATGAAATGTCCATTGGATAATGATGCTAGCAAAGCTGGCTTCAAAAATTGTTCATTATTTTGACATACTTATGTACAAATAAGGGTGACAAAAAATTCTCATTTTTGAGGGTCAGAGAGCAAATAGGTTTGGATTTTCTTATATCTACACTTGCTAAGGAGGTGAACCTATGTCTGCAAAATGTGCATATGTACACAATACATTGTAATGAGAACCATTAACACAGCTTTTGATAACAAAGCAAATAGTGCTTAATTTTTATTTCTGATAACAAGCTTGCAGCCCACATTAATCCTTATATACTAGCTTTTTACTTAGTTATAATTGTATAATATTTAATTTTTGATGTCATTCTAGTGACTTTTCATTAATAAAGGTCATGCAACAGCAAGATTAAGATGGTTATCAAAGTCTCCTGCTTTCTTGACAAAAGCTGTACTAATACTTCAATTTTGTGTGAATGATGCACAAGCTTTACAATAACAACACCTCTCAACACAGCTGTAATAAAAGTATGAAAACAATTCTTTGTATTTTTTCATCATTTTTTCTTAACAAACATTTTCTATTTCTTTTTGATTGAAAATTTTGGCAGATTTCCCAATCACCTTTTTTAACTTGCACTTTCTTACATTTTTTCTAATTTTTGAGCTTTTGTTACTTTAATTTCCTAGGTAGTTTAAATAAGGCATTAAATTTTACACCAGAAATGTTTTTATAGTAAGATAAGTATTTTTAATGTTTAAATGGCACTTAACATTTTATGATTTATAACATTTTATAATTATTATTTTATGACAGGAAAGTATTGCACAACAAATTGTTCAAAACATATTGGAAACATATTTTAACAGTGTTTGAAATTAATAAAAGCATCTAATTAACCAAAATCAGTTTTAACCAAAATCTCTGGTTTATCCAATAAAGTTATTCACATTTTTCAAATTGGTTGATACTAGAATATTTTGAAAATATTTTAGCATTTTTTATACATTAAAAAAAAAAAAAAAAATTAATTTAAAACAGCTTTAAAACAACAAGACTTTTCAGGTTTCGAGTTGTGTGGTACAGCAATACCACATTGTCACAACAACAAAGATTTGACTTTTTTTTTCTCCAAAAACATCAAATTTAAGAGCATTTGAAGTTAAAAATTTAAAAATTTTAATCTAAAAAACTTTCATTAACATTAGAGTTTCTAAAAACAAAATTAATTTTAATATTTTATAGATTTTGAAGCATACGCTTTAAAAGGTTGCATCACAACATGACTAATATTATTTTGCATTTTCCATCATTAAAAGAAATGGTTGTAGTTCAGCTCTTGTGGATATTTCAAAATAATTTTATATTATGCTTTGAATATTTGAAATGCATTATAATAGTTTCATAGAATTTTTAATTTTCGAATGGAGACACTACATAAATATATCAACGGAGTTTATATCCATGGTTTAAAAAACTACGCCTCAAGGCGTTAGCCTCATTTAAATTAATAAAACGTTCGCCTTTATTGGTTCGCTGAAGTGCTAAAGCTCTGAGGCTTTCCTGAGACATCACCTTATTTACAATGAAACTAAACAGACAACATAATTACATTCGATTTAAATTAGTGCAATCATATGGAACGCATTATAAAAAACGATTAATTGAAAGCTAAAAAAAGACTTTAAAAAATATTTTAATTTATTCGTTTTTAGACTTATATAATATTTTGTTATATACATACTATTATGAACAAAATATAGTTTAGTCGGCGTATTTTTACTTTTATTAAGAAAATGAATGTATTAGAATAATAATGGAGCATGTAATAAAATTTATAAACATATATCTAACTAATATATACTGAAATTGTATAATTAAATCATATCTTATACTCATATGCCCATATAGTTGTATTAATTAATCATTAAATTTATTACATGGAATAGTATAATCAATTGCGGCTCGCTATGATTGGTCATTTCTTTTTTTCTTTACTACTTTATAAATTTACAGCTTTAAAGATATGGCAAAGTTGTCAAAAATAATTGGGAGGACTGATCCTGGTTGGAAGTATTGTGTGGAACTTCTTCCAATCAGATCGCAGGAAGGCAAAACTTATAAATATGTTGAGTACAACTTGTAAGAAGAAGATCACTGGTGGAATTAAAAGGCTAAAGGAGCACCTTGCAAAGACTCATAAGAATGTTGCAGGTTGTCCATGAGTTTCCATTGAGGTTCAAGAAGAAATGAAGTTGTTTATATTAAAAAAGACTGAGGGTAAAAGAACAGCATTTGAAGAAATGGATGAAGTTTGTCGAGTGGGAATGCAATAGCCATTTGCTACTGAAGGCGACTCGAGTGCTTTCAGGTTTAACAAACAATTTCATGGACCCATTGATTTTTTATACAACGAGCAAATATTGGTAGCGAGAGTGCTGAATGTTCCACGGTTTATCAAACGCACCAAGTTACCTTGAATGAGAGTTGGAAGAAAAAGGAAAGAATATGGATTTGCAGGTCTATTGGACATTTCTTTTATGAGAATTCAATACCCTTCAATGTAGCAACAAGCCCTTCATATTGGGCCATGATGAAGAATGTATGTGAATTTGGAAGGGGATTTAAACCCCCAACTATGTATGAGTTGCGAACGTGGATCTAAAAGAAAAGAAAAACATTATTTCTTCCATTGTCAATGAAACAATACCTTCATGGATTGAGATCAGTTGTATTATTATGTCTGACGGTTGGACTGACACAAATGGGCATACATTGATAAATTTTTAGTTAATAACCAGAAATATACTCACTTTTTAAAGTCCATTGACGCATCGGATCAAGTAAAAGATGCAAAGTTGCTTTATAATATTATCCAAGTGATAACAGACAATGCCTCGGTTTATAAAGCAGTGGGGCGAATGTTGATGGAGAAAAAAAAAAAATTGTATTGAACGCCTTGTGCTGCACACTGCATTAACATAATGTTGGAGGACATTCTCAAGTTACCCCTCCATACTTCTGCATTTACCAAGGCTAAGAAAAGAATACATTTTATCTACAATCATGCATGGGTTTTGCATGGTAAGAAAATTTACCGGTGGAGATTTGGTGAAACCTGCTGTTACTTGATTTCCACTGCATTTCTTACTTTGCAAAGTTTGTTTGGAGCAAGGGATGGGCTTGAATCCTTTTTACTTCAAGAAAGTGGAAAACCAATGCTTATGCATCTTGATCATTGGGGGAAAATGTGTGCAACATAATTTTAAAAAGCAAGTTGTTTTGGCCTGGTGTTGCTCATGTGTTCAACACAACAAAGTCCTTAGTTATAGTTCTTCGAGTAGTAAATTTGGAGAAGTATCCACCAATGGGATTTACTTACGAAGCTATGGACAGGGCTAAAGAAAAAATTGCTCAAAATCTAAATAATAATGTTGCAAAGTATCAGATTGTTTGGGATATTGTGGATAGTCGGTGGGATTGTCAGCTTCACACACATTTGCACGCTGCTGCATATTTTATAAATCCTCATTTCCAATATGAACTTTCATTCTCTTCTCATCATGAGATTAAATTGGGACTTTATTCTTGCATGGAGTGATTGATTGGTGATTCAGAAGAAAGGGAGAAAATGGATTTGCAGATTCTTTTCGAAATGCACAAGGTTTATTTGGATAGGTAATTGCAGTAAGCATGAGGAAGAAGAGAAGTCCAGGTGTGTGTTTTTACTATTATTAGTATGTTTGTAATAATATCTTTTATTTTATTTTTTTGATAAACCAGAAGATGAACCTAAAATGGGATCACATTTCAACGATTTTTTTTCTATCAATTTAATAAAATAACATTACTATTTTCAGCGGATTGGCAGAGAGCTTTTGGAGATCAAACGCCTGAACTTGCAAAACTTGCCATTAGAATCTTGAGCTTGACTTATAGTGCTTCTGAATGTGAATGGAATTAGAGCTCCTTTAATCAAGTAAAAATATAAAGTATTTTGGTTTTATATGTTTTTTGATTTTCATCTTACTGAGCTTTAGTATTTTAATGAACAGGTGCATACAAAGAGAAGAAATTGCTTGAAGCAAGCGAAACTTAATGATTTGGTTTACATTATGTTCAATTTGAAACTGAAACACAGGGAGTTAAAGAAAACAATTGAAGATCACCTTTGTTTTGATGATGTAGACTCTGGCGATGAATGGATCTCAGAGCTCCAAGATCCTGAGGTAGAGGCCTATGAAGATCTTGATGCAAATATAGCTCTTGATGACCCTTTTGAAGTCAAAGAAGGTGAAGTATCTCAACATACAAAGAAGAGAAAGAAGAAAAACAAAGGTATAAGAAAAAGTATAAAAGTATAAAATATATATATTATATATATATATATATATATATATATACATATATATATATATATATATATATATATATATATATATATATATATATATATATATATATATATATATATACATATATATATATAATATATAATATATATATAATATATATATAATATATAATATATATTATATATAAAATATATATAAACAAATAAAGTAAAAAAGTATAAAAGTATAAAAAAAAAAAAAAAGTAAAAGGTATAAAAACAAAGGTATAAGGTATTTGAATAATTTGTTTTATTTATTTGGTTCTACTTGAACTCAAACATTTATATATTTTCTTTAGGTATAGAAAAAAATCCAATTGATGACGATGAGGAGGATTTTCCTCATGCGAGGGAGGAAAGCAAAGAAGAAGAGGTTGAAATGAATTTCATGGACGATTCTCTCGAAAATCCTAATAGTAGCAAAGTTTCTGTTATATATAACTTTAAGCAAACTGTGATTTACAGAAAGTAATTACAGCCATATAAAATGCATACAGGGCCGTTCTGAGTTGAAAAGGGGTTCTGTGATAATTAAAGTGTAAATGTGATTGTACAGACTTTTTTCCCCTGCTTGGGGAACTGTCTATCCCCCAAACTCACGGCTATACCCGTGTGACTGAGGATCTTCAGCCCAGCAAAACCCTTGCATACTCTTTCTCCCGATGCGTAATTTTTAAGAAAACCCCCTATATTTACAGCCTCATTCCTAAAACTGTGATACCCGGCCCTGAATTACTTGAATAACCTTTATTAAAAATTTATATTACAATCATTTCAAATATTTTATTCACATATTTTGACTAAATTTTTTAAGGTTTTACAAGTAGTAGTAATGATGTTTCATTTTTGATAACATCAAATTAGATGTTATCAAATGCAGCTTTAATTTTTTCAGCAGCAACAATGAATGTTTACTTGACTTTTATCTCTGACGGCTTTATAAAATGCTGTTACGTCATTAATAAGAACTTCTCTTTAAAGAATTTTTTGTCTTGCTAATCTTTTTATGGTTGCTCCTATACCATCACATGATCATTTTCTGTGAGAGATAGCATAAAAAAATGAGAAGTTTTCTGCTTAGTCAACTTGCACCTTTGTCATAAAGAGGAATTTTTATACCAATGTAATGTAATGTTTTTAGTATAATGTTTTCATGTTTTTGATATGAACAAATATTTCTAGGCATTAAGTTTGGTAAAAGTATACGGCCTGGTCTCTTGGATTTTTCTGATTAAAAAATCAGTAAGTTGAGAAGTTTTCTGCTAAGTAAGTTCATTTTTAAATACTTGATAACACTTTACTTAAATTTATTGTGAAATTTCTTTTTTGCACTTTCTTATTTACTTTATTACTTCTTAAATATCTTTTATTTGACAGTTTATTTTTTTTAGATGTTATGGTAGAATTGAAAAGTTAAAAAGTGTTAACATTACTACCTTTAACTTATAGGGAAATTAGTTCTAGTTACCAGATATCAAAAGGCATGAATGAAATTACTTTCTGTAAATCACAATTTGCTTAAAGTTATATAAAGTTACCATAAGTTACTTTCAAGATAGCACAGAAACTGGTAACAAGCAAAGCCTCTTTTTCTGGATGCCTGCCAGGATATATCATTAAAAAATACGTGTGTTAGATGCATGCCTAGAAAATTTTTATAAAATTGAATTGTAAGTTGTTTAACAACAGTGGCATTTTTAAGAGGAGAAGTTGGAAGAGCACAAATTACTTTGTTTACAGCTTTGCCAAATGTACAATAGTAAGTGACAAGAGTTGATTTTTGATCGGGGCTGGATTTAATAAAACATAGCCGGGGCCAGGGCCGGGTTTGTGATTGGGGCTGCATAAACATTTATAAATCCCAATATATACTTTTTTAATTCAAAATTTATGTTATGTTTTGTATATATATATGTATATATAAACATCATTATGATCAACATGATCATCACAATCATCATTACCATCATCATCATCATCATCATCATCATCATCATCATCATCATCATCATCATCATCATCATCATCATCACCATCTGATCATCCTCTCTTTCGGCAAATACTATACCATATAAATACTATAGTTTATATAAAAATGAAAGGATATTGTATGCCAGCATCTAAATAAATAACAAACATATATGTTTATATCCATCATATGTATGCATAAAGCCTATCTCTGAAGCTTTTATTCTTTCTGGACTAAAAGTTTGAAAGGTTTAAATCATACTCTTCAATTTTAAGTCAAGCCTCATTCTACTCCACATTTTTCAACATCTTGAGCAATTGTTTTATTAAACATTACTCTTTTTTTTTCATCTTTTTTTACAAGAACAATTCTCTGTAAAAGCAAATGCCCTTTAATTATTCCAAGAAACCAATGTGAAAAGATCCTGTCTGATGTTAAGCTCTATTATTCTCAGTTTACTAAATCTTGACCCATTGTTAAATATCCAAATCACTCTGGCTTCTAATTCTAGAGTTAATTCTCAATAAAACTCTTCTAGAGTGTGTGCTTCAGGCAAGATTTCCATCATAGTCTTAAAAAAGTGTTCTCCGGAACTCTCTTCAATTTTTACTAAACTTTTAAAAAGTGTATACTCTTGTCTTGACAAAAAATATTCACTTTTTGATTGCAGAACAAGCAGCTGATTTTAAATCCAATCTCTCTTCTGTAACAGCCTAAAGCTTGCAGTGCCTTATGGATTTATATTCTGGACTTAAAATCCACAATTTTTTTTTGACAAGAAAACTCAATTATGAACTCATTTATTTGCCTAACTGGAAGTCCCTTGCCTATTGTTTTTTATTAAAAAAAACAAAGGTAAATTGTTTATACATTTTATGATATTCTACCGATTATTACATTTTGACTATGAAATAGCTTTAAGGCTCAATTTTATAAAAAACTAAATGCGAAATTAAATAAAATAATAAATGCTGCATCATATAAAACACATTGTGACATGTATAATGTAGAAAGCCAAGCTCAGGGTGGGTGGGAAAATATTTCGAAAACTATTAAACTTAGACTGCTGTGTATTATGTACTTAAGAATTTTTTTTCACCTTTTTTTTCCTTTGATTTTTCATAATTCCTGTTTTTTAAGTAAAAAATTGAAGTAAATTTGACCATGTTTTTTTTCTGTTTAAGCAAATACCACTCTCTAATTCTTTGAAATAACTCTAACTAAACTATTCAGGACTAAATCTGGATTAAAAAAAAAAAATCAAGCTACATCAGCATTTTTGCAATTTAACTTGCCCTAGTAAAATTGCAATAAAGGTCAAAATTACAGGTGTTATTCTTATTTAAACTTTTTAAGTTGTTTATTGGATTCCTTGCCTCAAAATATGTACACATTTTCAGCTTTTGATTGCGCACACAACAGAAACAAAAACCAAAACCATTTTTTTAAATGATGGATTTTTGTTATTTTAAGGCAAAGTTTGAATAGCCATATCTTTGAAACCATTTGGAATTAGATGATAAAATTTTGGGAATGTTTGGGAATGAAATTTTTGAGTGGTTTAAAAATCAGACTTAAGGTTGCATGCCCTGGATGTGTAATAATAAAATATATTTGTTTTTTCTTACTGTCTTTCTGAATATCTTTACTCAATATATATACATTTGCAAATACCCCCAAGAGTATAACAAACAGTATAAACGTTATGTACAATATAATATATACAACGCGCCCACAACATTCCTTCTGACGCAACACGTTAATAGTTTATATATAATACAATTATTTACACTAATTACAACACCCCTTGATCTCTAGATCACAAAGTCCGCATACTTATTCGGAAACTGAAATCTTTGAATGAAAAAAATGAAATCTTTGAATGGTATAAAAATCAGACTGGTATAAAGATCAGGTTGCATGCCCTGAATGTTTTCACATGGAATCAATCAAAAAATCAGGTTGCATACCCTGGATGTATTCACATGGAATCACCCACAAATGAAAGCCACTCATAAAAGATTTTAGACAATTTTAGAGTTTTTACTTATAAAGTATTTAATATTAACAAAATAATAACAGTAATAATACACCTTAATGTTTAAATGAATAAACAATATCTTATAATATCTTACCCTTATTAAATCCTCTGACAATCCAGGTGAAGGATAGTTATGAAGAAATGAGGAAAGATCCTGATCAACATGTTCAAATACTATTGTTAAAATCAAATCTGTTGGATTATCCATTGGAGTTGTAGATTTAGTTTGAAAAGCATCAAACACCCTATGATAATAATTTTCAATATTATAATTAAAATATTTTTTTCTTTGCTAGCTGATAAATTTTTTTTTCAAAATATTAATCTTTTTGAGAGTGAGTATTATTTTTTTGAATTCTACAAAACTTTTTTCATACTTTAACAAAGATAACACAATTAGCTTTAAAATTTATGTAATTTAGTTTTAATTTATAAAATATTTTACTTAACCATTATGTTGCTTAATTATATATTATACCTTACAATGTTAGGATGACAAATATTATCTAACTGCTTAAGAAGGGCAATTTCTCTCAATGTGGAAACAGGAACACCTTTTTCTTCATTAGACTGACTAATACAAACTCTTTTTAATGCAACAACTCTATTGTGTTCAACATCTCTTGCTTTAAAAACAGTCCCGTAAGCCCCTCTTCCTATAATAGAAAGTTCTTCGAATTCTCTGTTTGGTGATAACATCTAATAATAAATACTATGAACCCTGAAATAGTTATAGCTAATATTTTTATTTGTCTGTATTCTGTCAAATTTCAACAAAAACAATATATTTACCAGAAATATGGACATATAGATTGGTAACGTTTAAAAATATAAAAATTGTGATATTCACTCTCGTAAGGTTCACTCTGTTATAGCGGAACTAAATCACGGAGAGCAACCACAGACAAAGAAACAAAAACTAAAAAAACTAAAAAGTAAAAAAAAATAAAAGAAACAAGGATTGAGTATATATATATATATATATATATATATATATATATATATATATATATATATATATATATATATATATATATATATATATATATATATGTATATATATATATATATATATATATATATATATATATATATATATATATATATATATATATATATATATATATATATATATATATATATATATATATATATATATATATATATATATATATATATATATATATATATATATACAATGGGAAAGAGGCTCAAGCTTAGCAGATAGAGCTTGTTTAGAAGAAAAAGGGCATTATAAGAAGAACCAGCCCAAATATGACAACAACATTGCATACAGGGACAAAAATATATTTTTAGAGGTGGAGAATGGAATCAATGGTAAGAAAATGACGATAATGATAAAGTGATGCTAATTTAGCAATCGATTGTATATTTTGTTTACATTCAAGGTCAGTAGCAAATGATATTCCAAGAAGATGTAAAAAAGAGGACTCAGTAAGAGGGTTACCATTTATTAATATAGAAATGCCGACAGTAGTTATTGCGGTAGTTATTTGCAGTAAATAACTGAGTTATGATGGAGTTAAAACTTATAAGCCAAAATATGTGGGCCCCAATCTGTTACAGAAGTAAAATCAGATTCAAAATTGGCTGCCTGTTCTAAGCGATCAAAAAGAGAAGACTTTTTGTCAAGACAGGAGTAAAAACTTGAGTCATCAGCAAAAAGAGCTACTATATATGTAGGGTTGTCGGGAAGATCAATAATGTAGATAAAAAGCAAAACAGGACCAAGAATAGAACCTCGAGATTTAACCCCAGAAGTTACTAGAAATAAATAAGTAGGCCTTAGACGATGATTCTAATAAAGCAGTTAGAAAGAAATAATTTAATAATCCCAGATACACAATTTGAAGTTTCAAGTTTAATTTAAGGTTAATTGTCCAATACTCAGTTCATACTTAAGCTCATTTTCTATTCAGCAGGTCCTTAATATTGTTTAAATGGTCCCTAAAATATTTATATTAAAAAGGTAAATTTATTACT
>NC_061162.1:20422116-20499616 GCF_022113875.1 Hydra vulgaris | reverse complement strand
TAAAGGTTTTTAATCTACAAAGTGTCTTATTTTAGATAAAATAGCAATACTATTGTTTAATTTAGCAAAGATATTATTTTAATGATTAATCAAGGTCAGGGTTAACCCAAATGATTTAAATTATGGTTTAAACCAATAAAAATATCAATTTAAAAAATATTCTTTCCCCTCCTCCCAATTAAAACTGGTCACGCTACAATGATTTTCAAATATTACTTTGTTTGTGCTCACCCTAAGTTTTATCCAATGATAATTAGTTGATTTAAAATAGCTTCTTGTTGTATAAAGCATTTCTTTGATTACATGAATGTAAGCATATGCTACTTTAGTTCTGCTAAGAATTTCAGATTTTAATAAACTTTTGAGTTGCCTTATTTGTAGTTATTGAAATTTGTTTAAAGTATTTTAACATTTATTAACTGTATTTTAGTAATTTTAATAGTTATTAAATGTTTGAAATATGGAAAAATTTTTATGATTTTGGGGCCCTTATGACAGGTTTTGGGGGCGGAGGGCTCAGACCTATATTCATATACAGTACAAACTCTAGCTTTAGAACAGTTGAACATAAAGAGTTTTAAAAAAAAGGTTTACACAAAAGAAATTGAAAAATATAAAAAATTGAATGGAAAAATTATTGCAATGACTTTAGATGGATGGAGTAACGTGCACAACAAACAAATAGTTTGTGTCTTTGTAATTGCAGATAATATTAACATTTTAGTAAAAACAATTAATAATTCTGGTCATTCCCATACTGGATAACATCTTACACAATTGGCAAGAAAAGCAATAGAATCTGTAACACACAAATCACACATCTAAAGAAGATATAATAATTATTTATGGGTGCGCTGCTCACATGCTAAATCTTGTAGCAAATAATCTTATTGAAAAATTGTATTAAAAAAAAGACTTGGATCTTACAATCCATAGAAAAGTGACATTAAGATAAAGCAAAATGCAGAAAATTTATTGAAGTATTAAAACCAAATGGAGTCAAGTTTAGATAAGTTACAAAGAGATCAAACAAAATTAATTGACACTGTTGAAATTTTTAAAGATATGATAAACATATTACCATTTTTATCAACTTAAAAAAAAAATCGGAAACTAGAGATCTTCAGTTTGTCAATTTCCTTACAAATTGTTAATGAAAATTCCCATTTCCTTACAAACACACTAAATCCTAGATATTTTGTATCTAACCTTTTTCAAAATAAAGCTGCAATGACATTTGAAAATAAAAATTTAGGAACTTGTTATCAATAATATTTAAGTTGAAAGCCAAACATGCTCCATTTAATAAAAGCTATTTGCATAATGAATCTGTTTTAAATCACTAATAGAATGGCGGAAATCTCTAAAAACTTTATACTACAACAATATTATGGATATTGAAGGTTTGTTAAATGCTCCAGCTTTTAGTACTGGAAGTGAAAGAATTCAAACTTTTTTGTTTCAAAAAATAAAGTTTTTTTAACTCTTATTCAAGTTAAATTCTCATCCAGTATTTTTCCTTTACGAACTACTTACAAGAAAGCTTTTTCCCATTAAATTTCATATTGATTTGGATGTCTAACTTTCTTTATTTTTTAATATTATCAAACTAGTTTTTTTTTTTTTTTTTAATTAGAGGAAATTTTATACGGGTTTAACCAGTTACAGAGTTTTTTAAGGTTGTAGCTCACAAATTTATAAATTAAAAGGTCATATCATCAGCAAAGTGTTGCACTCTGCAGAATTTTAAATAGATTTAGATAGATAATCGATACAAATAAGAAAAAGTAGTAGTCCAATAACAGATCTTTGAACTTCCACGTGTAGTACAAGTACGAGTAATGTACAAGTTGTACGTTTGAGTTAAACCCATTTATGTTCCCTGCCGGTAAGGAATGATTTAAACCAATAATTTGACACCCCCTTTGATTCCATAGTAATTTATAGTTATAACACTATTTTAACTATAAATTACTATAGGATCATAGTATGCTTTTAATATGAGTAGATTACTACTAATAATAGTATACTATTATTAGTAGTAATTTACTAGTGATTTACTCATATTAAAACATACTATCATAGTATGTGCAGCACTCAAATTTTATTGCATAGTAACTACGCAATAAAATTTGAGTGCTGCACATAGAACTTGCATTCAGAATAATATACTAAGACTTAATTTTATTTTATTCTCCAACAAAATAAATTTTTTATCCAATAGTTTTACTAGTTATATACAATATTATAAAACGCCATGTGATTAAATTTTTACATTCAAGACAATTTTAAAATGTTTTTTTAAAAACATTCACTACTTACCGCGGACTATTACTAATAGCGGACAGCAAAGGTTTAAAGGTAATACAGTAAAATCCCATTAACTCGGGTTTAATATATACATTGTCCGACTTGAAGAGTGTCCAAATAAAACGAAGCTCTCGAATGACGGAAGACTTTTAAAGGCTTATCGACACAGAATGACACAGATATTCTTTACAAAATCTTTAAAAGTATCCATTTAACAAGGTTCTTTCCAGAGTCACTAAAAATAGCAAAAATAATTCCTGTTTTGAAGATAGGAGATACGATTAGTATAACAAAATACAGACCTATTTCTGTATTTCTAGTTTTTTCAAAAATATTAGAAAGAATAATGTACAACAGAGTGTACACCTACCTAATAGCCAATAAACTCCTTTATGAAAACCAGTTTGGTTTAAAAAAAAAAAAAAACTCAACCGAACATGCTATTGTTCAATTAACAGGTTGTATTAACGAATCTTTCAAAAATTTGCACTTAGTGTAATTTTTAAGTCATTGCCTTATCAAAAGCTTTTGACACGGTCAATCATAATATTTTGCTTAAAAAACTTGAATGCTATGGCATAGCAGGTAAAAATCTAAGTTGGTTCAAAAGTTGTCTCTCCAACCGAAAGCATTTTGTTTTTAACAAAGATTCCAAAACTCAAACATTAATAAACATAACGTATAGTGTCTCACAAGGATCCATACTTGAACTATTTTTCATAATATGTATAAATGATCTCAACAAAGCATCCCATTTTAATACTATAATTTTTGCAGACGATACAAACTTGTTTCAGTCACTTGAAAATAAAAACAAATTTTTAATAATATGAACAGAGAAGCTAAAAAATTTCATTTTGGTTAAAAATAAATAAACTATCTTTAAATAATGAAAAAACTAAATGGATACTTTTCTATCTAAACTATAAAAAAAACAAATACTGCCAGTAAATATGCCTGATCTTTTTATCGACAATGTCATTCTAAAAAGAGAAAAAATGAAAAAATTTTTCAAGAGATTTTATTGAAGGAAATCTGTCTTGGAAATTATACATCAATAATGATTCTAAAGTTGCAAAAAGTATTGGAGTTCTATACGAATCTATAGGTATTTTAAACAAAAACCAATTAACATAATTATACTGCTCTTTTATTTATTGACATATAAATTATGCAAATATTATATGGGGAAGTACACATAAAGCTAAACTAAAGTCTCTTTATCGGCATCAGAAACACGCAGCTCGCATGACAAATTTTAAAAATCGTTTTTCGAATTCTGAACCGCTTTTTAAAGAAATGGACGCCTTAAATGTTTATCAACTAAATGTATTTAATGTTTTTTGCACAGCTAATCACGAAAGTTTAAACAAGGGTGTAATTTTGAACTCATTTTTTTTTCAACAATTTTTTACTCATGTGAAAAAGTAACACAAAAGTTTAAACGAGTTTTTACAAACAAACAAAAAATGGAAAAAAAAAATGCAAAATTATTATCTAAAATATCCGCCTTTGTTTTTCTAGCAAAGATAAACTTGTTTCTGCATCGATTCAACTAATTTCATGCACATCTCTCGAGGTACCTTCAACCAGTACTCGTTCAAAAGTTGCTTTAAGGCTTAGTTGATTGTATTTGGTGATAAGTAAGTTGATTGTCAATCCAAAACCAAATATTTTCAATTGGGTTGAGATCTAGTGATCTAGGGCACCAAAGGATCACATTAATTTTTTTCTGCAAAAAATATTCTTTGATTGATTTAGCTGTATGAGCCCTGTTGCTGGAGCCCATTTTGCTGGAGCCTTGTCTTTTTGAAAGAAGAATTGCTTGCTTCTACCATACAACTGTCTAATTGATGGAATTAAACACGTTTTCAATGTGTTTTTGTAGGTATACTGATTTATTCGGCCTTCGTACAGCTCACACATACCTTTGTGAAAAAAACATCCCTAAATACTAATCGAATCTCCACCGTCTTGTCGACATGGTTGCAAAAACCGTTCTGAATATTTCTTCTTTGCGAATCTTTTGACATATATTCTTCCCTTGCGGTTTACAACTTGAATGAATTAGCTTCATTCAAATGCTGAGCGTTTTATTTTAAATGATCTAGCAGCTCCGACACATCAATTATTTTTTCACTGAGCCGAAAAAAAAGAATACGGAAGACCTTTTGGGGGAAATGCTTTTTTAATTCGTAAAAGCTTACCGTTGTCTCTTCAAGTAATACACGAAGATGAACACATTCTTGCAATAAAAGGTTCATTTGGCGACAGTGTTTTTATTTTTATTGGAGTTGATCTTACTTCATGCAGAAATACTTCTGAATCCCTAGAAAAATATGTCTCAACTTAGTTTGATAAACTTCATCATTAACACATATGAAGATGAAGGAGAATGTATAATTACAGGCGATTTTCAGTCATTTCCAGAAAATATATATGATACGGAAATCCAAAACAATAAAACACGAAATAACTTTTCTAAGTATTTATCCAATTTTCTTGAATTAAATGAGCTCTTTTTTTTGGACATAATTAATGGAACTGGTCCAACCTATACCTATAAACATAAAACGCTGAATAGTTCATCTTATATCGATCACATTGCAGTACTAAAAGAATCATCAATATGCTTTACTGGCTGCCATGTTATTCCTCCTTCGCATCTAAACATGAGCGATCACTTACCTATCACTACAAATATTAATCTTCAAAATAAAAGTCTAACACCAGTTGTAAATAGTATTTTTTAAAAATATAATACAATCCCAAAGTATGCATGGAATTATAATAACTTTATTAAAATTTATAATCAGAATCTCTCCGATTTTTTCAAAGATTACACTTTTATTGGAGAAGAAATAGAGAAACAATCTCAAACAACATGTGAAAAAATAATCAACGCTGCTATTTTAGCAATGGAAGACTGTTTTTCAAAAAAAGAATCAGGAGCTTACTCTAAATCATGGTGGACACTAGAAATTAAGTCGTGCAAAGATATTCTCTCTTTCCACTTTAAAGAATAAAAAAAAGATAACTTTAGTAAATCGCAGGAATGCAGTTCATTTAACAAGTATAAGCTAGCTCGAAAAAATTTCCGCAAAATTGTAAAAGCGGCTCACAACTTAAAAATAAGGAAAATCATCAAAAATATTGAATCTCTTCGAAAAAGTAATCCACAAAAGTTTTGGAACAATATCCGAAAATTTAAATCAGATCCTAACACTCGTCTTTTTACTATTAATAAAAAACAAGATGAAAAAGAAATTGTAGAAGAATTTAGACAAAACTTTAGTACCATTCTCAACACTCCCACAATTACCAACAACAAACACCGTCGTATTCCACAACTCATTGATGAGCCGAATAAAATTCTTGTATCAACTTCCGACATCGAAATTTGTATTCTTAAGCTTAGATCTAATAGATCACGTGATTCCTGCGGAATTACTGCAGAACATCTTAAATACTCCTATAACAACAATCTACTTACATGGCTTTCAAAGTTTTATAACAATATCTTCAATAATGGAGCGGTGCCGGAGTACCTATCAACATCTATAATTGTTCCAATAGTGAAATCCTATAAAAAATTTATCGATAATCCCAATAACTATCGCGGAATTAGTATTGTACCAATTCTGACTAAGCTCTTTGAATATATTATATTGGAAAAATGTCCGGAAATATCAGATAGCCACTCTCACCAATTTAGCTTCAAACATAATAGCTCCACTCTTCATGCAGAGTTTTTTTTAAGTAAAACAATAAAATATTACAATAACAATAATTTATCAATATATATTTGTAGTTTAGATGCAAATAAGGCTTTCGATAGCTGTAACTGGGAATTGTTGTTTGAAAAACGTTATTACAACAAAAAATTATCGCTATCAGTAGTTCGCGCACTACAATCACTATACCTATCGGGTACTGCTAGTATATCATACCTTGGGCATAAATCAAATCATTTCCGTTTGTCTCAAAGCATGCGACAAGGATCCCTTTTATCACCACATTTATATAATTTATACACTCAAAGTATATTAAATCAAATTGTTTCAGATTGCAAAGTTAGAACAACGATAAGTGGGGTGTACACCGGTATTATAGCTTATGCAGACGATATAATCCTACTAAGTCCTACTCTTTTTGGTTTACAAGAATTGGTTAATAAAGTTCAGTCACAATGCCAAAACCTATATATCAAACTAAACACTGAAAAAACCAAGTTTATTATATCCGGTAAAAACTCAATTACAAAAAATTCAATTCAAATAAACGGCTTTTCCATACACCTTAAGAATAAACTATAATATAAAGAATAAACACCTCGGATTCCTATGAGATAATCAAAATAATACAAAAAATACAGCAACACTTCAAACATTAAATGTAAACGAACGTATTATTCAGTTTCAATCAATATCCAGAGCTCTTATAAAATCGGGTATTCGTTTTTGTCAACCATTACCATAGAACACTTGTTCAAATCACTGGCTGTACCGAATTTATCTACGGGTTAGAAATTTGTTGTTATAATAATTCACTTCTTAATAAACTAGACGCTGTTAAAAGGTCAGCATTAAAATTCCTATTTAGTATATCGAAGTACAGCAAAAACTACCTGCATCCCTTCTTTAAAATTGATGACATATCTACCATCCTCATTCGAAACAAATTAAATCTGTTTATCAGACTACTGGACAATCCAACTTGTTTTTCCCTGATTTTGGCTCAGATATCTGATGTTACTAAAGATAACCTATTTATCAACGAAGTAATAAAAACTTGCAATCAACTTGAGCTAAACTTCGTGCAGTGTTTGATAGAGGGGAAAAAAATAACGGTAAAACGTTGCTACGATGACGTAGAAGAAAATATAGCGACAATTTTGAACCATTCTTTTAAATTCTGGAATATCAGAGAACAAAGACTGGTATTTACTAAGTTGATGGAGGAAAACATCACAAGAAAAATTTAAATTTTTTACTCTGAAAGTATAAACTATTAGTTTTATACAATTTGTTTTTTTACCTAAAATTTGGGTGTTAAAAAGAATAAATAAATAAATATTTTGTTTTTCAATATAATAAACCGTTTGTAATAAAAACAATAGTTATAAAGTATATATGGGAGTTTGGATAGAAAATGTCAATTTGCTTTTTAAAATATCGGCAAACGAAGTTTTTTATTATTTTTTCATACATTTCTTTAGTTTTCTTTCATATGTTTCTTTAGTTTTCTTTAATTTATTTCTTAGGATTATTTATTTACGATTTATTTTTAGTTACGCTGTTATGCGGTCTTGTAGTAATGATTTATTTTTGTTCAGTTTTTTAGCGTATATAATTTTACTTATTATTTTTTGTTAGTCTTTTTTATCATTTGTTTATTATTGTTTTTATTTTTTTATCTTGTTTTTGTTGTTTTTTTTTTATTATTTTTTTTACCAATGTACTTAATTAAAACGTAATTTTTTGTTTTTCTTGTAATGTTAGTTGTAACTTTTGTTTTATTTTGATTTTCTCAGTGTTTTTCTGTTTGTATTTTACTTGTTACTATATTGTTTGTAATATATTTTGGTTATAACAACTATGAATAATATAAATATATTATTCATAGTTGTTATATATGATACTAAACCTTTATAACTTTTCAACAACAGTCGTTTTTACGTCATCGTTAGTTGTCACGTTTTGTCAGTTTATTACTGTTTGAAACTATAACTTAGTATGAATAAACGCTCGTTGTATGGAAAGTAATACATTTATTTAAATTATTATAATTACTTTATTATTACTATTATGACAATTGATAAAATAACATGTTATAATTGTTATTATTATTGTTAATATTGTTATTATTGTTATTATTATCATTATTACTGTGATTAATTATATATATACAATTTTTTTACAGTCTTAAAAGTCCCGTGCACAACTTGAAACGAAAATTATTCTTTCCGTCATTAACATGGATATCCAGCATTTTACTTTCTGCAAGAATGTAATTTTGCAATAGCTTTTCCGTACATCATATGTATAACATTTTCTACAAATATCTTATTAAGCAACTCGTTTAAAGCCTTTCATAAGTTTCATCGATTCTTCCAAAGCAACTCATTTTAGTTTTATAAAGCAACTCATTTTGATTTTATGAAATTCACCCAGTTTGCACACTATATTTAAATTTTTTTCTCTAAAGATTACTGTCGCTTTTATCCATAACGGTCGGTCAAACGTTCCGCAAGATTTTGGTATGTTTGAATTTTTCAGTCTGATCTGTAATAAAACAGATACTAGTTGCATAAAACTTGACGAGTTCAAAAAACTCAATGGAACCAGCCAGTCAAAATTTATTTCGTAAGGAAGTGTAATGGGAAATACCATTATTCTGTAATGTTTAAATTTGAGCATCCAAAAGCCAAAATTACTAAACCCTTGGTAAAATCTTATCACCACACTCCGCAACTAAATTCGGTATTTCTTTGTTTTAAAAGTTTTATAGGACATCCAGATGTTGGGCTAACCATTGTGATACCAATCCCGTAAAATGTTCCTTCTCTAGAAAGTGTGGCTACGTTGTGGACTACATTATCGGCAATTTACGGAATAACAGATGGTAGCCTTTCTAGTAGATTAACGGTGTCATCAACGAGCCACTTGGAACCAAAAGATTTGTCCAATTCAACACCAATTCCAAATAGAATTGGAGATACTATTGATATTGGTCCTAAAGCTTGCACAAAACATAGCCCAATACTTATTTGCTTTAGTTTGGATGGAATTAGTAATTGAAGAAACCTCATAAAGCTACTTGGAACTCACGCATTTGGATTATCTTTTCAATTGATTATACCATCTATAGTAGGGTATTCATCATTATTTAGAGACATTTAACTTATATATGATTTAGTACTGACTGCTGTTGCTCTGTTCAACTATATAATTAACTGCTTTTATTGTATTCTTTTTTATTTTATTAATAAAATCAGAGGCCATATCTTTAAAATAAACCACATCTGCTCATTTCTCAGTAAAGAATATGTAGTTACCACAATGACCTTTTAATTTCCTTTGAAGACATTTGATTAAATGTTTGCTTTCATCATTTCGATTAATTTGGTGCATCTTCTCGTAAAGCTTATTCAATGTGCACAACTTAATATCTGCATCCTCTTCTAACCAATAACAAACTTTTTTTAAATGATTCTTATATAGATAGATCAAGGGGACTTCCTCTTATAATTTTAGATGTTATTGAAGGCTAAATTTTGCTATACATGTGTTGCCATACATGTGTTGCCATACATAGACATAATTAACCGCAACAAGATCAATGCAACTTTCTAGACGTCTACTTTATTACTGTTTATTCCTCGGCATCATTTCTTTCAAAACAACATTCAATAAAATTTTTACAGATTTGTAAAGTTGTTACTATAATAACAGGGCTTCTTTTATTGACTTCATTTTTTTCGCAAAGAAATCAACCTTTTTTCCGGTCAAAAGAGTTCCCAAGAATAGAAGATGATACCAAAAACAGTTTATGTTTTTTTTTGTGTGTGCAGAGTTCTATGATCTACAAACATCCTTCTGCAGCTATGATTAACTAGAGCTTTATCTATTAGGTTCTTATAGATAGAGCTCTAGTTAGTTTTTATAGCATGTTAATGCTATCAAAATTAGGAAAAAAAAGGAAAATGAAAGAATAATCTTTTTACTCCAGTATGAAGTTTTTTTTTCTCTTTTGTGCTGAACTTTATTGGTGTTTTCAATCCCTTCAGCTTGACAATGACATGTTATGTCAAAAATAAAATCTTCTTTGCATATCAAATACTTATCTTCGACGGCAACTTAAGTCATCTAAAAATAAATCTATGAAATGCAATATACCGACTCTATGACTTTGGAGCATTCGATACCAAAATTCATTTATAACTATAATATCTACGTAAACTTCATATTAATAGTTTATAAAATGTTCTATTAAAAATTTTAATTAAATTCAATATTAAACATTAAGAACGTTGCATTAAAGTAATAAGCTTTCCAACGATGAAAAGTGTATTTTTGGCATTACAATATTTTTTAAAATAAATTTATTATAGACCATAAATATCAAGCAAAGCATTCGTTGCTTAATTATAAGATACCAAAAACTTTGTTAAAAGAATCCGAATTCTCAATTACTTACCAAGGGCCACATTTGTGGAACTTATTTCTCCCAAATAATAGAAAAACTTCAATTCAACTTTTTTTCAATTTTATTCTTTTTTTTTTTTTTTTTCAAACTTTTGTTAAAAAAGCGATGTCACCCTTTACATCATTACTTGCAGTGGCGTAACTATAAATTTCGGGCCCCTCTGCCAAAAAAGTAAAGGGGGTCTCTCTACTTTTTACTTTACTTTAAGTTTTTTCAACGTTTAGAAATTCTAAACGTTCTAAATGTAACTTTTTAAAAAATTGCTTGTAGGGATACGTTAAAAATTATAAATTCATAAAATGTATTTGATAAAACAGAAATAAGTAACACTCATATTATTATTACCAGTTATATTATTCATGTGTAAAATTTGTAAATCTTTGCGCCCCCCTGCCTTGCGGGGTTATGCTCGCCCTATTACGACACTGATTACTTGTCTTTAAATTTTATTTATTTTTTAATTTTAAGTTGTATTGTATAAAAAATATATAAAAATATAAAAACAAAATAAAAAATGTGACACTTTTTTATTTAAAAGTATTTAATATTATTTTATTCAGATTGCAATATATTTTTTTATATGATAGATTATTTTTTATATGTAAATGATACAACGGATTATTTTTTATATGTAAATGATACAACAAATATGTAAATATATGTATGTATATATATATACATATATATATATATATATATATATATATATATATATATATATATATATATATATATATATATATATATATATATATATATATATATATATATATATATATATATGTATATATATATATATATATATATATATATATATATATATATATATATATATATATATATATATATATATATATATATATATATATATATGCCGCAACTTATAGGCTTGATAAGCTATCCTCGAGCAAGCCCAACATCGAACAACAAAAATAATATCAACTACTAAACACCAGTCTTGTGAAAGTCAACTTTAACAGCTCGGTCTAACAACACTCGAAGAACACCGTAAAAGAGCAGAATTAATCGAGCAATTTAAATTCACGCGTCAACTAGAACTTGTCAGTTTTTTCGCCCCACAAAAACTTTAAAAAAAAAAAGCCAAATATATTTTAAGAGGGCAAAAACTAAAATACCAGCTTGTTTAAAATTGTAAAGAACGACATTACTTTTTTTGAATAGAGTTGTTGTTACATGGATTTTTTTTTTGTCGGACTTTAAATGCGGTGACCAGGCTTGCACAGCAAAATCAAGATGGGGGTGAATGTAAATGAGATAAAGTGTGCGCCATAAATAGGAACTCCAACTGCGAAAAATATTTTTGAGTTGCCCTAGCATTCTATTTGCTATTGATGCAGCTGATTCTACTTGTGGTCTGTTTAAGTTTAAGTTATGTAGACCATCACACCAAGGTCTCGTTTAACTACAGTCATTTCAAGTAGATAACACCATTGAGTATTCGCGCGTCGACTAGTTAGATGCGTGGCCAACATGCATTACTTTGCATTTCTCAATGTTGAAATGCATTAATGAGTCAAATGTGACCATTCCACTGCTTTGTCAATGCCAGTTTGGAGAGTGATGTTGTTCGACTCATTTTTAATTATAGCAATTATTTTACTGCCGTCAGTATACAGTTTCATATGATGAGTGATGTTGTTCAGCAAGTGATGGGTGATGCTGTTCGGCAAGTTATTAATGAAGATTACGAAGAGCTATGGGCCCAAGACCGAGCCTTGAAGCACGCCACTAGTGACCGCTTTCCATTCAGAAATGATATTCTTTTGTAATGTATCACTAGAAAAACTTGCTGGGTTGACAACACAATTTGCTTCAGTACAACTTTCAAAAGCTGGCATTGGGCCTTCGGGTTCCAAATCAATAACAGATTGAAAATAGTTATTCAACAATGAGCACATATCGCCAGTATCTGTAGTGATGTTGCTAACAGCTGTTTCTAGCAATGTAATAGTGTTCCTCACGCTCTGCTTGTTTCGTACATGTGCATGTAAGCGTTTAGGATTGTTTTTGGACTCCCTGGCTAGTATCTCTTCGTAGTTGCGCTTGGCAGATTTTACTTTTTTAATAACGTTTTTGCATACGGTGCAATGTGATTCTTTGAGTAATTTGTGCATATATCGACCTCCATTAATGTACTTGGCCTAAGGGGCGCGTTTAACTTGACCGCCTAAGTAAGATCTGGCGTTACCTATTGCTTCTACTTTTCAGTAAACGGAGTATATGGGATGTGTTGTTTTTAGTGTTTAATGGCTTCATTATACACGTTTGCTAGGAGCTGGTAGTTATCGTTTGCATTTAGATCAGTGAATTCTGTTTCCCAATCAACAGCTGCGATGTCCGAAGATATTGCCGCGTAGCTTGCTCAGCTCCAAATAAGTCGAGATCGTAGCAGGCAAAGTAGGCAAGTTGTCAAGGCCTGAAACAGCAAGTTGACCTTCAATGCAGTGTGCCTGTCCCATTGGAGTGTCGCCGAGAGAGTCACCTTGTTCAATGAAGATAGCACGGTCTGGCTTATTTGTTATGATTAGATTAAGCGTCTAGCACACTTGATCTGAAGGGCTTGAAATTTAGAAGTTAGGTGGATCTAAAGTTATTGGATTTTTTGTACTGGAAAAACCGATTTTTACATAATGATTTTGTTTATAGTGGTCTTAAGAGATGAATAATATATAAGTGAAACCATTAAAACCTAGTACTATACATAGTTATAACCCACAACAATGTACTTTCTATACATAGTTGTAAAGAAATTGAGTCAAACCAATTGATGCAAAAAATCTTAAGATTTTTGTCTAATTTCAAAAAAAAGATATAAGAGAGTGAAGATCATGAAAATTACGTGTCAAGTATTTTTCGTTGCGCTGCGGAATTGCTACCCATATTAACGTTAATTTAAGGTCTTATTAAGTTTTAATTTTTATTGTTAATTTAAGATCTTCTTTTTTTTATTTTAGTTTTGATTTTACTTTAAATATAATTTTATAAATTAAAAGAAAATCTTTAGAATTTTTTTTAAAGCACTGTATTTTTACAGTATAATCTTAGATAAAAACTAAAAGCTTGAAATCTTAATTCGTTTGAATTTATTGTTTTATCTCAATATTTATTATTTTTCAACTAATTTATTTTTAGGTATTAAATCTGTCTATTTATTCTAAAATCCTACCCTAATCCTATTAATCTTATCCTACTTTAATCATACAGAAAATCTTATGTATACCTTTTTAAATAATTTTATATACATAGTATTTTCTTTTTATATAAGTTTTAAATAAGAATATCTCACAAGTTAAAAATATCTACTATTTCTTAATTTTCAGTCAAGTTTCGTCAATAAACTATGTCACGCTTTATGGCTTGTTACTTAAGTTAAGATGTTGTGATGAGGTTGGTCTAAAGCGTGACGTAATTTATAGAAGAGCCCTAGTAATATTAAAAAACAAGAGATTGCGAGATTAAAAATACAATAAAAAACATTTAATTTCTTTTACACACAAATAACATTACAAATCAATGAATTAATTGACCATAAATTTTTTTAATAATTTAGTCTAATAAATAGTTAGACATGGTATTATTTATTATGTCTAATAAATAGACATCAAAAATTTTTAAATAAATACCAACACCTGACCTAAAAAAATATTTGATATAGTTCTAGTAAAATTATTTTTTTAATTATTATAATATGTCTAGCTAATTTAATTTGGCTTCTAAGCTATCGGCGTCTGGCAATATGTAAGAGATGTCGTCCCAAGGATGCCGATACAGCCCTTGTTTAAGTCTTTTTTGGTCTAGATGATGTCCTAAAAATATTGTTTACAAATAAATATGAAATAAATTAAAAAAAAAAATGCATCCTAAACAAATTTCTGAGAAATCAAACCTTATAATGTATCTACGATATTATTTTATATTACATTCATACTTTACGTATCAATGATTCATATTTGGCGCATTTTATTTACATAATCTTTAAACTACATTTTACAACTTAAACTACAAATACATTTTACAAATAAAAACTTCATAAAATCATTATTTTCTTTAAGTAAAAAATTAACTCCTATACATTATTAACTGAACTTTCTGGTATGAACATACATTATTAACTGAACTTCAATTCTGGTATGAGAATTAAAGTTGATAACATGAAATATAGTTAACTGAAATGTTATATGAAATATTATTAACTGATCTTTCTGGTATGAACATATTTTAGGGGTCCAAGACACTTTAACTAGTTAAAATTTAACTAGTCCCTAATAATATTAAAAAGTTTTTGAAAAGGATTTCAAATGAAGTAAAGTTATGTGAATATTTCATTATATTTTTATATTTGCTATGTTTTATTTTCATACATACATACATATTCATTTTTGAACTTGGGGAGTATACACAGATAAACTGCAGCCTTATCGGAAAGTTTTACTTCCGATTAGGCTACAAGCAACTATTTAAATTAGGATTTTTTAGAAAATAATAAGAAAGAAAAAAAATTGACCAAAGGCTTGAAAATTTGTAAAAAAAAACTTTTGAAAAAAAAAATAGATAAAAGTTTTTGAGCATAAAGGAACAGTTAAAAAATGTGACATAGCTGGATATTGAGTCAAGTAAGATTGTGTTTTGGTCAATGGAACAAAATATGAAAGCTTGCTTAAGCAGCAACCAAGGTAGTGTTAGTTGAAGAAAAAAAGAGGGAAAAAAAAAATGAGACAGAGAATTAACCTTGGCAGCTAAAGCAGGCTCAATTACATTTATAATGCAGAAAAAAAAAAAAAAAAAAAAAAAAAAAAAAAAAAAAAACATAAAGCAAACTATATTTATAATGTCTTTTCAAATCTTGTCTGAAAGAGCAAAACTAGAAAAATATGTCAAAAATATTGTATACAAGAACAGATAAAAATTTTTTTGTATAAAGATTAAAATCAGGAGTACAAAAATCATAATAACCTCAGCTAACTCTGCAACTGATTGAATGGTTCTCATGAGAGTTCAGTAGTGCAAGATAATTCAAAGATAAGAAATATAATTAAAGTTGAGGATAGAAAGACCAATATATATTTAATATAATACATCATATTTATATATATCCAGTGTGGCAAATAACGGCCGGAGAATGGTTTACTATATTGACCTCCCAAAATGAATTCTTACTGATCATGGTTGAGCAGTTGAAAAATAGAGTTTGACAAATAAAAAGGATTTAATTTGGAAAATCTATACTAAAAATTCATATAATCATTTAAATTTAAAAAAATTGTTTAAAAAAGTTTTATGATTTCCATAATTCACTTCGTTGACGAATATTATGACGTAAACATTTTTTTTGCTTCCTTTACTTAAATTACATTATTTTACTGGTGGTGAAAATCTTTTTTTCATAAATGATTGAAGTTCTTATTTTATTATTATTTTCATTAAAAAATTTTATATATTATTTTAATAATAATATATAATAATAACTTTATTTAAATATAATATACATAATGTAAATAATATAATTACTTTATATAACTAAAAAAAACTTTTTTTTTTCAATTCTCCTTTTTTTTTTAATACTTTTAAAAAATCTTTTTATTTATTTTCTCGTAAGTTTTTGCTGCCTTTTTTTCATTTTGTTTTTAGGTATTAAATCTGTCTATTTATTCTAAAATCCTACCCTAATCCTATTAATCTTATCCTACTTTAATCATGCTGATAATCTTATGTATAGCACCTTTGTCAAATGTTTCATTTTGAAATTAGTGTTTAAATGTTTCATTTTGAAATTAGTGTTTAAATGTTTTATTTTCAAATTAGTGTTTATAAGAATCGCATTTCAAGTGACTTGTATGTTTACCATCATTTTTATTGCAGCAAAATATATATCAAAACTTTAAAATTTATTTTTTTAACTGCAATACTTTAAATATTTCAAACACATTAAAAAATCTCATTATAATTTTTATATTAAATATAATTGTGACATTTGTAAAAAAGTTACATATAAATAAAAAGCTTACCTATAAATCCTATGGAACGACCAACAACAAACAAACCATTTAATGCACCAATTGACATGTATTCATCGGCTTCCTCTCTAATCATTAAACCATTAACTTCAAATTTTCATAATCAAAAAATTTTATATTGATTTACACTATATTGAAGGAAAAGCATTGTTATGTGGTTTAATTATGTTAACTTTTTTTAAAATTTTGCTTTATTAATCATTAATCATCAGAGCAACTGTAATTAAACACAATTGAATGTGCTATTATGATTATTTAAATTATTCATTAACTACTATCTATAAAAAGAGAAAAAGGTGAAAAGAAAGCGCTTAATAGTTCTTTAGAGAACTGCTAGTAAACATTTTAGGATAAAAAAATTTAATATATAAAAAAACATTTTATTTAAATTTCTAATTTTTTAATCTATTTATACTAAACGTTAGTAAGTTTAGTAACTAAAATTTAGTAAGGTCTGTATAGGTTGAGTACTTTGCCATATTAATTTTTAGTTTAAACTAATTGTTATAATTTGCTCAAATATTTACAAATGACAAGACAACATTAGATATTTGGTCAAGTTTTCCTATAACTATGTTAGTATGGAGATTTGAATAAAAAAAAAATTATTTTACCAAAACATTTCTTTAGCTTCAAAGAAAATAATTACTATCTCTGGTGAGTATCTGATACTTCATAATATAACATGTAATTTTTTATTCTTTATTGTACAATGCAAGCTCTAGGATTTTTCAATAAATAATAAAATTACCAGTTTTCTAAGGTTATTTATTAAAGTAATATTTATTTCAAGAAATATTTACATACACAATTAGAGTTAGTATTTAACAGAAAAGGTTCATTAAAATTTAGTAAGGATAGGTTGAATAAAACTAACTCTTATAATTTGCTCAAATATTTACAAATGACAAGAAAACATTAAATATTTGATCAAATTTTCCTATAAACATTTTTTTTTTGCTATAAATTCACATAACAAAAATTTATTATAAAATAAATGTAAGCCCTTAGCATTGATTACTGCGTGACAGTGACAAGGCATTGAGTCCACCAGCTTCATAATCACAATAATTTTGATTTTTCCCCATTTTTGTTTTAGAATAAATCAAATTTACTTGATGGTTTATTTATAATGTAAAATGTTGACACAATCAAACGTCTTTTGAGTTTTGCAAATATGTTTGGAAGACGTCCTACAAAGAAACTTTTAATTTATATAAAGAATTGAAAAGCACACTTAAAGATTTGCTAATGAACATTTGAATTGGGCAAAAACTTGTGAAAAACTTTTTCAAAACCAAAGAAACTCAATTAATCAAATAGCCTTAGCAAAGTCCTGACTTTAATTTTATTGAATGTCTATGTAACCTCATTGATTGCCAAATTTCAGGTCAAAAACCAACAAGTAAGAGTGATTTATTAAATACTCTGAAACAAAAATGGGGAAAAATCAAAATTATTGTGATTATGAAGCTGGTGGACTCAATGCCTTGTCACTGTCAAGCAGTAATCAATGCTGAGGGCTTCCCTACGAAATAATAAAGCAATTTACTTTAAAGCATTTTCAATTTAAAATATGTTTAAAAAAAACATTCAATTCAAATTTTTTGTTTGTTTGGAAACTTTTGCACATGCATACTTTAATAAAATGAACTTTTAAGATTAGATTGCTTAGATTAAATAAAAATTCATTTGTTTTTAGATTTGTAATCAATTTTTTGACATTTAAGTGAAAATTGAAAGAAATTGGATTTTTCATTCAAAAGTTATCTCAAGTTACGTTCTTGTCCTGTTACTTTTGCACACTACTGTAAATTTATAACAATTTTTTAAAGGAAAATTACAATTACGATTATTTTAATTTTGTCTACCATAGCTCATTATTTTATTTTTATTATTATGGACTTTAATTTTTAATTACAATTTCAATAACATATAGTATTTTAAAATATTAACTTTTTCTTTTTATGACAATGAGCTAACCCAGGGTTCATGGCACTTTTAGAAATCCAATTTCCCTGAGTATTCCCTGATTTTCTCCTCTTTTTAAGTACTTTTCCCCTGAGTTTGAGAAGGCTCTCATTTCTTAATTTCTTTATTGTTTTTATTGGCTTTTTTGTTTCATAGTTTTTTGTTTTTTTTTAATCAAAAATATTAAGAATGAAATGAATTTGGTAAATGAAATAATGAAAACAAACAAATATTTTAATAATGATTTTATATATTTTTGTTAAAATTAATAAGGTTTATTTTTGATTATTTTTTGCTTAGTTATTTATAAAGCTTTGTTAATAATTATTTTTAAAACAGGATTTCATAATTTTATAATTTGTAGCATTGTGAGTATACCACTATTATTATTGGTTAACAGAAGTTTTGTTTAATCTAATGACTAAATTATTGTAAGTCTCATCTGCTCTAAATAATGAAAAAAAACTTTCATTTCATAGCATTAGCTTTAGAAATTACCATCTTGCAATTTAATGGTAAACACTAAAGTCACTTCTGAATAAATTAGAAAACACTATGACCTCTCTAACTATTCTATGATTAGTCTTCTCTTAAAATTTTAAGATTATTAAATTTTTTTTTTAACGACAGTATTAAAGTCATTCTCAAAGGCCAACACTCTCCTTCTTTTCCATTTTAGGAGTATCACAACCCGGGGGGAAATCGGCTCGCGAATAGCTAGCTATAATCGTAACACTCTTCTTCATTTCCACTTTAGGAGTATCGAAATAATCTACTAACAACTTGGGGCTTACAACAGCATATGGATTTTAACTCCAAAAAAAAACTCATTTATTTACTGAAAGCAACTATCATAATACTGCTGACATTTCTTTACCAACAAATAACAACTCTATCTCAGACAATATCCTTAAGCACATTACAAATGTAGTTAATAAGTAGTAGCAAATAAAGTCTCTGAACACTTTTTTTTTACATTTAAAGGATATCAACAATTAGGCAACATTTTAATGTCGTTTAAAAGTTAAAAAAATTAAAATAATGCAGAAGTAACAGGTGATGCGTAATTAGTGACACAAAAGTTAACTTAGTTTTGCTCGTAATATAATCTTTTTCATTAAACCATATAAATTTATTTTGGTAAATTGAATATTCTAGTTTTATTAAAAAAAAAATTATCCAAAAAAAAAGTTAAACAGCCAAGAAAGAGCAGCTCTTCAAAAAAGGGTCAAAATTTTTTTTGTAAAAAACCCAAAAGCGACCAAAGCCGAAGCCGCTAACCATTTTATTAAAGAAGAAATCGCTCGCAAAACAGCATATAGATATATCAATCAACAGCTTGATGGACAATGTTTAAAAATAAAAAAAAATTCTGGTCGCCCGTCATCGTGGACTCAAGAAAAAAAAGCGAAACTTAAAAGGTTGACCAACAATTGAAAAGGTGTAAGTCAAAGAAAGCTCGCACGTAAATTCAACGTAAATCAAGCAACAATTTGTAGACAATTAGCCAAAATGAACATAAAATATTGGAAACGCGAAAAAACACCGAAATACAATGATGAACAACGTCTAAGGGCACAAAAAAGAAGTCGAAAACTCGTCAATCACCTCTACAAAGAACAAGGTGTTTTAATTTTGGACGACGAAAATTACTTTTGTTTTGCTGGGGATAAAATGCCTGGAAACGCCGGTTATTACACAAATGACAAAGAAAAATGTCCAGAAAACCTGCAATAATTATGACTAGAAAGTTTTTGTATTTTAATGGTGTTTTTTTTATTTTATTGTTTTATAATATTTCTTTAACATGTGAGGAATGTTGTTACATCGACTGACAGATTGGTAAAACGTGTGAGGAGTGTTGCCTTTTTACTGTAAAACATGCGCATAGTGTTGCTTTATTGACTATCTTATAACCTCATGCTACAAAGGAATGCTGCTACAACAACTATCTTATAGCTTGCTGCTACAAAGGGGTAGTGCTACATCCAGGCTTGGTCGGGAAGCGGGAGCGATCGCTCTCGAATACTGACCACGGAAATTATATTTAGTTGCGTAAAACTGGCCAGGTTTTTTAGTCGTTTTGAGAACATTTAAGTTTATGTACGAAACAAAAAATTTTTGTTTTACGGATATACATGGAAACATAAAAAACTTGAATGTTCTCAAAACATCTTTGTGCGAAAGAATAAAAAGAATATTTGCGAACACTAAAAACCCGCCAAATTAACGAACTATTGGTTCAAAAAATACGCTGATTAAGTGAAATAAAGTTCTAGAGTATTCTGTTAAAATGTTTTAGAAATTGTATTATTCACGATTTTTTACATTTTGAGATTTTTGTAAATGTAATTTTGTGTATTTGTTTTTTATCGTAATGTATCTTTTAAAGCAATTTTTAAGATTTAAACAAAGACTTACAAAAATAATTGTATTTTCAATGAAGTTATAATTGTTAAAGTTAATAAAACTAATTATGTAACAAACATATAAGAAGTTTCTGGTTACTTAACACAAACAACGCATACAAAGTAACTCGCGGATGAACAAGCATCGCGCCTGAGGTCACGACAGAACACAAATATATATAGCAAATAATTAGATATAAAGAAAAGTTTCTAGATATTGGTTTACTAACTCTAATTATTTTTGCTTAAGTTGCCATTCTTAAAACTCGTCATACTTTTTTCTGCTTTAAATACTAATTAAAATTTAAAAGCCCACTCACTAAACATCATCAGCGATATTGTAAAGCAGTTTCGCTTCTATTTTTAACCTTTTTAGTTGATTTCTATCTTGATAATTTAATTTCTATAGTAATTTAATGATTTAATTATTTCATTTGTTTATCTTACTAAGAAGAATCGCTTCAAATATGTTAAACTTTTCAAACTACGCGAAACATAAAATAGGTATTAAAAAAATTAACTTTTTTTGTTTATAAAATAAATTAAGCTTAAGTAAATTTAAATTTTTTCGCGTTTAAAGATATTTTATTTGCCTATTTTTTTTTTGTAATTGTCTCTCATCGGTCCAATTAATCTTCGTCACTTTTTTTTTTTTGGCTTTTTAAAATGTTCTCAAAACGACTAAAAAATCTGGCCAGCTTTTCGCAACTAAATATTATTTACGTGGTCAGCAATCGAGAGCGATCGCTCCCGCTTCCCGACCAAGCCTGTACATCTACTATCTTATAAAATTGCCAGTATTTAATAAATAGTAAATACAGGCATAAGTTTATAATATACATAGTATAAATTTTCTCCTAGCCCCGCCTATCAACCCCTGCTAAATCTTATATTTTTGCTAGGGGCGGGTCTGTAAAAAGTCCCAGTTATAGATGGAACCAAGGCCCTGGTCACTTACTACTGCTAGTAAAAAATTATTTTATTATTTTTTAACAGTTAGAGACCTTGAAAATTTAAAAAAATAAAGTTTTAAAAATGGAAGGTAAAATGTTAGAAATAAATAGGAAAACAATTTAAAATAAAACTAAACACTTTATATACACAATATTTAAAAACTACCTTGTAAAACAACCACAATGACGCAATAAATCAACAAATGCTAATGCTATGCAACCATCAACATTAAGAATGAGGTTGGGCTTCTAATCAACAAACAAAAAAAACTACATTTAAAATATAAGTTTACTAGTTGTTTTTATTCTTCTAAATATAAAATAAAGCAATAAAATCAGAAAATAAATAAAGATATACCTTTGATGAAGTGATCTGTTCAACTTCTAAAGCAAAATTAAATAATGGCGTCTGAGGAAAATGTTGTCGAATAAATTCTTTCATGATTACTACTCTCATATCTGGATCATTTATCTTTAAAAAAAAAAGAAGGTATGATTCATTTTAATAAAATTTACTAAAAAGTAATTAAAAAACCCATGAATAAAGGAAAATTATTACCGACTTCACACGATGTCCTATTCCCATTATAAGTTGTCCTTTTTTACGCATATCATTAACAAATTCCATGGCTGTTTTACCAGCATCAAAGGCCTCAGAAAATTGAGCTGCAGCACCATCTAAGGCACCACCAAATCGATCACCCTAAAATTAAATTTTCAAATATTTTGCATGTTAAAAGAAAAGTTTAAAAAATAGTCAATTTTATATTTTAATATCATATATATAATAAACTGAAATAAAATAACAAATTTAAAATAAAATTCAGTAAAATAAAAATTATCAATTATTAAAAAAAATTACAATTGTCAGTAGTCCAGAGCAAAGTGAAGATATGAGATCTTTTCCAGCTCGTGTAGTAACAATTGTGTTGTGTGCCCCTGATACAGCTAAAAATTAATACTTATTTTAGTTTAATGAAATATTAAATTATTTTCAAAATTTAATTGAAATAAAGTTGTACTAAAATTTGAATAAAACATACTATATTATTATAGTAAATACTACTTATTACTATAATAAATACTATTAAACAAAATGTTAACAACTTTAATGAAAACCTGGGCCATGGTCAGCCGTTATCATCAAGCAAATCTCAATAAACTTGCACGCATATGAAGGCAATCTAAAATTCATTAATTTATTTAAAAAACAATTTAAATAAACAATTTTAAATTCCTTTTGTTTATTTAATTTTTTTTAATTTTTTCGTAACCTGTGATAAAAAATATGGATGCTGAAATTACATTGGTTACTAAAAACAATTATATAATATATAATCATCTGCCTTGTTTAAAATATGCTGCCATTTTTATAACATAAAACTTATATTGCAATATTTATTAAACTATTTTTGTATTACAAGGCAATTTATCTGAGAGAAACAAAATTTGGATATAAAACCTACATTTTAATTGTGGGTTAAGGAAGAAACCTCATAAACCTTAAATGGTTATCTTCTTATTGGTATGATTACAAAAAAAAGACTTATTCTTCTAAACAGGTTAATGGCTTGAAACTTATCTGGCTGTTAAAAATTGCTTTAACTCTTCCATTATGTCGTAATCAAATAAAAAAATGGCAATAGGAAATCCATCAAATCAATTCATGGGTAACCATGGAGAATAAACGTATTTAAAAAAAATGTATATAATTTAAAGAAAATAAGCTCAATATTCATGTTTTCACACTTATGTTGTTTTTTTTCCTTTATGACATAGAACAGTTAAATACTTTAGAGCATAATTAAATAAAACAATTATATACCTCCTTTGAAACCAAAGAAGTCCCAACACTCCTCCGATACCCAAATCTTTCTAAAAAAAAATTCTTCTATAAAAAAGACTGAACTAAAAAATATCAAAATGAGAAATTATAGAAGTACTAAAAAACAATAAACACATAAATTTAAAAAAAAAAAAAACCTTAAATATATCGGAAATTTTCATTCCAGCATACACTAACTCATGCCCCCTTTCGTCACATATTGCAGAAATAAATGATGAAGGCTTACGAATTAGTCCAAGTCCCTATATTAGGTTACTCATTGCAAATCAGATCAAAATAACTTTTAAAAAAACTATAAAAAAACTAAAATATAAGAATAAATAAAAGCACAACTTACCTGGGCCCAATCATAATCCATAGGTACTGTTGGTGGCTGTACTTCTGGATGTGGAACAATTTTACCATGTGCAACAAGCTTTTCATATACTAATCTGTCATATAATTTTAATAATCAGAAGGCAAAAAACAATAACAAAGAAAAAAATAAAGTTTTTTAATGATAAACATTTCCTTTAAGTGGAAAAAAAAAGGTAAAATCTTTGCATACCAAGTAATTATTATATTGTCATTAAGATCTAAATCATATTTTTACTTATTTTATTATTACTTATTCATTACTTAAATCTTTTTATTACTTTATTTATTTTACTTATTTTTATTATTACTGTTAAAACATTAACTATAAGTTATTAATAATAATTAAAACAATTTTACTGGCATTTAAAAGTTTTTACTAAAAATATAACAAAGTCACAAAAACCTTTAGCATACTTATAGCATAAGTTATATTATTGAAATCATGTTGTATATAAGTTAATGATATTTATTAAGGCAGTCCTCAGAGTTAGGAAAAATGATGTCCACACAAATAGCCGAGCCAAAACTGTTAGAAGTCGGCATCAGGTTGGCAAAAAAAAATTGACACAATGGGGTTACTATAGAACATAGAAACAAGGTCTGCAATTTTTTGCAAACCTTAAACACTTTTAGGTCAGCAGTTAAGTCAGCTTGCCAATGCTGACCCTAATTCTGAGCGTAGTTAAGAAAATTATAAATACAAAAACCAAGTTTAATTGTACAATATTTATAAGCATTTGGCTATAATATTGCATTAAAAAACTCACAAGACTTAATATTTGTAATACAATATTTTGTAATTTATTTTTACTGTTATAAAGCTTTTATTATAGTAAAAAATATTTTATAAATTAAAACTTTACATAGTAAATTTTAAAGTAAATAAAAACAACTGTGAAAACATTTTTTTTGCAAATTTGATAACAATTATTAACATTATTTTTGTAAGACAAAACACTTTTAGATAAAAAAAAAACAAAACAGTTTATCCATAGGCGTTGGAAGCGTTTAAAGAATGATGGGGGGTGGGGGGGAGGAGGGAGGGGGAGGGGGGGAGGAGGAGGAGAATAATGACCTCCAAACAATAGACTTTCAAAAGTTGCGTTTTGACGTTTTCAAAACTGAAAATATTTTTTTCACAACTGATTTATGAGGGCGATATTTTCTTTTATAACAGAAAAATATTTGACTCTACATATTTTGTTATTAATACTTTTAAAGCTGAACTCCAAACTAACATAGGAAAGTTCATGGTAATATACATAAACATCAGGAACTTAAATACAAATATCGATATGCTAAAATACTTTCTTATTGAATGCAAACGTTCTTTCAAAAAAAAAGAACTTTTACATTTTTTTGAATGCAAAAATTTTTTTTCTTCGGAGTGAATTAAATTAATGCTGTTTTGAATTGCGGATAGTGACATTTTGGATGGAGGGGGAGGGGGGAGGAGAAGATATGCTCTGCTCCCGGTGCAGAAATGTTGGGTGGGCAGTTGCCCATCCTGCACCCTATATTCCAGCGCCTATGAGTTCATCTAAACTTTATTGCTGAAAACGAGTGTGAAAGAGTGACAAAATTTTTTAACCCTTTTATTTAGTGGTGGTGGTGTATTACATATAAAAGAAAATACAAATAACAGAAAATACTACAAGTATTAACTTTAATTTAAAAAAAAAAAATTTTTAATTATAAAACTGTAAAAAGAGTATTTTATTCACTGTACTGTGTTAGAGAACACTATGTTAGAGAACACTGTGCTAGAGAACACTGAGTCATGAATTTAGTTATTAAATTTTTTTATTTTTGAAATAAAAGATGAATTTCTGAAGATTTTTTACCTGATAAGCTTGTCAAGTTCATCAAAAGAATTTGGTACATAGGCGCCTGCATCCTTTAATGCCTGAATAAAAATATTAATGATTTTAGCTTAAAACAAAATATAGTATTAAAAAGGAAATAAACAAAAAAATTAAATGCAATTTCAATCACCTTTGAACAAAAGCAACAAAATAGTTTCAAAAGAATGTAGAAGAGTGGGGTGTATGCTGGTGACAGAACTCCCTTTTCTTATTAAAGGGATCTTGGTTGGATATGTAGCTAATATGAAGTGATTTAATCAGGTATGTGTTAAAAAAACAAAGCAAATATATTCAATATCAACAATAGACACCTTTTTAAAACAAGAACATTACTAAAAAAGTTCAAACAATTGTTTACAATTATAAAGTGTTTTTCAAAAATGTTAAAACAACAGTTATAAAGGGTTCTTTAACATTATAATGTACAACTGTTTTTGTGTTTATAAAGAAACAGAAAGTGTTTTATGCCTTCTTGTGTTATTGTAGGCAAAGGGAAAAGTGCAGGAAATCTTGTTTTGCATTAGCAATAATATAGTATATGTTGCTTTAATTTAAAAATAACAATGTTAATTGTTAAAGTTTTTGTAGCTTCTGAAAGTAACAAAATCTAATTTTGTTTGATGATGCATAACAAAAATTTTTAACACAAAAAAGAAAAGTTACCATAGCAACATTTTTAACACCTTAAATCAAAGATATTTTTCAAATTGCTTTATCTGAGCAAAAACATCTTGCCAGCCTCACTTGTTCCTTTATAAAATATGAACTTTATTTAAGTATCAAACATTAGTATTAAAGACAGTTGCAATAGAAAATGCATTGAAAAAATATTTAGGACATGGATTAGAATTTAGTATCAAGCAAATTTTCAGAACAAAAATAAAAAAAACAAAAAAACATTCTTAATGAAATAAAAAAATTAATCAGTGAAAAACTAATACCATAAAAAAACTTTAAAATATTTTTAAAATTTGATTCGGATTATTGCAAGATTGTTTAAAAGATTTGCATAAAAAATAATTACACTCTTCATACAATTCAAATTCATTTATTCTTTAACAATTTACCTTGTTCTTTGCAACAGCTGTTTCAGCCAAATTATTAGCACAAGCATTTGCATGTCCAAATTGCACCTGTAAAATTGTATAAATTTGTATGTATGAATAATTTGCACCTGTATAAATTTTAATTTTTTTGAAATTAAGTTTGTTGTAAAATAATAATGATCTTCATGTTATAGATTTTGAATTTTACATTAGGGATTGACCATAAATTACATCACGCTATAAGGGGGGAGGGAGGAGGGTTGGAGGTTTTGTGACAACTCATACAAAACTTGCTTCTTAAGTGATACGATTTTGTGATGAGGGGAGGGGGGATCTGCAAAAAAGTAAAAAATTGCATGACGTAATTTATGGACGAAAATAATTAAACAACCACGCTGCTATAATAACCATGTTGTTATAATAAAAAACTATATTATTATGACAACAACGTGAGATGGGCCATTATCATTATGATAACACTTGCACAAAAAGATTTTTAGTATATACAAAAATCTCTTTTATACCTCTGTAGAAAGCATTTCAGAACATGTTCCAATACACCATGCTATGACAGGTTTTTTAATTTTGCCATCTCTAATTGCCTCACAAATACTATACTCATCTGTTCCACCAACCTTAAAACAAATATTACATTAAAATTTTAAAATCAATAAGAATTTTAAAAATATATTTAATCAAAGAATACCTCTCCAAGAAGCACCATCATTTTAATATTGGGATTAGCTTCATAACGAAGAAAGTGGTCAAGAAACACAGTTCCAGGATATCTAAACAATGTTTAAAATATCAATCAAATTATACCCCCTTCAAATTAACCCAACTTTTGAAAAATGAGAAAACTCTAACCTATCACCTCCAATTGCAATACCTTCATTAACACCATCGCTGTTTCTTGATATTATGTTATTTAACTCATTTGACAAACCACCAGAACGAGAAACATAACCAACACTTAACAAAATAATTATTTTTTTTATATTTTAAAACTGACAAAATACATTAATCAGATTTTAATCATATTTTTAACAAATAAAGTTTCAATATTAAAGTAAAAAAACCTTCCAGGACGATAAAGTTTGGAAGCAAGTATGTTATCCAGCATACCTCCAGTGTTACCAATTTTAAAGCAACCTGGTTTTATGCCTCCAACCTAAATAAAAAATAGAATTTCAATTAATTAAAATTAGTTCTTCAAAATGTATAAAAATAATAAATAAAAAATAATAATAATAAAAAATAATAATAATTAGAAAATTAAAGTAAATCAAAAAAAGTAGTAAATTTACTGTGGCAGGGCCAATAATGTTGACACCTTTTTCCTTGGCTTTTTTATTGAGAATTTGTGTAATTCGTTCAGGTATACCTTCTGCAATTATAGCAACTGTTTTAAACTAAAACAAACGCTTGAATAGTTAAAACTAAATATTTTAATACCTCAAAAACAACATAACTTAGTGACAGAAAAAACAAACAAAAATATTTTGTTTAGTTTTTTACTTGTGTTTTCCTTTTTATGTTTCCTTACTAAAGTCACAAACAAAAATTTCATTATATACATTATATGATGTTATTATATTTTAGCTTTTTACAAAATTTGACTAATTTTTTACTTGCAATCAATGGGCAGGTAAGATTATTTGATTTGGCAAGAGCAACTTGCCAAGAAAAAGGCAAAATCTTTTATAAAAACCCCTTTAAACCCTTTATATTTCACCTGGTGGGAACTTGGCTAGCAACTATCTAGCGATATTCGCAACAATAAAGACAGCAAATTGGCCACAAAGATTGTTAGCTAAAAAAATATGCTCAAAAAATGGCATTATACTATGAATACCCATTATTTCATTATTTTAAACTGATCACAATGCAAAAATGTTAATTGCATTAACTTGGAGCCGTAATTTGAAATTTTTTTTCCAATGACAAATTGTTTTGTTATGCATTAAAATGTTTTTCTAGTTTAAAACTAATTAAACAGATTATTCTTCAAAACTTTAAAGTAATTCTCAAAATTGACAGTTTCACCTTGTTATAAAAAGTGAAAGCAGTGCAATAATTGGCAGTGATTGCACCTAAAATTATAAATGCTGAACGTGGCTTAACAGAAAGTGCAACATATTAGGAATATTTTTTGAATAAAAATATTTTTAGAGGTGCCTAAAGATCCTTAAACATTTAATGGGTCCCTAATATTAATGAAAAAAAGTTTTTCAAAAGTATGTCTTGTTGGGTCTCAAATGTAGTGAAATTATATCAAAATTTCAAAAATAATACTAATTTTGTATACAAAACATTATTTTAGATAATGTTGCCAAGAAAATGAAATTTTCAAACCAAAAATAAAAAATATGCACTTTTACAAAAAAAAAAAATTAATTATAATTTTTTTGCTCAATGTTTTTTATAAAATGATGAATGCTTTTGAAAGTTTTACAAAAGTTTTGCAACAATCTGTAGACATTAAAAAAAAAAAAATAATAAAAAACAAGACTAAAAAAAAAATATTTTTTTAAAATAAAATCATTTCTTGGTCTAGCCAAAACCCTGAGTTGATAATATTTATATATACATATATACATATATATATATATATATATATATATATATATATATATATATATATATATATATATATATATATATATATATATATATATATATTTCCATGTTTTACTTTTTAAATCAGTCAATCTATGTATATTCCTCACAACTAAATACTGATTTTTAAACTAATAAAATTCTAGAACTACAAAAACATGATGTAGAAATATACCTGAGGGTAAGCAAGTGCTTCTAAGGTTGCATCATATGCTGATCTTAAAGAAGCAAAATTAACAAGCACACTTGCATTGGGATGTTTTTTTGTTGCATCAGCGAAATTAACAAAAACTAAAAGTAATTCAAACTAAAACAATTATTTATAAACCTATCAACAAATATAAATAACTTGTTCATTAAATCGATAAATATAATGTATGTATGTATGTATGTATGTATGTATGTATGTATGTATGTATGTATGTATGTATGTATGTATGTATGTATGTATGTATGTATGTATGTATGTGCAGTGGGAGTCAAAAAATAGATTTGAATATAAAATTTTATTTATTCATTAATTATTTTTATTTTGATAACTGTAGGATCTATAAAGTAATTCATGTATTAATAGTATTGCTTTGTAATAATAGGTCATACTATTTCTGTTATTTTTTTGTATAATTAACAATAGGACAAAATAATAGGTGTAAATAATAATTTCATAAATAGAAGATTGGTTGGAATGTCTATACTACTGATACAATAAGAAAGTTTATTAGAAACTTATTAAATATTAGGAACTTGTAAAGTCAAGGTAAAACATATGATGAAATTGCTGGTTTAATGGGTTAACTCCCAAACAATATATTAAAATCTGTAAAAAAATAAAAGAAATACAAAAATAAAAAACATCAAATATGATCAAGTTATCTTGTTATTTTGCTGGCAATAATTCTTTTTAAAGTTCTTCTACTTGGTCAAGCAATTTTATGCTTTAATATGAACCACATTCAATTGTATACCCCCACCTTCTTTATAAACCTTTACCATCCAATTTTTCTTCTAGTTTTTATCTTCATAAATAATATTGTAAAGATCTGACATCCACTGAGCACCTATATCCCATGAAATATTAAACTTCTAATAAAACCTTCAAAATCTCAATCAATACACCAGAAAAATGAGGCACCTTGCCTGAACCATCTGAACAGCTGATTTCACTTCACTACAGGTTATCCGCTCTGCTGACCCACTAGACTTATTTATCGTACATAAATATCCTTTACTCTGAACTCTTCATTAAGCAATTTTCAAAAATCAATCAATTTTCTTTAACATTTTTTAAAACATCACTAAGAATAATAAAAAAATTCGTCCTTTTTGTCTCTTATCTACCTATTTGAGGTGTATATACTAAGGCTTAATTAGGCACTGAACTTCCAACCGCTATTCTTAATTTTTACACAACATAACAAAGGTCTTGCCCTTTTAAATTTAAATTTTTTTTTTGTATTACTATATTGTCACTGAATTAAAAAATCAGTCATTTTGATGTAACAGATTTTGATTTTTGCTTAATTTCATATTTTCTTGATGTAAGCAAAAAATTTCTATAAATCAGTATGTTGTATCCATCTACTCTAATATTGTAAGTATATAATCTTTCATCATAACAGTATCCCATCGTCCTTAATATCTAGTTTCTATTTTTTAAATGTCCTCATGAAATCAGTCACCATACTCCTCCCTGGCATCACCCATATTTTCAGGGAAGAAATTTAGCTTTGAACATATAAATCTTTATTGAAATATGGCAACCCAGTTTCTTAAATTTTTCAAAAATCTTTGCAACTAGTTTCACACTAAGCTTCTTTTTTAACTTATTATATTTATATATATTAATACAAATAAATATAAATACACCAATATATTCATGGGTGTGATTGAAAAAATTTATACCTTAGGGTGTCCCATTACCGCAAAATTTTAGAACTGTTAACTTTTAAATTGAGGTTTAGACTAAGAAAAAAATATTTACCAACCGTACCAAGTATTTTTTTATTAATAAAAACTTTAGGATCCCCCCCCCCCCCCATTTACAAAAAGTTGAAAAAAACCATTTTTAATGTCTTTTTTAAGTATTTTTGCTAAAAAAGTTAACAAAATAATACAAAGACTTCAACTTATTTATAATGTATAAAATATTAATCAATCGTCCCCCAATATTAGTAATCAAGTAGTTTTGAGCAACTTAAATTCTGTTATTGTAAGATTGATACAATTTGCACTGTTTAAAAAATTAAATGTTCATTAAATTTTTATTTTTGTCTATAAAGAGAAGCTCGTTTGCAATGGTCCATACTTTAAGTACTAGTTGAAGCTGCGCAGACTTGACTTTGGTTTTGTAGTCTTGTATAAAGTTTTAGACCTCTCTTGGCGCAGTCATTAACAACTTGACAGTACTTATCAACATTTTTCACATTGTTGTAATCTTTCATCTTCATCCGGTGCTCAAGGTAGTTGCATCCAGTCTACTTGGTTTGCAGTCATCTTGATTAGTTTAAATAGTAGTTAGGAACATGGACCAATTAGAGACAAAAAATAGGATGTTGTTGCCATTGACTTTTAATTCAAAATCAAAAAAAAAAAAAAATTTCTGAAAAAAGGCTTCATTTCTCTTTAAAACGAAATTTATTTTTTCTAATACTGATATATTACTAATTTGTTGAAATAAGGCAGCCAAAACTTTTTAGTTTGCCACATAGGTTTCTATTATATAAGATCTTTTATGAATACATTTTTATACTATCCCAATTTTGAGCCTTTATAGTTGATAATAGTTAGTAATACCATTTAACGAAATCTGGTGCAAATTATTTTACTGATGTTGCCAAATTACAAAACCACTTGATTACTTAATTTGAGGGGACCCTTAAATTAATTTTTTTTAAGTCAAATTTTCTACACATTTTTAATAAGATAGTAAATAATATTGCGTGAAAAGTTGAAGTTGTTACAGAAAATATTTGTTACCATTTTAAGCAAAAATAATGAAAAAAGACAGTAAAAAAGAATTTTTGTGTAAAAAACCCTAAAATTTATTCTAAAAAATACTTTGTACGTATAATCTAAACCTCAATTTAAAAGTTGGCATGATAGTTTAATGATGATTAGTTCTAAAATTTAGCAAAATTTTAAAAACAGAGCAAATTGTGGAATTCTGAATATTCCCATGATACATTTTACTGGTTGCATTTTTATATGTTGCTTAAGAATATTCAATACAAAACATTTTTAATGAAATTTACTATGTTGTAAATATTGAATGCAAACATTTTATTGTGTATCAAAAAAACTTTTACATGCATACAAAATTTTATGTATGTTCAATAGTGTTTTGTAGGAGACGCGTGCAGTCATACATCTTCCCTGACTATGCATATAGACTTTTGTTTTGACAACTTGGACACGACACTTTATATGTTTTGACAATTTGTGCATTTAAAATGTGCGCTGATTAAAAAATAAATAAAAAAATAAATAAAAAAAAACAAAAAAAAAAACTAAAAAATAAACTTTTAACGAATGAGAAAATGAATAAAAATTAAAAAAACTTGCAAAAAGCAAGCTACAAAAATTACATATTTTTAACAAATTTAAAAAAATAATATAAATTTAAATAACATTTTTTAATTTAAAAATGTTTCACTTAATAGACTTTAGATCAAAGTCTTAAAGTTACTTAATTCAAACTTAATTACTTTGAAAAACTGTTACAAACTGTCAGCAGTGCGTACAGATCAAATCACATTAAGTGCTACACCTACAGCTCGATAAATAAATTAACATATTTAAACTTCGTTTGCATTCAAATAATATTTCCTTTCTGCTTTCAAATAATAAATATTTTTATGTTTTTAATTTTTTCAGGTTTATCTTTTATTAATTTTCTCAATCGTTAAAACTTTAATCTTTTTTTCACTTTATGATCTTTTTTTTTTTTTTTTGAAATTTTCTTTATAGTTAGGTTTTTCAGTGCATTTTTAAAAAAGCCCAAATTATACCTGCAAAGAGGTGTGGCCAAGTTGTCAAAACAAAAATTGTAAGCGTGGTCAGGCAAGAGATGTAACTGCACATGTCTCTTGTGAATATCTGGTACATGGAGTGTACATACAATTCAGTCAATATAGGAAAATTTGATGCGCTTTTGACCATATTAGTAATTTTATGCATGTATGTATTTAAAATAACAAAACAGCAACAATAACAAACAAAAAATTTTAATTTTAATTAATTAAACTTTAATTAAATAAACAAACCTTGAATCATAATTTCTTTTGGTCCAAAATAAAATCGCTGATTATGATTTCCACTATAACAAATAAAAAGTTGATTTTTTCAGTTGAATCGTTTAAAGAAAAACATTTGGATTCTAAATATACCTAACATTTTTGAATATATATTTAAAAAAATATCTAAATGAGTAAAATATTTGACTTTTTTGTTATTGGATGTTAACTATTTATAATATATAATTATGTATAATAAATAGTATCTACCCTTTAATTGCTTTTTAATAATAAAGCTCCAACTTTTAATTACAAAGAAAAACATAAAAATAACTAATATATATATATATATATATATATATATATATATATATATATATATATATATATATATATATATATATATATATATATATATATACATATATATATATATATATATATATATATATATATATATATATATATATATATATATATATATATATATATATATATATATATATGTATATATATATATATATATATATATACAGGCCTTGACGGGAAGTGAGAGCTTTAGCTCTCGTTCACACTCCCCTAAAATGGTTTACGGGAGCAATTTACGGCTCTTGCAAAAGTATATTTTTTTCTCTTAAAAGTTTTATTATTATTGTAACTATATATATGCGGTAGTGGTGTAGTGGTAGAGCGCTCGCTTCATAAACGAGTGGTTGCGAGTTCGATCCCCACCACATCCCTGGTAGTACCGCGCTCAACTCGTTTCTCCGTGCAGTGGCCTTGCTCGTCAAGGTTCGTGTTTCGGAGTTATAGAGTTGAGAGAGGGTTATAACCACAAATAAGTAGCCTCCTCGTCTGTAATGGCCTTCTTGGCCTTGAGGAGGTGAATTAAAAAAAAATAAAAAAAAAAAAAAAAAAAAAAAAACTAAAATAAAAAATGCAGTCATTTTAATAATTATCTTTAACAATTCTTAAAATCCCTGCATTCTATTACAATAAGAAAATATAAAACTTTTTTTTATAAGCAATAAAAACAATGCTCATTAAAAGAACTTAGAGAAGCAGCTCGCATAGCTCGCCATGTTTGTTTTAGGAGAGCTTTTCACTGCTCTTACACTCATTTCTTCTTGCCGAGGCCTCTCTCTCTCTCTCTATATATATATATATATATATATATATATATATATATATATATATATATATATATATATATATATATATATATGTACAGACATACAAAGATACATACAACATACATAATAAGTAAAAACACAGATACACACACCTGAAAGGGTAGACAATAGCACGAACAGAATGTTCTTTCCTTCTACAAACAAAATCAAAATCTAACATCCCCTATAAATTGAATAATTTCAGAGTATTAATTTTATCATTGGAAAATAATAAATAATAGAATACAGAAAAAAAAGTAAAATAAACTCAAAAAGAAATTTAATCTTAAACAATCTAATACTTGTTTTTAACTTTAAAATGAAAGTAATAATCAAATAAATCAAGAGCAATCTTTTTGGATTTTAGATTTAGATTTGATGAACAAGCAAGTGATTTGTTAAGCAATCAAATGATAATTACTTTCAAACAAAATCCTTTCCTTAATATATTGATTCAATAAAAAAAATATTTAAAATAGAATTCTCAATTCAATATTACCTGCACTGCCCTAAGCTGCATTCCCCAAACAATTGCTTGTGTTTGGTCAGTAAACAAATCAGTAAAAGTATCAGAGGTTTTTGTTTCTATATCCGGATTACCAGTTTCTTGATTTTGAACATGTGATGACAAAATGTCCTACATATTTTGAAATAAAAACTTTCACTTACCATTTTTCAGACTATTATCAATAAACTTTCAATTTAAATATTCAACAAAAATTGCAATTCTATAAATGTATTAAAACCCTGCGTCTTATATTTAAAACAACAACAAAACAAAAATTATTTGTGATAACAACAATCAAACAGTGTTATTACTTCATTAAGGAATTTATTGAAATCTAAAGATGCATCAACTTCTGTGGATTCATGAGCATTTGATTTATTCAGTGCCATGCCTACTATTGCTGTCATGTGTGTTTCTGGCCCAAATACATGTAGTGGAACACCAAGTTTTTCACCTATAATCACACATTAAACACTTAATATTTCTTACAATCAAACATTAAAAGTGTTTAATGTTAAGAATACTATAGGTATATATAAGTTATAAATAATATAAATGTGTATATGTTGAAAATTTTATAAATTCTATAGAAATCACAGAAATATGTAAGAAATTATAGAACTATTAAAAAAAAAAATGTTTAAATTTATAAACCATTAACTAATTTTTCATTAATTCCTAAAATCATTTGGTTTTAAATTACACTATTTGTAGTACCATTATATTATACAAATATTATACGTACCATAATGTTTTAAAAGTTAATTTATTTTTTCAATTTATAAAGGAATTCAAAAGTCACATTTACTTAATAAAATTGAAATCATGAATTGACACACTGTCTTTGTTGCTGTACTAAAGTGTGTCGAATAGATAATAAATATAATAATCCAATAATAAATAAAAAGATTAAAATAATCCAATAATAAATAAAAAGAAGCTAAAGATGTTTTAATTTTTGTTTTTGTTTTTAAATCATTTAAAAAATTTTTTCACTTAAAAATTTAGATACTATTGAATCTTTTCATTTGAAAATTTTAAAAGTAATTTAACTACAAGTCAGGTAGACATAGGGGAAATGGGGGCATAACCGCATATGGAGGCACAACCATTTTTTAGCATTTTCCTTTGAAAAATGTTATCTAGTATGGCAAAAAACATACCACGGGTTAGTAAAACAGTTTCCTTTATTTCACCTGTTTTGTTTCTGAGAAGTTGTGCATAATAATGTTTATTTTGATAAAAATATTATACTTACATCATATTTTCCCAGACTTTTTAGTGTTAAAGATGTTATCAGAATTAAAGATGTTATCGGAATTTTTAGTGTTAAAGATGCTATCAGAATTATTTCATCAATTGAAAACCATTTTTGATATCAACATAAGATAATAAGCAAGCTATGAAACTGTATTCTTTCTAAAAACTGTCCTTTGGGGTAGAACCCCATAGACGCACAGGAGACACAATAGCATACTTTTAATATTTATTAAAGTTAGGTAATTACGAAAAACAAATACAATCATCACACTTGAATGCATTCATGTAAAAACTTGAATGGAAATAGTTTTGTTTTGAGATGTTTAAAATTAGATTTCGTATTTTTTATTAAATTTTTATGAGTTTTTGAATAAAATATAAAGCTAAGAGTATATCGAATGAGAAAGCTCAGACTGTAAATACAAAGAATGCCTACACAGTATTCAAACGTGCAACAAAATCAGCAAATAATCTGAGCTGTGACAATTGTAAAGAAAATGTATCAAGAAAAGCATACCCCCAATGATTTTTGTGAGGGTGTGGTTATGCCTCACAATGGGGGCAAAATCGTTTATTTTCACTAAGTGTAATTTTTGTCTAATAACATTTTCAAAAACCGTTTACTTTTTTTCTTAATTGCATCAATTTAAAGCTTAATGATGTGTTTATTGAAATAAACTGTTAAAAAAAAATTCATTTTGTTTTTATTTTCATATAACATTAATCCAAACGCTATAGGGGCGATTATGCTCCCACTTCCCCTACATTTTAAAAAACATCACATTAAAGTTGACTATATAATATGCACTAATACTGCATATAATGTACAATACTGTATATATATATATATATATATATATATATATATATACAAATAGTATTGCGTACTAAGGTAAGCAATCTGACTTCATACTGAAATAGCCTGCTGCTGGAGGCTTCAGTACATACATCGACTGACAAATAGCCTGACTCGCAGTGGAGTGCTGCTACATCGACTGAGAGTTTGGGATGGGGAAGCAATTGTTTTATTCATCATTCTTTTTTTTTTTTTTTTCTTCTTTTTCGAAAAAAACGATATAGCTTAAGGTAAGCAGAAAAAGTGAGCAAATGCTTATCAAAACACGCTTTAGTAAGTGTGTGTGTGTGTATGTGTATATATATGTATATATATATATATATATATATACTCTTGCATGTCTCTTGCGTGGCATCAAAAAATGTTTCCCATAAACTGTAGTTTTAAAGAGCGCGTTAATAAACCAGACCAGAAAAAGTTTTAAAAATTTAAAAACTAAATTTTTTTTTTTAATTGATAGACTGCCTGGCTAAACCAGACCCTCAGTCGATGTAGCAGCACTCTCTTGCGAGTCAGGCTATTTGTCAGTCGATGTAGCAGCACTCCCTTGCGAGTCAGGCTATTTGTCAGTCGATGTAGCAGCATTCCCTTGCGAGTCAGGCTATTTGTCAGTCGATGTAGCAGCACTCCGTTGCGAGTCAGGCTATTTGTCAGTCGATGTAGCAGCACTCCGTTGCGAGTCAGGCTAAAAGATAGTCGATGTAGCAACATTTACGCATGTTTTAAAAATGTTTTTTATTAAATCAATAACAAAAACACCACTTATTAAAAAAAACTTTCTAGTCGTTATAATTGCGGTTTTTTAAAAAATTTTTAAAAAACAATTAAATTTAATGTACTTCCGCATAAATTAATTGCTTTGACATTTCGATGACAATCAAAAACAGCTTAAGAGACGAGGTAATTAAAATTGTAGTCATAAGAGACTTTTTTTACATTAAAACGCTCTTTCGACTACACTATAAGGGTATATATATATATATATATATATATATATATATATATATATATATATATATACATATATATATATATATATATATATATATATATATATATATATATATATATATATATATGTATATATATATATATGTATATATATATATATGTATATATATATATATATATATATATATATATATATATATATATATATATATATATATATATATATATATATATATATATATATATATATATATACAACCCTCGGAATAAAGAAAAATGAGGTCGGTAATAATTTGTCGACTTCAATCTTTTTTAGGTTAGCATTAGGTCAGCAAAAATTATTTGATACAAAGGTCTGACCATAAAACTTAGAAACGAGGTCCGCAATTTTTTGCCCACCTCAAACACTTTTAGATCAGCAGTTAGGTCTGCATTGCCGAATGCCGACCCTAATTCCGAGGGTTGTATATATATACATATATATATATATATTCCTATTAATTGACATTTAAATTTACCATTTCTGGTAAAAAACGGCGTTGACTCTTTGACTTTAAAAACAACAAAATCAAGTACACTCCATGTAAAATCCATTAGATTTAATTAGGGAAACTAATTAAACTTTATTGTTTTTTGAAAAAACCACAAAAATGCAACTTAATAGACTGGAATGTTTTTTGTTATAATAAAAATAAAAACATTCTGAATGCCTTTTTGACAAATAGCTGTATACATAATTGACATGTAGAGCATGAAAATAACATAATTAAATAAAATAATTAAATAAGAACTATAACCACAAATATAAAAAGAAACCCTTGATTTTACCGTGAAGTGAAACTAAAGTTAATCGTTATTAAAAAAAGTAGTAGATATACCTTGTCATATATAATGTCAAAGGAGTGAATTAAAAGTAGCATATCATAAACAATATTTTATATACTTTATTAATTTTTAAATAACTCAGTACAGATGTTTTAAAACTTTAGTACTTTAGAAATACAAAAAACAGTACTTTAGAAATACAAAAAACAGCAAACAGCTTAGTATTGTCAACATAGAGTTTACATCTTGATTTTAGATTTATTGAAAGATCATTTATAAATATCATAAATAATGTATTATCACTAAACTTTTTGATATTTGTTACATTAGACTAAGCTAAAACTTTTTTACCAAGAACTACTCTTTAGCATATATTAGAAAAGAACGCTTTAATCCAGTGTATGATTTCTCCACTGATTCCTTATTTTCGTATACTCTAGATTTTATATAGAGTAGGCTCTTGAGTAGAGCACTTTGTCAACCGCTTTAGTGAAGTTGAGATACAGAATGTCAAGTGGTATTTTATTTGCTAAGCATTTTGAGTTGAGACTTTTTAGGAGATTTGAAATGCAGCTTTTTTTGAAACAAAACTATATTGGTCTTTGCAGATTAGATTTATCCAGGTTTAGTCCTTTTAGATCTGAAAAATGGCTGTTATGTTGGCTTTGCCATGCCTCAGAGACATTGCCACATTCTAGTGATTTCTTGTAAATTAAATATTGGATATAACATTACTTAGACAAGACTTGCAGAACATAAAAATTTACTTTGTTGCAACCTTAAGTTTTGTTTATCTAAAGCATTTCCATTCCTAGACTTTTGACCTCTTTTTTATCAATATTAATTAAATTGAAAAATTTTAAAAACAAATAAAATATAAATATTAAGCAGTAGAAAAATTAACTAATTAAATTAACTTTACAAATTCATAACTTATCAAAATAACTTATCAAATTCATACAATTTACATATTATATTATTTTAAAATATACAATTAAAAAAAAAATACATTAACACATACATTTTCCCTAAATATATGAGAATTAAAATATTTAATATAACTATAAACCTAGCTCTCTCATTATCCTTAATCCTTCTTGATAATTAGGACCACCTCTTCGAACATAGATTTCAATTTTATGATCAACAAGCTCTTTTTGATAAACCTTTAAAGCTTTGACAATTCCCTTTAAAAAAAGTTAAGTAAAATTTATGTACACACACCTACACATTTATGCATTTACAAATATCTTGGTTTTGCATGGATGACATCAAAAAAAAGTAATCATTTGTGGGAACACCAATACATTAACTGAGGGTTTGGGCAGGTATCTAGATGTAAAGGGCTTTTACTATAGTCAAAAAATATTTTTAATCTTTTCTTAAAAAAAAACTGTCAAAATCAGCATATTAAAACTTGGAAAATACAAATTAGATAAAATATTAGAACTGTGAACACTTGGAAAAAATACGGGAGAATGTCATTAAAATATTTTTATTCAAAAAATTACAAAAAAATAATGTTAATGTTACTATATATAGTAATTGAAAAATATTCAAATATCTAAATAATAATACTTACTGAAAAGGTGTCTGCTACATTTGTAAAGTTAGCAATCCCACCACCAATGATAAGTATTTTACCTAAATCATCAAACCTTGACATTTACTTTAAAAAGTTTTTAACAGGCATACATTTTATTATGAATTTTAAATAGGTTTAAACATCACAACAACATATATGACATTGCATCATAATAAAAAGGTATATTTATACATACACATGTTGCAAATGCATAAAAATTATGAAAAATTTTTCACAATTTTTTTTCAATGTTTACTATAATCTTTTCAGATAGCGATATCTTTGTTTAAAATTAAAAAAAAATTTTGATATTTTTTGAAATTGTAATTGCAGGTAGTACAACAACTTGTAATTAGTAAGTGTATATATAATTTTCTTTTTTTGTGATATATGATGTTAGAATATAATAGTATATGACATATCCCCATAATTTAGCATTGGCTACTATAATTAACTTCAACACCAAATATCTATTGTTGACATTACAAAGAACATGAACAATACCCTCTATGCTAAAATGAGCCCAAAATCTATTGAAATAAATAGTAAAAATCTATTGAAATATATAAACCTTTTCCAACAATATGATATTATGATAATATGCAAGTTGTAAAAATAATTAAAATGTTAATTAGACTAACAATCAAAATTTAATTTAACTAAAAATAAAACTGTTAAAAGAATTTATTTAGAAAGTTTTCATCATGTTAACATATATATATATATATATATATATATATATATATATATATATATATATATATATATATATATATATATATATATATATATATATATATATATATATATATATATATATATATATTATTAGTCTATTTAAGTCTTGTTAAACTTTAAAGAAGTTGAAAAACTTTTCTAAAAGTTAAGAAGAAAAAAATTATAAAACTTAAAAAAAAATTATCTGTAAAACCTTCAAAAAAAAACCTACTTTAACCCTGAAAATACTTTAAAAACCTTTTCAAGGTATCTAGAATTTAAATATGCTGTTTTAAAGTTTTTAGAGAAGAACCTTTTAAATTATACAGAGAGTATATATATATCTTGAGTATCTTGAACATGAACTCTTCAAAACTGTATTTTTTTGAGTCCTTGAGAAGTCCCTGTTAATGTCACATAGTTTGAACAGAATATCTTATGTTCCTTAAAATAAAAGAACAATCTCCTACCACCTAGGGATCCTTTTAAAAATTTTTAAAGCACTAAGTCATTAAAAATTTCATAATTTCCTAAAATTCAATTAAAAAGATCTATGCATGTTTTGGGTTTATAATTCCCAGCCTAAAACTCGTAATATAGCTGGGGTTATTTTTATGTATAACTTTGTTTAATTTTGGTAGGAACAGACAAATAAATGTGTGCTAAACAATTAAAGATAATGAACCACATGTATAATAAAATCTTTTTTTATTAATCAAATAATTTATTAATCAATTACTGAACTAATTTACAACTTGTTCATTTTAAAATGACTTTTAATTAATAATGCTTTAATAACAAGAACTATAAGTGTGTATATAAATATTATAATTTAACTGTAAGAATTTTTATTTCTTTAAAATTTTAACTTTTCTTTATTTTAACTTTATTATAATTTTTATTATTATTTATTTAATCACGGCATGTTAAAAAAAAAAATAATTAGTAGCTTATCTTGAATAAACATTTGTAAATGAATAAACTTGTTCAGTTATAAAACTTTTTGATAATTCAAATGATATTTGAATTATAACCTATAAAATAACAAAATAAATGCAGTAGTTTAAAGAAGTGGCTATAAATAAGTGCTAGATCTAACTGAAGGTAGCTGAAGAGCTCTAACAAAAAGATCATACCATCACCATCCAGAGCATTCATAAGTATTATAAGATGCCTAACTAGATGCTTGTGTTCTGACACAACATCAATAAAAACAGAGAGAAATACTACCATAAAGACTATTACAATTTGTGACATGAAAAGACACTTGATTATGTGTAGGCGTCACATCTATAAAAGGCTTGTAGCTCATGGTACCACTTCTGTGAAAGGCATGTAGCTCATGCAACGGGGATGTTACTGTGTTATTATTACTGTGCTCACACAGTAAAAACGCCTAGAGTAATAATGATGATAATTGTTAACTGTAGAACTGAATCCTAACAACCGCGGAACTAAATGCTAATGAAAAACTTGAATAATTATTGGACCAATCATGTAAAATTAGCAAAAAATGAAAATTACCAGCAGCAATCCAAAAATCAAATCTTAAAAATATTTTTCCAAGAAAAAATTTATACAATAATTGATATAGCATATGATACAATCAGTCTTTAAGATTGAATTAATGAGTCTCGAGTCATCTTTGAGAAGTCTTGAGTCATCAAACCTTTATAATTAAATTAATGAAAATTAATTAATAGGAAAAAAATTTTAATGAGAATTTACTTTCAACAAGACTGATTTCAACAAGAAAAATTTACTTAAAATGTATTTTGTAAGCAACCACTATATAAGCTGTGAGTAAAAAAAAGTTATAGTGAAACAAAAAATTGACTTAAAAATCTGTTGTTTTCCCAAGATTTAAATTTTAGAGAGTATTAGATTCCCAAAAATTCTTCTGAGTGGTGAAATCATCAGAGATCAATAGGATGACTGACTGCATAGAAATGCGGTCAGCCAGTTTACCTACAATTTAATATTTTAAAATTACACTTTTAGAACAAGCATAACAATTAGTAGATGTACCACTAAGTACAATCCTGTTGAAGAGGTAGTAATAAAATCATGGTGAAACCATGAAAACACGTGTTAGAAACCATGAAAACACGTGTTAGAAACTGAAAACACGTGTTAGAAACTGTTAACAGGTTCTTCTGACAGAGGCAACTACATAGAAATGGAGATGGTCTCAGAAGTTCTTCATTCAATCCAAAAGAAGTTAAAAAAAAGATGCAATAATTAATAAATAAAAATCCCTTCTGTCAATAGTTTTCTGCCTGAAAAAGTATGGAACTGACTAGCACTAGCTATCTGAAACCAGATTTACCAACTTACCAAATGATTTTTGTCAGTGTTTAAAAAAATACTAAAATTTTGAATAATAATGAGCTTCGTAAAATCTGCTGAAGATTTAAATGACTCATCAGAACAACTCATTTAAATTAATGCAGAGTGTGAAGAATAAGGAGAACCTTCAGAAAATCCAAATAAAATTTTTGTGAAAAAAATCAGAAAGAAAATTACCTATAGTTACTACTCTTTAACTATTGGATCTGAGTTAACAACTTAAAACTCTTCGAATTGCTTCTAATAATATGGATGCTGGCAGTTTTAATCTGATACTTAAATGCAAACTCTGAACTATAAAAATTTATGTTTTTATTTATCTTATACTTTTTGAGGTGATTAAAAGCTGGTAATTGAGGTGATTTTATTTTTGAGTGATTGAGGCTAATAAAAGTCTAATAAATAGCTTTTGCACTCAATTGGAAATGTTAAGTTTAAAATTGTTGATACATTTTAATCTAGTTTGACTTTCAAAAAAAGATTAAAAGTCCCATACCCAACCTTTTTACTTTGTTACTATTTTGGGTTTAGGCTTGTTTGATCTTAGGCTAAACTATTTACACTAACTATTTCAAGAACATAGTGACATTTGTTTGAACAATGAACATTAAGACACATGGTAGACACCTACTAATTCTATCTGAAATTCACTCAAGAGAATTGAAAACTGTTCTCCATTTATTATTTTCTTTTTTTTTGTGCTTTGTGTTTTATCAGATATTTTTAGTCCTTGAACTATTTATAATATCTTTTTAACTTGAACTATTTGTAATTATCTTAATTATGTTTTTTAGTTGCAAATACAAAACAACCTAATAAACTTAATAACCAAGATGAAGGAAGGGAGTTCAAAAGAACTGATGTTCGAGGAAAAAAACTAGACAAATAAGAGTTTTTGGAGCACTTAGGAACAGTCACAGAAAAAGGATGAGACTTAATTGAATAACGAGTAACTCAAGAATGAATTTTAGTAGATGGCACAAGAGACACTAGCTCTTTAGAGCAGTGCCCATGATAGTATTTGTAGAAAAGAGAAAGAGAAGCAACATCACGGCGATGTGATAATGGTTGGAGGTTGGCTGCAAAAGCAGGTCCAACTATGTTTACAATGCGTTTTTGCGCCTTGTCTAATAGAGAAAGGGCATTGTAAGAAGATCCACCCTAGATATGGCAACAATATTCCATACAAGGACAGATTTGATATTTATATAACATGATTGTGTTTAATAAAAACATGTTTGTATTTAAAAATAATAATTTGTTATCAATCAAAAATTACTTATTTATTTTAATCAAAAATTAATTATTTTTGATTGATTAATTAATTAGTTCTTAATCACCTTTACTTATGAGTAGAGTAATTTTGTAATTTTTGTAAATAATTAGCAATTTGTAAATATTGTTATTGTAAACATGTTATCATGTTTACAATAACAATATTACAAAAATGTAATGCTGGAATAATTCTACATCAAATCACCCAATCAATTGAATCATGTCTCTTTTTTTTTAGCTTTAAATTTTAACATGTGAATTATATTTATACAAAAATATTGGATGCAAAGTTTCAGGTTAAATGTGCAGCAGTTTTAACACTAATTTTGGGAGGTTTTCTGAACCAATGTGGTTTTCATGGCAATTTATCCGTGTAAAATGAGAAATAACAACAATTAAAATATAAAAATGAGCATTTCAAATGCTTTTTTGATGCAAAATTCAGTACCTAAAATGCTAGTATGAAGAAAACGTGTTTAAAAATTAAAAAAACAATTTTTATAACAAATCTTTGCAAAACACCTTGAAACATTCCTGTGTAAAATTTTTTATGTTGCTTCTAATATCTTAAATTTCTTATAATTTTAAATGTTACTGGAAAATCAACAGGAACATGTAAAAGTATAATTTCTATAAAGCTAATGAATGATTAAGAGTAAAAAGTCTAGCAATTTCAGTAGAAAATTTTTTTAGGTAAAAATAATTCTTTACCTATTGATTTCTTATTTAGATTCTTTCTTTAGTAAAATTTATGATTTTTTTACTGATATTGTTAATTTTAATCAAATAAAATTTTACAAATAAATGCTGTTTTTCAACTAAACTTTTTATTAACTTTAATAAAATTTAAAATTTAATAAAATTGCAAATCCAATATATGCTAAAACAAGGTGTTGCATTATAAATGCATCATAAATGCTTATTTATATATTTTCAGATTTTATTAGACAAAATGTTTTGAAAAAGTGATTCAAAAGTCGGGTCATTTTCGGAAAACAACTTTATGCTAAAATTGCAATATCTTGGGAAACATTCAAGACTTTGCAGCAAAATTTTGTGTGTTAACTTTTTTTGTAAACAACATAAATTTTTTCAAGTATAAAGAAAAATAAAATGTATTAGAACAATAACAAAAATAGATTTTTTTTCATTGTTCTTCATTTTAATTTTTTTCTAAAATCAAATTTTAGAAAAAGATTAAAAAGAAAGAAAAGATTCAAAATATCAAACACATATCTAAAATCTTAAGATAGACAATTAAAACTAAAATTTTAAGGTTGGCGCTTAAAACTAAAATCTTAAGGTTTACACTTAAAACTAAAATCTTAAGGTTTACACTTAAAACTAAAATCTTAAGGTTTACACTTAAAACTAAAATCTTAAGGTTTACACTTAAAACTAAAATCTTAAAATTGGCACTCAAAACTAAAACCTTAAGATTAATACTCAAAACTATCAAACATATATCTAAATCCTTTATGCTAATGTAACATATATCTAAATCCTTTATGCTAATGTAACATATATCTAAATCCTTTATGCTAATGTAACATATATCTAAATCCTTTATGCTAATGTAACATATATCTAAATCCTTTATGCTAATGTAAGAAATTTCAGAAGTAATTTAACGCATAAGTTTGATATAATTGTTGTTGTGCTAAAATTTAATGTTCCATGTATTGCTATAGATCTAGATGCATAGATCATCATATATCATCACTAAAATCTTAACTTTAACAACAAAAATAATTAAAATATAAAGTGTTACATTACATAAGAAACAGACCTTCTGGATGAACTGGTCCCTCTGTCATAAGCTTTAAGATTGTTTTAGCATATTGAAAAGTTTGAGACTCATTTGGTGCTCCTGAATATTCACCATAGTTTGCAAGCTCACTGCTTCCACCAAACTGCACAACAGTATCACTAATATGCAAAACAATCACAATTTAAAGACAACTAAATAAAACAATCAACCGAATAGTTATCATGGCTATGAATAAGAAGATAATGAAAACATACAAATTAAATTTCTATATATTATATATAATATATTTCAAAATAAAATAATTGTTTACTTTAAAAGCCATAATTATCATTCTTTTATCTGACATTTATAAACTAGGTGTTTTGGTATGTTTTAGTGAGTCCAAATAATCGTATTTTCAGTTATCCGGGTAATCGAGTATTTATTTTTTCATTACCCGGGTACCGGGGTATCCAGGTAAAGGAAAAAAAAATTTACCCACACCATGTTGTGTTAATTAAATTTAAAATAAAATGCAACAGTTTTAGTTTTAAATCTATTTTTTATTTAAAAAATAATACTTTAAAAATACAAGTTTGTCAACCGTTTCCATTTTCAACTGATTTCGGGTTTTTGTGACAAAAGCTGAAGCTACCGAAAACACTCTTTCACTTACTGTTGATGTTGGTTGTATTGTCAATAATACTGTAAAAAGTTTTCCAATAGAGTCACCTCGTTTTGAACAATCTTTCTCCCACAACTTCATTTCTTTTTCCAATGTGGATTTTCTCTCATTATTTTCTTTCAGAAAAGTCATAATTCAATTGTTTTTTGGAGTTCATCATAATTTGAAACCAAACCATTATTTGAAATTATTTCTTCATTTTCAATTGTTAACTCTGTATCCATCTGTGTGTTTGCAAGATCTTCATTGAACAGGCTTTTGAAGGTTTCTTTAGCCAATAAATGAATAGAACTTTTTTTTAAATAAGTAAAATGGCAGTTAATATCTGGTTTAGGATAATTTCCAGATTGTAAAAAACGCAAGAGTGATACAACATCCTCATTTTGTCTTTCTTCAATTCTTTTCTTCAAAACAGTGAACATATCCATGGCTAACTGCGTATTTGTTTCTTTTAGTTTGTTTAGCAAAAAAATGCTCCTTCAGCTTTTAAAAGATTATTATTATCTTTACTGAGCTCTTTAACAGCAAGCTTAACCGGTTGTAAAACATGTGATATTTCTTCTAAAACTTTGATATTTTTTTCTGAACATTTTTGCTGACCTAATTCCATTAGAGCCTTTTGTATACAATTGTATATTTTTATGAAACGATTTACCATTGGTATTATTGAATGGAAATTCAATAATACCAATTCCCTCGCAATATCATATATATATATATATATATATATATATATATATATATATATATATATATATATATATATATATATATATATATATATATATATATATATATATATATATATATATATATATATATATTATTGAAAATTAAAATGGCAGTTAATAAGAAGAAAAAACAGTAAAATACCGATACTCGATTGATTAATAGTTAAATGAATGTGCAATATTTACATTTTTTTTGTTTAAATATTATACTCGATACTCGAAAAAAATATTCAGAGTAGTCGACTACTCGGAACTTGTTTATAAAGTATCAATTACTCAGGTACTCGGGTAATCGATAATCGTAATTGGATTCCCTAGTATGTTTTTATGACACATATTATGAATAGCTCAAAACCGAAATTTAAAATAACCTTCGGATGATAAATATATGCAGAAACAAATAAAACATAAAAAGTATTACGAGACTATTAAAGAAAAAAGAACCCCATTATAAAGACAACTTATATTTGCACTCTGATAGCTAAGATTGTTTTAGGGAATGTTTTATAATTTGAACAACCTTTTTTTCTAATCTCTTAATATGATAACTATGCTAAACTTTATAAGTTCTAGTTTCATTATTCCCTCCGATCAGGCTTTACTATTATCCAATAAAGCTTTTAACTTTTTTTTTATGTATAAGGTATTGGAGTATGGGTTGATAAAGAACTGAATATGTGCATAGAAAAATAGAAAAGTTGTAGAAGAAGTACTATGATCTCCAAAAAATATATATTTTAATATAAACAAGATAACTTTATTACAACAACTTTTACTTTAACTAGTTATTAATCAGTTTAAATTTGGTTTTAAATTAGATTTTTTTAAAAACCACTTAACCAGTTCTAATGAACTTTTAAATGATGGAAATGTAGGTAGTTTTTTGTGCATGGGTTTTACATCTGATTAGTTTTTGCAATATTGAGTAAAAAGTTTAAAAAGTGAAAAAATATATTTTTTAAATATTATACATATTTAAAGAACATCCATTATGCTCATATTCAGTAAATTCAAAAGTATGTAAAGTTCCAAAATCAACCGTTGAAATTGTCATAAAACATTTTAAGGAGAATAAAACTATAAACAGAAAACAAGGAAGTGGTGGACAATCAAGATTTAATGACAAAAAGAAGGTAAAATCAATAGTTGATTCGATTCACAAAATCTAAATCAGTCACAACAAGAAAAATCCAAAAGCTTATCACAAGAAAAAAATAGCAAAAAGGTTGTTTAATGAAGATATGAAGGCAATAAGACAAGCAAAAAATTTGCTTAAATTAGTGATAAAAAAAAGTGATAAAAAAACTCAATACTATTATCACTCAAAATGCTGTAAAGTACCTTACAGATTCAAGTACATTCAAGTCAAAAAAATTGCACTTAAGTTATTTGTATGGCAGGCTATTTACAGATGAGGCTTTAAAAGCTCTCTTTTCATAACCAATCAAACTTTGACATCAAATCTATATGCAACTGAATGCTTGGAAAAACTATTTCTCTTACTAATTAAAAAAATTAATGACCACATTTATTTGGGCCAGATCTTGCATTGACCCACTACTGCAAAAAAGAAATAAATTGGTATAAAATGTCAACGTAGTCCTAAATGATACTTATCCACTAAATGACTCTGAGCATAAATTCGATAAATTTTATTGAGCAATGTTAAGGAAATGTCAAAAGTGAGGACAAATCAAAATAAAAAAAAATGTTGAAAAAATGTGCCAAAGTGTTATAAAAAAAATTATAGGTTTACGTCACAAAAAAAGTGACACAGAGTCAAATGGCAGATTTAATGATTTGGGAGTACTTGACATAATGATTTGGGGGTACTGGACAAAAAATTAATTTTTTTTTTTATTTCAATAAAAAAATTATTTCAATAAAAAAAATGTTAGTTATGCGGAAGTCCACAATTATGAACACATTTATGAAAACAAATAAACAATCTACAAGTGAAAACAAGTGAACAATCTGATTTGACTAAACAAAAAGTCTGAGATTGAAAAAAAATAACTTTTTAGGGCTGGTAATTCTTATCTCAAAAACATGATCAGCAAAGATCCCTAAAAGACTAGATTTAAAATTTATTGAAAATCAGGAAGGTGAAAGAAAGTTTGTCACAGAGGATATTAAGTATTGAAAAAAAGTATTCAATGTTTTTAGTTAATTAATTTAGCTCTGGTTCAACCTCTGTTAATTTATTCTCTTTTCCTAAAATTCTAAAATTAAAAACAACAATTTTTCTGTAAATTAGGCAAAAGAAAGCATTAGGAAGATAATAGCATTCACATTCTAAGAAATTTAGAGATAAGATACCCAATATAAAACTTATAGACACAATTCTAAGCGAGGATGCTTTAATTGAATCTGATTTCAATCCAGGTGATTGGTATCATATAGACATCTCTAAAAACCCAGACACTGTAATTGCAAAAATTTTACAAAAGATATGTATTCTGGTACTGTTTTGGTTACTGCCACAGTCTGTGATGTATTGCCATATCAAGTATTGATCTTAAAGATGTTCCAACCAGTCAGTCTACTACATATTAAAAAAAATATATAGAAAATGAAAAGATGTCAACCATTACAAAATAAAAAATGTTAAAGTAGCAATTGATGAATATCTATATCCATGTATAATTGTTTGAGCTAAACAATTATACATGGATATTTCACTTATATCACTTAAAAACTTATGGAATATGCTTTGATACAACATCATCCAATACTGAGACAAATAAAAAATTAGTTTCCAGAATATCTAAAGAACTAAATAATTCACTCATATAAGCCTGTAGGTCTCATATGAGTGAATTAAGAATGCTTCATTTTCTGAAATGTTGACTAATGACAAAACTAATGGACCTGAAAGTCCTCTTTTCAAAAAAAAAATTTAATTGTTAATTTGTTACGATTTAATTGGAAATAGGTTAAAAGATCTTTTTAAAAAGTCATTAACATTTTTCAGAGCTTATGTCAGTAAAACAAATGAGATGATAAAAGCCAGTTTGCAGTTAATTGTCATTTAAATATCTATAAAAAAAAACCTTTTATTCAACAAAAACAAAATATTTATACCAATGCCTATGTGAACATTATTTTTTAGAGTTTTGAGGATTTGAAAAAGATATTTATAAGGAGGCTAAATATACACAAACATCCTTAAGCATACATGAACTTATAAAACAAGTATACCTTACTATATTATACAACATATTAACATATTATAACATAATATACAACAAGTATACCTGTATATAAAGCTGTATTATCTCATAAAACTATTTTACCTGTATACAACAGAAGCACCCCCACCAGCAACCATTGTCCATATTCTACCATTTTTATTCAAAATAGTAAACTTCAATGAAGCTCCACTTTTGCAATCAAGATCAGCTATGAAATCTTCCTGAATTGTATTTAAAATAACAAAATAAATGTTTTATGAATTTTAGACAGACATTCATAGGAAGAGAGTCTTTCTAAAATTTAAAAGAAACAATGATTATAGATTTATAATAAATTAATATTTATTATTTTCATGTTTAATTATAACTATATTTACATTTAAATATATTGTACCAAGTTTTTATTACAAAGTCTTTTTTGTAAGTATTTTCAAATTGTTCATTATATTCACTATACAGGATAATAAAGTAAAAAGAACCTCTGGATAAGCTTCCCTTCCAAAAGGGGGAGGAAACTTCAGTTTAGTTTTACCCCACTTGGTGCTACATAAATAATCAGCAGTTGTATCTATTTTAGCTGCCATATCAAGAATAAAAATTCCATCATTGTTTACAACAATAGGATTAATTTCCATATAAGTAAAATGTAGGTCTACATAAATGTCATAAAGATTTTTAATAAAAGCTGCAAGGGTTGATTTATTTTCATCAGAAACGCTTGGTAAAAGTTGACATTGAATCTGAGAGACATTTACTTGATCTCCAATACAAACTGATAACTTTAAAGCCTAAAAGAGCAAGAATTTTAAAAATTTAGTAAATATCATGGAATATATATATATATATATATATATATATATATATATATATATATATATATATATATATATATATATATATATATATATATATATATATATATATATATATATATATATATATATATATATTTGCAATATTTCGTTGACCTATAGCGGTCAGCATCATCAGGTGTAATAAAAAACATTTTTAAAATGTTACAAAATTACTTAAATCAAGCCGCCAAAAAAAAGACATTACAGGTGTAAAATAAAAGCAATTTTTATAAAAGAATGTCATGTCAGTTGAAATTTGACCAAAATAGATTTCAAGTACTCTTGTTTTTATTCATTATACTTTCAATAAAGATTTCAAAAAAATAGAAATTTAAATACTTTATGTCTGAGGCTTTATCACAAGGCTATATACATACATACATACATACATACATACATACATACATACATACATACATACATACATACATATATATATATACATATATATATATATATATATATATATATATATATATATATATATATATATATATATATATATATATATATATATTCTTTTTTTTTTTCAACATCTTCACTTCCAATAAGGCTACAAGCAACTATTATTAGAGTTGGAAGTTAGTGGAAGTGAAAAGATGAAAATAGCTCTTTAGAGCAGTAACATTATAGTATTTACAGAAAAGAATAAGAGAAGCAACATTACAACAATGTAATAATGGTTGGAGTTGCAAGAACAGGTCCAACTATGTCTACAGTGCAGTTTTGCACATTGTCTAAAAGAGAAAGGGCATCATTCAAAGATCCGCCCTTGATATAGTAACAGTATTCCAGCCTTCATCTTCTAGGATTAATTCTTACTTCTGAACTTTTTTTGTAAATCAAATTGATTGCAAAATTGGCTTTTAATTTAACAAATTTAAAAATTATTCATTTTTAAATTTGTTAAAGAGCTTGATTTAAAACACAGATACTCAGTACACTACTTGATAGTCCGAGCAATTGCCTTATTGCCTTAATTAACCATAAGCCATAATAAAGGGCTCCAAGTGTGGCCTCAAAAATGCACACCAAAAGTAAAAACAAGAACACCATCCATGCATAACATGGCACTGTTAGTACTTTGTTATTTTACAGCTGTTGATGGAATAAGCATCCCTGAGAGCTACCACAGAATTCGGGAAACCTAAATACCAGCCGGCTTCAGAACCATAAAACTGAGTTTTAGAGCTGTACCCTCATTAGGAGATATTAGAATGAGTTGCCTAGTCATAAAAACAGAGACACAAGCAAAACTCATTCATTGAGTCATGAAGATCCAGCATTTAAAATTACTAAACTTTAAATAAAAATGAAAATGATGTACATTATAAACAAAAAACTGGAAACAAAACATTATAATTACATCTACAGCAACCTAATAGATGAATATATATCTATATCTTCATATATATATATATATATATATATATATATATATATATATATATATATATATATATATATATATATATATATATATATATATATATATATATCTTTATATATCTATATATATATCTACATATATATATATATATATATATATATATATATATATATATATATATATATATATAATTAAAATATTAAGCTACAGAAGAAAAATTGAAAAAAAATTAATCTAAGCAAATCAATAATAGCAATAATACAGAGTTCCCACTAAATAAAATAATTCAAAATTCAGGACTTTCCATGATTTTCCAGGACAATTTTGGTAATTTTCAAGGACATTTGCTTTGTTATTTCTAGGACTTACAAAAAAAAAAGTTATGAATTTCAGGACTAAATATTTCTTTGATGATAGCCCGAAAAAACAGAAAATGATTTCAACGGGAAGAAACAAAGAGTTTATGAAAGAGTCTAACAAAATAAAGAAACAGAGTTTCTTTATTTTGTTAGACGCTTTCATAAGAATAAAAGTACTTTACTTTTCAGCATTTATATCTAGCATATCAAACTCTTAAATTAAAGACAATATTTCACTTTGCAAGATTCTGCACTTTGTGTTAACTGCTTTTTTCATATAATTTTTTTTTGTTTTAAATTTTTCTAGATTCTTTTTTTTGTTTTTGGGATTGCAAATACTCTCTATATCTGCTCTTTTTACATGTTGCAGCATTTCTTTATTGATTTTGATAGCTGACTCTTTTTTTGAATATAACTAAATTTTTTCTATACGCGCTTATCATCTTTAAATTAAAAAATTATAAAAGATATAACTTTACTTGTAAAACAAATATTTACATTAAGTAGAATAAAAAACTAATATTGTCAAAATATTACAAATGATTTGGGATTATGCTTTTTAATGATTTTTACAGAAAACCTGTCTTGGGTCAACTAAAACTCTATTACTTATCTTTATACTTGATTATCAAAGTTTAGAACACTTATTAATGAATGCCTTTTTTCATCTAATTTTTGTTTGACATTTAAATTTTTTTTTACAAATAGTCAGTTTTTAATGCATTTATATTTTTGTTTGTACTTGTTTTTAGTGAAAATGTAATATTTTTGTAATGTCCACCAAATTATTAAAATTTTAACCCTATGAACATGAAAATCCAAAAATAATTTTTTTATATCTTTAGCTATGTTATAAAGAATGATTTAGCTATGTTATAAAGCTTTAGCTGTTATAAAGAATGATTTCAAACTTGTCTTATTTAACAAAAAAAGTCTGAGTTTTTTTTGTTTATATTTTTAAGCATCTATGTAACCTTTAATGTGTTACGTTCAAAGCTATTATCTAACGAATTTTATTCAAACAACTGTTTTGGCAAGACAAACTTTGAAGTAAAAAATTAACAAAATTATATGGAAATTTTATCTTTGAATAATTAGACTTATTTGAATTATTAACATCTTAAAGGTTGTTAAATCCTCTTTTATCAATTGCATTTATTTGTCATCAAGTATTATTTCATTTTTTTGTGTCATATTGCTATTTGACAAGAACAAGAAATGTGGACAAAGTATCTCAGTAAAGAACATAAAGAGATAAAGGCGGGAAATATATGATATTTCATTTTGAAGTTGTCGATTTTATTATCTGGATCTCTGTATAATGTTAATTTACATTATACAGAGATCCAGATAATTTAATAAAAATCCAGATAATCCTAAGAAAAACAATACAATCTTTGGGAAGAGCTCACAGTGATAACTTTGTGAAAATAGACAGTAGAAACATAAGAACTCGAGAAAAGTTTTAAAATTAAATTATTGCTCCTGTGATTTTTTTAAAAACGATTTCATAAAATGTAGTGCCTCCTGTTTTGCATATTATGTTAGGAATAGTGTTAAAGCTGTATAAATTATTGTTAAAGGAATGTCAGACCTAATTTTCAAGCTGATTTATCATTAATATAAGCTGCTGAAAGCGTTGAATATTCTAACACAGAAGAAGCTTTGAACATGTGATATAGAGAACATGTGATATAGAGAACATAAGGTGTTTAAGTTATCAGGGTGAAGATAAAGAAAGTCTTGATGCTTATATTTCTGAAAAAATTGCTTTCATAAGAACACAATGTGAAGTTTTAAATGTTTTAAGGGTTATGAAAAAAAATATAATAATAATAACATAGGGTCTCATGAACTCTTCTTCAGACCTTAAATGATATATGGAGGTTGAGCCATACCTTTACCATGGAAATTTATTTGCAAGTAATCATTGCAAAATAGTCTTAAGAAACTACTATAAACTTTGTTGTGTTTTAATAATGTAGCGATTAGGAACAATAATGATGTAGCAATGAGGAATAAATTTTTTTATGTATTTTGTGTTTTTAATAAGTTATACAATACTTTTTAAGAAAAAATGTTTTTATGATACTGAAATAAGTGAGCTTTTTATAATATAAATTTATTTGCTTATTTAGTTTTATGCTTGATTTTCAAAAAAAAAATCTCAAATAATTACTCAAAAAATGCATACTATAAATTTGTTGAATGAAGAAGAAGAAGATTGACATAACTGCATAAATAATTATTTTATTTTAATTAAGTCATTTTTTTGCATTTTTTTGTTTAATTTTTTTTATCTTATTAATTAAATATTGTGTAATGTTCTTTTGACGTATTACATTGATGAACATAAGTTATGATTAAAAATATCTTATAAATTGTTTATAATATTTATTAACATACTACATTAAGGATCATCCATAAACTACACAATGCTAAACTTATTTAAAAAATAGAAGTAGGAGATCTTAAGTTCTTTTACGCTGCAATTTTCATTTAACTCAATGCGTTATAATGATTTGAATACTAATTAATAAAAAATAAAAAACAAATCGCCTATATGCTTGTGACTTATAAAAGCCTATTCAGTTTTATGAAATTTTTCAAAGAATACTTTCAAAAACGTCTTACAGCATATTTGCAAATTTTATTGAAAATCACTATATAAATAAGAAAATCTATTTTTTTAAATTATTTTATTATATAAAATTATGCATTTCTTTATAGCATACAGTTTTTTCAAAAAAAGAAGAAAAAAACAAAGAATAATGGAAAAAAAGACGCTACCCCATCCCAAGCCCTCAGTAAATGTAGCAACACTCTTTTGCAGCAGCAGGCTATAAGATAGTTGATGTATGTACTAAACCCCCCAACTTCAGTAAATACATTAACTTAGGGGTTGGGTATAGGCAGGTACTCTTAAAAAAAAACTTTTTTTTATAGTATTCTTTGTTTATTTTTTCTTTTTCTGAAAAACTAAATCATAATTTTAGCTAACCAATGAATTATTAAAAATAATTCATTGGTTAGCTAAAATAGGAACTCTTAAATACAATTTCAAGGAAACTGATCTTAAAGTTTTATTATTTTCAGCTCAGTTAGTAGTTAGAGAGTGTCAGACTTCTTCATCAACTGTAAGAACATCTTTTCCATTTCACAGACATTAAATAATTTTTTTTTGTCAAATTAGGTTTAAACTTTTTTTTACGAAAATTTGTTTTTTTATAAATCATGTTAATTTAGAATGTAAAGTTGGCATATTATTTAATCTTATGCTGCACTCATTTTTATCAAAAAACAATGCATTTACTAAATTTTTCTGAAGAAAACAAAAAACTTGGATTAAATTGCGATAAAAAGGATGGTTAATCTAAACTCAAATCTATTTCTAAACTGACTTAGAACCCAAATCTATTTCTTAACTGTGTGTGTGTTCAACCAATAAAAAAAAAATAAAAACCTAATTGTTGTAAATTTAGAAAAATTACTTTCAAAAGTCATGTGGTGACTATTATGTTGATCGAATTGCAGAATAATAAACATTTAAAATATAAAATAAAAAATGTGCCATGAAGTATCTGGAAATAAATTGTAAACAAAAATTAATACAAATTATTTTATTTGAATAAAACTTCAAAAATAAATTGATCTTTTGTATAGAATGAGTCACATTTTTTAAAGTTTAAAAAAATAAAAAATATTGAAGTAAAGAGTTTTTTTTTTAAAAAAAACCTTCATTAAGTTCATTAAGTTCTTCTGGCAGGGCTACCTATTCTAAAATTGAAAATATCATTATTTGGATACTTCTGCTATATACACCACAATATGTACTGAAATAAAATACTCCATATAATTTTCAAGTTTGACTTTTTTTGTAAATGTTATTCAAGATGATTCCATGATATAAGTTTAAAAATAAATTAAAGTTAAACCTTATGCATGGCTTTAAGGTATTGTTATATATATATATATATATATATATATATATATATATATATATATATATATATATATATATATATATATATATATATATATATATATATTCACATATACTTTACCTTAGAATCTATATCTCCTACTTCAATCCCTCCTTGATGATGAAAAAGAATTACATCCTGGTCACGCTCAGACAGTATACAAACATACATTTCTTCAACCTAGTGATTTAAAAAAACTGAAACTCGTAGAGTAAATAAGTATTTCAAAATAAAATAGAGATTAAAATTGAATTGCTCACTCACCATATGATGCCCAATGAAAGGCTCAACAATAAAATGTTTTATGAAACCTTTTGCTCTATCCACCTACACATTTAAAATAAAAACTTATTTTATTTACAAAAAATAAAAAATTAACTTAAATAACTACAACAAAATTAAAACACACCTACATGCAATTATTGAAGAAACAATATATTACAAATATTGTACAATAAAAGCATTTGCATTTTGCATGTAATGATTTATAAATTCTTGTCAGCTTAAGACGTTTGAACAACCAACCTTGTGAATGCCATCAAAAACTTATCTTGAGTATGATTTAAACCAGAGTGTACAACTGTTTTTCATAATATAAATGTTAAGGGCTCCTTAACATTGATATTACGGAAAATTAGACTAAAAACAAGTTTGTCCAATTTACAAAACTCACATACTTTCCCTAACTTTATGACTTTATGACAAATTCAGTATTAAGAAGTTTTTTAAAAATATTACAAATATGGTTATAGCTCGTTTCATTCCATTATAATGCGATAAATATTTGTCATAATAAACAATATATAAAAAAAAAACAACTAATAATTGTAATAATACATAAAAAAATTGATAGTAAATTTTTTTAAATTCATCTTTTAAACCTTAATCTTATTTTTTATATTTGACATTTTTTAATCATTAAGTAAATACTTTTATATTTTATTTAAACTCATATTTCCCTGAGCAATCTCAGCCTAAACTTTATTAAAAAAATTTCTTTCTTAATTTATATACAAAGAAATTTAAGTAACTCTTTTATGTATACATTAAGTTATGCAGTAAAAAACAATAAATAATTAACTGTTTTTTTAAAACTTGTTACAAATATATAAACCTTGATCAAAAAATATCAAAATAAACAACACACATATACAAATATATATACACAGTTATTTATCTACAATATTTATATGCCTATTTGGCATATATATATATATATATATATATATATATATATATATACATATATATATATATATATATATATATATATATATAAATTTATATACATATATATATATGTATATATATATATATATATATATATATATATATATATATATATATATATATATATATATATATGTGTGTGTGTATATACATATATATATATATATATTTATATATATATACAACCCTCGGAATTAGGAAAAATGGGGTCGGCAAATTCTCTCCTTACAACATCTTAATCTTGTGAACCGATCTCTGGCTGTCTAAGCTGTTTAACATATAATATAGGCTTTCTAAAAGCTGCTATTTCTCTATTACTGATCATTGAGCCATCCTTCATACCTATTATTTGCCACTTTGTTGCTTTGCTTACTGCTATTCAACCCATTTCTATTTATATTTACTTTTATATAAAATAAAAAACAAATTTTTTTTAAATACTTAAAAAGGCTTTAAATGTGGTCATCATAAGTAATTTAAAAAACTAGTCATCATAAGTATTTTTATCAAACTTTTTATAGGAAATTATCAAACTATCATATAAGTTAATAAAATAATTATAAATTACCGTTGGGTTGACAAGAAAGTAGAACGAAAATTAATTAAAAAGTTTGTGCCTTTTTAATTGATTTTGTGTGATTTTTTTAACAATCTTTTTTGGTAGGTTTTTTGTATTCCTTTGAAAAAAGTAAATTATAAAAAGTAACTAAATATGAACTTGTTATTGACATGTTAATTGTAGAGAAACAATTTTGTTAATAATAACTCAATTTTTTACTGTCTATTTTTTTGAAAGCACTGTATATATTATATACTGTTTGTCAGTCCTGCCTATATTATTGCAAATATACAGTTATTTGCAAAAGTGTATATATATATATATATATATATATATATATATATATATATATATATATATATATATATATATATATATATATATATATATATATATATATATATATATATATATATATAGGCCTTGGCGGGAAGCGAGAGCTTTAGCTCTCTCACACACTCAGTGTTTTTGTTTCAAATACACATTTTAAAACTGTACAACACCTGATGGCAGCAAGTAGAAATTAGTAATTCCCTGTCTAGTTTTTGTTTCAAGATTTAGCAATACAAAATAGTTGTTACCATAAACTCATGTTTTTCTGAAAAAACTAAATTTTCCCTAAAGGTTTGATACTTTATATATATATCAAGGTGTAAACTAGCCCTATGGCGCCCCGTCAAACGCAGTATTCCCAAATGCTCATAAAATTAAAATTCCCAATTTAAAGGTAAAAAAATCCCATACTCGAAATAAACTTTGCTAAATTAAAGTTTAATAATAGTTCTGAAAATTATTGAAAATTAAATATTATTAAAAACTAATAAAAAAAAAAAATTTAATTTAATAATTGCGTAAAACTTGAAATAAAATTGCCATTATTGGTATATTTACGCAATTGAGCTCTGAAAATGTCTCTTCGACAAAACTTCTTGAGAATTGGGATTTTCCAAGCGATTTTAGGGATTTTTCCTGTAACTTGCTTGTGAAATTAATTTCTCATATTTTGCAAAAATTTTTTGCAATGCATTCCAACATCAGTAAATATTATATAAAAAAGTCAGCAAGAAAAAAAGCACTAATCTAAAAAAATTTAAAACAATAAATTTGTTCGGTTTAGAACCCACAAATGCTATTTCTTTAAAAGTTTCGACATTTTTGGTTGAAAAGTTAAATAACTTATTAAGTCTTACTGCAAACTCAACTTTAAGTAGTACATGTGCTTCGTCAACAAAAATATTGACAAGCCTTTATGTCAGATACTTTCCAAATTTTAATCAATTACTGGTATTACGGAAAGGAGTCGTCTATAAATTACGCAACGCGAAAAAATTTTAAAAAACATAAGTCGCAGATTTTAACCTCTTTTATGCTGCGATTTTCATTAAACTGAAAGACCTTATGTGGGAAAACGTTTTTTTGTTTTATTTATTGTAAAAGTTTTCATTATGTAATTAATGGACAATTCCTAAGTCTTTTAGTTATAGTTTTTCATTTTTTATTATTTATATCAACTGAATTATGTGATCACATCGATTAAAATCTTTCTTCACTTATCTACTAATTAATTCACTAATTAATTCAATAACTTTTTTAAAAAAGAATTTAAATAATAATTAGAAGTAGAAGATCATTGGCTTTCTTTTGCTTTTATTTCTTGAAATAAAAGCAAAAAAAATAAAAAAAATTAAGATTAAAAGTAAATTAATTATATTATTCTTAATAATTATTTAATATACACTCATTATTTTATTATAGAAAAATATAAAGTTCCTAATATATATTTGGAAATCGGACCTTAATTTGCTGTGCCATTATGAAACCTTGTTTAATTTTGTGTTGATTTTATTTTCATCATCAATGTTACAAGACAGTATTTTATTTTATTTTTGGCGTTGTTTAATAAATATATGCAGAACTGAAGTGGAGTAGAAACAAAAAAGAATATAGGGAAAAAACCCCACGCATTCCCGGAACACATTTTAATCTCAGCGGAGAGGGGGGGTGGGGTGGCTGCAGGATTTTGACAAATTCCCAATTTCGTTAAAACGCTGTTTAAAGTTTATTCCTGGTTAACACCCTGACTATATATATATATATATATATATATCAGGCCTTGTTTTAAATAAAAAAGTGCTTAATGCATTAGCTTAACGCAATTTTGACGTCATAAAATTATCTTTATTTTTTTTTATAGACGTTAAGTGTTTTAACTACCGCAATAAATAAATAACCGCAAACTAGTTCAATTTAACAATTAACTCAAATATAAACTATAAACGTTTTAAATATAAATTTATTATGAATTTTGTAATGTTTTCAATTGTTATTATATTATTAATTTTAGTTCAATATTATTTAGTAAAATATATATATATATATATATATATATATATATATATATATATATATATATTAATTATTTCTGAAATTTGTTTTTGAATAATTGTTTTTAATCGTTATTGAATAAAAAATAATGATTTTTTTTATTTTTAAAAATTTCTAGAGTAAACAAAAAATATTAACATTGATAAACACAAACCCATGTTAATTATTTAAACAACAATTTTGTTTTGACTAGCAAAGAAAAATTTAAGTTTTTAAATATTTTTTAAATTTTTAAAAGCGTTTCAACTTGCGTTTTATAAAAATATAAAAAAGTTTTGTCTGCTTTGAGCATATTTTTGATACGTAGTTTAGAACGCGTTCGCTAGGAATTTAATTCATAAATTTTTTATGTTATTGTAAAAATATTTAACTTTTTAAACAAATCACAAAAAAACAGAGCTATAGAGAAAAATCGTTTTCAACGATTAAATCTTTTTTTTTTTTAATTTTAGGAAATAAAATAAAAAAATTAAATTAAATATAAAAGACTTAATTATGCAAACTCTTTTGTTAATTATTCTTAAAACAAAAAAACAAATACTATTACGCCAAACTTTAATCGTGCAAACTTAAAAAAATACTCAACTGAAATAATTTAAGTATATTTAATAATTTGAATCGTATCTGCTTATAATAAACTTTCGTAAAAAATTTTGTTTATCAAAAATTAAGCTCCTTAACTTATAAACACAAAAATATTTTCATTCTACGTATAATTACAAAACTCTTTTTTTTTTTTCGTTTGTAAGCAATTTAACTTAATAAAATAAAAAAAAAGAATAAATATGAGGTAATCTTTGTTAAGAATAAATTTAATTTATTTATTGAACTATATTTTTATTTTTAATTATATATCAACTTAATTAAAATATAGTAACATGTTAAAATATTTTAACATGACTTGTATTATTTATACACCGTTGGGCAGTTGCCCTTACTGCACTATTGTTTTTGGATATTATTTTATTTTGATGAAGATCACATAACTTACATTTGATTTTAATAACGTAAGTCTTCTCTTTTTCTGTGATCATCGCATTGGCAAAGCATCGGCAAAGTCCCAAGATTTAAAAGTTTTTAAAGTAAATCTTTTGTCCTTCAAAATACAATCCATATTCGAACTTTAAACAATTTAGAGATAATAGAAATATACAAGGTTTTTATTTACTAGTTTGTTTTGTTTTATAAAGAAAAATACATATTCATTAGTAAAAAATGGAGACTGTCATTAAACTAAAACGTGCCTTAGTATTTATTTAACGGAACCTGTAATGTGCGCGTGCATAATAAAACCTCCATTATATAAATATATTCAACGTAATATTAGTCTCATCAGCGGATGTTGTAGTCTACTCATGATTTCTTTACCTTATAATATAAGTTGATTTATGAAAAAAAAAAATTATTGAATGGCACGCAGAAGAATTTTAACAAATTGTCTTCATTCAAATATTGCGAGTAACAGGTAATTTTTTTTTTCTGTGCTGACCCCCTCCCCCCGCATAACTTAAACTATATACCTTTAACTAATAAGAAAAGCAAAGACATTTTTTTTAACATCTCGAAAAAATATCTTGATATTTTTGTTATCATGATAATAAAAATATTAAGACATTTTTTGAGATTTTATTTTAAAAAATGTCAATTCTTAATTACAAATTTTTTTGCAAATGTTTTTTATTATAAATTCAGTAAAAAATTCATAAAAAATCTATATTACTATACTATACTATACTATAGTACTACTACTATAAACTTTTATATTCTGTATTAATAAATATGGAATATAGATTTTTTAAAAGTTTTTTACTAAAAACTTTAAAAAATTACTACTTTTTATTAAAAACATTGCAAAAAATTTGTAGTTAAGGATTGACAAAAAATTTTTCATGTTGCTAAATATTTGAATAAAAAGTTTAGCGTCAAATTAATTGCTATAAAAAGGAAAGATATATCGCGATGAAAAGTTACAACAATTATTTTTAAAGTAAATTCTTTTTTTTAATAAATATCTTTACATATCGTTATTTAAAAGTTAATGTGGTTTTTTTGAAAATTAATTACTTCTTTTATGTTACCGCTAATTTAAAAGTTAAAAAATGATAAAAAGTAGCTTAACCAAAACAGCTCTACGCGTACGTAAAAAGCGCTTAAGGCGTACGTAAATCGCTCTAGGCGTAACGCTTTAAAACAAGGCCTGTATATATATATATATATATATATATATATATATATATATATATATATATATATATATATATATATATATATATATATATATATATATATATGTATATATATATATATATATATAAATTAATTGCTTTGACATTTCGATGACAATCAAAAACAGCTTAAGAGACGAGGTAATTAAAATTGTTATCGTAAGAGACTTTTTTTACATTAAAACGCTCTTTCGACTACACTATATGGGTATATATATATACATATATATATATATATATATATATATATATATATATATATATATATATATATATATATATATATACATATATATATGTATATGTGTATATATATATATATATATATATATATATATATAATATATATATATATATGTATGTATAATATATACATAAATATATATATTATATATATTTATATACATTATATAGTATATATAGTATATATATACATAAATATAAATATTTATGTGTATATATACACATACAGGCTTGGGCAGGAAGATGTGCGATTTCAAGTCATAATATGACCATGCAAATACTATTTGATTTTAAAACTTGACCACGACTATTAATATGTTTTGAAAATTTGTATATATTTTAAAAACGCGCTGAAAATCTTAACTATGAAAAAACTAAACCTGAAATAAAAAAAGTAAAACTAAAACTTAACTAAAATTAAGTATTAGAAAAAAGTAGCCATATATGCAAGCCTTCCCAGGAAAGGCGTGCAGTTTTCTTTCTCGTATGACCACGAAAACATTTTTCAAGTTAGAGAATGTGACCTCGTCCGTTTGCGCAAGTTATATTATATGCGTTACTGAAAAATTGTTTTAAATTTAACAACTGCATCAGAAATTAAAGTAAACTTAAATAGAAAACAATAATAATAGTTTAAATAATTTGTTTGTTGTTTTTATTTTTGTTTTTTCTTAGTGGTTATTATTATCGGCAACAAAATTCATTAAGTCAAAGCAAAAAAAAAAAAAACGGTTTTTGGTGTTAAAAAGGATGACTTTCCCATATTTTATGTGTTTTTTCTTTTAAAGAGAAAAGAGAAAATATGTATCGTCATCTGTTTGTAAAATATATTTGTATAATTATAATGTAACAAGTTTATATCAAGAGTTAAATTATACAATCGCGTTTGCAAACTCTGGTAAAATATTAGGTCTTTAAAATTTTAGTTTATGCAAAGCTGTGTACTTTGTTTATAGCATATTATTAAAAGTTTGCTAGCGAGAAAGTTACAAAAAACAAAACAATAAACTTACGACTACAAAAGTAATAACCCTTTAGTCACTAACTGCATTATAAAAGTAATAAAACTATAATAGTGCTATTACATTTATCTAGCACTTATTACTTTTAAAGTTCATTCTTTGTTCAAACAACATTAATTTCAAACATTTATTAAAGTAGAAAAGCATCTAGAAAAAATAAAGCAGATATTCAAATACCATTAAAAATTTCAGGAACTTTCACATATCACTTAAACAACGTTATAAAAAAGTACTTTATAAAAAGTATAGCATTATGAAAAACGTTACGTAAAAACGCGCGTTAATTTTAAAATCAACAAATAAAAAAATTTAATTGGTTAATTTTAAAATTAACGCGCGTTTTTACGGTCTATTAGTAATGTTTTTCATAATGCTAAACTTTTAATATGACACGTTTTCATAAAGTTGTCTGTCACGATTTATAAGTTACTTTAGTTTTAATATTATTTGAACATCCACTTTATTCTTCTAGATATTTTTCTACTTCAATTAAAATTTGGGAATACTAATGTTGTTTGATAAAAGAATGGATTTTAAAAGTTATAAGTGCGTTATAAAAGTAATAACACTATTATACTGTTATTACTTTTGTAATGCAGTTAATGACTAGAATGTTCTTACTTTTGTAATCGTAAGTTTATTGTTTTATTTTTTATTTTTACGCTAACAAATTTAAGTTGATTCTCCCCTTATAAACAAGGAACACGATTTTGTATAAACTAAAATTTTTAATGCTAGATATTTTTCCAGATTTTACGTTTTGCATTCGCTTAATTCAATCCTTGTTGCTACATTAAAATTATAAAAATAAATTTTACAAACACATTGCAATTATTATTTTTACTATCCTCTTAAAAAAAAATTAAGAAAAGGAAAATCATTCTTTTTATTGTAGACTTTTTTTTTTTTGCTTCGCTTTATCTAATTTTGTTGCTGAATGTAACTCTGAAGAAACAAAAATAAAAACAGTACACAAGTTATTTAAATTATTAATTTGTTTTTATTTTTTTCTATTTCAATCTCTTTTTATTTTGTTAGTTTTGTTTTTTTTGTTTTTGAAACTTTTTCAGCATTATTATAAAACTTGGAAACGGCCATGTTCACGTTTTCTAAAATAATCTAATCGTGTGTGATCATACGAAACAAAAAACCACACGCCTTTTCTGGGAAGGCTTGTTAATACTGGATTTTTTTTTACTTCAAATGAAGCCTCTTGTGTGACTTCAATGTGATTCTGTGGCCATTCTTCTTCTAAAGAATTAAGGAAACTTGGTCCATGCCACCATACATTTTTACTTTCTAATTCTTTAACTGTTGTTCCTCTTGTTAGTAAATCAGCTACATTAGTTTTTGTTGGTATGTATCTCCATTGTTTTAGTTCAGTCTTTGATTGAATGAATCCAACGCGGTTGGCAACAAATGGTTTTAACTTTCGACTTTGACTTTTATCCACCATAAAACATTATCACACCATATAGTTACGCCCTTAGTTTCCAATTTCAATCCTTTGACAATCTTCTCTGCAAGTCGTAAACCGAGGACAGCTCCAAGTAACTCAAGTCTTGGTATACTAATATATTGCAACGGGCTTACTCGGGCTTTTGACATTTTGATCACACAGGTCACTTCTCCTGTGTCATATAAACATTGTTGATAAGCAACAGCACTGTAGGCTTTACAAGATGCATCCGTAAAAACGTGGATTGACCTATTTGTATCTATTGAAGTTGTTTGTAAACAACTTCAATAGATACAAATAGGTCAATCCACGTTTTTTGCTTTCCAGACAACTCCAAGTGTTTTCATTGCAGGCAATTCTCCAGAATCTAAATTTACATGTTCTGCACGATCATTTTCTGGTGTTATTTTAAGAACTTCAACCAAGTTTGAAAGCCACTTTCATGCAAACATTCCTCCTGAACCCCATAGTAGCGTGAGTTCCTTGTATAATTGATTTCCTATTTTTTCATCAACTACAGAAATTATTGTGTCGTCCATGTAAGTTGCTTCAACAAGCTTCAGAAGCCAAAGGAAATATTTGTGCATACTTTCTTGTGAGTTCTTGGGTTACAAATTGAGCCATAAAAGGCGCTGAGTTGATTCCAAATACCAGTTGATTAAACTGAAATACCTCAGACTCAGCAGTTGGATCTAGGTTTCTCCATAAAACTTGTTGGTACCTTAGGTCATCTTTATGTATTCCAATTTTTAAATACATTTCTGCTACATCACAAGTTAAAGCCACTGGGTATTTTCAAAATCTCAGCAAAACAGTCACAAGGTCTTGTTGAAGTTTTGGACCTTGATAAATAACATCATTAATTGATTTACCATTATATTTTGCAGATCCATCAAACACAATTTTGACTTTTGTAGTTGATTTATCTGGACGAAGATTTGGAAAATGTGGTAAGTACCAACCATCTCCAAGATTCCTTTTATTGATTTTCTCCGAGTATCCCTTTTCTTGATACTGTTTAATAATATTATTGTACTCTTCTTTAAAACTTTTGTTTTTCATTAGGCGTTTTTTCGTGTTTTGTAGTCTGTTTAACGCTATTGTATAATTACTGTCCAAATGTCTATTACTTTTCCATGGTAATTTTAGCTCATATCTTCCGTTCTCTGTTCTTAGTGAAGTAGTTACTATATTAAGGGCGGTAAAATCTTCTGGAATTGTCATTGTTTTTCTGAATTGCATCTCTTCGTTGCCTACAATTTCCCATAATTTTTTAATGGTGTTGTTTGCATCTTCTATTTTCTTTCCAGAAGTTGGTATTTCTTTGATAATTCAACTATTATCTCGAGAGCTTCGTTTTGAGTCTTTGTTAATTGATTACTCAATTCGTGTAACTCGTTTTTACAAGTGGGTTCATTGTCTCCAATTTGCAGAATAATTTGATGTTTAGTTTGCGTAAACGAAGAGTTTAGAACTATTTTCTTCATGTTCAATGCAGATACTTCATTTAGAACGATTAACTGATCTCCCATTTGGTTATTTGATTTTTTCTTTTTACCATTCTTCCATGTAGGAAAAACTACCCTCTGCTACCAATTGTGATCCGATGGCGATCACAAAGAATACCGAATATGTATTATAACTTATATTTTTAATATCTTAACCATTTTTACATTAACTATATCACTTATACTCTTTATATTTTTGTACCTGAAAAACAATAACAACAAAACTCTATTTATACAAAAATTTCATTCAATAACAAAAAAATACTATTGTTTAAATAGTAGCCATATAATTGTTATTTAGTTTGTCATAGCCATATTGGCGCTATTTACTGGTTATATCAATCGTGGTATCGGAATGTTGTTTTTCTTTTATGCTAATTCAATTTTCTTCCAACCACAAGTTAAATGGTGCATATCTACGTCAAAAATGATAAAAAGACCTGATGAGTTAATGGAACAACCTGCATACAGAAGAAATCCCATTCAGTTCAAAAAGGAATTAATAAAAGAATGTTGTCCATTAAGAGAGAATTTTATTCTTAATAGAATAGCCACTGTATGGAATCGTTTTCCTTCGTCTATGGTGCTATCTACATCAGTCAAAACATTTTTAAAAAAATTAGACGAGTATATTAAAAGCAAATAGCTGATACAGAGTGTGCTTATTACATGCTCTCATTTAACATTATGAACATTTAAATTACTTTATTGTTATTTTGTTAAATTTTAGCAATAAATAGTTATTATTATTATTATTATTATTAAATAAATAATAAATTATAACGATAAGATTGTTTAGAATAAATAACTTTGAATCGTTTATCTTTACTGTTTTTATAATGTAATATTATGCAAAACTCTTTATAAATAAAGTAACAACTTACATCTAATAATAATTAAATTAATTAAACTTACAAATAATAATCATTAAATTGTTTATTCAAAAAGTTGATAAAATTTTTTTATTTTATTTAAAGACATTAATAACAAAAAATATATACTTATATAAATATAAGTATATATATATATATATATATATATATATATATATATATATATATATATATATATATATATATATATATATATATATATATATATATATATATATATATAAGTATATATATATATATATATATATATATATATATATATATATATATATATATATATATATATATATATATATATATATATATATATATATATATATATATATATGTGGGCATTTCCATTTCTGTGCGTGGTTTTTTATTTTTCTTTGTTTTAGCAATTAAAAGATGGGACTTTATGCAATATGCATACTATTTTGATTTTCTTAAAGAACAATTATAACAAAAATATTTTTATCATATTTTAGGCTATCTGAACAAATTAAATATACACATTTTTACAATTTGGTTTTTTTGAGTAATAATATCGCTACATTTTGAAAAATATACAATAATTTTCAAAACGCCATACTCTAGCTAGAAATAATTGATGACTGCGGTTTCTCATCGAAAATATATTAAATATGAGTCGCAGAAGTATAATATTTCACTTGAAATACTCACAAGCAATTTATTTTCATAAAAATAACTACATGAAATTGACAAATTTGAACATCCGTGCGTGATCATTCATAAACTGCATTTAAACGATTGCTGTGACTCTATGATTCATAGTGCAATCATGTAACTTTCCGGAAATCTTTACTAATGTTTAAAATATTATTTAAAAAAAAAAGTATACCGGTGAAACTTATATTGTCCGAGGAATTTAAGTTCATTTATCTAGTAACTAAAATAGAAGTTTTTCCGTGTGTGATTCCATTTCAAACTTTATTTATTCTTTGTTAACATTACTAATGCTTACTATTTTTTGTTTACAAAATATTTATATTAATTAGAATTAAATGAGAGATTTCTGAACATATATTAGGAATGATATCTTTTTTTATTATAAACTAATCAGTGTATATTAATATTTCTTGAGAATAATTAATTTGATTTATTTTTAATCTTTATATATTGTCGCTGCTTTCATTTCAAAAGTATTATTTTAAATATATATATTTTTTTTCAATGTAATATAGTAAAATAGCAATCTCCAATGAGCCAATGATCTTCTACTTCTAATTATTATTTAAATTCTGCTCGATGTACCTTACAAACAAACCCTTACATCATTATGTAATAAATTTTGTCATCAAAAGAAACTTTTTGAAAATAGATATTTCACATTTTTTTATTCATAAATCACATGGCAAAATAAAGTTATAATCACAAAGTCTCAGCAAATACAACAACAAATGTCGTTTAACTATAGAGTAATATTATTAGCAAGCAATTGCACGCGTGGCATCGAAGAATACAGTAAAAAAGTAAAAACTTAGCAAATTCAGTTGATATAAAATACCAAACAATAAAAAGAAAAACAATAACTAAAAAACTTTCCGTTATACCTGTAATTGATCTAAAGATATCTGACATAACCTTTTCAATGTTTTTGTTGACAAATTACATGTACATAAGTTTGAGTTTACAGAAAGACTTAATAAGTTATTTAATTTTTTAGCCAAAAAGGGCGAAACTTTTAAAAAAATAGGATTAAACCAAACAAGTTTGTTATTATTTTGGATCTTTTAGATTAGTTCTTTATTTCTTGCTAACTTTTTTATATAATATTTGCTGTTGTTGGAATGCATTGCAAAAAACTATTTTCAAACTTTATTGTAAGTTGCCACAAAAATCCCAAAAATCGCTCCAAAGATCCCAATTCCCATGATGGGAATTGGGATCTTTGGAGCTTTTTTCCAAGAAACCAATTTTTGCAGTTATGCAATTGCATTTTTATATTCATAATGGCGATTTGATTTCATGTTTTACACAATTATGAATTTTTTTATGTTATTTTTATTAATTTTGAATAATAATTAATTTTAAATTATTTTTAGAATTATTATTAAACTTTAATTTGGAAACTTTTTTTGGAGAATGGGATTTTTTCATCTTTAAATTAGGAATTTTAATTTTATGAGCATTTGGTAAAACCGCATTTGACGGGGTGCCACAGGGCTAGTTTACACAATGTATATATATCAGGGATGTACACTCGTGGTCGCCGGATATTGTGAAGGGTGACTCAAAATATTTTTGTTATGCAATCAAGTCGCCCGAAAGGGCGACTATTGATTTTTATCAGCAGTTCTATTTTTTTGTGTGTGTAATTTAAGAGATTTAAAATATGCAAAGTATCTAGTGCAATAAGTAACTAAAATAATAATAAAACTCTATTTTAAAAGTCATAATGCTAAAGTTTGTTTACCACATTTTCTATTGTTAATTAGAAAATACAAGTAAAATAAAAACAAAAAGGTTTTATCGTTTAAACATTCTTTTTTTTTATTTAATTAAATTTTAGAGATATGTAATAATTTAAAAGATAAGTAGTAGAAGTAAATTTGTCCAGTTTGTCGAAATTCTACATATACTGAAAAAAAAAAAAAAAAAATTTAAAGAAATGACTAATGACTCTAGATTGCGTCTGGAAAAGCATTTTAATTAGTACTTTAAAAACTAGTTACTCAGGCTTGGTCGGGAAGCGGGAGCGATCGCTCTTGATTGCTGACCACGTAGATAATATTTAGTTGCAAAAAGCTGGCCAGATTTTTTAGTCGTTTTGAGAACATTTTAAAAAGCAAAAAAAAAAAAAAAACGAGCAAGATTAATTGGACCGATGAGAGACAATTACAAAAAAAAAAAAAAATAGACAAATAAAATATCTTATAACGCGAAAAAACTCAAAGCTAAATAAATTACATTTAGAACAAATATTTTCGAAACATCGCTCTTTTATAATTTTTTTTATAAAATTAACAACTTACGATTGTTTAAAAGAGAAACAAATATCCTTTATTTAACTAAGTTTGCAAGTTTTAGTTTTACTTGAGCTAAATTGTTTAATAAATAAAAAAGTTAATTTTTTTAATACCTATTTTATGTTTCGCGTAGTTTGAAAAGTTTAACATATTTGAAGTGATTCTTCTTAGTAAGAAAAACAAATGAAATAATTAAATAATTGAAATACTATAGGAATTAAATTATCAAGCTAGATATCAACTAAAAAGGTTAAAAATACTTAATGACCAGGAAGCGAAACTGCTTCACAATATCGCTGATAATGTTTAGTAAGTGGGCTTTTTAATTTTAATTAGTATTTAAAGCAAAAAAAAAATAAAACGAGTTTTAAGAATGGCAACTTAAGCGAAAATAATTAGAGTTAGTAAACCAATATCTAGAAACTTTTTTTATCTAATTATTTGCTCTATATATTTGTGTTCTGTCGTGACCTCAGGCGCGATGCTTGTTCATCCGCGAGTTACTTTGTATGCGTTGTTTGTGTTTAGTAACTAAAAACTTCTTATATGTTTGTTACATAATTAGTTTTATTAACTTTAACAATTATAACTTCATTGAAAACGCAATTATTTTTGTAAGTCTTTATTTAAATCATAAAAATTGCTTTAAAAGATGCATTACGATAAAAAACAGATACAAAAAAATTAAATTTACATAAAGATTACATACTTTTTAAATAAAAAATAAGAATATACTAATAAAATCTATAATTTATAATAAACTTTTAAAATTTTAACAATTTAATTAATATAAATTTAAAACATTTATTTTTGTAAACAAATGATATATATTCTTAAAACAATTCTAGAAATCTTAAAACGTTACAAATCGTGAATAATACAAATTCTAAAACATTTCAACAGAATACTCTAGAACTTTATTTCGCTTAATCAGCGTATTTTTTGAACCAATAGAATTAGTTTGTTCGTTAATTTGGCGGGTTTTTAGTGCTCGCAAATATTCTTTTTATTTTTGCGCACAATGATGTTTTGGGAATATTCAAGTTTTTTATGTTTCCATATATGTCCGTAAAACAAAAATTTTTTGTTTCATAAATAAACTTAAATGACTAAAAAACCTGGCCAGTTTTACGCAACTAAATATAATTTCCGTAGTCAGTATTCAAGAGCGATCGCTCCTGCTTCCCGACCAAGCCTGGTTACTACTGATCATTAGAAATTTATTTCAATTTACGCCATAAAAATTACATTTTAAATTACAAATAAATTCCAATCCTGCAATTATTGTGAGACCAGACAATCCATTTATTTAAAAACAATTTATTTAACCATCAAGCGTATATTATTTTAAACTATCTCTAAAATCGGTTTAAATAGAGTAGATAGTTATTTCAGAGTAGATAGTTTTTTCAGTTCCAATCATTTTGTTTACAATTAAGTTGATTATTAAGTTGAATCTAGAAGACGAAGGAATTAGTACCTATAGAAGATGAAATATCTTAACTATTTAGCGATAGTGGCAACAACAACGATGAATGCAATTTTGAAAGTTTCCTAAATGAAGAAGAGCCAGACGACTACAATAATGAACTAATAGTACATGCAAAAAATATAGTGCCTCTAATGGTAGGTTTAATTACGGATGGCGCTATGTTTTAACTGGACGGAGACATAGTGTTCAACAACAGCTAGCAGGTGCAACAATTTTTTCACTTACATTGTTTGTCGCACCGATTGCAGCTGGCACTAAAAGATGCAGCCAGCACTTCAAAGGAACTCCAAATTCTGCAGCTATTTTGTGAGCAACTCTTCATTTTTCATCGAAATTCTACTGTTATATCAGCAGTTTATTGTAACGCAATGCAAAGTTTATTGTAACGCATGCAAAGTTTATGGTGTAAAAGGTATTTTAAGAATTAAGTCTTGTTATATTGATAATATCTTAACGTATTTTTACTTATTATTTTTAGGTAGTATTAACAATCAAAATTTTTATTAATTAATTTAGGCAATTTTATATCTATTTAATTTGGTATTTTAATTTTTAGGCTAAATGCAGAGTCATACGAGTTAATGGTAACAGATGGGTTGCGCATATGGTAAATGCGTTGGAGAATCTTCTTAATGATCTAAAAGCGCATATACATAGTTATACCACTATCAGCTTGGAAAGCGATTACAGCGCAACACAGAAATCAAAGGCTAAGTTCTTTGCAAAGAAATTGGTTGATCAGCACTTAATGTCGACGGCGATCTATATTCTTGATGTGAGTAGAGCAATGACAATTTTTTCAGAGGCATTAGTAAGGTTTTTTCAGAGTATTAATTCAACACAAACAAAACTTATAAGCTTTAGAAATAAACAACAAAAAAAGTATATATAATTAGGTATATACTTAATTACAAAAAAAGTATATATAATTAGGTAGATAATATTGAAGAAAATAATAGCAACTTGGACAAGTGCAAGTTCAAAATCATTTCCACTGCTATCTTGGTCACAAATAGCGACTAATATCAAACCAGATAGATTCACTAATCTTTTTTCTCTGATTGATTTTTTATTTTGCGATAGCTTAAGTTCGGCAGACGCAGAAAAGGCTTTAGCGCAATGAAAAACATTAAATCAATTCAAAGAACACGAGTCAGTAACAAGTTATTAACAATGCGATTGTGCATTATGATTGATGGTCCAGAAATGGAATTATACGATCCAACAAAAGCCATTAAACACTGGCTTTTAAAACCATCACGAAAAAATAAAACTAGCATCAATCAAAAAAGCTTTACATGGGTAACAAATCTCCAGTTGTGTCAGTTAAAAAATAAAATAAAATACAGATTTCTGCTAGTAGCGATGATGATAGTGATAAAGCTGTAACAATTGATGACGATATATAATAATTTTGAATCTTGAATGTTTTTTACCTTTCAAAATATAAATAGTTTTTCTTGTAACAAATGAGATCGTAATAATTACAACACATTAAAAGCAAAGGGTTTTAAAGTATTTGTACATTGTTTTCTATATTTGTCAACAGTTTTTTGTTGTAATCAAACGCCTATTTTTTTATAAAATGAGCGCTCATATAAAGTTTAAAAATATAGGGGCATGTGTTTTTTTTTGAAAGTAGAAAATATAATTTTATTAATAGTTTTCAATATTACTTTTATTTGCGCATATTGTTTCTAGTGCACATTTAGCCATATAACAAAAAATGACTAAAACATGCGAGAACTTTGCTAAGTGGAAATTTAAAAAAAAAAAGGCAACGGGCGACTCAAAACATCGGCGGACGACCAAAATTAACAAACTGGTTAGTTTCAGTCGCCCTTCTGGCGACTGACCAAAAGTCCGAGTGTACACCATTATATATATATATATATATATATATATATATATATATATATATATATATATATATATATATATATATATATATATATATATATATATATAATATATATAAACGCTCAAATTAAGTGATCGCAAATTGCAATATCTGGAAATACTTCTGGTCTTTAAATTCTCAGTTTATCAAAAACCGTGAACACTGTTTTAATGAAACAATCAATTTATCATATTGCAAAAATTAATAAAAATTTGCTACTGCAAAAATAATAACAGTCAAAACTTACATATTTTTAATTAATGTTTTTTTAAACACCACGTAATTTAAGGATTATTTATAATACAGATACAAATTTTTTTTACATTACGTTACGCCTCAATCGGTTACACTTTAAAAAGTTTCAAAAAAACGTAATGTAACGTAAAATAAAATCTATATTTGTAACACATTTTAATTGTCTCAAATTGGTGACATCAATTTGCAATGTTACGTCTCAATTGGCTTTTTTTTTAACTTTTAAAAGTTTAACTAATGGAGATTAGTTAAACTTTTAAAAATGGAGAGGCGCAATTAAAATTCGTCTTAAATGCAGAACTTTTTTATGTTACATCTCAATTGGTTGTATTTACATTATGTCTCAATTGGTTACTCTCGAGTCCTTAATACAAGGGGTGGGAATGAAAAAAGGGTGGGTGGGAATTTTAGTCCATGTCTGATTAACGGGCTGGGGGTTAGTATAAGGGGTGGGGGGTTAGTAATTTATAAATATAAACTAATATCTTTTACATAACATGCATAAAATTTTATGCATATTAAATAAGTTATTAAAAAACAGTTGTTAGATAGTGCATATTTGACCACAAGCTATGCTAGAATTAAATAGTTTTAAAACTATTTAATTCTAGCGTGGCCTGTGGCCAAATGCGCATTTTCTAACAGCTGTTTTTTCGACAATTTTAAAAGCCTGTTTACACTGAATTATTGATTTTTCAGTGACTGAAGTAATGATTTTTTAATTTTTTAATTTAAGACTGATTTTTACAGAATTTTCCTTTTTTAGTCTTGAGATTTAATTTTTCTGTTGATAGCAAGTAAAACTTAATAAACATGGGAGGAGGGGAGGGGGTCTTATTAAGCCTAGAGCAGGTAGGAAAATTTTCCAAAAATTATAAAACCCCTCCCCCCTATATTTTAAAGTTTAAAAATCTGAAAATTATTAAATATATTATACTTAATGATTTTAAGATTTTTTGAAAGTGGTGTGGAAGATGATGCCTAATTAAAAAATAAGCATTAAAGCGGGTGATACTTAATTTTTTATGGTCTTTACATTCCTAGGTTTTATTCTGCACAATTTTTT
>NC_061162.1:20409616-20417116 GCF_022113875.1 Hydra vulgaris | reverse complement strand
GCAGTAAATATTCTTTGATACAACTTGTTTGGCATTGCATATAGCATATACTACAAATAAAGTTATGCAGTATATATCTTATTTGAGTTTCAGTCAGTTTCATAGTTTTATGTAGTATATATCAGCTTCACAGTTTTATGTTGTATATATCTTATTTGAGTTTCAATATTCAAGTCTGAATTTCACTTAAAAAGTAAGTAGTTACACTGTTATTCAAGTTGATTACATACTTTTATGTTTTTTAAGTATGTTTATTATCTTGTTACACAAATAATTTCTGCATCCATGTTCTTTAAAGTCTTAACTAACAAATTTACATAACTGTAATTAACACTTGTTGTTTAGTATTAGCTGCTTGATACAATATTTTCCCATGTTTCTGGAAGTGATTGAAGTAGATTTATACCTCTTGCGAATTTCATGGCTCTCACAAGCTGAGTTTTTTTCTTTGTCTCTGTTGTATTGTACTTCTGGATAGTGCTGTCAAAGAAGCAAAACAACATGCTTGATCAGATGTAAATCTTTAAGCTCAGTTAGTTTTCTTTCTTTAATATATATGTGATGTTTTTAGCAAATATTCTACAGCAAATTAATACTATGAAATTTATAGTAACGATCTGCTGAATAAAAATTTTTTCTTAACTTATAATAACATTTTATAATAAATTAATAAAAATTTTAAATATATATTTTGTAATCTCACCTCCAAGAAAGCTTTAAAATACAGATTGTACTACATATTATTAAAAAAAATGAAGATTAAATCAAATTAGAAATAAGTATAATATTATTAAATATTTTAACAAAATTTATAACCACGTTATTATAAAAATATGTCAAAAAGTTCAATGCGCATCGCGCTTCACTTTAATTTAATTATCAAAATAAGTTTTGATTATTTTGCCATATAAATTAAGTCAAATTTAAAAATTACATAAATCAATGCGATCGTAGTACTTCATGCGTAAATTACGACTAATTATGCGCGCAAAGCAAATTTTTACCTCGATTATTTAACATTCCTTTTAATTTTGCAGATCTGTCACGGAGAAAACAGTCCGCCGGAGTAAACTGTCCGGCCGGACTGTTTACTCCGGAGTAGAATGTCCTACATTGGAGTAAATTGTCCTACTTAGCAAATAATTAGTTAAAGAATCGCGGCTGATTTTGTACCAATAATTGGTACAAAATCAGCCGTGATTATAAGATTTTATATTTGTTATATATTTAGCTATAATTAATATTGTTCGATTTAAAATAAATTATTATTATAAAATATCAAAAATCATTTTAAAAATGGATGAACAGAAAAGTAATTATGAAGAAATGATGCTTGCTGATGTTAGTAACTATTTATCTAAATCTGTTTATCGTCATGACTGCACCCTAAATGATAAGCGGACAATTAGACGAAAAGCAAAAAGGTAAAGATTGTAAAAGTTAAGATGCTATGTTTGTAGTATTACTAGTACATAGTTATAATTTCTAACTATGTTACTATGTAACTAGTAACTCACTATTTTTAAAATAGTGATTTACTAGTAGCTCAACTAGTCTAGTTAGTCTAGAGTTACTAGTGAGTCACTATTTTACTCACATTAAATGTGAGTAAAATAATTTTACTCGCATTTAATGTGAGTAAAATGGTGAGTTGAAATAGACTCGCAATACAGTAATGTGACATTACTGTACTGCGTATATATAATGTATATACATATATATATGTAAATCGTAACCTATATATGTATATACATTATATATGCATATATATAATGTATATACATATATAGGTTACGATTTATAGGTTATATAATACATAGCTTATATATTATAAGTAATTTATATGATATAGCATTAATTATGTATAGTATTACTATAAATATCTTATGTTATATTGTATAAATTACTTATAACATAAAAGCTATACAACTTATAATATACATTATTATAAAATACATTACTTATAGTTTTATTTATCACGATACTGTATTGTGGGTAATTATAATGAAAAGTCCTTTGATATGTCTTTGCAAATGGCGGACACATGTTTTAAATGGTAGAAGATAAAAAATAAAGAAAACTTAAATTAAACATTTTTTTCTCTATAACAGGACTTCAAAAAGCTTAATTATCTTGATACTTTGCATAATTTTATTTTTTTACTTCTAATTTGGATTCCATTTCTTAAAAATGTGTTATGAAACCGCAAACACGAAACCAATATTTAAAAATAATTTCTGATAATGCTTCATTTATTTACCTGGTTATTTTCCTGGTATGGCCATACCATTATTGCTAAAGCAATCCAGTTTTGACCAATTGAGCTATGTAGGCGTTAGTCCATAAAGAAGCCAATCCTTGTTGTTTGTAACCTATTTAGTTTTGACTTGAAACAATTTAGGGAAGTGACTGTTACAGTATTGTTATTAAGTTCCAGCGGTTGACTACACGTTCCGATAAGATATATTGTCTGACCACAGTTGTAAATCTATGCTTAATGAGTGTAAGTGGGTGACCTCTTTCTTTTATTCTTTTGTTTGTGGCTAATTAAAAAAAAAATTATATGAAATTTAGTAGGCAACTCATTCAGCTGCTTGTATACTTCTATTAAGTCTGATCTAGTTCTTCTTTCCTCAAGTGTCCATACACCAAATTTAAGTATTCTGTCTGCATAAGATCGATGTTGCACTTCATTATCATATTACTCTTATCTTATCTTGCATTATTATTTTACTAAAATGTTGTATTTTTTCAATTAGTTCTTTATCTTTGATATAAAAAGGTGACCAAACAGATGTACAATATTTTATGTGTAGAGGAACTAATGATTTATATAGTTATAACATAATGTTAGATTGTTTATAGGCAATGGTGTGATTTATAATTCCCATAATTTTGTTTGCATTTTTAAAAGCCCCCATGCTTTGGTTAGATGCTTTCAAATCATGTGATATCACAACCCCAAGGTTTCAGTCTCAATTTCTTCTAAAATAACCCCATTTATACTGTATTCATAACCAATGTTCTTTTTGATATGATATGAAATGAAAATGAAAAAGTCAATCGACCAATAACAATAAAAAAATCTTAATTTTGACTTCCTTTAATTTTCACCTCACTATTTTATTAAAAGATAAATATCATATTCAGTAACCCAACAGTTTTGAAACTCAAATTATAAGTTTATATAATGCTTTTAAATTTTTTTTTTTTTTTGCAGAGCAAAAATTTATTGAAAGATTTCTAAAAAAGTCTAGCATAATTTCATATTAATAATGAAACTTTTTTATCTTTCAGTTCAGTGATGCAACCTAATTTTTTGCATACGTGTATGTGTTTTTTGCATTATTTGCATATTTTTAAAAATGTTTGAATTACCTGTCTTTAAGTTTTATTCGCTTTTTCAAATAGTATAAATAGAAAACAACCGCTTACTTTTGTCACATTTATCTTCTTTGTACAAATATTTTTGACTCGAAATTTAATTAATAAGAAACTTCATTGTTTTTAAACTATAGTTAAAGAAAAAAAGTTTTTGAAAAACAAAGTTTTTTAAAATCAAATTTGCCTCTTCCATCCTGGAAATAGCCATATAGATAACACATAGATATATTTTACAGTGCCACTGTATAATAGATTCCAAATATAGTATACTTAGTGACAAAACATATAGAATATATATTAATAACAACGTTAGTAATCAAATATGTAGTATACATATATCCATTTTTTAGAAATTTAATTACCTAGGTCACATAATTGAAAATAATTTAACTGATAATGCTGATATAAATAGTTATATTTAATGTCTATTTACACGTACAATTATTCTTAACAGACGATTTAAAAGATGCTCAGTTAAGTTAAAAATACAGTTGTTTAAGGCGTACTGCCTCTTTATGATGCATTTTTGTGGCTTAACTTTAGTGTAAGTACTTTTTCAAATCTACAATCTTGTTACAAGAAATGTGTTAAAATATTTTTTAGCTATGACAAGTACTCAAGTTATAAAAATATGTTTACGCTGCTCTTGATACTTAACTGCTTAACTGCTGACATTTTAAAAATCAGCTTGTCGCCTGCGCCAGTAATTTTAATGCTAATAATAATGCCAGTAATAATAATTGTTAATTGATTGTTGTTGTTGTTGTTTATTTGTGTTTTTTTTACTATAAGCCTATTATTGTACTTGTTGTCTGAAATAAATGAGTTATTGTATAATTATTTTTGAAATATATCATAGCATGATTGTTACCATAATTTATTACATGCTATGTAAAATTGACTATGTAACAAGCATGTTCAAATATATTATAATACACAAAAAGTCATGCTTGTGTTATTGGAACCAGTTAATTTTTTATACTTGTAGGTTTAGAATGGAGGATAATAAACTGCAACGCAAGATAAAGAAGGACTTATGGTTAGAAGTGGTTTTTAGCAAGGCGCAAAGAAAACAAATTGTTAATTCGTGTCATAGCGAACCTACTGCTGGACATCTTGGTAGAACACGAACTTTCTACAAGGTTGCAGAACGATTTTACTGGCCAGGAATTTTCAAAGATGTAGAAAATGCTGTATGTTTGTTACATTTATATATATATATATATATATATATATATATATATATATATATATATATATATATATATATATATATTTTTTTTTTTTTTTTTTTTTTTTTTAACATCTTCACTTCCAACAAGGCTGCAAGCAACCACTATAAGAGTTGGAAGTTACTGGAAGAGAAAAGACTAAATCTGTAGAGCAAGATGACGATTGACTGATGACTTAAAAGATTGCAAATTATATGAATCAGGAAAGCAAGATGAAGGAAGCGAATTCCAAAGAACTGATGTTCGAGGAAAAAAACTAGAAGAATAAGAGTTTTTGAAGCACTTAGGAACAGTCACAGAAAAAGGATGAGACTTAATTGAATGGCGAGTAACACGAGAATGAATTTTAGTAGATGGCACAAGGGACGCTAGCTCTTTAGAGCAGTGCCCATTATAGTATTTGTAGAAAAGAGAAAGAGAAGCAACATTACGACGATGTGACAAAGGTTGGAGATTGGCTGCCAGAGCAGGTCCAACTATGTTTACAATTCGTTTTTGCACCTTGTCTAAAAGAGAAAGAGCATCATTAGAAGATCCGCCCCAGATGTGGCAACAGTATTCCATACAGGGACGGATTTGAGATTTATAGAGATAGAGAATAGAATCTGGAGTAAGAAAGTGTCGAGCTTGATAAAGAGATGCAACCTTAGCAGATGCTAATTTTGCAATGGATTTGATATACGGTTTAAAAGAAAAATCAGAAGTAAGAGTTAATCCTAGAAGATGAATGGTAGATGACTCATCTAGTACATTACCATTCATAAATATAGGAAGATCTAAATTATTACGATAACGATTGGCCGAATAAAATTGAGTTTTATCTGAATTAAAGTTCACCAGCCACTGTGAGCCCCATGCTGTAGCAGAAGTGAGATCCTTTTCAAGCTCAGATACCCCCTCCAAGCAATCAGAGAGTGTAGGCTTCTTATCATGACAAGAGTAAATGGTAGTGTCGTCAGCGAACAATTATTTTTTATTAAACCAATAAAAGCTTTATACCTTTCCTCTATTATTTTGTTCATAAAATGTTGACTACTCTCAGGTCTTGCGTTAAAATCAAATAACAACGATTCAGGAGATTCACCAGCAACTTCAAATTCAATAGGAAGTATGGGTTTTCTACCAAACATTAACTCAAAGGGAGTGTATTTTATAGACTTCTGCCTTGACGTATTGTATGCAAAAGTACATGCATCCAAATGAGTATCCCATGTACTGTGCCGGTCATTGCAAAACTTTACAAGCATTAACTGAATGGTTTGATTGAACCGCTCATCTAAGCCATTAGCCTAAAATAAAAAATGATTAAATCAAATATTTTTAACCAGACAGCAAATTATATGCAAACTCAATTCAGATTTGAAAACCTGTGGATGATAAGCTGTGGTAAACTGATGCTTCACATTTAGCAGTGACATAAGTTCCCTGTTTATTTGGTTGTAAAACTCTGTGCCCTGGTCAGAGGTAACAACTTTTGGTATACCCATCTGCATGAACAACTGAAATATTAAACATTTTTATATCATTGCAAACATAACAAATAAATTCACTGCAATCCAATAATATTATACATAAAGATAACATTTAAAGTTACCTTATATAATGCTATTGCAACACCACTGGCTAATTTTGATTTAAGGGGAAATGCAGCTACCCACTTTGTGCAATAATCAAAGATAGTGAGGATATGTTTATTTCCTGCAGATGTTTCAGGAAGTGGTCCTATTAAATCGATTCCAATATGAAACCATGGTGACTGAACTTTAATAGGATGCAGCTCTGGGCGAGTTTTTTCAAATCTTCGTATATTTGTATGCTGACACTGTTCACAGTTTTTAACTTATGTTATGCATAACTTCCATATTACAAATATGTTATATATTATTAATGTATATTTTTCACAAACAGAGTTGTCAATCACTGGAATAATTTGGATGATTCGACTAAGTTCCAGAAGAGTGTTAAAAGTTTTAAAAACAGTTTTTTTTTTGAAAAAAAAATCAAACTAAGATATAACAATTACAAATGACCGGCACTAAGCCTTTGATCTGCTTATAGCAGAACATGTACTCATGTTCTGTTCCAGGGGTTTCTCTCCTTGCAGTGTATAATAATAATAACAATAATAGTAATATTATATAACAAATATGTTATGTATTAATACTGATGTCACAAGACTTAAATGAAAAATTATTTAAGAATAAAGTTAAAAAAATCACATAATAAAAATTATAGATACACTATCACCTTATTTAAAAAAATATACACCGTTTACAAGTATGATAGCCATCTAACATTTCAGAGCTATCACTACTAAAAATGATTTTAAAAAAAGAGAAAGAAAAGCATTACTTACTAAGTAAGGTCTTTTTTTTCAAAAATGATTTATGATATATTGTACATACATTTTTATAGAACTGCATTTTTATAGAATATACTAACATATATATATATATATATATATATATATATATATATATATATATATATATATATATATATATATATATATATATATATATATATATATATAAAACAAAAACGACTAAAATTGGAAATTGTCCAATCAAATTACGAAGTATTCGAACATTTTGACTGGTAGGATTTTGAATTCTTAAAAACATAGTTACAAGAATATATTTATTCTTGTGAGTATGATATGAAGATGAATAACTAAACAATTTATATATATAAATAAATAAAAATTGAGTCCTTTCTTTCCAATCGTAGTATAAAAGTTGTCCTCGATGGACAACACTCTTCTTCACATCCTGTAACTTCAGGGGTTCCTCAAGGTTCAGTCCTTGGCCCTATACTCTTTTTAATTTACATTAACGATCTTCCAGATATTCTTACATCTAAGGTGGCATTATTCGCTGACGAC
>NC_061162.1:20373662-20408616 GCF_022113875.1 Hydra vulgaris | reverse complement strand
TCATCAGTCAATCGTCATCTTGCTCTACAGATTTAGTCTTTTCTCTTCCAGTAACTTCCAACTCTTATAGTGGTTGCTTGCAGCCTTGTTGGAAGTGAAGATGTTAAAAAAAAAAAAAAAAAAAAATTGTTTCTTTCTTTTCTTTTTTTCTTTCTGGTAGCCTGAATAGCATTGTACAAAATTTAATGGTACAACAATTATTAAAAGATATAAAATGTGAAAAGTTCTTTGTTTGATTTTAAATTTATTCTGAAGTTTTACAATAACTATTTATACTTTAGATCATGTATCCTAGAAAAAGCTAAAAAAAATATCGAAACAGCTCAAGAAAAACAGAAACTGCATTATAACAAGAAGCATGCTAATCCATTTGTTTATGCAATTGGATCCAAAGTCCTGATCAAGGATTTTTTGCGGAAAAAACGAAAAGATGGAAAACTAGATTTCAGATGGCTTGGACCTTTCTGTATTTTGAAAAATTTAGGAAAGGGGTCATATCTCTTACAAGAGATAGCCACCTTAAAGGAAAAAAAGGTTAATGGTGCTCACATTAAGCCATACATTACTTGTGATGTTAATGTGGCAATAACAGAGGCGGATTCTTTTAAGGAATGTAGTAAAATTGATAGTAGTCATACAAATCCAACAGGCAACATCAGTGACCAGAAAAACAAATCTGATATATTTTTTACATCTAGTATTAAATCTACTCTGTTGCCAATGCAGTCCTCAAAATCTATTATATTGCCAATGCAGTCCTCAAAATTCTGCAACAATCATGATCATGATTATTGTACACCAGCAAAGAAAAAATGTTATGAAACAAATGTATCCAATAAAGATCAGAGAATTGAGATAAGTACAATTGAGGTGGAAACCTACAAAATTGCATCCAAAGAAACAAAAAAGGAGATATTGTGGATAAAAAACAGTTTGTGTGAGTTGACATCCATTGAAAGAAATATTCTTAGGAGTGAGAATGAGTGGCTAACAGATAGCATAATTTTTGCCTCACGGAATATTTTAAAGGCACAGTCATCAATAGCTGGTTTCCAAGATCCTATTCTAGGATTAAATATGGCATTTCTTGCAATGAAAAATAGTTTTATCCAGATACTCCATGATGGATATGGACACTGGTTTACAATTAGCAATATAGGAGCGCAAAAAATGAATGAAGTTTTTATTTATGACAGCATGTTGAACTCTTTGAGTGATCAAGGGAAAAAACAGATTGCTGCCCTTTTAGTATGTCCTGAGAAAAAAATTATCATTAAAATAATGGATGTTCAAAAACAGAAAGGAGGAAATGATTGCGGTTTATTTGCTGTAGCTTTTGCTGCAGCTTTAACTAAGCAGATACAACCAGATCATTGTTTGTTTAAACAAAATCTGATGCGGGATCATTTATTGAAAAGCCTTCAAGAAACGGTTCTTTCCATGTTTCCAACAGTGAAGGTAAGTACAGAAATTGGTGGGGTTAGTCGCATTGAGGCTATAGATATTTTCTGTTCTTGTTGAATGCCGGCTGCAGGCCAAATGATTAAATGTTTTGAATGCGATGAGTTATATCACTTAACATGTTTAATTGACTATCAGAAAAGTATCTGTGATATCTTCTTTTGTGATTCGTGCAAGTTATTATTTGATAATAATCTATGATATATGTATAGATCTATATCTATGGATCTATATATATAATTAAATATATATATAATTAATTCATTAAAACATCATATTTGTTATATACTGCTTATTCAATTTTCAAGAGTTAGATATTTTCTCTTCCTGTCGAATGCCTGCTGCTGGCAAAATGGTTGAATATTTTGAATGCAAAGAGTTATATCACTTTACATTTTAAAAATATGTTATGATTTTTATTTATAGAATAAGCTGACAGAAATAACACAAAATATGATGTTTTAATTAATTTTTTTATTATTACTCATACTATCAAAGATGCCACTTCAGATACAGATATGACTGTCACTTAACCTGTGTGGTTTTTTAGTTATTTTAACTTTGTTTTTTCATATTTTAGATGGTTTTTTTGTTTAGCATTTATTTTTAAGCAAAATTTGTTTTCATTATTATTTACTGGTTATATTTACGAATATCTTTATGGAAAAAAATATTTAACTAAATGTTTTGCAAACAATCTAAAATTTAAATAGATTAGAAAATATTTAATAACATTTAGAGCAATTAATCTTTTAATGAAAATTAGATACATATTTGGCTTCGTAAGTTAGTCCATTTTAATATGTGTTTCTGACATATTTATTTAAGAGGTTTGAAAAAATCCTAATTTTTATGTTGATTTGTTTTTAAATTTGTTACTATTGCATTCTTCATACAATAGAAGGAGTATGTTTAATAGTTTTTGGAACATTTTCCTACCCAACGCAAGCTTATTTAACCCCCCCCCCCCATATTGATAGCATGAAATTTGTTGAAAGAAATCTTGATAACGGAGAATTTGTTGAAAGTAATCTTGATAGCGTAGAATTTGTTGAAAGTCATGTTGATAGTGTAAAATATGTTGAAAGTTATGTTGTTAGCGTAGAATTTATTAAAAGTCATCTTGATAGCGTAGAATTTGTTGAAAGTCATGTTGATAGCGTAGAATTTATTGAAAGTCATTTTGATAGCGTAGAATTTGTTGAAAGTCATGTTGATAGCGTAGAATTAGTTGAAAGTCATCTTGATAGCGTAGAATTTGTTGAAAGTCATGTTGATAGCGTAGAGTTTGTTAAAAGTCATGTTGATAGCGTAGAATTTGTTAAAAGTCATGTTGGTAGCGTAGACTTTATTGAAAGTCATGTTGATAGCGTAGAGTTTGTTGAAAGTCATGTTGATACTGTTAAGTTTGTTAAAAGTCATGTTGATACTGTTAAGTTTCTTGAAAATCAAGTTGATACTGTAAAGTTTGTTGAAAATCAAGTTTTTCAAAATTTTTTCAGGTACTTCGTTCTGTTAATAATGAATTCAATGGTTAAAAATCACAAAGTGATGTTTACCTTTTCATTCATAAACTAACAGTTATGGAAAACAACACAAATCGATAAAAGACATGGTGCAGAGACATGGTGACAAACACCAGAAACTCAGTTCAAAGGTATGTTGTTTTAATGATATGTTCATTTATGGATTTTTAAACAATTTATAGTTAAGTAAATTATTTCAATTGGAGAAGAATTGTTATTTTTTTAGGATTCGTAAGTAAATTCCTTGTGAACTTATAAAAAATTTTATTTTTCGATATGCAATTGCATTTTTTGACAAAATATAATTTGTTTTAAAGTTTTAAATAATTGTGTAGTGTAGACGTTAGGGCAGTGTAAAAAAAAATATTTGTGACAAAAACTAATTTTATTTTGTAAAGCTGTGAACAGTACAAGTAAAATTTACATAGACAAGTAAAATGAAGTATATGTAAACTTTACATAGAAAAAAATATTTTGTTTATTTTAAAATTTTTAAATTTGTATAATACAAATGGATTTGAATTTTCTGCGTGATAACTTCTCTATAATAATAAATTTTATTTAAATATTTTAAATAAAAATTATTTAAAGGGTACTTTAAGAGTTAGAAAAATATCTCAAATGCATAAAAATTGTGATGTAAGTCCATCCTTTAGGGCGCCAAAATGCTGAAAATAAAGTTGTGAAGGTACAAGTGTCTCTTCAGTACTTACTGAAGTACGAACACCTTTAATCGTAATTATTTTTGCAGTTTCATATTGCTTGTATGTTTGGTGGACCTAAATTTCTTGTGAAAATGTTACCTGTAAACAAATTAAATTCTCAATTTTTATATGATCAAATTCATTTGACTGTTGAAGCAGTTAAAGAGTCTAATGGCAACGCAAAGACAATCCTTGCTTGTAATGGAAATCGAACTAATCAAGCATTTTTAAAAAAATTTGACACATTTCCTGAAAAACCTTGGCTAACCACCAATGGAACCTATTTGTTGTTTGACTTTGTCCACTTAATCAAAAACATCCGAAACAATTGGCTCACAGAAAAAAAAGGAGAATTAATTTTTTATGAAAATGGTGTTGAGAAAACAGCTTGTTGGAGTCATTTGATAAAACTTTTTGAAGCTGATTCTAATTGTCTAATGAAACTTTCTGATTTGAATGAAGTTTCTGTTCGACCCAGTCATATTGAAAGACAATCTGTTTCTACCTGTCTAAAAGTGTTTTCTGAAAAAACATACAGCGCTTTACTTAATCATCCTGAAACCTCCAACATCTTAAACATAAATGAGACTGCTGATTTTATTAAAATGGTTGTTACATGGTGGAAAATTTTAAATGTAAAAAGTGTGGGTGTAGATTGTAGGTTTAATGATGATCGAAAAGCTGTCATCAGAGATCCAAATGATGATAGATTAAAATTTATTTGGGATTTCGAAGAAATGGCATTACGTATGACAAGTAATCAAGGGAAGCGTATAAAACAATTAACACATGATACAGGATATTCCATAAATCATACATGTAAAGGAATTGTTGAGTTGACAAAAACACTATTAAAAGAAAAACACAAATATGTTATGTTGGGAAAATTTACAACAGACCCACTTGAAAAAGAATTCAGCAAATTAAGACAAGGATCTGGTGGCACATATTTTTTAAGTGTCCAGCAAATAATTGAAAAGTTCAATATTTCTAAAACTTCACTTTTGTTGTCCTATATAACATTAATGAGTCAACTCCTGATGCAGGACATTCTTGCCAATTTTGTGGATTTTTACTTGATGAATCTTCAGCTGAGGTCTTTGATAATTTACCAACACTAGAAAAAAGTATAACTGTTCAATCAAAGATGTCTCTTGTTTATATTGCCGGATATGTGTCTCGTAATGATGATTTGCTTAATGAAAATGAACTTTTAACCAGAACAATGTTTTATTTTGAAAAGTTTGGTCAATATCTAAAATCAGTCGATAGAGGTGGGTTAAAAGTTCCTTTTGATAATACTGTTCAATGGGTTTTCTTCTCATTTGTACTATTTAACTCTATTAAAGATAAAGTTTGTCGGACATCCCTGTGCAACACTTTTATGCTTATATCGGATCATTATTCTTTTGACATGGAACGACATCATGGTAATATACTGTCAAATATTTTTATCAAAAACCACTGCAAACTTTCCACACCAAGATCGAACAAAGAACCGTCTCTGAAAATTTTAAAGTTGTCTTGTTAAGTTGACAGTTATTTATTGACACTTATGCTGTTATTTCTTTATTGAAATTTATTAATTGATTTAAAGTTTCTGTTTTATGATTTTAAAAGTATTTCTTATTTATTTAAGTCACTAAAATATATTCCTATTTAAAGGTGCAGTTACCCCCTAACAGTACTTTATTTAACTTTTGTTTTTTACCTGATATAAAACTTTTTTATTTCATTATTTAAGCAATTTTATGAATTGAAACAATTAAATAAAGTTTATCGTTAAAAACTTAAAAAGATTTCTAAATTGTACAAATTTTTACATAGTTTAATGCTTTATATAACGGGAGCAACATATTTTGTTTTTAAAAAAATATCATATTGATTTTTAAAATATCGGCCCCCACATTTTTTTCTAAGTTTTGCGTGTCACGGCCTGTTACTTATAGATCGCCGTGCTTAAAGTCATAAAAGCATAAAGCTATAAAAGTAGTGCAACGTTGTCGTGACATTTAATTTAAAAAAAAAATTAAAAGCAATGATAAGAGAATTGTTGAAAAAAAATTTAGAAACAACTGTTCTGCGAATTTAAAAATCGACTTGTCACAATTGATGACGTGACTTGAAAATCAACTAAACGGACTTCATTACCGTGACTTTAAAAGCCGTTTTTTGTAAGAATCAGGCAAATTCGGGAAAAAGTGGAAGTATTCCCCTCGTTTAGGACAAAAATAATTCTAAAAACGTTTCCTTCACTCAGAATCCGCCTTTAAAATTTTGAGATTTTTTGAAATTTGTTCTAGAAATTTAGTTTTTGCCATATTTGAACCCATTTTTTGGGAAGAAGTTTCACATAACTAGGGAAAAAGTTGAGGGAAGAAGTTTCACATAACTGTTATAGCTAATATCACACGTAACCCAAAAAACTTTGTTTAAAAAATAAAAAATAGCTTAAAACTGAGCGATTGACTTATTATCAGTGTAAAAGTACAAAAATATAAAGTTTTGTTAATTTTTAATGATGTTTATTTCTTAACGCGGAGAGTTGCACATACATTTTTTGCAGGATGTAGTATCATAGGGATTTAGTCTGAAAATGCACAGAAAGTTATGTGACACCTGAAACCTATCCAAATATTAAGGTTTAAACTTGAAAAATAATCAAATAGTGTTCTTACAAAACGACCCGTTACCCGTTAAACCGGAGGTTTTGTAAAAATGTAAAAATGTCAATGTAACATGGTGCTAACATAATAGTAAAGAAAAATTTGCGTGATCTTGTTACATACATGAAATAACACGAATAAATTGAACAAAAATCGAACATCAAGAAAACAGTTTTGCTAATACAATGATACATAAAAGAAACATTTAAATGTATTTCCATTTAAAAATCAATTTTCCATTAATAAATAGAGTTATTTAGATGCTTTAAATAAATGATCCAACCCAAGCCGTCGCTAGCTCACTAATGCCCCCTACGAGGTCGGAGGGAGAACAAATTTAGGAGCCCTTTTTTAATATTTAGAGGTCTTTCTTCCAAATTTAAGATTTTTAATTTTAGTCTTAAGCATGCAAGTTTTTGAAGTGCTTTTATTTCGCTTCGCTCAAAACAAGTAACAGCGATACTTTCTTTTTAGAATCTACTCAAACAAAGAAACTCTTATTTCAAGCAGTTTTAAGAACATGACAGACAAAGAAAAGCAATAATATAACATAGATGAGTTGTTGACTTGATGAAAATCTCGGAAATTTTTTTCTATGAAAATACCGAAAAATTATATGGTCAACTAGTTGACGAAGGTATGTGGATATACTCTGGAATGATGGTAAAGGGATAGATAAATTAACTAAAAACTACTGAATAATTATTTTTCTTCAAAATTCTTTAAAATCAAATACAATGTCTCAGTTTTACCGTAAACAGTTTGCAAAGAGTAATAATTTATTTACTTTATAAATATAATATCTGAGAAAATGGTTCAGAAATTAATACTTTTAGTAATAGAATTCCCGGAAAATTTTCATCTGTGAATATAACCAATAAATATATATTAAAACTCGATTATTTATAAAATATTTAAATAACTTTTTAGCAATGAAAATATAAAATGAAAATATAAAATGCAAACTTATTTAATGATACGCCTCTGTAAATATTTATAATTGCTAAACCTATCATACTATATTATATTAAAATCGCATATATATAATCATAGACATATTTAAAATCTTTTTAGTATTTTTTAGTACATACGCCGTCAGTTTTTTAAATTAAGTAACAATATCAAGTGCAGGAGCTATTCACAGCAAATGATCTTGGGTTATACAAAACTAGCCATGTACGAAAAGCCCTTACTCTCCTGATCATTTATAGACTATTTGCCATCTTTTAAGCCTTGTGGAAACTATACATTATCATCTTCTATAAATCCAATATGCAACAACATAACTGTATTCCTGCACAACCACAGTTATTTTAACTGTTGAGGATTTAATCTGTTTACTCAATCTGCGGATATACTTCCACCGCTTAGTATCTAAAAATAAAAAAAGGTTGAATAATTGAGTTTGAATCTAGTTTAATCCTGTTAAAATAAAAGTGTTAACGCAATAGTCAAAAAAAATTTAATGTCTAATTATGTCTATGTAATTTCAATATATGCATACAAATTTCTCTCAAGCTGTTGTTTGTTTCTGAAAAATAATTAAAACAGGTGGCCTAGGTGGCCACCTGTATATATAAATTAAATTCTTTTATCATTAATTGAAAAAATAAAAAATTAAAAAAAAAAAAGTAATATCTTTTAATATCTTTACTTCTAACAACAAAATTATCACTGTTTTTATTTTTATTTTAACTTTTTTTTAACTGATAGATCAGGAATAAAATTATCAAGGCTAGAAGCAACCACTATTGGAGATGGAAGTTACTAGAAAAATCATGAAAAAGGTTATATAGTGCAAAATGACAGTTTACAGAAGATTATAATTGTTTTCCAGGTTCATATAATCAGGAAGATCATATTTTCTTGATTTATATAATTCATACAATCAGGAAAATTAAAAGTAAACACCAATCAAAAAACTGAAACATAAGATTTTTTATTTTGCACTTATGAACAGCCACATTCATTGAATGACGAGTAAAATAATGATTTTTTGTAGTCACAAGAGATTCTAGCTCTTTAGACCAGCAGGCTATTTATTATTTATAGAAAAGAGAACAAAAGGCGTGACAAAGGTTGAAGGTTAGCTGAAAGAGCAGGTTAAACTATGTTTACGATGCATTTTTTAAGAAAGGACATGTTTGATGTATTTCCCTTTATATGGCAACAGTATTCCATGCTAGGATGGATTGGGAATTTATAGAGATAAAGAATATAATCAGGAGTAAGAAAGTGACACTAGTGATGTACAGATTAAACATTTTTGGCCAATGCCGATGGATAGTAAAAGGCTGATAAAGATTATTTCTCAAAATCTCAAAAAGCAGAAGAACGCTAGATTAAAAGACAAGAGTCGCAATGTTTAAAGGTTTATAGGATATACCTAAAAAAAGTTATTTCTGCAGGTTGCAGAGCTTTAAATGGCTTGATAAAAAATACTTAAAAATGAAGCCAAAAATAGCCTCTTTTCTAACTTAATTCACATGTTATTTTATAGTATATGGTATATGGTAGTGTAACATTGGCAATGAATGTTGATGATCTCTAGTGTCTGGAAAGAACAATACAAAAGATGATTAGTTGGATATGCGGAACATGGAATAGTAATAATATCTGGTAAGATGTGCCAAAATGAGGTTTAAAAATATAGAAGTGGTTTGGCATGTAGAGTGTTGTAACGCAGATAATTGGATATCAGAGTGTAGAAAGTTATCAGTGTCAATAAAAAAAAAAGTAGAAGTAGAAAAACTTGCAAAGAGTGTGTTGAAGATGAAAAGCTTGTAACATGAATAGCTTTATTTAAGGAGATACTTAAGATAATAGATATTTGAATAAATGGCTTTATTTGAAACATCAAAACAACAAAGCGCAGATACAAGAACACAAAATAACAACGATGACATTGTTTTACATAAATTTTAGTTAATTTTTATTTATTATCAAAATTTCATTTAATTATTTTCAAAATGCAGGATAAAATTTTAAAATTGTTTCATCTGCCATCAATTGGAGAATCAAGAACTTAATTAAAAAAAGCTGATGCCAATACCAATGCCGATTGTGCAAAAAGTGGTTAATTTAGTCGATGCTGATTAATTGGTACATCACTAAGGATCACGAAAAACAGATGCAACCTTAGCAGATGCTAACTTTGCAATCAATTTTACATATGATTTCCAAGAATCATTAGAAGTAAGAAATAATCCAAGAAGACACTAAGTAGATGATTCATTCATTCGTTTATAGATACATGTTATTGCACCTAGATTTAGCTTGAAATAACTGAATTTTAAATTCAAAATTATCCAAGCACTGAAAGCTTTATGCTATAGCTGTGATGACATCATTTATAAGCTGTAATGCCCCTCCAAGAAATCAGAGAGTGTTGCGTTTTTATCAAGCTAAGAAAAAATGGTGGTAACACCAGCATAAATATCACCTTAGATGTAAGATTATAGAGAAGTTCATTAACGTAGATTAGAAACAATATAATAAAAAACCAAGAATAGAACATCAAGGAAGGACAATCTTTATACTAAAACTGCTAAGGAATGATTCAATAATTTAATATAATTCTCCACGTCACACAAATCACATCTACATAAGAAGAGACTACAATGGAAGACTTTATCGAAGACTTTAAAGTGTTAAGAGCAATAGCCCTAAAGCATCTATCTAATGCACAATAAAACATATTGGTAATTACTGTTAAAAAATCATCACTAGAATGAGATGATCAAAATCCTTATTAATGATCTGAAAGTAAGCTACTAAGTTGTTAATGAGAAATTAAGTGTTTTATGTATAAGAGAAATTTAGATGTTCAAGCAAAAGTTAAGATTTGATTTAAAAAATTAGGTTATAATTATGGTTTTTGTGTTTTATTACTTTTTATTTATAGTTTATATTTACTTTTTATCAAGGTTTTAAAAATCGAAAATATATTTTTACCTAATTATAAAACAAAAAAATTACCTGTAAATGCTGAATTAACTCTAAAGACTCTAACTGTAATATCACAGGAAAAACATATTAGTGAACTTTTCCATTTTACATAGAAGTTATATTTTCTTAGGCTAAAACATCCATAAATCTAAGTTCAGCAGTGTCTGGAAAGAAAACCATTGAGTACAACAACTTAAGCTTTTCTTTTCACATTTAGACATCAATTGCCAGTGAAAGGTTTAAACAAACAGTTTTGTTTAAATACCAATAATAAACGTTTATTAATGATATTTAAACAAACTGTTTGTGTTTATTCTGTAAATTAATTATGACTTATACTTTTAAACAAGTAAAATGCGCAATAACTTGTCAATAACTTCTCTTTACATTTCATCAAAGAGCAGGCAGTAACGGTTCAAAATTATTTTATAATATATGTACCTAAGTTGTGATAAACATTTTCAAAACATTCAAAACATTTGGCAATTCCGTTGCAAAAAACTACCCAAAAGGAAACAGAATTTTGTGTTTCCTTACCCAAAAGGAAACAGAATTTTATGTTTGTTTTTGGCATTTCGGTTTTCCGGCGTTTTAGGTTTCGACTCTGGTAGGACAGTTTACTCCAACGTAGGACAGTTTGCTCCGGAGTAAATTGTCCTAACCGGACGGATAGGACCAACTAGGACATTCTACTCCGGAGTAAACTGTCCGGCCGGACAGTTTACTCTGCGGACTGTTTTCTCCGTGACAGATCACTACATAATTACCAGGTCCGCAACAGTGTCACCACCCTCACACCTCAAAAACACACGATGCATTGCGCACTAAACATCAAAATTGCAAAAACAAGGTCAAAAGAATTTTGATTTTGTTTTACGTTTTAGAGAACTAGTATTTTTTATGTTTAAAAGTTTTGATTTAGAAATTTTTTGATTTTGTAGTGTAATTTAAAAACTATTTGAGGATAATTTACACATTTTGTGTTTAAAAAATGGTCAATTTTGCATGGGGCTTTGCGGTATGGTAGTTCCGCCACTGCCTTCTTGTACCTTCTGATCCCCGTAGTAAAATTAAAACTCTTGTTTAAAAGAGAAATCGATTAAGGGTGGAATGCAAGAAGCGAACTTGAGTCAAGCTCGACTTGAACTTTACATTGCAACCAATAGCGACAGAGTATGGGTTTTCCCCTCAAAAAATACTCTGCCGCTATTGGTTACAAAGTAAAGTTCAAGTTGAACTTGACTCAAGTTCGCTTCTTGCATTCCACCCTAATAATTCAAGAAACATTAAATATTTTGAAATAATTTTTACACTGGAGACTATATCCATCCAGTTGGCATGACGTCACACCGTATTAAAAAGCATCTTTTAAAATTAACCATCTTGAATTGAGGGAAAACAAACTTAAAAATCTGTAGCGGTTTGATGAATTATTTTTTTAAAAAGATGCCAAGAAGTTTTTGCTCTAACATCCTATTTGCTCTAACATCCTATTTAAAAAACCAAGAACTTTAGTCTTCCCAATAGATGAATTGCTTCGAAGGAATTGGGTAAATACGATAATTTGCGCTGTCGATTGTAGTGCATATAGCAAGTAATGTTCTCCTAAATCTTCAATTATATATATGTTTATTTGGCACACTTTATATCTGGTGCATTACTTTAAATTTAAATCTTAATTTAGTATTGATAAATGAATATCGAAAAATCAGTACTTTTATACCTATGATTAAGTAAAATAACATATAAACAGTAATGTAAGGCGTCATTTTATTCATCAGAGGTTTAAAAGTATGTAAAAATAAAGTAAAATGGCGTGAGCGAGAACTTGAGCATGTTTTTAAAGCAAAAGGTTATTGCGAAAGGTAACAACGAAAAAAAAAAAACTTTTTAGTTGGCGACTTTAATATGAATTGTTTTGACTACAATGACGATAACCAAGTTAGAAACTTTTATGATGCAATTTTTGAATCTGGAGCAATTCCTTTAATAAATCGTCCAACAAGAATAACAAAAAATTCAGCAACTTTGCTGGATAATATTATTTCTACAGACTTGTTTAACAGTGATATAAAATTGGGCATCCTAGAAACAGATATTTCTGACCACTTTCCTATTTTTCTAACCATAAACACTTTAATAATCCCTGGATTACCAAAGGATTCAAAAAATCATCCAAAACTAAACAAAAACTATACATAAAATATCTGAAAACAAAAACACCAGCTAGCGAAAAAATTTACAAAGATTACAAAAATCTTTTCGAAAAAATTCGAAAAAATTTAAAAATAACTTACTATTCAAAATTAATTAATAAAGTTTAAAATGACTCAAAAAGCACTTGGCTAGTATTGAAAGAAATTACTGGAAAGCAAAAAACATGCTCAAGCTCTTTGCCACAAATGCTTAAAGTCGATAACAATAGCTTGTATGAACCACAAATAATAGCTCATAAATTCAATAAATATTTCACTGAAATTTGATCAACTCTGTCAAGTAAAATGCCAAAAACCCAAACCTCATTTTATGATTTTTTGATCCCTATTGATAAAAGTATTTGCTCTGAAGAATTATCTGCCGAACTATCATTTGATAAGTTTGAAAAAGCTTTCAAATCTTTAAAAAAAATAAAGCACCTGGTGCAGATGAAATAAACGGAAATATTGTTATAGATTGCTACGAACAATTAAAAAATATTATTTTTAAAATTCTTAGAGCATCTATCAATCAAGGTATTTTTCCTGAACGTTTAAAACTTGCCAGGGTTACCCCTATCCATAAAGAAGGCGACAGATCCAATATCAGTAATTATCGTCCCATCTCTGTTCTTTCTATATTTTCTAAAATTTTAGAAAGAATTATCTTCAAAGGGTATACAATTATTTTAATTACAACAACTTACTTCATAACAATCAGTATGGTTTCAGAAAAGGGAGTTCAACTGAACATGCCATTATTCAATTTGTACATAACATCTCTGAATCTTTTGAAAAATCCCAATATACACTAGGTGTTTTTATTGACCTATCAAAAGCTTTTGATACGGTCGATCGTCACATTTTAATCCAAAAAATTAAACATTGTGGTTTAAACAATAGAATCTTAAAATGGTTTGAAAGCTATTTAACAAATCGAAAACAACTTGTTTATAGTAATGATGGTCAGCAAAATGAACCCATGAGCATAACCTGTGGTGTTCCACAAGGTTCTATTCTCGGACCACAACTATTTTTAATCTATGTAAACGACTTAAACAAAGCTTCCAAATTGAAAAGTATAATGTTCGCTGATGATACTAATCTTTTCTTATCCTATACTAATATTTATGAACTCTTTTCAACTACAAACAAAGAACTAAATTACATTTCTAATTGGTTCAAAGCTAATAAATTAACTTTAAATATTAACAAAACAAAATAGATTATCTTTCACTCCTGGGCAAAAAAACGTTTTTTACCAAGTAATATGCCTCAAATTTATATTGATGAAACGATAATAAAAAGAGATACTGTTATAAAATTCTTAGGTGTTTACCTTGATGAGAATAATACTTGGAGAAAACATATTGATCATATAAGCACAAAAATTTCCAAAAATATTGGTATTTTATACAAAGCCCGAAATTATCTAAACAAAAAAAACTTAACCCAACTCTATTATTCATTCATACATAACTATATAAATTATGCAATCATCGCCTGGGGAAGTACGGATGAAAGTAAATTACAACATCTTTATCACCGTCAGAAACATGCAATCTGCGTAGTTAATTATGCGGATCGCTTTTCACATTAAAATATTTTTTTGATTATATGAAGGTTCTAGATGTTTATAAACTGAACATATTTAATGTCTTATGTTTTACTTTTATATGGAAAAACGATTTATCTTTATTTGTTTTTACGACCTTTTTTTCTTTAAAACCAATAAATAAATACACATTAAGAAATAATAGTTTTTAAATGAACCTTTTTGTAGAACTAAGTTCAATCAATTTTGTATTGCATATCGTGCACCCCATCTTTGGAATAAAATAGTATTACCAAATTTTGATCCTTCTATTACTCTTCCTGTTTTTAAAATTAAATTAAAAAAATTCATTCTCTCTATGGACAACATTCTAAAATTCTATCAAAAATGTATGTAAAATGTATTTGTTAAATCTTCAACTTTTTATATATTAAAATGTGTTGTATCTTTGCATAATGTAAATACGTTAAATTTTCTATATATATATATATATGTTATAAATAAATATTTTTACTTTTTAAGGTTCCGATTATAAGATCCTTATGATCTTCTTTCGGAAATCTAGCTTTATATTGTTAGTACGACTTAAATGTATTACGACTTATGTTTATGTATTACGACTTATAAATTTTGTAACACGACTAAGATTGTAAACTGAAAAAAAAAAAAAAAAAAAATTATCTAAAAAATTTATTTCCGAGATTGTTGCGTTGTTTCTATTGAATAACTTTCAAAGTAATTGTAGAGCATAAAGTTATTGCTAAATAACGTTTTCTTGACTTCGCGTATTAGAAGGAATATTATGTTTTCCCCCAATTTAATACGGTTAGTTTTAATAATCGCGATATATTCACGTGATTCTGACTAAATGGATAATCATTTTTGTGCATATTTTTTAAAAAATTCAAAAACTGGAGTTTTTTTTTTTTTTTTTTTTGCACAGTGGGACAAAATCGAGTTTTTTGTGCCAAGATTATTATTATTTTTTTTTTTAATAGAATAAATGAAATTTATAAACTATATAACTACATTTATATATAAAATGCATAAACAAAGTAATGAACATGTAATTATTTAACATAAAAAAATTATTTTAATGGAAAAGACAACTTTTATCAGTATAAACATCAAAAATACTACTTTTCAATACATGTATTTGTCATAAAATAATTTTAGATTTATATTTACAGAACTTATATATTATAACAATAATGAAAGATTTTGTAGATATTCTTTGTGTACAAAACATCTTTTTAACATGTTCAGTATTTCTTATCAACTGACCATTAACCGATGACCAATATTTTGTTATAACTTTTTTTATTGCAAAATGTTGCAAAATATTTAAGATGCATGACTATTTACATACATTTGGCATGAGATTTACATAATCAAATGTTTGGAGAATATTGGAGGTTGGTTTATCTGATACCTAATAGTAAAGGTTAGTATTAAAAAAAACCATCGAAAACTGTCTGTTTTCGATGCATAAAAACTAGTGATTAACCTTATGTTAAATTGTTTTTAAAAGTCTGAGCGAAAAAAACATTGCTAATTAAAATAATATATTTTAAAATGAAAGTCAATAAAGTTAAATTAAAACAATAGTAGCGTTAGAAAGTTGATAATTAAAAAATGCAAAATAGCGTTTTAGGACAAATTGTCAAATTAACGTGTAATTAACCGCATAAAGTAATGCTTAAATTAATATTTAATGTTTTTTAACTAGATATTTCTTCTAATGAACATGTCTTCACCATTATGACAAATTTTCACCGTTCAATGCCGGCATTAATTTTTTGGTATTTTGGCACACTTTGTCCCACTGTGCACTGGCTTTAAAAAACCTTTCGTCTGCATATTTGGCGAGTGCAGAGATTTTTCGTCGGCATTTTTCACGAATGCGGAAATGATATCTTCTACGTCGATGAAACCCAATGTCGGATTTTCTGTTTAAACAATAGAAAGATCTGATAGTCGTTTCTGACTTATTATAAATATGAATGAAACAAAGGTTATACTTTTTAAAATCAAAAAATATATGCTTAATGTATTATTCCCTTGTTTGATTTTTGTTGAAGAATTTGTTCTTACTTAAGATTATTATTGAATAAGAGGTATTTAATAAAGAGTTCTTTAGATGCTAAGTATTTAGTATGTTGTATACGTAACTTTAGTTAAACAAAGCTTTAAAACTTTTGATCTTTTTCAATGTTGAAAATTAACGTTGTCCGAAACAGTGTGTTGCAGCTGTTGTCAAAATAATACGTCAATGCTAAATAATGTTGATTCAAGATTCTTAGATCTATTTTGTTTAAGTAGATCCAGAGCTGAAGACTATTGTTATTTATCGCTTACTTATCGTTTAAATATCGTTTACCTATTTTTATTACTATTTCTTATTGTTTACCTATTTCATAATTTATATTTAAATTTGTTATAGTAAAATACATTAAAATGAATGTCTTCAAATGTACACATTTGTTTAATAAGTAAGAGTGGAGATCAATAGGACAACAGACAATGTGCACTGGAGGAGATGTCCAAGACATACATGTTGGGGAGATTTACAAGAAAACAAAACAGAGAACTCAATTTGTTTTGTCCATGATCATGATTTATTTTTAAAAAATCACTCAGTTGCTTTGGTCCCTTAAACTTTGTGGCTTTCCGGCACGTGACTGTGGGTAAACCGGCCTTGAATGTGTTTCAAATCAAAAAAAAAAATATTATTGAATCTTTTTTAAATCAAAAAATAATAATAATTCAACTATGATGGCCGCAAAAGGATAAGGAAATTTAAAATTTTAAAAAAGTTTTTTCAAAAAAATTACATTAGGTGGAACTTAGCGTTTTTGCCACCCTCATGCGAATATTTTCCTGCTGAATCTAACAAATTTATTAATATGCTGGTTAAATACATGGAAAATAATAACAAATCAAATTGAAAAATAATTTATTACAATGAAGTATTTAACTTATATACAAAATAATAATAAACGTTTTGTTTATATAACTTTTTTAAATTTACAATTGCAAAATAAAAAAATATCCGCCTCAGTTTACTTGCCGCCCTTATTAGTAGTTTTCAATAACTAATTTTGTAATAATGTCAACATTGCTCAAATTCGAAATCGATTAAAAAAAAAAATTATTATTTTTTAACAGCTCCACCCAGTACCGGCTTATGTATGTATGTATGTATGTATGTATGTATGTATGTATGTATGTATGTATGTATGTATGTATGTATGTATGTATGTATGTATGTATGTATGTATGTATGTATGTATGTATGTATGTATGTATGTATGTATGTATGTATGTATGTATGTATGTATGTATGTATGTATGTATGTATGTATGTATGTATGTATGTATGTATGTATGTATGTATGTATGTATGTATGTATGTATGCATGTATGTATGTCAGTTTAGGTCAGGTCAGGTAAGGTTTATCCCAAGGTCAGGTCATAAGGTCAGGTTTATCACAAGGTCAAAATCAGGTTTATCATAAAGTCAGGTTTATCATAAAGTCAGGTTTATCCTAAGGTCAGGTCAGATTTATCCTGCTACTGGTAAAATGTAACCCAGTACAATCTGCGTCATGTCCTGCTGCCTTGTAAGATGCAAACTCCGACATAAAACACCTTCTGCCTTGGGGCTCTTGGTTGACTAAAGGCTAGAGATAAAAATACTCATCTTGGGCAGATATTAAATGCATCCGGCTGCTGTCTTGTAGAAGGCCTCCTAGGCAAAGACTTAAGGGGTAAACAGATTCTATCTGTTGACCAGCCTCGCACCCCTTCTCTATCTATTAGGCTGGCGCAGATGTATTTTTAAAACATTGTTTCCAGTTTAGGATGTTGAACGCTGGATCTTCTTGACTTGATGCATGGGTTTTGCTTGTGTCTCTCTTTTTATGACTAGGCAACTCATTCTATTATCTCCAAATGAGGGTACAGCTCTAAAACTTAGTTTTATGGTTCTGAGGCCGGCTGGTAGTCAGGTTTCCCGAACTCTGTGGTAGCTCTCAGAGAGGCTGATTCCATCAACAGCTGAAAAATATCAGAGTACTAACAGTGCCATGTTGCGCATGGATGGTGTCCCTGTTTGTACTTTTGGTGTGCATTGCCAAGGCCACATTGGAGCCCTTTGTTACGGCTTAGGGTTTATTAGTGGAAATGAGGCAATTGCTTGGGCTATAAAACAGTGTACTGAGTACTATCTATGTTTCGAGCCAAGTTCTTTAACAAATTTAAAAATGAATAAGTAACAAAAACTATAAAACACAAAAAACCACAGTAATCACCAAGTTGGCTAAACCTATCATTCACCAATATTCGTGGTCTTCGAAGTAACTTTTCTTCTGTTGAGTCTTATCTCTTGCAAAGTTCACCAGACCTACTTGGTCTTTGTGAGACTAATTTGAGTTCAGCTGTCTCATCTTGTGATCTTAGTGTTGATGGTTATCTTCCTTTAATTCGTAAAGACTCCAATAGTCACATGCTTGGCCTAGGCATTTACATTCGTAAGAATTCACCCATTTGTCGGGAAACTAGGTTTGAATCCACAGACTACTCTTTTATGTGCTTTCGTTTAGCACCACTTCACTCTATCACCTTTCTCTTTGTTCTATATTGCTCTCCTTCATCTCAAGACTGCACTCTTCTTGATATTATTTCTGATTATATTGACCAAGCCCTCATTCTTTATCCATCAGCCAATATTGTTGTTGTCGGTGACTTTAATGTTCATCACACTGAATGGCTTGGCTCTAGTGTCAGTGACTCTGCAGGCATTAAGGCCCATAACTTTTGTCTTTCTCAATCCCTAACTCAAATAGTCAACTTTCCAACTTGTTTTCCAGACAACCCGAATCATTTACCTTCTTTATTCGAATTATGTCTTGTTTCTGATCCTAGTCAGTGCTCAGTTTCTCCACACTCACCCTTAGGTGCTTCCGATCATGGTTTGGTCTCTCTAAAACTATTATCTCATTCTTCTTTACAATCAGAATCCTCTTATTATTGTACATCTTACAACTACCTTAAAGCTGACTGGGACTCTTTCCGTGATTTTCTTCGTAATGGCCCCTGGGTAGAAATCTCTCGTTTTCCTGTTGACAAATGTGCTTCTTACATAACTTCGTCGATTCAGGCTGGCATGGAATCCTTTATTCCCTCTCAACGATTCCAGGTCAATCCTCACTCTTCTCCATGGTTTTCTTCGCATTGTGCTGCTGCAATTGCTAATCGAAACCATTACTTCCATATCTATCAGCAAAACAATTCTCCAGAAAACAGACGTCTGTTAATTACTGCTAGAAACTATTGTAAAAAGGTTTTGTCTAACGCCAAAGCCCGCTATTTTCAGATCATGAAATCTCGTATTTCATCACAAAAATTAGGCTCTCGTGAATTCTGGGGAATCTTTAATAGTATCAATAATAAGGGCAAGTCTGTAATTCCACCTCTTTTGTACGGTTCAGACTTTATCACCTCACCTAAAGACAAGGCTGAATTGTTTGCCAAGAACTTTTCATCAATATCATCTCTGGATTCCACTAGTTGCGTTCTACCTGATATAGCCGTCAAACAGGTTGATCCACTGCTCGACATCCGTATTACTCCAGCTTCTGTATCTAAAGTGATTTTCTGCTTAGACTCTTCTACAGCTTGCGGACAACGTACCTGTTATAGTCTTGCAGAAATGTTCTCCGGAGCTGTCGTCTATTCTTTCAAAACTATTTAACTAGTGTTTATCAAAGTCTTGTTTTTCAGCCTGCTGAAAAACAAGACTTTGATAAGCAGCATCTGTTATCCCTATTTTAAAAAATTATGTTGAGCGATCTGATTCGTCTAACTACCGTCCCATTAGTCCTCCTCCTATCATAAGCAAAGTTTTTGAATCTTTAATTAACAAACACTTAATCTCTCATCTCGAATCTCATAACCTACTTTCTGATCATCAATATGGATTTTGATCTTCTCGTTCTACGGCTGATTTGCTAACAGTAATAACGGGTGGTTACTAAAAATCCGGACAAACTTTCAAGTGCAATTACTCCCAAAGTTTTTACGGTAGAGATTAAATAAAACTATCATTAAAAAGAGTTTTTAGTTATTTATTTATTTTAATTAAGTTTGTCTTCAACCAGTCTGTTTCTTCGGATTCGGCCAACTCTAACACGAGTTGACCCAAAAAGTGAAAATACAAGGTTAAGGTCAATTTTTTTCAGGCAAAGCTTTATTCTGGTTCGTAGTTGTTTCACGTCTTTTGCTTGCCAGTTACTCTCATACACTTTGCCTTTTAAAATAGCCCAAAAGTCTTCGATTGGGCGACACTCCGGTACGGCTGGCGGATTGTCAACTTTTTTGATAAAATTGATGTTATGAGTCTCGTAGCAGCTGGTTACGGTTTTGGCATAATGCGATGAAGCCAGGTCCGGCCAAAATATGTAATTACCTTCGGCATGATAAGCGTTGATGAACGGCACTAATCTTTTCCTAATACAATTCATTTCATAGATGGCTTTATTGACTGCAAGGCCGCTGGGTATAAAAAATGGTTTTGAAACACCTTTGTCAGAAGCGGCCAGCCAGACAAGCACCTTGGGTTCGAACTAGCGCTTTTTGCGATATTTAACACTTGGTGGAGTCTTGTCTCTGTTGCTAGAGTAGTAGGTGCTGTTTCCATTAATTGTTGAGTGTGACAGCGTGAAGTAAGACTCATCGTCAAGGATGACCGATTTTTCTTTAAAAACGCGATAAAGACGATCAATGCCAGTTTTGATTCGCTCATTCTGGTTCTCTTGTCGATGAGGTATACCCTGTTTTGTATAACTTTTGATGTCAGTGTACTTGGCAAGAGTTTTTATGATATGTGAATGACTGCATCCAAATTTTCGACCAGCTTGCCTCATCGAAACTCGGTCACTGTGATCAAATATGGCTTTCAGGCGCTTGATCCTCTTAGGGGTCATGATTTTGGCCACACGACCACTTCCTTGCACTCTTTTGTGCCCAGAATCATTCTCAACACGTTTGATTATATCATAGATAGTGCTTCTTGGGATTTTTTCAGCATTGAAGTGAGCTACTGTGAACTTTTTACCTTGCAATTTATTATTCAAATAGAACTCGTAAATCCGTTTTCTTACCTCTTCTTGCTTGGTCATCATTATTTTTTTAATTATTATTAATCTAAAAAAAAAAAAAAAATTAACTTATAGAGAATTAAATAAGCTAAAAAATGGATATAAACATGAATAAAAAAGATTTAGCTTGTGGCATTTAAAATTCAGTTAAAGTTTGTTCGGATTTTTAGTAACCACCCGTTAACCGATAGGTTTCATCGCGCATTAGATAAAGGTGGAGAGGTTAAGACCATTGCTCTTGACATTACTAAAGTGTTTGATAAAGTTTGGCATGCTGGTATTCTCCATAAGCTTTTTTCTTACGGTGTATCTAGAAACATCTTTAAGAATATTGAATCCTTTTTTTCCAATCGTAGTATAAAAGTTGTCCTTGATGGACAGCACTCTTCTTCTTATTCTGTAACCTCAGGGGTTCCCCAAGGTTCAATCCTTGGCCCTATACTCTTTTTAATTTACATTAACGATCTTCCAGATATTCTCACATCTAAGGTGGCATTGTTCGCTGATGATACTACCATTTATTCTTGTCACGATAAGAAGCCAACCCCCTCTGATTGCTTGCAGGGGGCATCTGAGCTTGAAAAGGATCTCACTTCTGCTACAGCATGGGGCTCACAGTGGCTGGAGAACTTTAATTCAGATAAAACTCAATTTTTTTCAGCCAATCGTTATCGCAATAATTTAGACCTTCCTATATTTATGAACGGTAATGTACTCGATGAGTCTCCTACCCTTCATCTTCTAGGATTAACTCTTACTTCTGATCTTTCTTGGAAACCTTATATCAAATCCGTTGAAAAATTAGCATCTGCTAAAGTCGCTTCTCTTTATCGAGCTCGTCACTTTCTTACTCTGGATTCTATTCTCCATTTCTATAAATCTCAAATCCGGCCTTGTATGGAATACTGTTGCCATATCTGGGGTGGATCTTCTAATGATGCCCTTTCTCTTTTAGACAAGGTGCAAAAACGCATTGGAAATATAGTTGGACCTACTCTTGCAGCCAACCTTCAACCTCTGTCACATCGTTGTAATGTTGCTTCTCTTTCTCTTTTCTACAAATACTATAATAGGCACTGCTCAAAAGAGCTAGCGTCTCTTGTGCCATCTACAAAAACTCATTCTCGTGTTACTAGTCATTCAATTAAGTCTCATCCTTTTTCTGTTACTGTTCCTAAGTGCTCCAAAAACTCTTATTCGTCTAGTTTTTTTCCTCGAACATCAGTTCTTTGGAATTCGCTTCCTTCATCTTGTTTTCCTGATTCATATAATTTGCAATCTTTTAAGTCGTCTGTCAATCGTCATCTTGCTCTACAATCTTCATCTTTTCTCTTCCAGTAACTTCCAACACTAATTAGTGGTTGCTTGCAGCCTTGTTGGAAGCGAAGATTTAAAAAAAAAAAAAAAAAAAATGTATGTATGTATGTATGTATGTATGTATGTATGTATGTATGTATGTGTGTATGTATGTATGTATGTATGTATGTATGTATGTATGTATGTATGTATGTATGTATGTATGTATGTATGTATGTATGTATGCAATAAATTACTTTGGTTTAAGAGTTACTTGTCAAGAAAGAGGCAAGCATAATATATGAAGCAAATAAAACAGAAAACACCACAAGTTAGCGGTCTTTTCCAAAGATCATTTTAAGGAACATTATTATTCTTACTTTATATAAATAATTCAAAATTTGTTTGTTATGTTATGTTGATTTGTAATGTTATGTTGTTTGATGACGACACTCTTTTTTTTAAATCAAGCAGCAATACAAAAGTGCTTTATAAAATGTTTAGTGAAAAAAAGGATGATTTAAGTTTACAAAGAACTAAATTTATATAGAAAAAAGCAAAACAATCTTGTTTGTCAAACTTAATAAGGGCAATCGCATCTCTTTAATATTATTCAATAATATTAGGGGCAAAGGGGGCAAATTAATACGGACGCCAAGCTTGAAAGGGGTTCCGGACGAACCATTGGTTTTTTTTACAACAAATAGAAAATATTTTAATGACAGATAATGTGAAATCTGCTTAGTTTTTTTATTTAAGGTTAAAACTTTAGTAATGGGAATAAAAATGCACGCAAAAAAAAAAAAAAAAATTTAAGTTTAATTATTATAATTAATTATAAATTATTTTTACCAAAAAATAACAATTCTTTAGTTGTAGTTGAATTAGATAGAACCAGGCGTATTCCGTGAGGCCATGGACAATTAGTCATGCTAGCTCGTACTCGATTACACAGAAGATGATGCGCTGAGGTAATTATAATCGTAGCTGATCAAAATTGTGATTTTTATTAGGTAGTGCGTTCAATGGTTGAGCGACGTGGTTATGAAGAAGTCGATTTCACAATAAAAGCGCTTTTTTTGCAAATAGTATTTGAGAGAATTATAGTATCGTATTTTTTAAGCAAATGAGGCGCCTTGCCTGAACCAGGACCCAGCCAGTTATCAAGTATTTGAGTTTTTGAGCATTTGAGCGAAAGGATTATATATTTTTTAGACATTGGTAGCGCGCTTGCCTCAGAAGCGTGAGATTGGTGGTTCAAAGCCATCTTTGGGCAAATTTTGCAAGATAGGTTAGAAATGAGGTGCTCTTTGATAAGTGGGCGTCCATAAATTACGTCACATTAACTTTGAGTGTTTTGGAATCCCTCTTCCCTCGTCACAGCATCTTAAATCATTAGTAACAAGTCCCGTATACGTCGTCCCAAATCACTAACTCCTCCTCCCCCGTAAGGACTTCTTAGGGCTTGAAAAAAATTATAACTTTGTTTTAATTTGTTATTTTTGCGGTTGCCAAATTAGGAAAAAAAACAAGCTACTATTTTGTTTACAACGGAGTGTCACTTTTGAATTGATGAAACGATCTATTGCGGACGATTTTTATGTAACTAATTTAGGTTCTTTTTTTCAATTATTCTATAAAAAAATTGTGATTTCCGAGTAAAACATCGAATCTGTATAAAGGCGGAAATATGAAATTGAAACCAAAATCGTGTATATTTATACATCATGTATACAAATATATTTGATACATGTTTAACAATATATATTTAGTGCTAATGAAAACGTTTTTTCTATTTTAAAATTACCTTTAAAAAAAAAAAAACGGAAGTCATAATAGTATTAAAATCTTCAATTAGATTTTCATACAATTGTATTTAAGTAAGATTCTTTCAGAATCTGTTTTAAATTTTTTTAGTGAGTAGTGTTCTTTATTGAACTTTTTAATGAAATTTTTCCATAAATAAGGTCTTCGATATTGAATACGATAAGAACTCATTTTTAAAGTAATTTTTGTAACGATAAAGTTATTCTCTGAAAACTTTGTTGGATACAAATGAGATATTTCACTAAATTAAGATTAAAATATAAATAAGATTTTTTTTATTTTTTTTATTTTTTTTTATTTTAATTCACCTCCTCAAGGCCGAGAAGCCACTACATACGAGGAGGCTACCTATTTGTGGCTATAACCCTCTCTCAACTCTATAACTCCGAAACACGAACCTTGACGAACAAGGCCGCTGCGCGGAGAAACGAGTCCATTTAATGGACTGTAGGTCAATGGCGGCCTCAAATTTACCTGAAGCTGAGCTTAATGAACTTCTAAGTGACTCATCAGAGTAGAAAGAGGAACTTTATCGCACAGGGGAGAATGCTCAACCTGACTTGGCAATAACTAATGCTGACCCCTTTTTGTAGCCAGTTATTTTGAGTAAAAAAGATCAAGATGTAATCATTTTAAAGGGACGCCCTTGAAACAACGAGATTATATCTATTTGTTTATTTATTTAAAACTTTATTTTCAGTTGATTGTTTACAATAGTTTTATAATCAACAAAAACTAATTAAAATCAACACATTAAACTATATAAGACAATACAAACAAACATACATATTGTGAATAAAAAATAAATAAAACAAAATAAAAATAGCTTACATAGTAAATAATATAAATGTCAATAAATACAACAAGTTTGCTATTTACAACGCAAACAAATTTAAAATACTTTTTTTTGAACATCTTTAGACAATTTATTGACATAGTTTCATTGTCTAGAGAGTTCCATAGCGAGGTTGCTCTATATAAGTTACTTTTTATGAACTTATGTTTAGAGATTTTTTATTAACTCATGTTTATGTTTAGAGACTATGGGTTGGAGTACTAATTTTTTACTACATCAAAGACTTAACGGCAGGGATTTTTTGATAAAAAGATCTATCATAAAATCTGGATTTAAACCATTTATAGATTTAAAAACTTCAGTTAACAAAGACCTTAAATTTCTAAGATGGATACTCGGGATATTTTCTATTTTTTGAATTTCTTCTAATGGGAGATAAAATCTTTTATAGACAATGCGAAGTCCTTTTTGATGAATTTTATTAATTAGGTTATTATTATATTTCGAACAAAACATCCAAATCAAAGGACAATAGGAAAAATTTGACAGTAAAAAAGCATTGAATAAAACAGTAGCTTTTTTTACTGAAAAGAAGCTCCTTATTCGTGAAAGAGCAAAGCTTTTACTTTTATTTGGGTCATTGCATCACTTGTCATTTATTTACGTCATTGCATCACCTGTAATTCTAAGAAGAGAACCTTTCCTTCGAATGAGTTTTATCAATCTTTGTCTAATAAGGAAAAAGTAAAAAGAGATTTTTCAGTTTGGAGCTCAACCATCAAGGCTCTCTACTGTTTCTCTTGCTCTCTCTTGTGTACGAAAGCAGTACTCAAAAGCAAGGAAACGTCTCTTCTTTGTCGGAACGAATGAACTAGAGATCAATGGAAGAAATTCGTGTGAAACAGCACCAATTTAGCCCATTGCACCAAAGTTCTACATTGGTTGGAAATAAGCAAACACTTGTCTTACCAGCTCCACTGGTTTAGATAATGAGCTCCAGAAGCGAATCAGTTCTGAAACAATTATATAGAGGACAACTCTTCGTGAAATTTTAAATGATACTCTTTTCTTGGCTTCTAGGAATTGAGCTTTTCTAGATAATTTATATTAAAGTTCTCTCAATATCAATTTTAATTATTTGTATAATTATTGTAATAATTTAATTGTAACTAGTATTATATACAATTATGTTTGCAGTCGAAACAACACACGTAAATTGGAAAGAAAATGAAAACTTTCTTGGCGGTATTTAAGTGACTATTACTTTTTACTTATACTTTTTACTTACTTACACTTTATTTACACTTTTTACGCACTTACTTTTTACTTCATAATTACTTATTACTTTCTTGGTGGTAGTTTTTGTGGCGGAGCTTATTGCTCGCCACAACCGCGTCATTGCATCCCACTTAGAGGATGTAAAATGCCATCAACAAGAGGACTCGATAACAAGTGCCCATTACCTTTCTCCGTTGTCTCAAATGAGTTCATCAGAGATTGTGGTGGTGCCATTTGAAGCGCAGTTGTTAATGAAATCCTGGATGGTATCTACTTTACCACAATAATCGGTGGTATCCCCGATAAATCTCACACTGAGCAGATAACCTTTGTTATTCATTTTCTTCTCTATGAAAGAGAAACTAATCCCTAGCAAATCAAAGAACAATTCTATTGTGTGTTGAAGCGTTCGAGAATAATAAAGGAGTCGATATAGTTAAGCTCATCACAAATGTGATTTTAAGGCTAGGTATGGAAATATTGAAAACTGCCGCGGTCAGGGACACGATAGTGGATATAATATATCAGGTGCGAACAAGAGAAGCTCAAGCCTTAAAAAGGCAAAATTGTGCGAAAGCTCTCAACGTTCCCTGTTGCGCTCGTAAGTGCAATATTTCTGTTGAAGATTAAGTTCTGATTGAAGATTAAGTTAAATTTTGTTGAAGATTCTGTTGAAGACTAAGTCTTTTTTGTTATGTAAAATCTCGTTTTAGTCGACTAATTCTAGTTAAATAAAAAAATTGTCGACTAATTTTAAACTAAACTATAACCTTCACCTTTAATTACATTATATAATTAATTATTTTCTCACTTTGAAAATTAACAGTTAAATGATACACTTTGCTATTTGCAAACAAAATTGTCAAAATCGACACCAATAAATTAAGTTATTTTAATTATCGGCATCCAAACCTTAAAATAAAATAACGTATGGGTGCAATACACAGAATTAAGTGCGTCTAACAATATTTGTTAAACCTAAAATGAGATTTTTTTGACCCATTACTAGATAGTTCATTGTAACATTAACGTGTTATTAAATTAAATACTATATAGTATATAAAATAAGTGTAATTAATAAAAGCTTCAAATTATTGAAGTCAAATAACAATAAAACCACAGTAAAAATAATTTACCTGAACGTGCGTAAAAACATCAAATATGTATTTAAAAAAACTTACATCAAAAAGGTCTATTTTTAAGACAAATTTTACTATAAAAAGTTTGTAATACAAGTCTTCTAAAAAGTGCTTTACCGAGTGTATACTTTACTTATGAATAAACGGTTAAAACACTTTCTTGGTTTCCACGAATTAACATCACCGTTTTTAGTCCAGTCGTTATTGTTTCTAACCAACTTATATAAAGATATGGTGAAACAATAGATCGTTTAGGGATAGGCAATGATATAACAACTAAACTTGACTCATTTGAATGCTCGCGTAGCAATTCACCTAGCCGAATCAGGCGCAACGTTTTCCTATCCAACACGCCTTCTGAATTTAAATGTTCCTTTTTTCGATAATTTTTAAATTCATTTATACTCTCCTTCTTCGGAAGCTCATTAATTCCTACAAACTCAATAACACTTGAGAACTCAATTCGAAATCTCTTTAGTAAATTTGCCATTTTAATTTGATTGGCTTCAACTTTTTCAGTTGAAGCGGGTGTAAAAACGCGAATCTCATAGCCTTTCCATCGATGACTTTGTGAAAGTATATGTGGCACCAAGATTGTTAAGCCTCCGTCATCATTTAACCACCATATGTCTATAAAACCTTTCGGTGGTGTATAGAAAATACTTTTGATTTTACTTTTTTTGTCATCACTTGCTATATGAAAAACAAAAACATCGAACTAAACAAACTATTTTTTAAGATACATCAAATTAATATTATTTTTATGCATTTTACAAAAATCATTTACATATTATAGCATAAAATTCACTCGCAAGAGTGCTCGATATTAGAGCTATATAATTGATTTTTTGACGAGATTAAATAAAAATAACTACATAATGTTTACTGCTAAAAGTTTCATGCGTTTTGCAATCATCAGGTAAAAAATACATTGTTTTTTTTCGTTGAAAAAAATTAAAGTCTTGATCATTAGTTAAACAAGTCCCCGCCTACAGCAACGTAACAAAAAAATGCTTGCTTTGCCTTCATGAAAAACTTTGTATAATATCATACAAAGCTACGCAAGAGTTATTAAATAAAAAAACAGAAATAATATCTAAGTGCCGTCACAAAAACAAGTTCTTGCTTGACAACCACGAGCCCAAAAATTAAAAAACCAAACCACGCTCGCAAATAGTAACATTTTTTATAATTGTTTTTGAAAACGCCACGATGTTTATTAAGAGTATTTTTTTTTTTTTTAACGAAAAAAAAAAACAATGTATTTTTTACCTGATTATTGCAAAACGCATGAAACTTTTAGTAGTAAACATTATGTAGTTATTTTTAATTAATCCTGTCAAAAAATCATATATATCAACCCTCGGAATTAGCAAAAATGGTAAAGGTTAAGGTCGGCAATAATTTGCCGACCTTAACCTTTAAGAGGTCGGCATCAGGTCGGAAAAAAAAATTTGACAGAAAGTTTCTACCATAAAACATAAAAACGAGGTTGGCAATTTTTTGCCGACCTCAAACACCTCTAAGTCGACAGTTAGGTCGGCATTGCCGAATTATATATATATATATAAATATATATATATATATATATATATATATATATATATATATATATATATATATATATATATATATATATATATATATATATATATATATATATATATATATATATATATATATAGTGGAAAATGTAAAATGTACCTTCTGCATTTTGATTATCTAAAGTGCTATATACAGGAGAAACTTCATTTTGTTGGCGTAATATGATGACACCATAGCTTAAAGTAAATGAATCGTCTATAATACCAAAGTACTCTTCGACTTCTTGATTGCTTGCTTCTTGCCATTTATTCATAAAGCCTAGAAATACTGTATTTGGCTTCAGCTTTCCGAGACCGACATTTTGAAGCAGATTTCTTACACCTCCACGTAAAGTCTCATCTATGTTCAAAAACATATTTCATTTAAAAAAATACTAAACAAGCGTTGATTTTATATAGTATAATTTTCAAAAAACTAAATAAAAAAAGTTTTTTGAAAATTATATAAAGATTTTTATTTTTATAGATCTAAAAATTAAATAAAAAAAGACCTTAAATTAAGTCAATTTGGCATCTAACTTCTTATTTTGTTTATAAACTATTTAAGAAATTCCAAAAACAGGGGATAAAAAGTAAGAACAAGCCAATAACAAGGAAAAAATATGCTTTACATTACACATCTCAAAAAACTTGTTAGGGTTTCAGACTGCTATATATTTTTTGTCTGCCATAAATTATTAATTGTTGAAACAATTTACCAATTAGAGTATATATATATATATATATATATATATATATATATATATATATATATATATATATATATATATATATATATATATATATATATATATATATATATATATATATATATATATATATATATATATATATATATATATATATATATATATATATATATATATATATATATATATATACTCTTGCATGGTAGTCAGAAAGTTTTTCCCATAAACTGTAGTTTTAAAAAGCGCATTAATAAACCAGACCAGAAAAAGTTTAAAAACTTAAATAATTTTTTTTTCTTAAATAATAGACTGCTTGCCCAAACCAAACACTCAGGTTTTGAGAGTTTGGTTTGAGTCAGACTATTTGTCAATCGATTTAGCAGCACTCCATTGCGAGTCAGGCTATAAGATAGTCAATGTAGCAACACTCCGTTGCAAATCAGGCTATAAGATAGTCGATTTAGCAACACTCCCTTGTAGCAGCAAGCTATAAGATAGTCGATGTAGTAACATGCCGCGCATGTTTTAAAAATATATTTTAATAAAACAACAATAAAAGCACCATTTGTTAAAAAAAATCTTCTATTCAGTATAATTGCAGTTCTTTTTAAAAACAAGAAAATTTAATGTACTTCCGCATTAATTTAATTGCTTTGACATTTTGAAAACAATAAAATATAGCTTAAGAGACGAGGTAAAAAATTGTAGCCGAAAGAGACTTTTTTTACAATAAAAGTCTCTTTTGACTACGATATAAGGATATAATGGTGATTTAAAAAATATCTTTTTAATGAGAAACAAAAATAAATTAGTAATAATAATAACAACAATAAAAATAAAATAACAATATAAAAAATAAGAAGAATAAGAATATTAACAATAATAAAAATAATGATAATAATCATAGTTTTTCCCATAAATTGTAGCTTTAAAGAGAGCGCTAATAAACAAGACCAGAAATAGTTTAAAAACTTGAATAATTTTTTATTACTATTATTAAATGATAGACTGCCTGCCCTAACCAAACCCTCAGTCGATGTAGCAGCACTCTGTTGCGAGTCAAGCTATTTGTCAGTTGATGTAGCAGTACTCCATTGCGATTCAGGCTGTAAGATAGTTGATGTAGCAACACTCCCTTGTGAGTCAGGCTATAAGATAGTCGATGTAACAACACTCCATTGCAAGTCAGGCTATAAGATCTAAGTTAAGGCTATAAGTCTTGCATGTAGCAACACTCCCTTGTAGCAGCAGGCTGTAAGATAGTCGATGTAGCAATACTCCGCGCATGTTTTAAAAATATATTTTGATAAAACAACAACAAAAGCACCATTAGTTAAAAAAAACTTCTAGTCATTATTATTGCGTTTTTTTTAAAAAACAATAAAATTTAATGTACTTCCGTATTAATTTAATTACTTTGACATTTCGACAACAATAAAATGTAGCTTAATTGTTGAAGTAGCAAAATTGTTGTCGAAAGAGAATTTTTTTTACATTAAAGGTCTCTTTTGACTACGAAATAAGGATATAATGGTGATTTAAAAAATATCTTTTTAATGAGAAACAAAAATAAATTAGAAATAATAATAACAACAATAAAAATAAAATAACAATAATAAAAATAATAAGAATATTAACAATAATAAAAATAATGATAATAATCATAACAACAATAATAATAACAACAACAACAACAATATAGAATATTTTTTATCACTTTTTTTGTTGCAGCAGTTTAGTAATTGTGAATGTCTAACTACTTTAATTTTTGGCTAGTGCAAGTAGTTTATTAAAATAGCTGTTTATTATAATGAGCCGTTTGTCTGGGAAAAATTTATACAAATATTATTTTAATACTTTTGTCAATCTAAAAAAAGAAGACAATGTGTCTGACTTCCTTATTTTTGACTGGTATAAAAAGAGTATTTTTTTATTAGTCCATTATCAAAGCCATCTGGAAAAAGTTATTTTAAGGTTTGTTAAATTTTTAGTTTTTTTTTTTTTTTTTTCATTTAATGTTTTTGTTATTTTTATTATTTTGAAATATATATAATTAGCCTATAATTTATTTAAAAATTATAATAAATTATACCTAACTTATATAATACCAATACCTCTTTAATTCTTTTCTTTATTAATTTTCACCACTATTTTTTACTAATAAGAAGATTATAATAATAATAACAATAGTAACAATAATAATAATAAAAACAATAATAATAATATCAAATAACAATAATATAAAATAATAATAATATAAAATAATAATAATATAAAATAACAATAATATAAAATAATAATAACATAAAATAATAATAATATAAAATAATAATAATATAAAATAATAATAATAGTAATAAAAATGATAGTATTAAATAATCATGTAAAAGTAATACAAAAGTTATAACAAAATTTAAAATAGTAATAGTTTTATATAGGCTCTTCTTTTTTATATTAGAATAAAAAATTTTATTTTAAATAAATAACTTTTGATTTTAAATTCTTTTTAAAATGTTACTTATTATTAAATTTTATATTATTTTATATTTACAATTATTTTACATTTATAATAAAATATCAGTAAAACAGATTGTTTCATATATCATGTTATGGCAAAATTTATTATTGATAATGATTATCATCTATTTACATTCAATTTTTTTATGACTAAAAGAGATGTTTCAGTAGTCTGGGATTATTTTACTGTTGCTCATGGGTGGCCAGAAGTTGCTGAATGTAAATTGTGCAATATTGAAATTATAATAAGACGTGCAACTGGTGCTCCATCTAAAAAATTTTCAACAAAGTCATTATGGACTCAGTTGCAATCAAAGATGAGCACTCATCTGCAATTGAAATAAAAACATTAGAAACTGAAAAAAAAAAAAAAAAAAAAAAAAGAAAATTGAAAGAGAAGAAAAGGCTAAAGTTTATGTTTTAAACAAACATGTTTGCACCAAACAGTTAACTCTAAAAGATTCCATAGAAATGCATTCAAAATGGGCTTATGATAATCCTGATCAAATTAAAGGAGAATTATTGTTAGTCTATTGGCTTTGTGATGCTTTAAAACCATATAGTTGCAAATGATCATTTTTTAAAATTTATAAACTATATTTCAAAAAAATTTAAAGCGTCATCAGAAAAAAAAAAATTAGACAAAGCTGATTCCAAACATCAACAAAAGAGTTCAACATGCAGTCAAGTCAATTCTGAATGCCACATCATACACTAACACTACTAATATTTGGACTTCACCAAGTAATGACTTTTATGTCATTTACTGCTCATTGGATAACTGAGGACTTTAAAAAAAAAAAAATTGCTGTTCTAAGATGTATTCCATTTAAAATATCTCATACAGGGTGGAATATTTCAGAGGCTTTAAAAAACATCTGTAAAGTTTGGGGTTTAAGCAACATTCATATTGTTATTAGAGACAATGCAAATAATATAATTTTAGCAACAAAACTTGCTGGTTTTGAAAGCATTGGCTGCTTTTGCAATATCCTACACTTAGTGGTGCAAAACTCAATATACAAGCAGAGTGGCGTCAAAATAATGTTGACAAGGTAAATGTAATGTTTGAAATTAAAACTGTAATATGGCATAAGTAATATTGTAATATCATTATCTAACTTTAGGTTAAGGAAACTGGAGAAAAAGTTGCAAAAACCAAAGGCAAAAACAATATTCACCAAGTATCAAAGCCAAGCCTTAGTCTTATCTAATGTAATGATACTTGATTGTGAAACACAATGGGGCAGTACACTTTTAATGTTAAATCATGTAATGCAACAAAAACAGGCTATCAAATTTGCTGAAGACGACATTGAATGAGAAATTTGCTCCGAATAAAAGGTTAAATATAAAAAAATAAAATAATAAAAATTTTATAAGTTCATACTTTTACTTTTTTAAAACCTCATTCATTTAGTTGATGCCAAGCGACTGGGATCTTATTCCTAAGGTTGTATCAATGCATGGACCAATAGATAATGCCAGCAAAGTATCAGAGAGTGATACTGCACTAATTTTGGATATCATTCCTTTGACCAAAAAACTCAAGATAGAGCTTAATAATATAACTCAAATAGGAATTGGAGCCATGAAAGAAGTTTTACTTGAACAAATTGCGCAGTAAGTGTAGTACTTTTTTGTATAAATAAAATAATAAATATTAAATAAGTTATTAGATATAAAATTAAAAATACATAAAAAATATACATTAATATTTTTTTTATTACATTATTTTGAGTTGGTTGTTTGATTGCGCTATGATTTTTTTAAAGTTATCTAGAAGGAAAAGACGATTGTTCAAGTTGTCCAAATATTGAAGAAAATAATCTATTGGCAGTAGCTAATTACTTGATCCAAGGTACAAAACTGCAGGTTTTTAAAATAAATTTTATTCCAAAAGAGAAGTTGTTGTACCTCATGATAAATCAGCTTAATCTAAAGGTAAAACGGATACTCAAGCTGAATCAGCAAAATCAGCCATTAAACAGGTAATTATTTAAACTCAAAAAAAAATTTCCTAAACTATATTGATTAATTACAAAAATCAGTTTAATTTTAAATCCATATAAGTTTATGAAATTTGTGATCATTTTTTGTGATTAAAAAGTATTACATGAATCAATTTGAAACTCAATTTAAAACTGAATACATTTCAAATTGCTTTATAAAGCTTTGTTTTTACTGATCTTTTATATAACTTGAAATATATATATATATATATATATATAATATATATATATATATATATATATATATATATATATATATATTTGTGATTTTCCTATATTTTTTATCTTTTATAACAGACATATTATTTAACTTTTATAGCTTAGAAAAAAAAACAAAAACAGAAAAAAATTGTAATGATATAAAAAAAAATTCCTAACCCCGGCTTATAACCCCTGCTAGAACTATTATTTAGCCTGGGCCCGGGTTGTAAAAAAACCCAAATTTGGCTGATCCGGGCCCCGGTCACTCACTAATATCAACCCTGGTCGTTTACTATATTAGATAAGTGCCTAACTTTATCAGATATAAATAAGGCTGTTTCTTTATTATAAGGACAAATAACTGTAGAAACAACTCATAA
>NC_061162.1:20316162-20368662 GCF_022113875.1 Hydra vulgaris | reverse complement strand
TATATATATATTTCCTATTAGATTCTTAAAGAATTCCCAAGTATCAATTGCATAGTAATATGATTGCATGTTGAGTGGCAGGAATACAAACTTAAAATTCTGGAATATGCTAAATCGAAGTCATCATTGAATACTAAGGGAGGTCGATTTTTGAATTTAACCTACCTGTCTCTTCAGATAGCTAGATTTTTTCAGAGTAATAAAGAACTAATTAACAATTTTTTACAAAGTTAAATCAATTGTTTCACATTAAGGTTTATAAGTACAAATTTTTTTCATTTTTTTATGTCATTCATAATTCAAAAGAAATTTTTGCAAACGTGGGAAAAATTTATTTAAAAAACATTGTAAATAAGCAAGCAGTTAAACATAAATAAAAATTGCTTGCCTTAAAACTTGTTATGAAATGGCTTCAAAACATGGCAAACTACTAAAAAACTCATTGCAGGTTCAAAAATTGATTTGCCTGCTAGTTTTACCAAAATTTGGAGACATTTATAGATACTTTTCGTGCAATCCGAATTTAAAAACAAATTTGACATAGTTGATAAAACTCAAAAAGAACTTGTGGACATTTGGTTAAATGTAAACCTAAAAATGGCCTTGATAAAAAATGGTTCAATTTATTTAAAACTGGTCAAAATATATAACACATGAAACTTATTAATGGAAAAAAGTGCAAAAAAGGACCTCAAACTGCTGCATATAGTGTATTGGAAAACCTTTATGGTATATATTCCTGCAGATGTAATTTAGATGAAGTTCCCTGCTATGATGATAAAGTGAAATGCAAAAATTTAATTTGCAGTAAAAAATTTTTGAATGTGCTTGTCCTCCAGAGCAAGGTTAGTTGAGAATGTAACTTTTTCTAAAGCTTCTCAACATACTATGTACTACATAGTTTCTTTAAACTTCCATCTTAAAGTAGTTATATAAGATTTTTTCTGCAAGTTTCCTTTTGCTTAGAAATTTATGATATTTTGTTTTAATTTATTCAGATTCCACTTGAGGAAAGAGAATACATCAAAGACCAAAGGTCAAGAGTAAATATAAAAGGAAACATTCAGTTAGGTCCAATAAATTGGAGTGCTGTAAAAAAAGAAAAAAGAAAATTAGTAAAGCGTCCAAAAAACAATGCAGCTACTTCTTCTGATATTGGTTAATCATCTGCATTTAATATTTACATGGATTCTGATTCATTATAAAAATAAATTTAAATTTTTCTGAAGTAATAAAAATTAAAATTAAAAGCATATATATATATATATATATATATATATATATATTATATATATATATATATATATATATATATATATATATATATATATATATAACGATTTTATTTTTTAGGAAATATATTTTATAAATCGTAGAGCCAGAACTTACCTTTGAGAAAAAAAAAAAGGTGTTAAAATTTATAAAGTTAACGATTAAAAAATAAATAAAAACTATCAACCTTTTTTTTAATAATTCGATTTTAACAAAATCTTTGCATACTACTCAACTATACTACTAAACTAGTATTTTTTGTGGAAATTTTTTATAAGATATAAAAAATTTCCACAAATGTTTTTTACAACAATTAATTACAGCTTAATGTTTTGCTACATAAGACTGTTTAAATAAACTAATTGAAAAAGTTTTAGCGTAACGTAAATTGCAAAAGGTATATGTGAAATCATGAATACGTACGTATATATATATATATATATATATATATATATATATATATATATATATATATATATATATATATATATATATATATATATATATATATATATATATATATATAGCCTGCTAGGGGCTTCAGTTTATACATTGAATATCTTATAGCCAGCTGCAGCAAAGGAGTGCCATTACACAAACTCAGGGTTCGGCTTGGACAGCAATCCTTTTTTTCATTATTTTTAGTTTTCATCTGAAAATGCCATATGCTATAGAGATAGTAGTAATTTATTTTCTAAATACGCTTTAGTATATTCATTTATTCTGCATTCTTGAAAAAAATAATAAAAAGTGACATAATTTGTTGTCAAAATAATAATTTTTTACCTTTTGTACTCTAAAAGCCAACAATTCATAGAACTAAAAACTAAACAAAAAAACTTATAATTAATAAAGTAAAAACTTACTGTGAACAATTGCATGAAAACCTTTAACTTTTTGTGATTTTAACCAAGCAGATTCTGGATTTTCAGGTACAGTTAGTTCAGAAACCATTTTTACTTCTCCACATATTAAAAGTCCATAATGTCTTGTGAAATTAGATGCAATTCGTACCATGCTAGGACGAGAGGAAGGTTTTCCACTAAGACACATTAAATTTATTCGGAAAACTTTAACATGATCTTCCAATGGCTCTAAATGCCTGACAGCTCTAATAGCATTGATGTATGTAAAAGAGTTTCCTGATTCACCCCAATTGATCTAATTGAAAACCATTAAAATTACAAAACTGAAACAGTTAGTAGAGTCAAAGAAGCTACTTTTTTAAATTATTTTCAAGTTTGATGCGGTAGTGGTGTAGTGGTAGAGCGCTCGCTTCATAAACGAGTGGTTCTGAGTTCGATCCCCACCACGTCCCTGGTAGTACCGCGCTCAACTCGTTTCTCCGCGCAGCGGCCTTGCTTGTCAAGGTTCGTGTTTCAGAGTTATAGAGTTGAGAGAGGGTTATAACCTTAAATAAGTAGCCTCCTCGTCTGTAGTGGCCTTCTCGGCCTTGAGGAGGTGAAATAAAATAAAAAAAAAAAAAAAAAAAAAAAAGTTAAGTATTATTCTCATTCAACCCTTTAACTCCAGAGTCAGACACAGAAAAAAAAAAGTACTTTCAGAGATATGGTGGGTGTTGAATTTTGTACCTCTTGTTTAAAAAGTTAGCACTTCAAATATTACCACATTGTTTACACCACTAATAAGACACCACATTATTTAAACTACATTAACTAGGAGCATGTAAATTACATTAATCATGAATCAATTACAAGAATCAAAAACATTTTAAACTATAAAAGTGCTATAGTTTAAGTTTTGCAATACAAATACAAAACTGAAAAACAAAAATTTAAAAAGTCAAAATTGGGAAATGTATAGCTTTTATTATATTACCTATATAGCAAAAGTAAACATATTTTCAAAATGCTTTAATGTCTTCAATTGATTTGCTTTATACTTACTTTACAATTTATACCTTTGTAAGATTTTATAAGAATAAAAAATAAATTGTTTAATTTGTAAATGTGGCATAGGTTTATAAAAACTTTTAAAAAACTAATTTGTAAGCATCTCTCACCTTTGGTTTTCGATACTCAACAAATACATACAAAAGTATCACAATTCCAATGGCTGCCACAGCTGACCACCAACTGATTAAAAACATAAGAACGATACAAAGTCCAAAAGTAAGCAAAGATAACCATGAGTTGTAATACTTATAAGATGGTCTCCATGATGGAGATTTTGATATAGCTGCAACAAACCTAAATACACACACATGCATATATATACATATATATATATATAATATATATATATATATATATATATATATATATATATAACAATAATAATAATAATATACAATATTATAATAATAAATGTTAAATCTTTTACAGACAAAACAAGAAAGTTATATATACTCGATTAAGTCTAGTTTGGCTTTAAATAAGTTGAGATTTTTAACTTCCACTGTTTCAATTGGTAATTTGTTCAAGAATTTGACTGTGCAATTTGTAAAAAAACCATCACGATTTCGATTTAAATATTTCTTATCATTGAATAAATGATGTTTATTACCTTAAATGTTTGAACATGGACCAGAAGAATTTAAAGAGCACGAATGCTGAGAGGGTATTTTCCAAGTTATTTTTATATCATAATACCATTTGTACATTTGTATGAGATCTACTCATATTCTTCGTTGTTTTAAAGATGCCAATTTCATTTTTTTTAGTCTTTCATTGTATAATAGATGATGTAGCTCAGGTACAGATTTCGTAACTTGTTTTTGAATTTTTTCTAATATGTTTATATCTTTTCCAACATATGGACTTCATACCTGTATTGCAAATTTTAAATGCACCTGTATATAACTACAATACAGCAATTTTATTTGTTTATCTTTATACTTAAACAGCAAATTCATTAAAGAGATGCAGAACAAGGAATGATGACTTCATTTCAAGAAAAAAAATAATTATGTACAGAATTGTTGACAGGATTTTAAAACAGTTCTATTTTGTAAAAAAAACTTTTTCTCCATTACTTGATTTGGAAAAAAAGAAACAAAAAACATTTATGGTTGAATGAAACTAAACAAAAGCTATACAAAAACTGAGAAAAATACAAACATAACCAGTTACATATCTGGACTTTTTTTTAGCGAACATAAAGAACATGTTTCACATTATGGTAGAGATAAAACTATTCCATTAAATCTTCTAAATAAACTTAATATTGTAAAATAATAGAGAAATTGCTAACTTTGTTAATTGTTAATAAAAACTAAAATTGTTATGTTGGATTAAAAATCTAAACAGATTTTTCTTTTTGTGAAACACAAAAAGAATTAACAAAAAATAATAATAATAATACAAATTTTTATGAAAGGTAGTTTACACAAATTAAACGCAAAACTTATAAAATAATTTTTTATTTTATTTTATTAAAGTATACTTTGATATGCAACAAAATTAAAGTTAACCAAAAAATAAGCAATGGTGAGGTGTCTTTTCTCAACATTTTTTTGTCCTTATACAATTAAACATTTATTTGACATGACAAAACAGACCAAAATATATTTATTACCAAAATAATATACATATTAATAAATAACATATTTACAACAAAGTAATAAAAGAATCTAGCAAAGTTCTTTACTACATGTCTAAAAAAACAAACCGTTAATTAAAGAATTTAATCAAAAGAAACTTAATCAGAAGCTTGTTTATTGCAAAACATAAAATGTTTCAACTTAAGTGTTATTATATCTTTAGGATGTTTGGTGTTTTTTGGAAAGCTAAATAAATACTTTGTCTGCAGTTTTTTTTCCTATCAGATGTAAGTGTTATTATATCTTTAGGATGTTTGGTGTTTTTTGGAAAGCTAAATAAATACTTTGTTTTTTTTTTCCTATCAGATGTAGGAGTAAAACTCTTGATCAAGTTTTTAGAAAAATTGTCAAGCAAAAAAGAGACAATTATTTCTCCTTTAAAATATTACGTTTTTGCAGAACATGGAGCAGTGCAAAAACTCAGAAAACTGGTTTATATAGGATAACCAAAAAACAGCAAAAAAAACAAATTCTGAAAAGCTTATTCCAAAAAGCAAACTGGAGTGCAAAGTACACATTCTGCAATTTCTTAATTTGTTTATAGTTTATATGAAAAAATAACATCTTTTTACATAAAGCAAAAAAAAGAAAAAAGAAAAACCATTAAAAAACAATGTTAAAATGGAAACGAGAGATATGGAAACATTATTATTTTTTAATTGAGGTACATAAAGATTTAAGTGTGAATAACAACAGGATTGATGAAATAAATAAATTTGACAAAAATTACTTAATCAAACTTGACAAAATAATTTATTTAACTTTTATGTTATGTTGGTATCATTTGAATTACTTTTAAAATCTTGTTGCTCTATATAATAACAATATATCAATTATAAACAGTATTTTTTTTTATTTTTTTTTTTTATTTTATTTCACCTCCTCAAGGCCGAGAAGGCCACTACAGACGAGGAGGCTACTTATTCGTGGCTATGACACTCTCTCAACTCTATAGCTCCGAAACACGAACCTTGACGAACAAGGCCGCTGCGTGGAGAAACGAGTTGAGCGCGGTACTACCAGGGACGTGGTGGGGATCGAACTCGGAACCACTCTTTTATAAAGCGAGCGCTCTACCACTACACCACTACCGCATAATACCGTATAATAACAATATATCAGTTATAAACAATATAATAACAATATAATAACCCAATAACTTTTATAATATATAATTAATCCCAATAAACATTAGTTGAACAATAAATTTTCAATGAGTTTGTAAAGTTAGTTTCAATAAAGTTTCAATGAGTACTCATTGGTAGGTCATGATTGACAATGGATTGGTGGATCATATTTGATTTGGAAAAAAAATGATTGGCGGATCATTTGTAAGACAATGTTTGATTTAATTATTTTAATGCAGTTTAGAAGCTTAATTAAACGTTAATTAAATTAATTAAAAATTAAATAAACTTAAACAAATTACTCAATTTGTTTCAAATTGGTCAATCATGTGATTTTAACAAAATGGTAATCTAAAATTAATATTTTGTTCAAATCCAAAAAAACTACTGAAATTAAAAATAAAAGTCATTAATATTATGCAATTATTATTTTTTGTCAAAAAAATTTTTTTTTTTTCTGAAGCTGAATTACGATAGATAAAGAATTATTATAGATGAAGAATTATAATTATCAAAGCTGAACTTTGCAAAACTGTTGTCACTTTAAACAGTTATAAGATAATTAAAAATAAAAAACTACATAAAAATCTTCTGCCACATCATTATTTTTTTATTCTGTTTATTTTCTCAAAACTTGTTAAACAAGACTTCATATTATTTGTATGCAACAACTTTAATGTTTTTCAAACTTTACTCAAGTCTAAGTGATCTTGTATTATTATATATTATTATTATGTAGGTTTAAAAAACCTACATAATAATTGGAAACTCTTTTAACCACCTTCAATATAGACAACTAACGTTTGCTGAGATTTTTTCACAAAATCATCTTATATGATAATGTAGAATAGAGAAAGAGATTCAACCTGGGTATATGGTTTCCATGAGAAGTCAATAGTGAAAGATAATCAGAAAAAATGTAAAATAGAGGGCTCATTAAAAATATATTAATTTATCAGGAAGACCAACAATATTGCAATAAATATTATAAGTAAACAAGTATCGCTTGAGCTTAAATTCACCAGCCACTGTTAGCTCCAAGCTGTCACACAAGAGAGATCACATTCAAAATTAGCTGTCTGTTCTAAGCAATAAATTTTTTTTTAATTAAGACTGAAGTAAATAGTTGTATCATAAGTAAGAACCACTTTAGAAATTTATGAGAAAGATTATTAATTTAAATGAGAAACAACACAAAAAGAAAAAGAATAGAATCTAGCAGTAATGTTGAGGTTACTAGAAATAAATTATTTTAAAAATGACTTTATAAGTTGCTCTCTGGCATTTTAAATGTCAATTGCAATTACCTTTTCTTCATGTTTGAACCATATTTTGCATATGAAAAGGTTGTCAGTTTTAATATATATATATATATATATATATATATATATATATATATATATATATATATATATATATATATATATATATATATTATATATTTTTATACACATATATATATATATATTATATATATTTATACACACAATATATATACGCTATATATATATATATATATATTGTGTGTATAAATATATATATATATATATATATATATATATATACATATATATATATATACATATATAGTGTATATATATTTATACACACAATATATAAAATATATATAAAATTAAAAAAATATTAATAAAGTATTGTTAACTGTTTCTTAAAATTAAGACAATAGAGTTTTGTTTACTAAAGACAGCTTTGATATTGCAATTAAAAAAGAAATTAAAAATTTTTTTTGACACGCTATTTATATAGTAAAGAGGACCAGCAAACTTTTAAGTAACTCTTTAATATGTCATGAGCATTAGCTCTTGCCTCGCTGCTTCAGTCTAATGCATGATAAAATCTTCTTGATATTAAGGTTAGTTCTTTGCAAACAGTTCTATTTTTTCTAGAGGTATTAAGATCAGATTTATGTATGAGAGATTAAACTAAAAGTTTAATCTCTCATACATAAGAATGTTAGATTTGCCTTTGTTAATGAGACTATTAAAGATTTACAACAAGTTGCTAGAATCTATCATTTGTAAATAAAAAACAAGATAGAATAAGCTGAAAGCAATTAATTTTAGCATTAAACAATATTTTTTTTCAGGGGTGTGGAGTTGTAAAAAAAAAGTACCAACTCCAAAACTGACTCCAATCGTTGAAATTTTCAGAGTACAACTTTTATTCTGACTCTAACTCTAAAGCAAAATTTTTGAAAAATTCTTTGAACTTTTAAAAAAATATTAAGCGATAATCAAAAAAAAATTTTTTTTTGCTAAATATATGAGAAGATCTTTGAAGGTTAAATATTTTGTAAATGTACGTGCAATATCGAAAAGTTTCACTATTGGATTCAGAGTCGTGATTTTGTTTAGCAACTACAATTCCGCTAAAAATCTTGCGACTCTGACTCCACAGGCCTTTTTTTTTTTTTAATCAACTTTTTTCGAATTATAAAAAGAGGTTAATTCTTATGAAAGTAGTTTTAGTGAAAAAGATAAAAAATTAGTTACAATCAGATATATCAGCTGCAAAAAGAAAAAAACATGAGGTAGAGTAAATCTTGATTTGAAACCAATAAAAAGCTTACATACCTGTCTGAATTCAAAAAATTTCATTCAGGAGGTGCAATTTTAAGTGAAAAACTAATGCTAAAAAACCACCAAAATAAATAAAATAAGAGTCAGGTCTTACTTAATTGTAAAAAGTGTTATGATAAGATGAATCAACTGTTGAAGAATATAGATAAAAATTAAATAAAGTATGATCTGAACCACCTAAAGATAAATGAAAACTTAACACAAACAGGGAACAAAACACTAATCAAGAAGCATCATAAGCTTAGTAAGTGCTTTAAGTTGTCAGGAAAACAAATCAAGTAAAATTTAGTAAGTGATTTAAATTGTAAGGGAAACAAGTCACAAAGTTGATTATTCGGGTAAGAGATTAGAAAAAACAAAAGATTTGAAATTTACTATAGGTCAGCGTTACTATAAGTAGCCATGTTATTCAATGTAAAAAGCATTAAAGTCACAAAAAGCTACAACATTCTCAGATAGATAGAGAAAAAAGGCTTAGTCATTTTAATCAGACAACAAAAAGATCGCAGCTTTGGAAATAAGAAGCATAATTTGCAAGTTGCTTTGGTAAAATTTGTGAGAGATAAGAGATTTGACTAATAAATAAATCAAAGAATTCAAATATTTTTAAATAATAGAAACAATTTGATGGTTTTTTATGGTATACTTTTTGGTATTACATTTATAGTTTAAATTATTAAAAAGAACTCAACTTCAACATCGATTGCACTTAGCACTCTAAGTAATAAGAAATGCAGTTATTCTGCTTATCTGTTGATAAGTTATTATATTGTACATAAAAAAAACCATTAAAAGTTATTAAAAATATTATTATAAAAATATTATAAATATTTAAACTATTGATGTAATAAAAGTAATTAGAAATCATACACTGAATAATTGATTAAAGCAAATGCCATTAAAAAGAAATTTGATGTAATTGGTGCAATGGCATCTATTTTTCCAATAGCAATAAAAGCTGATCCAATTAATGCAGCCAATACGTAGCCCCATCGTGGCTCTTTGTTTCTACCATATTCTTTTCCAAAAATGCTGATACCAGGAAATATGTTATCTTCACATACTGCTTGAAACACCTTGGGAGCACTAACTAAAGATGAAAGTCCAGAAGACAATGTGGCCGCTATGATTCCAGCTAAAATAAGTGGTCCCCATAATGAAATTTTCTCCATGATCTAAAAAATAAACAAGCTTATATTTTAATTTACTATTACTGTATATTAAAACAAGTGCTTCATAAAATTTATTTTTAAACTTCATTTAATTTGCGAAATTATATAAAAATTTTAAAAATAACAATCATTTTATAAAAAAATTATTAAATTTTTTTTTTTTAATAATTATCAAAAAAAATACACTTTTTTCATTTTTAGGTTAAAAGAGGTCATTTTGAGACCCAACATGACATACTTTTGAAAAACTTTTTACATAATATTAGGGACCTGGTAAGTGTTCAAGGGTCTGGTGCTTCCCCTAAATCCAATAAAAATTTGAAAACATTTAACAAAGTTGCTTGTAAGAACCAATAGAGAGTTTTAAGAATATGAACAGATCTAGAATATAAAGGGCGGATGTCACACCCTAACACACAGTTATCATTTATACATAAATATATATGCAGGGCTCAAATTAAGCACATCGCGATTGCAAATCACAATTGCTTTTCACACCTTTGCAATTAGTTTAAAAAAAAATTTTTTTTTTTCGAAATATGTTTGTTTTTTTGTTGTTTTTTTTAGTTAACTTTTTTTTCTTTTTTAATTTAGCAAGTAGTCTTAAAAGTAATGCTTTTGTCTAAGTTTTTAATTAAGGGTCATAAAGTCTCGCTAAATTTATCTTTTGAAAAGAAGTATGATCTTTGTTCTCTTGCGCGGTGATTTTATTAAACATAAAGAGCATTTAAATTTAAATTACTTTAAATCTCTGCGTGGAAGCCAATATTATTTTGAAGTTATATTTAGTTTGATTTACTGAATGAATAAAGTACATCACAGTAAGTTTACTTTTAAACTAAATCAAAACAACCAGTTAAGTTACTACTGTAACTTACTGTTACTCAACTATTAAAGTTACTTAATATACTCAAAAACTTCCCATATTAATCTTTCTATTAATATCTTATATGTTGTTAACACATAATATAAGCTTCTAACTAAAAATTATTTTAACAAGAAATCTCAAATAGAATATAAAAAACACGATGCCATATTTTTATATTTTATTTAAAGCGATATCAAGATAAAACATTTTCTCTAAATACACAAGTTGTTTTTAGGAATTTTATTTTAAAAGAAATCTAATTGAACAAAAAATTTTAGCGTTCTAAAATACTCTTATTCAAATAATTTTGCATATGAAATTTAAAACTGAAAAAAATTAGGACAAATTTAAAAGAACTTTAATGCTCAATAATTATAAATTTGATTCAGCGGCATCTGTAATATCCAGCCTATAATACTTAGCATAGTGAGAATCGTTGCTGAAAGTTAATTGTATATCTAGCTACAGTAACAATATCAGATTTAAAATATAGTGCAAGTACGGGTGAAAGTTTTATTTAAATTGTAAACATTTTGAATAGTTATATTTTGTTTCATGAAAAAAAAACTTAAAAGTAGAAACATTCTATTGCAAATATTAAACTAAAAATGTAGCAACTCCGCAACTCCGACTCCACAGCCCTGCTTAAGGAAATACAATATGATTTAATAAACAAATTTTTTTTGTTTCACTTTTTATTGCAAATCAAATTGAATGAAAAAATTGAATGAAAACATCGACTTAAAAACCATTTGAATGAAAAACTTAATTATACTTAAATTTTTAATAATGCGCTACATCAAGAAGCAATAAATTGGAAAAAAAAAAAAATTGTTTACTCATTTGGTCTATAAGCATGTTTTTGTGCAAATATAAAGTTTAAAGTTAAATTCTATTTATTTAATTTGTTTTATTTTAAATTCGTTTTATGTTATTAAAGTTAAAAACCGTATGAAATAGCAATAAAACAGCGTTACGAAATTATTTTGCATTAACAAAAGCTCTTTATATTGTTAAAACAACTTTGCAATTGTTTTGTTGCAGTTGTTTTTATATTGTTAGAACAACTTTGCAGTTGTTTTACAATAACAATTAAATACTCTTTAAAAATATCATTTCATCATTAATTAAGCTTAATTATAACAGTAACTTACACTATTTTAAACTCCGTCAAACAAGAAGATTATAAGATAATATTTAAATATGAAAGATAATATGATAAAAATAACAATTAAGAACTAATATACAAAAGATACAATTTATACTAACACCCCCCCCCCTCATTACCGCAAAACGGCCTCAGTGATGAGTAAGGGGTGGGAGGCTATGGGCAAAGAAAATATTTATTTTGCGATTAGATTTTTAGCGTTAATTTGAGTCCTGATATATATATATATATATATATATATATATATATATATATATATATATATCCTTATAGTGTAGTTGAAAGAGACTTTTAATGTAAAAAAAGTCTCTTTCGACTACAATTTTGCTACCTCAACAATTAAGCTACATTTTATTGTTGTCGAAATGTCAAAGCAATTAAATTAATGCGGAAGTAAATTAAATTTTATCGCTTTTTAAAAAAACTGCAATAAATAAGGACTAGAAAGTTTTTTTTTTAATTAATGGTGTTTTTGTTGTTGTTTTATTAAAAAATATTTTTAAAACATGCACAGAGTGTTGCTACATCAACTATCTTATAGCCTACTGCTACATGAGAGTGTTGCTAGATTGACTCGCAACGGAGTGTTGCTACATTGACAATTTTATAGCCTCACTCGCAACCAAGTGCTGCTACATTGACTGAAAAATAGCTTCACACATTCAGGAAGTGCTGCTACATTGACTGAGGGTTTGGTTTGGGCAGGCAGTCTATCATTTAAGAAAAAAAAAAAAATTATTTAAGTTTTTAAACTTTTCCTGGTCTGGTTTATTAACTTGTTCTTTAAAACTACATATTATGGGAAAAAATTATATATATATATATATATATATATATATATATATATATATATATATATATATATATATATATATATATAAATATATATATATATATATATATATATATATATATATACATATATATATATATATATATATATATATATATATATATATATATATATATATATATATATATATATATATATATATATCTGTGTGTGTGTGTGTGTGTGTGTGTGTGTGTGTGTGTGTATGTATGTGTGTGTTGTAGGTTGCATGAGTCAGGAAAACATTAAGATGAGTTCCAAAGGATTGAAGTGCAGGGAAAAAACTAGACAAATAAAAGTTTTAAGAGAAAACGGGACAGATACAGTAAACAAACGAGACTTTGAGAAATGAGAAAAATGAGAAAGCAGGGACAAATACAGTAAACAAATGAGACTTTGTTGTATGCAGAGTTAAGTGAGAATGAGTTTTAGTTGATGGAACTAGAGATGATAGCTCTTTGAACAGCAACTGTGATAATAATTGTAGAAAGAGAAAGAGATTCAACTTTACGATGGTGGGAAAGAGGATTAGCAGATAGAGACTTTGATCAACCAAAGTCTCAAAGACCTTGCTAATAACAGAAAGAAGACTGATCGGATGATAATTGGAGGGGTTGACCTAGAATGTTAGACCTACCCTTGTTAGGCTGTTGAAGATTTTTGAAAAGTCTCTAGAACTTAACTTATGAGATAAGATATGAGATTTAGTGAACTGAGAATAATAAAGCTTAGCATCAGACAGCGCCTTATTACATCAATTTTATTTATTAATAAATAGCCGTTATTTCTCAGAGAGTTGTTTTTTTTAAAGATGAAAAAAATGATTACAGTTAGATATAGCAGATGCACAAGAAGGTGAAAGCCATGGAGTAGAATGAGGCTTGACTTATAATTGACGACAAGGAATAAAAGCTTCCATTCTTGCCTGATCCAGGAGGTTATATAGGAAGCAAATTCATCAGCCCAAGGACAGTCACAATAAAAATCATAAAAAGAATCTTAGTCAGCTTTAGGGTAGTAATAAGCAGTGCAATGGTAGGGTGAGCCCAAAAAGAAGTAGGAGATAAAAAATTTATAGAGATCAATGCTGGAGAAAAAAGAAAAACTTTGTTTTCAGTTTCTCCTTTTTCTCTTCCATTGATCTCTATAATTTTTCATCTCCTAGGATCAGAGACAAGGAATAAATGAAAGAGTGAAGGTAAAAGATTGGGGTTGTCAGGAAAACAAGTCATAAAATTAACTATCTAAGTAAAAGATTGAGAAATGTAGAAGTTATGAGCTTGAGTACCAGCAGGGTCAGTGGCGTTAGAGTCAAGCCATTCAGTACGATGAGCATTTAAGCTTCTAATAACAACAATATTAGCAGAGGGGTAAAGAGAGAGGACATGGCTAATTTAATCAAAACTTATATGTAAAAGAGTGCAGTTTTGGGAAGAAGGAGAATGATAAAAAACAAAGAGAAAAGTAATAGAGTGAAGAGGTGCTAAGCGAAAACACATAAAAGAATGGTCAAAGGATTCAAACATGATTTCAAGAAATAGACAAATTTATGCATATGTATACCCCCGAACGAAGCATGTGACTATTGCAGTCTTTGCAAATCAAAAAATAGTACACATTAACACTTCGATCTTAAGAAGGAATAGAGGAATTCAAATTTAATTAAATTTAATTTAAATTAACGATTTTTTTGCCGACCTCAAACACTTTAAGGTCTGCAGTTAGGTCAACATTGCAGAAATATCAAATATTGCTTAGTTAAAAGAAATCCAGCCATGCGGATAATTTTGTAGCTGTTGCTTTAATTTTTTTGTTTTGTCTTAAAAACGTCACTTGCAACCTTAAAAATGCTTTTAAAGATAGTTAAAACCATAAAAGCATTCAAAATCATTGTTAGGTAAAAATAAAATAATGCACAAAATTTAATACTGTGTAAATTAAATTTCGGGCATAATGCATGAAATATGATGTTTTCGATAATTTGTGCAGAAATATTTTACATCAAAAAAGTATTTGTTTATTATTATTATTATTATTATCTTTTACCTTTCCAAACATATTTGTTAAACTTGGGTGAACAATTAGTACTTCTTTCAAAGAAATGTCGTACTTCATTTTTGTAAAAAATGTAAAAAGATTTACATTTTTTCACTTTACGTGAAAAACCGATGTTTATCGTAACTTATGTTTTTAATATAAATATTTGGACTACTGACATGGGGTTAGCAGTAACTTGATGCGGAAAGGTTGTACTAACTGAAAGGTGAAACAACACTTTGATTACATTAGCGTCAGTGTGATTTTTTTGATGCGAAAGGTTGCTTGCACAAAATTCAATGCCGCCAGAAATTGGCCAACTCACCCTAACTTTATTTTAATTTCAGTTTTTTTTAACAAAAGTTTTTTCTTTCTCATTAATTTTTTGAATTAATCATAGAATGAACCTTAATTAAAAATGATTAACTAGTTTATGAGTAGTTTGCGAAAATTTTCTAAAAGCCAAAATGTTAAAAAAAAGGTTGATAAATTTTTGTTTATTTTTTGACTATTTTTTGTTATGTGATACATGAGTGCCAACATAAGTTGTGTGAATGTCATAAAAAATCCTTGAAAATTAAGTTTCATGCTAATCAAACTTTCCAGAACAAATTATTTATCGAGATATTAGCAAAAAAACATAATTTTTAATTTTTTTCTTCTCAAAGGTAAGTTCAGGCTCTATGATATTAAAAAAAAAAAACAGGTCTGATTAATGCGCTTTTGTATTAAATAAAAAAATATTTATTTTATTTTACAAACAAAACTTATACCAGTGCTATTAATATAAGATACGTTAATTTCAAAATTATACTGATATTTGTTAAAAACAAGTTCTACTAATAACATCTTAAAACCAAAAGTACAATTTTTTTTGGATTAAGTAAGAAACAGTGAAAATACATTAGGTTTTACAGTACATAAAAATAAAATATTTTAATGGAAATAAAAAAAATTAAAGCCGAAAAGCGATCATCTTTGTTTAATTAAAATTTTTAATTTGTCAAAAGCCTAAAATGCTTTAGGTAGCGCAAACGTCTTTTTATAAAGAGGAAAACCCAGTCTAATTGTGTAGTTGTAAGTACATTTAAATCCCTTTAAGTTTAAAAAAAAAAATCATAAAATGTTTTTTTTATAAAAAAAAAAAAAAATTTATGGTTGAAAAAATGATTTTAAAATAGAGATAATTTTTTTTAAACAACATTTAAATTTTATTTATAATTTTTTGTTATAACAATATTGTTTAGTTTAAAGATATTTCATTTTAAAGACTTACAACAATTTGTGGTTTTAAACTTAATTACATACTTATAGTTAAAAATACGCTACTGACGTAATTAAACTTTTAACGATGTAAATTTTTTTATTGAGTAAAGTTACATTTATTCGCGTTGTGAATAATATATATATATATATATATATATATATATATATATATATATATATATATATATATATATATATATATATATATATATATATATATATATAGTATTCATTAGTGATCTCTTTAAAATTGCTAATTTTAGCAGTTTTAAAGAGTTCAGTAGTGATCTCTTTAAAATTGTTTAATATGTTGTTGCTATTAATATTAGAAGCTCAATTCCAAAATTTTTTCAAAAAATATTAATTGGTTCTCTGTATATTAGAAATTATAAATTTTTCGAAATATCGACCAAATGATGTGGAAGGCATGATAAAACTCAAAAAAAAAAAAAAAAAAAAAAAAGTAAATACTTTTCAATGAGTATTTCACTTTATTATTGTTTATTGGCTAGTTCAGACCAAAAATTAATAAAATTGGTAAAAAAAGTTTTTTTCCTTGACCAAATATCATGCTTCAAAATATGCAAAAAATGATTTTTTTTATCATTTTTGATCTTTGTTTTCATTCTAAGCTGCGAATATTTAAACTTTTTTTTATTATCATATCTCTTTACCTAGTTAAGTACCTAGTTTAAGAGCATTTAATTAAAAGTTTATGCCTCCTTCCAACTGATGTTGCAAAACTTGCCCAGAGGTGGGGTTTGAACCACGGATCCTTTGATCAAGAAGATTTAATCAAAATGTTTTTAAAGAAGTAAAAAATCTTCATTAACTAAAAAAGATTTATTATAATATAAAATAATAATACTCAAAATCATACTCAGTAAACATATTCGGAGTAAAAATTAAACTCAAAAAATATGATAGAGTAATAAGGAAACATATTGCATTCAAGCGCTTATAAATAAATATAGAAGCACCTAGAAAACATCTATGATATTTATATCTTATTTTTTCTGAACTAAATAAGGTAGATTAAAGGTCAATACAATTTTTTTTTAAATTGAAGTGTCACAATCAATGCGTCAAAAGATTAGAATTTCGTTTTTGAGTTGGATTTTGCGGCTAAGCCTTTCCTTCCCCATAGGTGTTTTTATACTTTTAGGTAATTAACTAGGTAAAGATTTATAATAACAAAAAAAAGTTATGGGATATTCGCGGCTTCGAATGAAAACGAAGATCAAAAACAACAACAAAATCGTTTTTTGCATATTTGAAGGATGATATTTAGTCAAGGAAAAAAATTTTCTATACCAATTTTATTAATATTTGGTCTGAACTAGCCAATAAACCATAGTGAAGTGAAATACCCATTGTAAAGTATTTACTTTGTTTGTTTTCCGAGTTTAAACATGGCTTAATCACCATTTGGTCAACCTTTTGAAAAATTTAGTCAAACTTTGACATCTAATATCTAGAGAACCAATTAAGTGTTTTAAAAAAAAATTTAGATTTGAGATTCTACTATGAATAGCAACAACATAATAAAATTAGAGATTTTATTTTTAAGACTATTACATAACAATATAATTTCTTAATTATCCTACTTTTTATTTCCTATTTTGTTTATAATTAATTACTTCACACCTTTTGTATAACCTTTTGTAAAATTTCATGGTAATTGTTTATATTATAAAATGTAACTATGGTAACTATTAAAAAAACTATTAAATTTTAATGTAGCCAAAAAAAATTGTTTATATACAGAAATTATAACTAACTTGTTATACCTGATAATGTCAATTGATATTGATGAAACATGTTGTTACAAAATTGTTATTTATTTGAAAATTATTACTAAATTAGTGCTACTAAGACAATTTGGAAATATTATACATAATATTGTAACTATCCTGAAAATGAATACCTGTACTTAGAAGTTTGAAAAACTGCACATAAAATTTAAAAAATCACAAATGGATATACCATTTCTTAAAAACTATCAAACCTTTGATGTTGTTCCTAAATTTCTTTCCTATAATCTACCATATACAACAAATCATGACTCTATACGAAAAAGACTTCTTAAAAACAATATCATGAAAAGACATAAAGAACATAGTAGGCTCAAAACAGATCTTGAAAATCTCTAAAAAATAAACTATCATCTATTGACTGGCATATTTTAATTAAAAAAAAATCAACAAATCACACAAAGAGCTACTACATCTGCAATCAATAATCATGAGAAAAAAAATGCAGCCCATATGGGGTGCCCACTTCGGCCCCAATTCACGCCCAGCAACAATTTTCCTTGGGCATTATGTGGGCAACCCATATGGGCCCCATAAAGCTGCCCATTTGGGCCTCGCAAGTAAAAATACTATTACAAATTTATCTTCATACTTGGTGTAGTTAAGGCACTTTTAAAATATTATAGTGTCTGTATGATATTTTTTTGACTACAACATATTACTGTTAAATGATCAGGTCTGTGAATTTTGAAAAGACGAAAAAAATTAAAATGTTAAATTTTGCCGTATCTTAAAATATAAATGTTTGTAGCGAAAAAAACCTATACTGAAGATTCTTTTTTTTTAAAAAAAAATCATCTTAAAATCACAATCATTTGTCCAAAATTGAATAAGATTTTAAATAAATACGTTTTTCAGGTGAAATGAACATTATAGTTTAACAAAATGATCTGTTCTGATTATTTATTGACAATTTTCCATAAATATAAGCTCTTTCTTGGTCAAAATTTAAGTATTTTCTGTGAAAATTGATAGAAATATTCTGTTTTGACAAATATATATACTTAATATACGTCAGAACCAATTAGAACTAGAGTCAGTAGTAAATTAAGGAACTTTTTCAAAAGTTTTTAACTAAATTCACGTTAACGCCAATGAGCGGAATTGATCTAAAGACTCTGAAATAGTGTTTTTAGATTCACTATTACGGGTAGTAAAAAGGTTTTGAAAATTATATAAAAAAAGAGAAAAGTTTCTTTAAATATTAAAAAAACTAAAAGTAAAAAAAATTACACTATCTAAGCTTTAGTTTGGACATAATACACTGATAAAATCATGTTAATTCCAAATTAAAGTATACAAATACTTTGTAAATTGCCCTTATGGTGACAACTACAACGAGCTGGACACAAATTGGGACGGTAGAGTTACCTTGATCTATCTCCACATTTTTGAGTTTTGAGATAAAATGATTTGAAAAAAAAACTTTTGGAGAAAGCATATAGAAAAATTTTTATAACATTTTTTTTCTGCAACTTTTTTACAAATAACACGGTTTTCAATACAGTAGAAAAACATTATTTTGAGGTACATAACACTTTGAATAACTCAATTTTTTCAAAAAGTGGAGTAAGAACAAGATAATTCTAACTTTGCGAAATGTCTTGAAATATTTATTGTTGAGATTTTTCTCCAAACTTGACATTTCTTTATTCCATTAGAATGTCATCTTTGAATAAATTAAGATGGAGAAAAAAGAGATAAAACTCCTGAGAAACAAAGTCTGATAGCTTTGAGAGGCGACAGACTTGTGTAAAAGGTTCTGGTTGTTCTTTGTCAAAGCACTTTATCTCTGAAACATCATATTTTAACAACTCCACAAGAATATATAATATTAAAGATAACAAACTGTGGTGTAAAATACCTATAAATATTGTGTTTGAGAATACTAAGATTAAGAACTTTTTTTCTGTACTTCTTGGAGCAGGACTCAATTTTAATGGTCGGACATCAGACATTGTCCGGCTAAAACCTTAGGTTGACCTGTCAATTTACAAAGTAATTGGACATTTTGACAGACAGGAATTAAATTCTACAAAATAAAGCTTGGGCAGGAATGGTGCGCGATTGAACGTTATTGCTGACCAAGCAAATGATTTTTTTTGTTTACAACTTTACCATGACTGTTTAGATGTTTGGACAATTTAAATGTTTCAGAAATGCGCTGAAAAAAGAAACGTTAACCTAAACTAAAACTAGGAAAAAAATAAAAAATCTGAAGAAAAAGCAAAACAATTCCTACCAAAAAGAAAATAATTTAGTTTTAAAATAAAACTAATAAAACTGAAGGATAAAATTATTTTTTGTAACATTTTTAATTGCATTTAAAACAAATTACTTATTTTTTAAAATGTTTAATTAAAGTTAGGCAAAACACTTTTACAAATTACTTCTATTGATTGTTTAATAAATAAACAAATATTATTTAAATTATTGAAAAGTGAAATTAATTTATTGAAAAGAAAAAATAATATTTTTAAGTTGTATGAACATTTTTTTCAAAAAGTTGCACAAAAAAATTGTTTAAAAAAATAACGTAGTCTTTTTTAAATGGTAATTTTTAATCATTTCACGCTTTAAATAGTAAGTCAAGTTTAATAGAAAAAACTCTTAAACGATTCTTTGTAAAAATAGAAACAAAAATAAAGCAATTAAATCATGGGAAGATATAATTTATTCATAATTTGTCAACTAATTCAAAATAACTTAAAAAAATATTTTTTTAAAGGAGTTTTTTAAAGACATGGAAAAACATTAAAATTTTTTTTTTACTATAACATTTAATTTACACTTAATGCGTTTATATTTTAAGCAATTATTACGATAATTATAATTAATTTTTGATTTTATTTAAAGCCTCCGTGTAAAATAAAAACTTTAAAAAAGATCAATGAAAAAAAAAAGTTATTTGTAACATAATGATTTTATTTATTGCATTTAAATTAAAACACCAAAACAGCTGTTGTCAAATTGTAAAGAAAAAAAAAAAAGGGTTGTCAGTTACAGCGTGAAAATTTAAGTCTATCTAAAAAAACATACAATATTAAATTGAAACTACTTTATTGAAAAAAAAAATCTACCTTGAAATATTCTTAACGATAATGAAAGAAACTACAACTTCACTAAACTAACGTTAAAATAAACTTTGACATGACAAAGATTTCCATTGTATAACTTGGTTCCTTAAAACGTAAAAACTTTTAAAAATTTGTTCAGACTCTGTCCGACTCAAACACGACATCAGACATTTTGCCTGATCACAAGTTTAATAGAAAAAACTCTTAAACAATTCTTTGTAAAAATAGAAAAAATAAATAAATAAAGCAATTAAATCATTGGAAGATTAAACTTACTGATAATTTAAAATAACTTTTAAAAATATTCTTTTAAAAGATTTTTTGAAAGACATGGAAAAATAGTTTCAAACGTTTAAATTTATCATAACAAATACATACCCATTTTTAAAGTAAGATCTTGAATACTATATATTGTTGACTGGAAAGACTTGTTTTTTCTTTATAAACACTTATAGAACTTTAGAAAAGGTCACTATCCGGCATATCCAGCAAAAATATCTGGTACACCTCTACTTAAAACTGTAAATATTATATTTAAAAAAATTGATTGGACACTGTCCGACCCAAATATGTTTTGATCAGACATTTTGTCCAGGACTTTTTATTTTATCCAGGAATTTTGATCTTTGTTAGAGTAAAGATCTTTCATGATCTTGAAATGAAATCTTGAATGCTCTAAAATCATTGGATGGAGCCTGAGCTGCCACCCAGTACTCATTGATTCCGAGTTGTTGTTGTAATTCTTCAGCCATTGTATCTGTTAGCCATTTGTATTACAGATACAATGAATCAGCCATAAATCTTACTTTGTGATGTGCAACTGGTTGTAGAAACCTGAAGTTCAGCAAATCTCCTCTGAAGTAAATAGCTACCAGTTACATAAATCTGCTCTGAGGAAAAAAGCTTCCAGTTGACATAAATACTTGTAATCATCTCTGTCAAAAATACTTGTTTTAAGAGCTGTTGTGCAGAACTGCATTGTTTCATTTTAAAAGAGGGTTACAAGAGCAAAGTCAGGTCTGTTAGAATTAAATTTTTCAATGTTGGCCAATGTATTCACAGCTTTTTCAATCTTAGACCAAACATCTTGATATTTTTGGTATAAGAATTGACTGAGTCCCTTTGTCTCTCTATGCAATTCCATCATAACATGATGAACATGAACATGTTGTTCAATTTAATAGCGCTTAAATTTATTATTATTATCATTTTCTGTCATTACTCTCAGAAAATATAAAAAGAAAAAAAATGACTGTAAATTATTTAGTAAAGTTCATAGCTGAAATTGGACAAGGTAGAGAATAAACTGCAATATTTCTAATTGCACATATGTTTTCCAGTGTTTGAGCAAGTTGTGTCAGCACAACAAACTAATAAAATTCTAAAAGACTTTGGATAGCCAAAGCCTGTTCTTTCTTTGGAGGAGGGTACTTCAAATATTCCCAGAAGAAAGTCAAGTGAAACGGACTCAGAATCAGAAGAAGCACTAATTGGCTTTCTACTGTTTCCAAAATCTTGACCTCTGCCTTGTACTGTTTGATCAACTTTGTGTCAAAGTAAAGAACAAGTTTTAAACCCTTTATCTTATCCAGGTTCTGCTATCTTACTATAAGTGCTTCATTCTTCACAATTTCATTGTTTTTTCTTACCATCTTAGAAACCATCTTAGTTTTTTCTTACCATCATGACTTAGAAACGTTCAGCATGTCAATATCTACTCACCCAGCTTGGAGTAGGGATGACAACATTGCTGTTTTAGCTCTCATACTAACTTGATACCTAAAAAAAATAAAGCATTTTTTAAATTATGTAACATTTAAGTTATTTTAACTTGAAGTTTTATATATACTTGTAATATACTTCATTTTTTTATAAATAAACTTATTTACCTTGCCATAAATAGAATCCACTTATCTGAAACATCATTCAGACTGAGTTAAAGGCAAATCTTGGTTAAATTATAAAATATTTTTTTGTATGCAGTAGGAGTCTCAAAGTCTAAACAATATTCTGTTCCACTACACCCACTGGAAAATTCTTGCTCAAAATTTCTCAAAGTTTCTTCTTCTGCTGCTTTTTCCAGTAATTGGCTTTCTTTTTTTTGCCCAACAATTGCTTCTTCTACCATATTCCTCAGTCTCATCTTTTCCTCACCAGTTTCTCATTTTTTCCTCACCATCAGCAACTACTTCAGCAAATGTTTTGTCATTTTTGTAGAACATCTTGACCATGTCTCATTTCAAACATCTAATCAAAAAAATTGAATCCTCCTTTACAGCCTCGTTACTCCTTCTAGGATCCTGGCTAATTAACTTGAAAATGTCTTGTCTATAGGAAACAAAAACATTGGCCTTTTCCCTTAAAAGCCTATTATACAAGCCAGCAGTACACGAAGCAGCTTGCACTGAGTTACATGTTACCAGTAACAGGATAACCTGACTAGACCTCAAAAAGCTACTATTATAATTCACAGCCTATGTTATAATATAAAGTTTAAGTTGCAGTTATAGTGTAATGAACAAGTTATAATGTAATGAGCAAGTAATGCATTTAATACTATTATACAAATATTACAATATTAATTTTAATAACTGCTTTTACCATTATAATTAAAAAAAGTTAAAGTAAAATGGTTACCATGATACTTAAAAAAGTTAAAGTAAAAACGCATATATTATTTGTTATTTGTTATAGAAAACTATTTAATACTTTCATGCTGACAATAAAACACGTTTTATTTTCTCAGAGTATTGAATTGTTATTGTAAAAAGCTATAAAACAACAATAAAATAATACTCCAAAATTGTTTTGACAATTTTGGAGTATTATTTTATTATTAATATATATATATATATATATATATATATATATATATATATATATATATATATATATATATATATATATATATATATATATATATATATATATATATATATATATATATATATATATGTATATATATATATATATATATATATATATATATATATATATATATATATATATATATATATATATATATATATATATATATATATATTTATATATATCAGGCCTTGCAATAAAGTGTCGGGCGATGTGAATTTTACGTCATCCAAGAGGGATTTTGCCTGTAGCTAAGGCTATTTGCGTTAAGCAAAAAAATTTTTGTTTGAGTATATTTAAAGATATTTTTGAGCGGAACTTTAATGAAGTAATTTACGATTATTTTTACATTTAATAAAGTATTTTAAAAAACGCACGCAGTTGATATAAAAGTTTGAATTACAAAAAAATTAAATATGCTCATTATTTACAAGTAAAAAAAATTCAGATTAAAAAAAAAGTTTAAATCTTTTTAAGCTAATATTTTAATAAAATTATTCAATAGCAAAGTTGTCGATAAAATTGAACAAAAATACTTTCTTTTAGTTTTAGATTTTTAACTTAAATAATTATTTTACGGGGGTTTGTTAGGTTTTAAAATTATTTCATAGATTTAAAATTTTTTATTAACTGTTAGACGTATTTAAAGTATTTAAGAGTAATTTTAAGGAAACATTTAAAAATTGGTAAATGCAAATAAAAAAAAATAAAAGGATTAATATTACAACGTATTCTACTCGATTCAATAAAAAAGTACAGTTATTAAAATTTTTGTAAAAAGTAACTCAAAAAAAATTACTTAAATAATAACAACTGCTTTTTTGTTAAAAGTTACTGAAACTCAACGAAGCGTGCTCAAGAACAGCTGCTGAAAAATTGAAAGTCAATAGTTTGATAAGTTTATATAACCTGGTTTTGTTACCCGGTTTCTACCAATGTAAAACAAATTTCCACAAACACCCTGAAAAAGGCTCAATAAACGTAAAAAATAAAATAAAAATTAATTCTCATATTTAACCACGTAATGTTTTCTTTTTTTTATTTTAGCGCACCTTTTATTAAATATTGTTCAATATGCAAATTTTTTCGCTGAAATTGTCTTTTATACCTATAAGATTTTTATTCTAACATTTTATTTTATTTTATTTTACTAGAAATAAAATTCCTTGTAAACATTAAAAATCTATTCAAAAGGTTTGTTAAAGTTTTTTAGTAATACGAGTGATTGTGCTTATCAACCGCTTTAAGAAAATAAATAAAAATAAATAAATAAAAAAATATTATATAAAATTGCTGGTAAAAATATTAGCTATTGCACAGTTTTTAATCGTACAATATTAAAATTTCCAGTTTATTACTCACTAACTTTTTAAAAAGAAAAAATAATTATTTGAAAAACTTTAAATTACATATTTGAGAAAGAAAAAAAATCAAATATTAGCATACTTTATAATGAACTTACAAAAGAAAAAAAAAAGGGCTTATAAAATGTATTCTAGTAAACATGGTAAATTAAGTGCACAAATAGTTTTGTACTCAATACATTGAGTAGTACATTAGAACGAATAAAAAACATTAGAACTTTAGTTCTAATGTTTTTTATTCGTTTAATATAGACAAAACGTGTCAAACGTCGAGAAAATAAACAAATGTTTTTACATTTTAAAAAACAAAACATTCCAAAACATTTTTAAATAATAAAATTTCTACATTAATGATTTAAAGTAGTTTTGCAGTCGATAAATATGAAAAGCAAATAAAAATAATTTAATGACGTCAAAAATCACGTCGTGCTTATACGTCGCGCAGTTTTTATTTATCAAAAGGCCTGATATATATATATATATATATATATATATATATATATATATATATATATATATATATATATATATATATATATATATATATATATATATATATATATATATATATATATATAACAAACATAATGTACAAAGAATGTACTACTCAATGTATTGAGTACAAAACTATTTGTGCACTTAATTTACCATGTTTACTAGAATACATTTTATAAGCCCTTTTTTTTTTCTTTTGTAAGTTCAACACTAGTAAATAAATTTTTTATTCCTTTTTTTTTTGAATACTCTAAATTTAGAATACAAAATAAATAAAAAAATTCATACTTCTTACAAATATTTATATAAACTTACAAATAAATATAGAAATAAATAATTCTGCTTAAGAGTAGTGCAAGGTTTTTTTCACACTGTTTCTGATTTGTAAAGTTTTAACAATTCAAAAAGAGCGTGACATTAGCTTATGTAGTTTGATCTAAAACCTAGTGCAGCAGAAGATTTAAATTAATTTAAATTAATTTTAGATTTTTGTTTAAAACCAAATAATAATAAATTGTACTACTGGCATGTTTTTTAATGGTATAAAAGTATGTACTAAAATTTAAGTTAAATATAATAAAATCAAAATTAAAAATTTTTTACATCAAAGATCTAAAATCAAGACGCTTAAAGTACTCATGAATAAATAATTTAATTAGCTTACATTAAAGTCATTTATTGTACCATATGGATATTTAACAGAAGAATTCACATTTACACAATTCAAAACGCTTGTGGTATTAGTATTAGAGAAATTCCCACCAATAGAGAAATTTCCACCATTAGAAGTATTCTCATAAGTGAAACATCCCACCTTTCCTGTTGCATCTCGTACTGTTGAAACAGCCACTACCCAACATAACAAAAGATAAGAAAATGATGTCAAAAAAATAGCTGTAAATGTACCAATCGGAATAGCTTTTTGTGGATCTCTTAAATCACCAGATAGATTTGCACCTGCAGTCATACCAGTAACACCAGAAAAAAATAACGCAAACACATCAAAAAATTTAGTGCCATCTCTATAATCATGAAACAAATTTTTTTTTAAAGATGCAAGATTAATTTGCATAACACCTTTGGACTTTAACTCTTCTCTACTAGTACCAGGTGAAGGATAAAATGCACCTATGGTTGCATTCAGAACACCTAAAACAATAAGCAGTAGCAACCCATTTTGTGTTTTTATTACCCAGTCTAAGCCAATTTGTGTTATAATAAATGTCAAGAAAAGCGTAATAAATGCAATAATTCGAATATCATTTATTTCACTGACCATTGTGATATTTTGTCTCGCTAATATAGACTGAATTGCCTCTCCAAGTCCAACAAAATAAAATCCTATAGAAATAGCATTAGCAAGTGCAAAGACTACTCCAATACTACCACCAAATTTAGGACCAAGTACTCGAGAGATCATATAGTATGCTCCACCTAAAAAAAATATTCAAAAATTACATTAGTTTATACACTCACAAAAATCTACAAAAATATCTTTAGTTCTACACCATGATAAAAAGTGATAGAAACAATTATGCTACACCATGATAAAAATTGATAGAAACCATTATGCTACACCATGTTATAAATCAATAGAAAACATAAATAAGTGCTGCGTGCAATAACAAACAAAAAAACATTGAGCTGCATCATGTCAAATCATATAACAAAATATTTGTTAAGATTAAATTTTATTGAACTGGTAAAATAAAGTAAAAGTGCACAAGTTTATAATTAATAATGTTGAGCAAAATTTATAATTTTGTTTTATCTGGTTAATAAAGATGTGTTTGTTCTGAATCTAATAGTAAAAAAAATGTTCTAACCTTTGGTTTGATTTATACAGGAACCAAAAGAAACACACTAAAAAATCATTTTTACAAAAAAAAAATTTTAGTTAAATTATTTTTAACATTTTTTAGTTTTCTTTTAATTCTATCAGTGTTACCTTACTAGAAAAAACTTTTTTTAATTTTACATAGCTTTGTAATAAATGAGAATTGTAAATTTTGGATAATGGCTTGCCTTTTGTCTACCACGAACAGCTCGTAATTTATGAAACATTTTTCTAAAATGAAGGCATTTGCACCAGAAAAAATTTGAGGAAATTTTTATAGGAAAATTTTTAGCTTTTATTTTGTGACCAAAAAACTGTAAAACTGAATTAAAAAAAAAAGTCTGTAGACCTAAATTAAACATCAATTAGTTTGACTCATAAGTTTTAAATGTTTAATTTCAAACATGAATAATTTTAATAACAGAAAAAATTCATAAAATTAGAGAAATACAAATTTTTTAATGTTCTAAAAAGAAAACGAAAAAAGTTAATCAGTTATTCAATCACTAAAAGATGTTTCTAATAAAATATAAAATTCAGAATCAATATTAAATTCGATTTAAATTAATTAGATTAGGGATCATCAACAAATTATGTTATCCAGGGCTGGATTTACACTTCTAAGGGCCCTAGGATGGGCTATGTTTTGGAGCCTTTTTTATAACTAAAATTTTTAGTGACATTTTTTGTTTTATGACATTTTATATTGGGACTGAGAATGTGTGAAAAAGACAACTATGTAACACATGATATAAAAATAATTAATATAATTTTATTTCCATTTTTATTTAATTTTTACAACAATTTCAAAAAATTCTAAAACTTTTTGACATATTGGGGCCCCTGTAATTGCGGAGCCCTAGGACACTGCCTAGTCAGCTTATTGATAAATCAGACCCTGATGTTATTGTATTACTAACTTGTGGACAACCCCTCATCTAATTAGGGTATATGGGGAAGGGAGGGATTAGTAATTTTGTGACAATTTGTCACAGGGGGATCGAGTTTTTGATTTTGTGACAACATTTTTTTTTAGTTTTAATTCTTGAAAAACCTTTTTTTTGATTGCTTAGAGCGCTTAGCCAAACATAATCCCTCAATTTTTTGTCAACTGCGGCTATTCCAATGAACTTGAATATTTATTAGAATTGACTTTTATTTCAGTAGAATAATATTTCGCTGCATCTACAGCATTATCTATCATTAATATAGCTGGTATTAGTAAGCGACCAGGGCTGACATTTGACCAGGGCTGGATTTGATAAACCATAACCTGGGCTGGGGCCAAGGTTATGGCTATAGGATATGTATATACATAAATATATGGATATGGGATAACAGGATATGTATATATATATGGATATGGAATAACAGGATATGTATATATATATATATATATATATATATATGAATATATATATATATATATATATATATATATGAATATATATATATATATATATATATATATATATATATATATATATATATATATATATATATATATATATATATATATATATATATATATATATATATATAGGCCTCGACGGGAAGAAATAAGTGAAAGAGCGATGAAAAGCTCTCCTAAAACGAACATGACGAGTTATGCGAGCTGCTTCTCTAAGTTCTTTAGACAAGCATTGTTTTTATTGCTTATAAAAAATTTTGTTATTGTAATAGAATGCAGGGATTTTAAGAATTGTTAAAGATAATTATTAAAATGATTGCATTTTTTATTTAAGTTATTTAATTAATTATTAAAAAATTATACTTTTGCGAGAGCCGTAAATTGCTCCCGTAAACCATTTTAGGGAGTCTGGGCGAGGTAAAGAATAAAACTATTTTAACAAAATTAATTTTAAACAAAATCAATTCTTTTTTTAAAAGCGCAAACAGGCAATTGATAATTTTTAATTTATTAAAAAATAATTCATTTCATTGCAATGACTTTGCAAATGGTAGGAAAAGCTGAGCGAAAAATAATGATTAAATAAAAAAAAAGAACAGTTGAGATTATGTTCTTAATTATGTTAATATAATAATTTTAATAATAATGAAATAAATCTCTGAAGTTAAAGAAAAATTTTTGCACATTATATATCTCTTACTCATTAAAATCATTTCAAAAACTGAATGTTAATTAGTTAATAACAATATTATTAACTCTTGTTTGCAGATCTGTTTAAACTGAATATTTAATACTTTAATTGTTTTAAACATTCGTCTTCTTAATATTAAACAATTTGTTTAATGAAACAAATTTTAAAAACTAAATTATAAAATCAAATTTTAAAACATTAAACAATTAGCATAATGAAATACTATAAAAATTATTAAATTTACACAAAACAAGTTTTTAATAATCCTGTTATAAAAAAAATGCGCAAGCGCTCAATCAGTAATTTTAATGTATCTATAAACCATTTATTCATTTATTTGCAATTTGGGGCAAAACTTACAAGAAAATAAATAAAAAGATTCAGAGAAAAATAAAACAAATTGACTAATGCAGATGAAAGAAAAAACATTTATAGTTAAATACATAATTTATTATATATTATCATATTATTAATAAAATAATTTATAAAATTTTTATATTAAAAAAGTAATAAAATGAGAACTTCAATTATTTAGGAAATTTTTACCATTTTAAAATTTTTACCATTGGTAAAATAGATTTTTACCATTAGTAAAATAAAATTAATTTAATTAAGTGAAGCAAAAAACTTAATGATTATAGTTTATGTCGTTACGTATACATTATGTACGTAACATGCAATACTTTTGTCAACAAAGCAAATTAATGAATGAGTTCAGCCAAATATGAGCCACCCAAATATATATATATATATATATATATATATATATATATATATATATATATATATATATATATATATATATATATATATATATATATATATATATATATATATATATTTCTCGCTCTCGTCCACACTTCCCTAAAACGGTTTACGGGAGCAATTTATGCTCTCGCAAAAGTATAATTTTTTATGAAAGTATAATTATCGTTGTAACTAAAATAAAAAATACAGAGTCATTTAAAAAAAATTAGTTGCATAATATCCTGATATATATATATATATATATATATATATATATATATATATATATATATATATATATATTTATATATATATATATATATATATATATATATATATATATATATATATATATATATATATATATATTTCTCTCGCTCTCGTCCACACTTCCCTAAAACGGTTTACGGGAGCAATTTATGCTCTCGCAAAAGTATAATTTTTTTATGAAAGTATAATTATCGTTGTAACTAAAATAAAAAATACAGAGTCATTTAAAAAAAAATTAGTTGCATAATATCCTGATATATATAATATATATATATATATATATATATATATATATATATATACATATATATATATATACATATATATATATATATATATATATATATATATATATACATACATACATATATATATATATATATATATATATATATATATATATATATATATATATATATATATATATATATATATATATATATATATATATATATATATATATATATATCAGGGATGTACAATCGCCTGAAAGTAACAGATGACCAAATTTTGTGAAGGGCAGCTAAAAATATTTCTTTGATGCAATTAAGTTGCCTGAATGGGCGACTATTGATTTTTATGAGCAGTTATAGTTTTTGTTTTTTTTCAATTTAAAAATTCTATAAAAAGAAAAGTAACTATCTAATATAAAAATAAAACTACTTTTTTAAAGCTACAGTGTCAAAGTTTGTTTTCTGCATTTTTTTATTATTAATTAGAACATAAGAAAATTGTATGAGTGTTTAAACGTATTTAATAAAACAATACTAAATATAATAACTTCCTAAGTAAATACTAAAAAATTTTATTGTTCAAACAAAAATACTACTTTACTTTTTTACAAGTTTTTTGAACTAAATTTGCAAAAAAAAAAATTCTTACATTCCTTCAAAACAAATAAAAATTCATAAAAAAAAGTTTTTGCCTAACCAAACGCTTCCAACGTTTACAATATGATTTACATTTAAACTGAACACTTTCAATATTCTTTGGCCTTGATAAGAAGGGTTACGCTTTTCTTTTCTTTACAAAGACAAAAAAAGAATTTTTCAAAGAAAAATTATACATGATTTTAAAAATTTTAATTTATTTTGAAGGATTGTAAAATAGTAAAACATTGAATAACGAATTTAGTTTCAAATGAATGTAAAATAGTTTTGTAATTTTAATTAAAGTTTTTTTTTAATCGTCTAATAACTACTTTCCTTTGACTTAACAGGTTTAAGAACATAAATTATGTTAACAAATATTTTATTGGTAACTGAAAAAATCAATCTATATTTTGTTTGTAACCTTTATTAAAAATACTACATTAAATACCTTAAAATTAAAATATATAAATTCTGATAAACAAACAAAAAATTATGTTAAGTATAAGATTGTTTTAAGAAATAAATAAGGAAATATAATCTCTTTCAAATACCGAATTTAGATTCAATAAATAATTTTTGTTAAATTAATTTAAATAGTTTTTAGCTATGTTTAAAATTAAGTTTAATTACAACACAATTTTTTTCAACACATTAAAAGCATATAATTACAACACATTAAAAGCAAAGGGTTTTAAAGTATTGATAAATTGTTTTTATATATTTGTCAATAATTTGTTTATGTAAAAAAAATGCATATTTTTTGATAAAATAAGCACTCGATTCAAAAGAAAAATCTAATAGCGTATAAATTGGCATGTACTTTACCTGAAAATAGAAAATTGAATGTTATCAATAGTTTACAATATTACTTTTATTTACGCAAATTATTTCTACTCTACACTTAGCCTATACAGAAAAATGACTAGAATATGTAAGAAATCCGCAGAATGCGAAAATTTTTATAAAAAAATAGCAATGGGCAAATCGAAAATTTGGACGGTGACCAAAATTAATTGATCTGTACACCCCTGTATATATATTATATAATATATATATATATATTATTATTATTATTGTTTAGACAGGGCAAGGGTTGTAAAAAAACATTATATTTGGCCAGGGCTGGGGCCAAATTAGTAAGTGATCAGGGCCCCAGCCCTGGCTAAAAATGAGACTGTTTTTAAACCCAACCCTGGCAAAACTATAAGATTTAGCAGGGGTTGATAGCCAGGGCTAGGAAAAAAATACTTTATATATTAATATTTTATGCTTACATTTATTATTTATTAAATACTGGCATATATTTATATATTTTCATATTCTAATTTGCTTCGAACAAGATTGCAAGCAACCACTATTAAGTTACGAGTTAAAATACTAGGAAATGGTTAACTAAAGACATAAAAAATTGTAGGATGTATATAAAAGAAAAACATGCCACAAAGTTATAAGGTTTTTTTGATCTGCAAGGAAAAAAACTAGAATAATAAAAGTTTTTATAGCTTGAAGCGACAGATACAGTAAAATTATTCAACTTTTTGAATAAGAAGCAAGCAAGAATGACTTTTGGTTTATTGTAATAGAGATGATAGCTCGTTTGAGCATTGACCATGATGGTATTTGTAGAAAAAATAAAGAAATGCAACCTTAAAACAATGGGCTCAAGCTTGGCAGATTAAGCAGATCTAATTACATTTATAATGTACTTCTAGACTTTGCCTGAGAGGGTTGTTATTTATCAATATAGGAATGCCAACATTATTGCAATACTTTTTTGCAGTAAATAAATGAGTTTTGTTGTCCACATCTTAAAATCCACAAAAAATTGTGGATTTTAAGTCCAGAATTTCAATCCGTAAATGACGGCAAGCCTTAGGGTGTTAGAGAAGAGAGATCAGACTAAAAATTGGCTGCTTGTTCTAAGCAATCAAAAAGTAAAGATTTTTTTCAAGACTAGAGTATAAAGTTTAGTCATCTGCAAATAGAGCCACTTTAGATGTAAAATTTTCATTAAGATCGATATTGTAGACAAGAAACAATACAGGAACAAAGATAGAACTTTGTGATACCCTTAAATTTACTTGATATAAAGAAACATGTAAGTCTTCAACAATAACTTTAATACTGCAATTAAAAAGAAATAATTTAATAATCTCAATATTTTTGTATAAATAATAACAAATAAAACTAATAACAAAGTGAAAACAAATTGTAGGATAGTTGGAGAGGTCAAAGTGTTTTCTAGAGTTTTGAAAAATTGGACTTATTTAGCATTTTTTTGAAAATTTAGCAAAAATGGAGTTCAGGAGAACACCATTTTAAGACTATGATTTAAATCTTGTCTGAAGCACAAACTGTAGAAGTGTTTAATTGAGAATTAACTCTAGCATTGGAAGCCAGAGTGATTTGGATGTTTAACAATGGGTTAATCTGTTTAACTGGCAGGAAGAGCATGGCCATTAGATTCAAGAGTCAAATTAGATTAATTTATAATAATAATCAAGCCCTAAAAATTTCAGGAAGATCTGAGATGGTATGGTGAACATCACTGGTTGAGTTAACATGGAAAGACCCTATACATAATTATTTTACTATTTTTGTTTACTTATTTTAGAGCTTTATTATTTTCCACTACCAAAATTGATACAAGTTGAGGAAAAAAGCAGATAAGAATATAAAAACAGTTTTTGATTTTTGACTTTTTCACGACTTTTTTCAATCAGTATATAAAAGAAATACTTTATTATTTGCACTTGAAACATCAATTTTTAGTGTATTTTTTTTTTAAATTTTTGCTAAACTTTACTATTTTTACTAATACACACGAAAACTAATTGCTATTTATTTGTAAAAAAATGATTTTTTTCATGTAAAAAAATAAAATCATGTAACATTTTTTCATGTAAAAAAATAATTATTACTTATACTTAAATATAAAATATTTGGCTGTTTTCAATACCCCCATTGAAAGTCTGCACTTTTGTTGGATTATCCAAATTGTGCAATTATCTTATTTATTTCCTGATAAACTATTGTTATTGATGATGCTCCAAAAGCTTGTGGGCTAGTGCATTGTTAATTTACTGAAGTTTTTTAAAGAAAGTTTAAGGAACCTATTTAAAACATTAAAAAAAAATTTTAATATATATTTTGAAACAGAGCAATCATTATGTTCAAGCCTTCTTGTAAAAGGTGTGCGAACGCCGCCTTATATGACCACGCGTATAGTTCTTTGTTTAACAACTTGACCACGGCTTATTGCAAGTTTTGATAATTAGCGCATTTAAAAATTGCACTAAAAAAAACAAAGCAAATTAAAATAAACAATCCATAAATTGAAAAGAGAATAAAATCCTTAAAATAATATATATAACAAAAATTAACCTAAAAAAGTAAAATATTTAAAGAACGATAAAATAAATAAAGGAAAAACCAGAAAAAAAATTAAAACACATATTAATTAATTTAAACTTAATTGGAAACAAAAGTGTAAAAATCACAGCTGTAATAATCTTTAGCATTCCTTCCCATGAATAAATAGGCTAATACAAGGGCGGATCCATAGTGAGGGAAAGGGTCATTAAATTTAATAATATTTTGTGGTGCAAATTTAAAATTTCATTAAAAAGTTAATAGGATACAGTGTTCAACAAATCGACAAATGTGCGCGCATTTCTTTAAGAAAGATAGAAAAACAAATATCACGTTTTTTTAGTTTTGCTTATGCCATTTGATTAAGATTTTTCAAAACAAACGCGTTACTTCAGCAATTTTTACAAAACAATTTTGCGACCAATAGTTTTTTAATTATTACAAAAAACACATATTTAAAATAAATAAAAATTAAACACAGAGACTTTTTTTAAAAAATGCCAAAACATATTTACTTTTTTCAATAGCGTTATTTTTAAGTAAAATAAATAAAAAAAAAGTAATTATGTTTTAGCATGGTTTTTGCATGCGCATACAAAAATATAATTTTACTTAAAATAGATGCTTTTGCAAAAACTTTAAAAGAAACCGTCCTTAAACAATTTGATTGCTTTCTTTTATCGAAGAAAGCGATCGTAATGTTTAAGCTTGGTTTCTTTTCTGTTTTTAGCAATTACATTAAAAGTTTAAAGCAAATGATTTCATTATAAATAAAATTTGCATGCTTTTTTTTTTAATTTTCTTATTTTCCATAAACTGAAATAATGTTTGTTTGCATATTAAAAACACTTTTAAAAGATTTTTTCATTGTGCATTTATTATTAATTTGCGCACGCTTTGCAAATGTGCAAAAAAAAACTTTTTAAAAAATAACAATTGAATAAATTTACCAAGCATCTTTGATATATTTGATAACTTATTATCTAGAATAAAAATTATTTGAAATTTGTTTGACATAAATCTCTTAAATTAGACGTTCGTCAATAAATAAAGATACGCAAGTCAATGTTCATTAAAAAAAACGGTATGTCACTTTTTTATGTCGGTATGTCAATTTTGTGGCAGTTAATTGTAATTATGGAATCAATAAAAAATTTAAAAATTGCATTTACATTTGCTTTGTTTTCTTTAAGCACATTTTTTAAACGCACTAATTATCGAAACTTGCAAAGAGCCATGGTCAAGTTGTTAAAACAAAGAACTATATGTGTGGTCATATAAAACGTCAGATTGCACGCCTCTTACGAGAAGGCCTGATGTTTGTTACCTCTATCAATTCGTATTAACATTAGAAATTGGGCAATATAAAAGAAACAATTTCAGACATCACAAAGGAAAAGTTTTCTACTTGGAACTTACAATCTGTTGAAAGTGACAAGCGATGGGTTAAAATTTTTTCTCATTTCCAAAATAATCACATTTCTTATGACAATTTGTTAAAATTTGTGGAAATCGCTTTATGTTTCTTTAATATATATATATTTACTGCATCGAATGCAGTAAATATATATATATTAAAGAAACTATGTTATTCTTTTATTTAATATAACTTTTTTTTCATCAACTTGTATTAAATTCAGAAGCTAAATACAACAAACACTCTAAAAAAGTAGAAATGGTAGCTAAAAGCAACAACGACTCTAAAAAAGAGAATACAAAAGTTGTATAAAAATTTTATAAAAAAAAATTTTTTTTTTTAGTTTTCATTTTTTAATTAATAAGTTTTCTAGTTTATTTAATTAAAACTTACAATTTTGTTTCCTTTTTTTAAAGATTGTTTTTTTTTTTTTTTTTAAGTAGATAAATTTAGCTTTTTGCTAAGAATTATTGAACGCTTTATAAATTAAAAGATGCTAACTGCCGGGGTCTGTGTGTCTAAAAAAATTACTTTAAATGTGAACAAACAAGGCAAGCGACAACACGTGCTTTCCGGGAAGACTTGTTAATGCACTTCACTGGCTTTATCCCTATTTATGTCAGTCGATGTATGTACACTCCACTTTCCTTATATCTATATAAGTCAGTCGATATATGTAACTACATTGATTTACTTTTTCTGTGAAGCTTGGAAAAATAAAAACCATAAACAAATTTAAATAATGATAAATAACAATAGTTAAAACACAAAAAATACTTTGGAATAAAACATCAAAACTCAAAAGATACTTTATTAGGAAGAGTTATGCTTGCACACTTGCTAGCTGTGCCTCGATATTTCAACATTTTAACATTCTAACATTCTTTTTATTCATTCAAACATTAGCTTTTAAAAGCTAATTAAATTAAAGGTAATAAAATTTTTTTAAAAATTTAAAATTTTTTTGCAAATAATATTTTTACAATTATTATAAGACAAAATTGTTTGCAAAAAACATTTCTTGTAACTCATTTCTTAAATTTAATGACCATACTCTTCTTGTCAATTCAAAGAAACAGATTAATCCATTGTTAGACATCCATATCACTCCTGCTTTTGCTTCTAAAGTTATTTTCTAATTAATTTTTTCTACAGCTTGAGGTACAGATAATATTTCTGTCACAGTCTTACAAAAGTGAGAGAACTTTTCTTAACACTCTCTAAACTGTTTATCAAGTGTTAAACTAAATCTTGTTTTTCTTCAAGCTGGAACACCAAACAAGAGGCCAAACCAGTTTTCATACAACTATTAGCAAAGTCTTTGAATCCTTAATTAACAAACTTCTAACCTTAATCTTCTAATCTTAAATCTAACAGCACAATTTTAATCTTTTTATTCTACTAGTTACTAGTTAATAATAGAATAATGTTATAATAGAAAAGTTTTTGCATTATCTCAATAGCAATCTCGTATTAGAAAAAAGCAATAAGGTAAGGGCTATTGCTCTTGATATAACAGGTTTTTACAAGGCTTTCAAAAAAATGATGGTCTTCTCCATAAGCCTGCTTCATATAAAACATTTGTAACCAAAGTTTTGAAAAAGAAAATGATGTAGACAGATTCTTCGATGTTTTGGCTGTTTTGTTGACAAAATGTGTCACTAAGTATGTTAATAAAAAGGTATGGTACTAAGTATGGTATGCTTATAAAAGTAATAACAAAATCTGATGCAATATGTGAGTTTAATGCAAGGTTCCCTGATACCAAAAAGTCAAACAATTGCAAAACTAGTAATCTTTTTCTATGAGATAAAAAAAAAAAGAGTCACTTAAAAATCTGATTTGAAAAAGTGTGAAAAGTTCAACATAACAGTTAATGAATAAACCGGTATCACTATCAAAAGGTATATAAATCAACACAAAATTCGTGTACTTTCAATAGCTAAACATGTTCTGGTGTATAAAATAAAAAAGATGTTGATAAAAGCAATAAAGCAAACAAAATTAATGAAGATAATGATCAGAATCAAGTTGTGATATCAATGATGATTTTAAGGTATCAAATCGTAGCCATATTTTTAATAATGATATTGAAAAAACTGCTTATGGACGCAGCAATAGAACATTCAAGTTAACATCAAGTCTGTATTTAATAATTAGCATAAACTGATCAAGCTTTTCAAACCGTCAACCGTTCCAAACGCCATATTGCAAAAGCATGTTTTTAAACAAGAAAATAAATAATTGATGCTAAAGACATCAAAACATGGTGAAACTTGTTGATTCCTATGATTGAAAGGCTAGTAAAATCAAATTTGATAATGTTGCCCGAAGTCTAAATAACTTTATGCAGAATGATAAAAACCATTGGCGGCTGCCTCCCAATAAATTTTTAGCAGCAAAATGTTGTCTTCCACCTCCAGATTGGAGGCGTAAATTGGAGGCAGAAATATTTGCCTCCTGCTGCCGGAAGTAATGAAAAACATTTTCATAATTGCTTTTAAGTTACTAAGTAATTTAAATATCATTAATTTGACATCAAAGTTGCGTTTTATATGATTAATTACTTTTGACTTTTTGAAGAAGAAAAAAATTTAAATAGTTAGTTTTTAGTCAATTTAAATAACTTTTGAACTTTTTTAAGAAATAAATTTTTATTTTTAAATTATCGATTAAATTAGTAGTTTAGTTATCAAAATAAAAAATTGGAAAATTTACCATTTTTAATTTTACCATTTTGCCATTTGCAAAAAATCATTTTGACAAAAAATTTAAATGTAATTAAATTGTCAGATTTTGATCAAAGTTTTTTTGAACAAGTTGCTTTTCTAAAAAAAATTTTCATTTTATTATTTACAATAACATTATATTCTTATTTTTAATAATTAGATATTGTAAAAGTTATTGAAACGATATCTTTTAATAATCATTATAAATTAGAGATCAGGTTGTATTTTGCAAATAGTTTTGACAAAAAGCAACAATAACAACAACAAAAATGTTAAAAAATTTTAAAACGTTAAAAAATTTAAAACACTAAAAAGTTTAACGTTTAAAAGTTTAAAAATGTTTAAATTGAGTGTTTAAATGGTTTCTTTCAGCTAGATTTTTTTTTTGTATTTCAAACTTATAAAATGCTCAAAACATTATTGGTATATATATAAGGTGACCATATGTACGCGTTTAACCTGTACAGTAAGCGTTTGACGGTAGTTTTGCGCGTTTGGTGTTTGTACGCATTTCTGTACGCGTTTATATATTAAAAAAAGCAAATAGAATGATGTGAAGATTGTTGGTTGGCCTTACTTTCAGCTACCAAAAGTGTACTTAAGTTATATCAACCACTAAGATCATACTTTTTAAGCTTAAAAAATTGTCCAAAACTTTTATTTGACTTTATCAACAACGAAATGGGTGAAATAGTATTGTTTTTTGTTCACAGTCAAGCCAATGTGTTTTATAACACGGTAAAAAAAAATTAAGAAAGATGATATATTTCTGCTGCTGAAGTTACCGTAGTATTAAAGGATTTGAAAGACCAAATAAAATCTAAAGAAAAATTTCTTCCTTTCATGGTAAGACAGCATTTGCAAGTTACAGAAGAAAGTAGTCATCATTTAAAAAACCAATTTCTGAAAAAAGTAGACATTTTTTACAGTGTCTGTCTAGAGTATATAGATGAGTGGATGCATCACTTTAATCAGGCTTAAGTTTTTAAATGGTCTGAATGGATTAAAATTATTGAAACTATAAACTTTTTGAAAAAATCAATAGAAATCACATTCGACGACAATGAATTGTTCGACAAAATTCGGAGAACTAACTATATTGCACAAAGGAAAAGTTTTCTACTTGGAACTTACAATCTGTTGAAAGTGACAAGCGATGGGTTAAAATTTTTTCTCATTTCCAAAATAATCACATTTCTTATGACAATTTGTTAAAATTTGTGGAAATCGCTTTATGTTTGCTAGGTACAAACGCTTCCGTAGAGTGATTGTTTTCAATTGCCAATGATATTTAAACTGAAGGGAAATCCAAACTTATATTGAAAACTTTGACAGCTATTTTGTTCGTTAAATTTAATTTAAGAAAATATAGCTGCTCAGAATTCGCAGAAAAAATTGAAAAAGATGACATGTTGCTAAAAACAATTTATTCTTATGAAAAATATTTGTGATTTAAATATGCAAATATTTTATAATATTTTTTTCCATAATATAGCTTCTTCACATGCTATTTTTAAAAAATTAAAGGAGTTTTTACTATAACCCATTTAAACCAGGCCCATAGGCAGGGCAGGAGTGAGGGGAGCACGTGCTCCCCTGAGCTTTGTCCTGTTTGGCAACTAAAAAATTGAAATTAAACATATATTCAAAAATTTTTAGTAAAACACAAAGGGCAAGGTGAAACAGCTTTAAAAATATAAAAAATGTAATTATTCATTTTATTAAATTTATGCAAAATCTTATCAAAAAATAGGTGAATATAGACGCTAAAAAAAATTGCCCTCGGGCGCCTTATTTTTACTTTATTTTTAGCGTGTTATGAAAAAGTCCTTCCCCTTTAAAGAAATGGTATTTAAATCAAGATATGGGCCTGATTTAAATACCATTTGCATTTATACATACCAAATTTGTTCCTTGTACGCGTCTGATATTTTTCAAATATGATCACCTTATATATATACCCTCAGTCAATATATGCTTACTTCACTGAGCCAGAGTTATTAGTCCTTCAACTTGGTTTAAAAAATTATCCTACAGTTAATTTTGATTAACAAGAGTTTTGTTTACTTAAACGCTTTAGAACTTAATTTTATGTCATAGTTTAAATTGCCATTTTAAAACAACAATCAATGACATGATTGGTTAAAGGGAATTTAATACATCCATATATCACCCCACATGATTTATTTTAGAATTTTTTATTACTTAAAACATTTCCAAAGTTAAAAAAGATTTAAACACATGACTTTTACTTTTTTTTTATTTAATATTAAAAACAGAATTAAAATTTTTCATTATATTTAATTATAACTTATTATAAAGATTTTATTTATTTATTTATCTGTTCATAAAAGTTAGTGTTAGTAATGCGTTTTTATTATTAAAAGTGTCAGTAATACATTTTTATTAGAGTTTTTTTTTATAAAATTATTTATAAAATCTAACTTTAGGCCAATACTTAAATTATCTATCTTTGATAGTATGATGATAGTATGGTGACGGAACTATAAAAGATATGCTCATGAACAACACCAGAAACTCTACTAAAAATTGTGTTACACCTCAGATTTAAAATTCTTTACCAAAAAAAAAAAAAAAAAAAGCATTTTTACAAATTATAAAACCATGTTTTACAAACAAAATATTGAGACAAACAAACAAAATACAAACAAAAAACAAACAAAATACAAACAAAAAACAAACAAAATACAAACAAAAAACAAACAAAATACAAACAAAATACAAACAAAATACAAACAAAAAACAAACAAAATACAAAAAAAAACAAAAAAAAAACAAACAAAATACAAACAAAAAACAAACAAAATACAAACAAAAAAAAGCAAAAAACAAACAAAATACAAACAAAAAACAAACAAAATACAAACAAAAAACAAACAAAATTTTGAGAAAATATTTTGAACAATTAAATCACTAGAGTTTAATCAAAAAGAGTTTTTGAAAAAAAAAAAAGGTGAAACAATATTCAAAAATTAGAAATATATATTTGACAAGTATTTCTGTGTCCCTGCAACGCCAACTCCTGTCAAGCATATTTTTTGTCAGAGTGGATTGATAATGCGCTCTTATGTCTGATTCATTGCTTGAAACTTTGATGTTTCTTAAATGCAATAAGGACTTATAGGCTATATAGTTATAGTTAATGCTTTTGACATACAGTTAATGCTAACAACTAATATCAACATACTTTTAACTAAAGGATGTTAATATTAGTTGTTAGCATTAGGCATAAAAATATTTAAAAATGAAGAATTGAAAGTTTTATTTTTTTATTTTTATGTATTTTTGTTTTTGGCTTTCATATTATCTCTAAATATATTTTCTTATATAATTTCACAACATGTGGTTTTATTGTTATAAAACTTCTCTAATTTTATAATCCTAAAAATGTAAAAGTGTCAGGCCTTGTCATGAGATTTCGTTAGTAAAAAATACCCTTAACAATAATAAATATAACTTTAACTAAACTTTTGTATTTACGTTGTTCAAAGTTAAATTGTATCATTAGCGTATTTTATAAGTACTGTGTTATAATTAAATTGTATGTTAAAAATCATTTAATCAAATAAACAAAAAATACTGATGAAATCTAAGTTCCATATTTGGAAAAGATTATACTTCCTTATAATTTATTTTTTAAAACAATTTTATACTTAACATAATCTTTTATTTGTTTATCACAATCTATTTATTTTATTTAATGTATTTAATGACCTATTTTCAGTTCTCTGAATTAGAGTTGGCATTAGGCAATGTGAACCTAAAAATGTTTAAGGTCAGCAAAAAATTGCCTACCTAGTTTCTATGTTTTATGGTAACCCTTTTGTGTCAAAATATTTTTGCCCACCTGATGCAGACGTCAAACAGTTTAAGATCGCCAATTTATTGCAGACCTCATTTTTCCTGATTCTGAGGGTTGTATTTTTAATAAAATAAAACAATTACAAGATTTTATCAGTTACCAGTAATATATTCATAAACATAATTTATGTTCATAAATAAATTGTCAAAAGAACTTTACACCACATAGAAATATTAGGAAACAACAATTTTTCTTATAATTTATTAGACTAATTTATTAGAATTCATAAGACTTATAAGACTTGTTTTACATAATGAATTAGCAGATAATAAGAGAAAAAATTCATAAATAAATATAGCAAACCTGTTTTACATTCCTTTGAAATTAAATTTCTCATTTTACCTTTTACTAACTACTTTGCATTTGTTTAAAACAAAAATTAGAATTTTTAATTTTTTTCAATCTTGATTTAAAGTCTTAAAATTAAAAACAAAACAAAAAAAAATCACTTTCTTTAACAAATAAATTTACAGTTGCGATTAAATGCTTTTTTTTACAAATTAATATTTTCTGAATAAGCTAAAAGATAATTTTAATATTTCAAAATAAAAAATTTTCCCTTCACAAATTGCTATTTCATACATAAAATGCAAGCTGTGTAACGCTTCTTAACAAGGCCTGAAGTATGTATTGATGCGCTTCTATGAAACTTTAAAATATAAAAACAATAAGTATAATTTTTAATAAACAACAATTATAGGAAAAAATGGTAATGCTACCTCATACAGTAGACTTTGTGACATCAAAAGAGCTATGACATTTTTAATTCAGAATTGTTTCTGAATGATTTTATTTAATAATAATTTTATTTGCTGAAGGCAGTCAAAATGTTGAGAAATTTTTCTTGTCAAAAGTTTGTTGTTTTTATTTGCTTTTAAAAAATACTACTCTTTTATTAAATAAAATTTCCCATTTACTTGGCAGGTGAGAGTGTTAATTTATTTTTTATATTTTTATATTTATCGAACTGAATAGCTTAGACTGTCATCAGACCTAAAATGATGCTAATATAAAATCATTTTAACATAAATTATATTAAAACCCACTAAAAAGATAATCCAAAAATTACATCATTAAAAATGATTCTGTTATTTTTAAATTTTACCTAAAAGTAAAATTTTACTTAAAATTTTTCCTAACTGTTGCCCCATTACTTATACCATTTACTTTGTTTAAAAATATGACTGTTTCAAATTTTAAAATGTTAAATATTCTGATTCTCTTGTTTATTAAGATTCCCCTGTTTATTAGATTTTATAATTATATTTTTGATCCTCCTGTTTATTAAGATCTTCCCATTTATTTGGCAGGCAAGAGTATAAATTTATTTGATATATTTTAAACTGAACAGATTACAAACAGAACGTTCATCAGAACTATAAGAATGTGAATATAAAAGCCTAAAAAACATAGAGTTTATTATTAATATTAAAACTTATTTGTTTAGCATTTTTACTCTACATAAACCTTCATAAACAAGTTCTTAGAAAAGAGGTTACTTTTATAAAAAAATGATTCTTATTACTTGTTATGAATCACATTTTCTGTAATTAATAAAGAAGGTATAATAATATACTTATCAACTACTAATGTAGTTGATATATATGCATATAATCGATATAATAACATATTTATTATACTATAAACTATCAATTAAGAGTAGTTTAAAACCTTAAGTACTGGTTTCAGTTGTGAATATGACACAATTTGTAAACAATAATCAAAATATTTACAATACCAATTATTTTATTTGTGAAACAAAAAAAAAAAGGATTTAGTCATCACATTTCATATAAAACATTTTTAAGAGCTTGCGTCAATGTTTGATTTTTAAACTTTAATTAAATTAAATTAAAACTTTTTAACTTATAAAAATTTATCATGTTGTGAATCATAACAAGTATAGTTTGTGCAGCCGTGGCGCCGTGGTTACAGCCCTTGCTTTATAAGCAGGAGATCCAGGTTCGAGACGAGCTCTGGACATATTTTTGCGTCACAGTAAGGAAGGAGGTGTGAACTTCCTGGTTAAATGCACTTCTGCGGTGCTCTGTGACAAGACCGTTAGGTCTTCTTAGGGCACCTAAAATAACAACAACAAAAAAAAATTTTTTAGTGATCAGGTTGTATTTATATTTTGTCATTTCTATTGAGTCAATAGAATTGATAAACCATAACATGGTGAAAATTTATTACAAGAATTTTACAAGTAAATAAAAATTTAATATAAAATTTTTTATGAAAAAATTATTTTTAGTAAAAAATGTAGTAGTAAAAAAAAAAAAAAAAACACCAGAATTTGAATAAGTAATAAAATCTTCATAGTATATCATTTCGCTTGACTAAAGAGCATTTTTCATTTTCAATTCTGTTACAGAAAAAAAAAAAAATTTTTTAAAAAAGTTTAATTTTCGTAAAAGCTTCAATTATTGGAAAAATTCAATTCAAACCAACATCAAAATAAATTAATTCTATGAATTCTTAATGAATGTTAAAAGATGTTGAATGTTGGAAATTTTTCAATTTTGTTTACAATATTTAATAATTCCAATTGAGAATTTAATGCTATGGTTATAAAATGAAAGTTTTAGCTTGATGGATGAGAGACAAAATATCTAATTTTTAGTATTTTAATTTTTATTAAAAAAAAATTTTCAAAATGATTTTTTTGCTAAATACATAGAAATGAAATTTCCAATTTTTAATATTCATTTTGAATATGATACTACTTATTTATCCAATTATTTTCCTTAATTTTATCAAAATTTGTTTGATAAACTCTTACAAAATTATAATTTTAATTAGATAGTAAAAGGTTTTGCAATAAATCATATAAAACAACTTTGATGTCAAATTTTTAATATTAGCTCCTATTTAATATTGAAATTCAGGCTGTCTCCAAATTTTTTCACCCCCAAAATTTCTTGTGGAGGCCAAAAACAAACTCTAGCTGTGGCTAAATTTTTCGGAGGCAATGGTGCGCATTTAAATTACTACTCAAAAATATAAAATATTTAGGAATAAATTTATGGCGTAAATAAAACAAAAAAAAGGCTATTTTCTCCTTTTCAACATGACATTCATCTAATCTTTAATTGTTATATTAATTTATAAATAATTTAAAAAAACTGGTTATAGTATTTAGTAAATACCATTTACCATTTACTATTTACACTATAACCCCTAAATGAATTTTTTTAACTTATAAAATATTTAATTGAAATTTTTAAAGATATTTAAAGGAGCCAGAGGCAAAGAAAAAAATTTGAGAGTCATAGTTGGAACCATAAAATCCAAAAAAACTTAGAGCTGGATCCAGAGTCATAAATTCAAATAAACTTGGATCAAGAGTCGGAGCCACACATTTTTTGTCCAGCTCCCCAACCCTGGCTAAAAGCCATGACAAAAATACTTTAACTGAAGTATTTTAATCTCAATTCTAAAAACTATTATTCATTATATTTTTCAGCAAAAAATATGTTAGACAGTACAAAAGATATATTGGATTGTTAATACATATTGAATAAAGTATTACATAAAAAAAAAAAAAAATTATTTTCTACCCCTTTTCACTTCACCATTTGTACAGATTGCTGACATGGACATTGATGTAAGCACAGTCACAACAGTTGATAGCAGAACAATAGCGCTTGCTTCTAAAACACCTGATTGCCCAACAATCCATGGAATTCTTAAAAAAAGCACAACACCCCAAATATTAAGCATAGTGGGTACAAGAACTCCATTTACCCATCCAAATTTGAAGACTGCTTTTTCTTGTTTAGCTACAGGAGCATCACCCTGCCTTTCCTCTTCATGTGAAGGATCCTACAATATTTTAAAAATAAGTGGAATTAAAACTTTTTAAATACTACTAGTAATAAAAAAAAAATGCTTTACATATTTAATTTAAATATAAAACTTAATTTAAATTTTTTCTTTATTGTTGCTTTTAAGGTATTTATTATTTTTTTATGATTACATTTTTCTAAACCAACATTAAAGTTCTAACATCAAGGTAAAGTAAGCAAGTCAAAGTTTAAACAGGTAGGATACATTTTATATAAATATTTTAATATTTTAAACTCATATTTTATACTTTCTGTACTTTTTTAACCTATTTTTTCGCTATTTCTTATTTGTTTTTTTATGACTTATTGAAAATTTTTAATATACCTATTTTTTATATATTTAATATATATATACTAGGGGTGCACTGATGCATTGGCCTTGGTAACCATCAGCCAATGCCAATTGTTTTGAAAAATGAGTCTTTTTAATTTTGTGTTTCTATATTGTATAAAAAAAATATAATTATTATACTTGTTAAAAAAGTATAATAATTATAGACAATATATAAACACAAAATTAAAAAAAATAATTTTTTTAAACAATTGGCATTGGCTGATGGTTACCAAGACTGATGCCAAGGCTGATTTATTGGTGCACCCCAAATATATATATATATATATATATATATATATATATATATATATATATATATATATATATATATATATATATATATATATATATACACACACACACACACACATTAATTAATAGCATATGGAATAGTAAATAAGATGTCAACTGGATAATTAACTGGATAAATTAATAAACTGGATAATAAATTGGATAAATTAATTTAAAAGATCGAAAACAGCATTTCATACTAGGAGATGCCATTTCAGACTGGCTTCATATGCTTAGTGGGGTTTCTCAAGGCTCCGTTCTTGGGCCATTACTGTTTGTAATTTTCATAAACGACTTGGCATCACAAATCAAAATTATTCCGAAACTTTTGGCAGATGACACAAAAATGATTGGAATCATAAAAGACAAAAACGATTCTATCAGTTTGCAAAATGATATCAACCTTATACAAAACATGGTAAATATTTTTGCAAAACATGGTAAATATTTTTGAATGAGAGCAAATGTTAAGTAATTCACATTGGGAAATCAAATCAAAAGTTTAATTATCAGGAAATGATCTGCGGCCTTGCTCTGACAACACTGGAAGAAAGACGATTAAGAAAAGATCAAATACAACAATTCAAAATGAAAAATGGACTAAATAAAATAAACTTTTATTCAAGTTTAACCCAAGAAAAATACGATCATGGCACAAGGCAACAAAACTTTCTAACCAGACAACAAAACAATTCTAATATCCATATTTACAACTACCATAAATGGTCTTTATATAGCCATTTTTTACGACCATGTCGTTGTAGTTTGATAATAAAAATAATAATTATATATATATATATATATATATATATATATATATATTATATATATATATATATATATATATATATATATATATATATATATACTTGGACTTATTATAAATAATTTGTACACAAATAATTACATTATGTATTGTTTTTTTAATAACATTATAGGTTTTAAACAAATTTTAATATCAAATTTTAACTGAAAATGATTAGTGGTAATCAAAACATGTTTTTTATTTGACAAAATGGTTTTAATTACTAAAATATTTGTCTTGTTTGTGGAAATATTTACATTTTTTGTGCTTAAAGGAAAATTTTTTATATATATAACAGATTGGTAACATGAAAAACCTTTAGGGGTGTTATTTTTTAAAATGAAGTCAATTTTAGAATACCAAAAATTATAATGCTAGATTGCTATTATAAAAATTAGCTTGAAAACATAATAAAATTTGCAAAAAATAAAGATTAATCTATTGCATAATAAAGTCGATTTTGTTTAAAACTTATTGATAATTTGATCGAAAAAATTAGGGCAATGATTTTTATTGCAGATTTTGATGCCTTCAGCTAGACTATTAAGTCTATTTTCAGGTTTAACAATCAACCATTTCTTTTTATAAAAAATATAAATTTAAGATAAATTTGTTTTTGAAACCATATTTTAATTGTGATGTTGTCAAGCTTATAGGTTCACAGTACATGTAGCTAGTTGATAAATTACATCAGTTACCCTTTCAACATTTTCCTGTAAGCTGTTAGTAAGTGACTTAAGTTGATATTTGATCAAAAGGGGGGCCAGGTTTGATGAAAAATAGCTAAGGTTGGGTTTGTTACCGGGGTTGCATAAACATTGATGCATCCTAAAGTTGTTGTTTTATTCAAAACTAATGTTTTATTAAATGTATATATGCATGTATATTTATATATAAACATCATCATGATCAACATGATCATAATCATAATCATCATGATCATCTTTTTTTAAACAAATCAACTCCCAACAAGGCTGCAAGCAAACACTTAGGATTTAAATTAAGTAATCAAAAATTTTGACTTCCGAAAATGCTTCCGGTCTTTAAATTTTTAGCTTTTAAAAACTGTAAATTCTGTTTTGATCACTAAACTCAATAACTGTTATTCAATAAAAAAATACTTATATTAATCTTGAATAACGATATAAATCTTATTATAAAACCATTTAATTATTATTATTTTTATCATTATGGGGCATCCATAAAGTACGTACGCAATAAAACCACTGATCCCCCTAGTACAAAGTTTTTTTTTTTCAAAATTAACTCGTTTTTTTTTTCTCTTCTCAATGTAATTATTAAAAAACAACTGCTAATCACAACAGTCCAAAGGAATTTATATTACTTAAAATTTATTATTTTTATTATTTTTTTTTATTATAAATCAATTTCTAATTTAAAACATTTAAATTTTTAAATTAATGATTCCTCAAACTTTTTCTCTAAACAAAAATGGATTTTAATGTTTTATACAATGTGTAATTAGCTTTAGCATAATTTTTTATTGGGTGATTTTTACATCACCACACAAGTTTTTTTGGACATGAAGTAATTATTTTTTTCTTATTACTTTTTTTTAGACTTATAATCCTTAAATTACCTGGTGTTTAAAAAAAAACTATTAAAAATGTTTAAGTTTTGACTGTTATTATTTTTGCAGTAGTACATTCATTGTTTTGACTTTTTGTTAATTTTTGGGATATGATAAACTGACCGTTTCATAAATTGTTCACAGTTTTTAATAAACTGAGAATTTAATGACCAAAATTATTTCCAGATACTGTAATTCGTGATCATTTAATTTGAGCTTTGGTACTACTAAGTAAGAAAACAATCGAAAGAAGACATGAAAAGTTGAAGGTTGTATGATTCAGGAAAACATGAAAATGGGAGAGAATTCCAAAGAATTGATGTATAAGGAAAAACAACTAGATGAATAAAAAGTTTTTAGAGCATGAAAAAAAAGATACAGTTAAAAAATGTGACATTGCTGAATGATGAATCAAACAAAAGAGTTTTGATTGATGGAACTGCCTTGTTAAGAAATTTTACGCAGATCACATTTTAGGTAAGAAATGGTGATTTCTATAGGCGTTCAGCAATTTTATGTTAAGAAAAACTTTTATTTTGGAATATTTATATTATCTATTAATATTGTTTATGCAACATTCTTTCAGAAAATATTAGTTCCTTAAAAAAGTATTTTACCGCAAATGTGAATTGTTTGAAAAAACACAATATTTTATAAAGTTAAAAGACTTTAAACTAAATATGATTTTAAAAACTTAAATTTATTTTTGAAAGAATGTAAAATGTAAAACGTTTTTTCAAAGGAATGTAAAATAGTTTTGCAATATTTATTTAAGAAACTTTGTTTTTATCATCTGCTCCAACAGATTAAATGCAAAACCAAATAAAAAAACTTTTTTTTTCTTATAAAAAGGAAGAATTATTTTTGCTTGAGAGAATTTTTTTCTTTGTTTAAGAGAATTTTTTAGTTTGAGAGAATTCTTTTCACAAATAGTAATATATAATTCTACACAAATATTATTTCACAGAGTATTTATAAATATAAATTTATATAAACTAACTGTGCAGCCCACCAACAGTAGATAGCAGCCCGATATCACTATAGCACTATAGCAGCCCGAGCTTAGCCTGTCAAGTAAAACCTTAAATTCATAGACTGATTTTGATTTTTTAATGTCATTCGGAAGATTGTTCCACTCCTTAACAATTCTGTTTATAAAAAAATTATGTTGAATGAATGTCTGAGTTTTTGATAATCTCTTGCACAAAATTTCCTCTAATATTTACTGCTAAAGGTGAGTTACTACTTCTAAATGATTTTCTAGCTTAAACATTTGGATCAGATTTCCACAATTTCTTCTTATTTCCAGCGTTGTTAGATTAAGTCTATTCATTTTGCTTTTTATACGAAAGATTTTTCATACAATGTGCAACTTTCATAGCTCTTCGTTGAACTTGTTCAATTTTAAAGATATCTCCTTCTAGATATGGTATCCATGCAGGCACAGCAAATTCTAGATGTGGGCAGATATAAATGGTATATAGCCTTTTCCATAAGTGCTTGTTTCTTGATTGAAATGTATGCTTCAAAAGCCCAAGTACATTATTTGCTTTTGCTACTATTTAATTTACATGTGCATGGGTTTTTAGGTCTTTGGATATAATACCTCTTAAATCTCTTATTGTTTCGGTTTTTTTAATTTTAAAAATACACCCATTAGCGATTGTGATTGAGTATTCATGATGTGGTTTTTTTTTACCTATATGCATAACCATGCAATTATCGATATTTTGTTCCATAAGCCACATGTTGCACCAAGTTGAAATTTTATTAATACTATCCTGAAGTTCTAGCGAATCCTTGTGTGTTTGGTTTTATAGGTTTTACTATAAACTTATTATTATCAGCATAAATAAAACATCTAGTTTGGAGTTCTCTCGGTAAGCCGTTTATGTATAATACAAATAGAGTCAGTCCAAGAACAGATCCCTGTGGTACACCACTTGTTACATTCACTCAACTACATCATGACCCATAACTACCCTTTGCCTCCTATTAGTTAGTAAAGCACAATCTAATTTAGCAATTTTTTATTTAAACCATACATTGATAACTTAAGCATTAATCATTGATGTGGCACTTTATCAAAAGCTTTAGAAAATTCTAAATAAATCATATCAACACTATATTTACTAGCTATTCATTTTGTTGCCAAATCTGAGCATTCGAGTAGATAGGTTGTATAAGATTTTTTCGAGATAAAACCATGTTGTTCCTTGGTGATTAAGTTATTTGTTGTTAGATGGTTGTTTATGTGTTGCCTTACAAGTTATATGTTCCATGACTTTGCATGGAATCGATATGATCTAGACCAGTCTGTAATTGGATGGTTCTAAGTTAGTACTTCTTTTTTTTACTACCTTTTTTAAAGATAGCGCTAACATTCGTTTTAGTCCAAGCATTTGGAATACATCCACTATTATAGGAGAGCTGAAAAATTAGTTGCAATGGTAAAGAATATGATTCTGAGCACATTTTTAAGACATAAAGACTGATTCCATCTCCACTAACAGATTTGAAAGGATTAAGTTTTGACAAATGGGATTGCACTTCATCAATTGTGAAATTTATGTTTTCTATTGGTTTAATAACCAATTGAGATTCAAAGAAGGGCAAGCGCTCTGATTCATTTTCTTGTATAAAAGCTGATTGGAATTGTTTATTCAATGTGTTAGCTTTATCTTTACCAGTTGTTGAAATAGTACCATTTTGAATGTAGAATGCATTAATTTTGTTAGATTTTATTGCTTGTTTTTTGCTTATATATAAATACAAACGTTTAGGATTATTTTTATCTTTTGCCATTCCATATTTCTGAACACATTTTTTTATTTAATTTTTAACTGAGTTGCGTACTACCTTATACTCTTTAATTAATGA
>NC_061162.1:20206162-20311162 GCF_022113875.1 Hydra vulgaris | reverse complement strand
AATTTTAGATTATTAATCTAAGCAGGAAGAAATAATTTTAGATTATTAATTGTAAAATATATATATAGAAGTTAATGTTGCTATGTTGTCATTTAAGACCATCCATAAAGTACGTCATCCAAATAAGGGGGGGGGGGGGAGGGATCGAGATAAAAAGGACAAGGGGAGCGGGGGAGATTGTCAGAAAAGGACGTCACTTTATAGATTTTTTATTTTAGTTTAATTAACATGAAAAACTATGTAAATATGTGTTTTTAAGAAGATAATGTATGAGAATATTTTTAATTTTTATTTTTCTAAGGTGTAGCAGCAGATTCAAACATCATTGCAAGATAAAAATTTTTTTTTTGGGGGGGGGGGGTTTAAAATAGGAGGGGGGCAGGATTTTATGACGTCCTTTTCAAGGGGGATTTAGGGAAAAAGGACAACCAGTGACAAAGAGGGGGAGGGGGTCATAAATTGGCTAAAAAATGGTGATGTCCTTTATGGATGGTCCCTATTGTTATTTTGTTTAAATATTCTAGATTATCTCTAGTCGTAATAGTTTTTCTAATTACAAGTTATATGACTATTAGAATTCACGCTTAGCTTATGTTGTACTAGTTTAAATGACATTCAATAACTTCGTACTAATTACTCCTACTAATAATACATGCTACTACAGTATTCACACACACATACATTACATTGACTATTTACATTAAAAGCATAGCTTCAAAAAAATTAAAACAGTTCACAACTCTCACTGACCCTCGCTATACTGCAATAAATCTTTGCACTTACTGTCACTTGTGTCAAAAAACTACTTACTGTTGTATGCAAGTTGTACTGAACTCCACTATGTGTCCTCTGGTCTCAGTTTTAATGCAGAGGTCTGTGGCAATTATCTTGATGGGATACCCTAAAAATAGTCCTTTTGGGATAACACAAAGGAATACTCTAACAAAGATACCCAGGTACACACCCAGAATGAAACTTCTTATGGGATAACAGTCTCGGTTCAAAGCTGGAGTTCTTCTTGTGTTTATACTGTACCATTAAGCGCGAATTCATACCATCCTCGAGACGCCCTTGAAACACATATATTGTTAATGTATGTTTATCACGCTAGTAATACAGACATGATAAATACTTATAAAACGAATAATTCTGCTCCTTCACTGACACTGTCTATACATTACATTTACGCTCGACGCAAACAACGTTTCAGTAGCACAATAATTAATGACTTTTACTTTCCTCGACTGTTGTTTATTGTTACTGTTTATATTTACTACATTTTACTTAAATCAATTTTTTAGTATTTTTCTTCTGAGAAGCTCTTTGTTTTTCACTTGACATCTGCCCTTTTGTACTTTTATCTCATTCTGCTACACTCTTTTCAACTTATTATGCATCTCTAAGGTGTAGTTTCACTAAAATGCATTGCATTTACAAAACGTATCTAGGCAAATACGAGCTGTATAAGTATTTTAAGACAATTTTCTCAATTCTACTTTTAACTAGTTTAAAAATTTAGATAAATTTTTAAAATAAACTTTTTTTAAAACTATTGATACATCAAGGGCTGTGGAGTCGGAGTTGCGGATTATGAGTTGAGTCACTAAACAAAATCGCGATTCCGATTCCAATAGTAAAACTTCTCGGTATTTCACGTAGATGTATAAAACATTCAATTAACCTTATGTTTATACTAAACCTCAAAGAACGTTTCATAAATTTGTCAAAAAAAAAAATTTTAACTTATCGCGTAATATTTTTTAAAGAATTTAAAGAATTTATCAAAAATTTTGCTTCAACAACTCGTCGCGTTGGTTTGACAAGGTTCTAACTGACATTTTTGCCAAAATCGACTTTATCATTTTATTAGACTATTTTAATCATGATGAACAAAATAAACTGAAATTTACAGCGATATAGCGTAAAACAAGCAAACTGCTAATGTGCCAAAGTTCTATCTGCAACTTTAGTTAAATGATATTTAGTTTGACAAGGTTCTAACTAACAATAACTGCATAATCTCTTGCTGGTTTTTATTAACCAATTATTATGATAAAAAATCATATAAAAAAATTCTGACACCGATGTAGAATAAAATATCATTAAAGCTATTATTTGACATTAAAAAAAAATCTTTTTTATAACATTCTGTAGCTTTACTCAAATTGACACCTGTAACATTGAAAAACAAAATTCTGGTTTCGATTAGCATAGAAATAACTATTATTATTCAAAATAAAAAGGGGATTTATGAGCTAAAATATTTTTTTAAAATAATGATGTTTATGCATTAACAAATTTACAAACTTTTCACAGTCAATGTAAGTACAATTTGCCGCGCCATTCCCTTACGGTAAGTCGATCTAACTATATTTTGCAGTGTCTACCCCAAAAAGTAAGTCAATACTTGTTCATTTTTTTTCACTTATCTACAACGGTTAGTCGATATATGTGCACTTTAGAACGTTGATTTTACACAGTAACTTATTTTAAATTGTTAAATCAAATATAACAGTAATATTAAAAACTAAACAACTTGTAATAAAACATTTTTGTATCAATAATAAAAGCCAGGCTGCGTAGTTAAAAAAAGATTTTAAAAATGATTTGAAAGTAAAAAAAAAACAATTTGAAAAGTTATTATTTTCGTTTTAAGTAAAATATCAACAGAAAATGGAAAGAGTAGTATTTGATAAAGAAATCAGTTATGATAGTGACGAATTTGTAGCTCCAACTAGTGAAAGCGGCGAAGACTGCTATGAATTAAGTACACGGTTAGTAACCTAATATAACTTTTTTGTGTGACTTTGGCCATGCATTTACATATTAAAATAGCTAAATTACTTTTTAATATTTAAACAGGAAGAAGAGGCGCTTTAATTTAACCAGAACTGCACTAGAATGTTTAATATATTTTTTTATTTATTTATGATTTGTTTTTTTAATAAAAATTTCATCTAAAAAGTGATTTCGACATTAAAATCTACTATTATATACAAAATGAACCATTTTAATCATTTAAGAACAATTTAATTAGTATATGATTATATACTAGAGATACTATTATCTATACTAAGTAATAATACTCTTCTAGGGATCAAGTTCAACAAACGTTTAAGAAAAAATTCCGAAAACGAATATCTAAACCTGAAACCTGGGGATGTAATAAAAAAAAAAAAAGGCATATCAAGCTGGTAAAAATTATACAAGTCGAAGAGGAAAACAAGTACCAAATAAGATTATTCAAACAAAAAAAAACTGTCTGGCAAACTGTAAGTACGAATGTGCTAAGAAAGTATCAGAAGATGAGCGAATCGATATTTTTTCATCATTTTATGCCTTAAATTCAGCTACTGAAAAGAGGCATTTCTTTTCATGTAAAAGGTGAAAAAGTCCGTGTTTGCAAAACATTCTACTTAACTACACTGTCCATTTCACAAAAGCTAGTTTACACAGCTCACAACACCAAAGATATTAAAACAAATACTCCTGCACAAGATCTACGAGGTAAAATCATGAAAAGCAAACGTACACCGCATAGTGATGCCAACTCAGCTAGGGATCACATAAAATCTTTTCCAACAGTTGAGTCACATTATTGTCGTGTAAGTACCAATAGAGAATACCTTGAGTCACACCTTAATGTTTCAAAAATGTATAATCTTTACAAAGAGAAATGTATAAACGAAAATATTGAGCCAGTAAAAAAATCTATGTACTACCATATTTTCTCCACCGAATTCAATCTTAGTTTTTACATTCCCAAAAAGGATAGATGTGACCTTTGTGAGAAGTTTAAAGTTGCTGAAAACACTGATACTATGTCTGAAAAATTGAGAGGAGACTTTGAAAGACATCAAGTTTTTAAAAAAGAAGTGAGAGATATACGTTCTGAAAAGAAAAAGGATAAAAATTGTCCTGTTTTACTTTTTGACCTTCAAAATGTTATTTTGACTCCGCATGCAGAAATTAGTTCCATTTTTTATCTGAGAAAGCTTAGCGTGTATAATTTGACAGCTTATTTTTCAACAACCAAAAAAGTGTATTGTGCATTATGGACTGAATCAATGGCGGGAAGAAGCGGCAATGATCTTGCCAGTGTCTTTTGCAAAATTTTGAGTGATGTGGCAGAGGAAAACGACTTCAGTGATTTAATTACTTGGTCTGACTCCTGCGTTTCTCAAAATCGGAACAGTATATTATCAAATGCTGTGTTACACTTTTTAAGAGACAATCATAACATCAACTCAATCACTATGAAATATTCCGTTCCAGGTCATTCATACGTCCAAGAGGTGGATCATGCTCATAGTGAAATCGAAAAGCTCATGAGGAAAACTGATTTTTATAGTCCAATTGGATTGATTAGGATGTTGAAACAAACTAACAGAAAAAATCCTTATCGTATCATTCAAATGAAATCACATGACTTTAAGGATTATGCAGTTAGCGAAGCTGTTTAGTTACAAGTCAGTTCCTTTTTCTAACGTTGCTGTTCTAAAATTTACTCAAACATCTCATATTATACATTTCAAATCTAGCCATGATCGCAATGAACCTATGAACTGTGCAAATGCCAAGTTCAATGAAAAACCTAACAGAAAGAATGCAGCAACAAGTCCATCAACTTCCACTATTTTAAATGTAAAAGCAAAGATTCATAATTGTACAAAAGAACTTGCAGACTTTAAAAAAAAAGATATTAAAGCTGCATTTTCGTTTATGCCTCTCGAGGACAGAGAATACTATCGAGTTGTTCTTCACCTATAAAATAAACATGAAAAACTTTTAAGGGTTTTAACCCTGTACTTAATGTAATGGTTTTAAAATGTACCAAAAAAATGTAGTATAAAAAAAATAAAAAATGAGTAAAAAAAATGTTGTAACCTTATTTTGTGACTGAAACAATAATCTTATTTATGAAAATTAGCTTTTTATTATATTATTGTTTCAGTTACAAAATTTAAAGTAACTGACAGCTTCAGTCACAAAGTTTCAAAGTAACTAACATGTTTCTAACTACCGTTATAACAGCAGTTGGAACCTTGTCATAGTGAGAATATGGAGAATATGATTATTTCACTATGACAAGGTTCTAACTGCGTTTTGGGGGTATTCATTTTTCTATAAAGAGTGAAACATTTTTTAATAAAAAATAGTAATACTTATAGCAAATGCTTATGTTATCATGAGTAAAAAATATTATCGATGAATTTTAATAAATTTTGATGGGAGGAACATAACAATTTTTAACATTGATTTGCTCAAAACTACTCGCGGATCAGTTAGAACCTTGTCAAACCAACGCGACGAACTGAAGTCGGAGTCGTTACTTTTTTTTTACGACTCCACACCCCTGGATACATCAAATTATGCTACCAAAAATCGAAAAATCACCACAACTTCATCAGGCTTTTAGTGAACCTTTTTTTTTCGAATTTTTATACCTTATATGTATGTACGTTCACAATGTTTTAAAAATCCGTCCGATTATTTATATTTCTTTCATTTGATATAAAATAGAAAGCATATGGGCAATTCCATTTTTAACTTACGTTACACGTGCAACAACTTGATCATATATTTGCCTATTTAAACTGTAAATTAAACTTTTAGCTATTTTTTATGAAAGCTGTTAGTCTAAATAATGAAAAAGCTAATAAGTTTTGAGTCTGGCCAAAAGAGAGCGAACTTATTACTGAAAATGCTACTAAACTTACGTTACACGGAGAACAAGGTAAAAAAATTGCTTCAACTTTTAGGTCAGATTTCTTCGAATCAGTAAAGCGGTTTGTATTAGAAACTTTCACAAGATGCTTAGAACTCTATACTAATTTAAAAAATATATAAAAGTTTATCAGAGGTAACCGGCTATAAAAAATAATCTTGTTTTTTTTTATACTATGTATTTAACTTACATTACGTCACTTGCATTAACTAGCGATTTTTATCGTGAATTTTTATATCTATAATTAAGAGTTCGAATTACGTAACAAAAGAATTGCAAAAGGGTCTTTTATGATGGCATTGCGCAACAAAGTTGTTTAACTAAAGGCCGATTTCTAATACTGTGTTTACATTTTCATCTTTTAACATAAGGGATCATCCATAAAAGACGTCACTTTAAGTTTAACTAATGATAAAAAGTAGGATAATGTTAGCTCTTGTGCGCAGAGATTTTAAGAGTAATATAGCACCTTATGTTCAATAAAAATCTCCGCGGAAGAGAACCAAGAAACTTCTACTTCTGGTTAGTAATTAAATTCTAAATGACGTCCTTCATGGACGACCCCTAAGACGAAAAGTTTGCGTTCGCTCTTTTTTAATAAATCTTTTAAATTTGATTGGTTATAAGTAATAACGTTGTAAGGTTCAAGTGATCGTCCATAAAGTAGTACGCTCGGAGAGGAAAAGGGGGTCTGCAAATGGCGTATATGAGATGGGGGAGGGGGGAGGCAGGAGGTCAATTATAAAAGTATGGAGACACTAAATTAAAAAAAATATCATAAAATTTTGGGTTGGTAGGTTAAAAGTATAGGTACTTTTAGGGAGGTAGAGCGTACTCAAAAAAGCATATAGCAAAATGTAGGGAGGGGGGGGGTTGATAATTGAAAAAAAGCATACGCACTTTATGGACGACCCACAAGACGTTAACATTGTAAGTTAATAATATTGACAAACTAATGATAAAATATTTTAATAATTAAAATGTCTTTAAAACGCTGTGTACCTCTTTGCAATTCGAACTATCACTCAACTACAACAATTATCAATTTATAAATTCCCGAAGAATCCTAAGGAAAGAAAAAGATAGAGTGGAGCTATCCCAAGAACTGGTTTTGTTGTTTCAGACTATACAGCAGTATGTTGACTACATTGGCCAAATGATGCACCTTTTGAAAGAAAATATGGGAAGCAACGGCCTTTAAACCCACCATATGTTTTAAAAAATATTCCGCCTAGTTGTTATCCATACCAGCAAGTAAAGTTAAAAAAACTGTAACTTTAAGCGGTTTTCAAATATTTTACCAGGTAAGTTAAATGATTTTTTAAAAGAGAAAGAATTTATATTTGAAGGTATTCAATCTTTGTTGAGTGATAATAACGATGTTGTTGTTTTTCAGCTTAATAAAAATATACATACAATCAAAAATGTACAAACTTGGTATTCCATTATTTATTTTAGAAGTTTTTGATGATTATTCATTTGTAGCTTACCATAATGGCACAATTTGTAATAATTCATCTTTAACTGTAAACAAATTAAAGTTTAAAAAAAATCATCTTTATTTGAAGCAGTTAAATTTTTAAAAAATAAAAAAAGTTCGCATCAGTCAAATATTCTATTCAAGCACCTTAATGCTATGAGAAAAGTTAATGTTGGTGAACTTTTATAAACTCTAGATATTACATGTAGAGCATATGAGTATTTTTCTATGTGACAAAGTTTATATGATCGTTTGTGTATTGACTACAAGTTGCCAAGTGTACGGACTTTAACACGATTGATTTCAAAAATAAGCCTAATGGAGAACCTAAATTTCGTAAATAGTATTTTTTATGAATTTAGATCTATTAAAAAGAACTTTCGTACTACTAATTGATGAGGTTTATGTCAAAGCTGTATTACTTTACCAAAGAGGTGCTTTGTTTGGTCAAGCAGTAAACTTGAAATTTAGCTAAAACAATTATATTATTTATGACTAAATGCCTTTTTGGAGGTCCAGAATTTATATGCAGAGCTCAACCTGTTGCAAATCTTTCTTCTGGATTTCAGTTTGCTCATTGTCATTAAATTGTCGACACAATAAATAATATTGAAAACAGTAAAACACTGGCAATATCTACTGAAGGTAACGGTGAAAATCAATAGTTTTTTGAAATATTTAAAACAGTTTTAGTAAACCATGGTTAACAACATCAGGTATATATTTATTGTATAATAATATGCATCTCTTAAAATCTATACGAAACAATTGGTTAACAGAAAAGACTGGCAAGCTTCAATTTTCGAACAATGGAGAACTGGCTTTGGCTAAGTGGAGTGATTTAGAAACTTTATATAAAACTGAGGGCAATAGTCTTTTTAAACTCACTAAACTTACAGCTAAATCAGTTTATCGAAAACCAATACAGAGACAATCTGTAAAGTTTTGTTTGTCTGTTTTTCGCGAAGAAACAGTAGAACGCATCCAAAGATTAAAAATAAAGCATTTGAAGGTACTGCTGTATTTATTGAAAAAATTTTTTTTTGGAATGTTGTTAATGTCAAAGCACCTGGTGCTGACATTCGGTTTAGAAATGAATTATGTGGAGAAATCCACTCTGTTAGTGATTAACAGTTACAACTGCAACAAGATATTGCAGAATTGTCAAAATTTATGAAACCTACAGGTAAGCCTGTAAAACAGCTTACGCTAGATACCAGCAATACAATAACGCATACATGTTAAGGCTTAATTGATCTCATAGAAACTTTGTTGAATAATGGAGAAAAATATGTCTTAATAGGTTGGTTTTCAACAAATCCACTTGAAAAAGCTTTTTCTAAGCTTTGACAGGGATCTGGAAGTACTTACTTTATAAACACTAAATCTTCAATTGAAAAAATTAATATACAACATACTAAATTAATATTACAACTTGACATTCTTGTTGATGGTATCGATGGTCATACTTGTGACACATGTTTTAGAGATATTTCTACTGATGAAAAGGAACTGCTGGACATTGAAAAGGAACTGCTGGACAATATACATGATATTGAAAGCTCAATTAATAAATCTACATTGTGAAAATCATTGTGACTATAGTTTACATAGCTGATTATATGCAATTAATAAATCTACATTGTGACTATAGTTTACATAGCTGATTATATGCAATTAATAAATCTACATTGTGACTATAGTTTACATAGCTGATTATATGCAATTAATAAATCTACATTGTGACTATAGTTTACATAGCTGATTATATGCAATTAATAAATCTACATTGTGACTATAGTTTACATAGCTGATTATATGCAATTAATAAATCTACATTGTGACTATAGTTTACATAGCTGATTATATGCAATTAATAAATCTACATTGTGACTATAGTTTACATAGCTGATTATATGCAATTAATAAATCTACATTGTGACTATAGTTTACATAGCTGATTATATGCAATTAATAAATCTACATTGTGACTATAGTTTACATAGCTGATTATATGCAATTAATAAATCTACATTGTGACTATAGTTTACATAGCTGGTTATATGCAATTAATAAATCTACATTGTGACTATAGTTTACATAGCTGATTATATGCATATAAGCGTAATAAAAATTTGTGATGACACTACCAATTATTATTATAAACATGGAAGTTATCTGAATAGCATAAACAGAGTCGGACTTGAAATTCCTTCTGATACTTTTCTCCATTGGTCAATATTTTACTTTTTGTTTTTTCAAGGTGCTACTGCCCCTTTATGCAGAACGTTTTGTGTTACTTAGTTTCAGTTCATTGCAGCTAAATATAAATTTAAAAGCACAAAAAGTAATGCAGAATATATATTCTAATATTTTGCTAAAGAATTACGCACTAATTACCACTCCCAGCAGTAGCAAAGAAACTAAAACGAAAATACTAAAGCTATCATAATTTATGTGAAAATTAGTTTTGTCATTTATTATGGTATTAAATACTATTTACTCGCAATGTTTTTCATTTCCTCTTTAGCCTTTATGTCTGTCAATATGTTTGGATTTGTAAATATATGAATCGGTGAATGTTAAAAGGGCGGAACTCCAAAAATGTAAATTTTCGGCAAACTAAAAAAAAAATGCATTTTCGCCCGTAGTAAATTTTTGTTAACGATTCAGTAATTTTTATTTTGAAGCTGAAAAACATTATCCTCTTTAAAAAAATAAGTTATTAAACCTTTAAAAAAAAAGGGGGGAAAATGCAGTTTTTTTTAGTTTCCTGAAAGTTTACATAGTTGAACTTCCGCCCTTTTAACATTCACCGATTCATATACTCTGTTAAGAAATATTGACTAAACTATTTTTTTGCATGAATCAATTTTTGTTGATGTTTTTTATTGTGGGTGATTTTTATTGTTAACTTTTTTTGAATTATGTTTCTGTAAGCGAAAAAAAAAAAAAAAAAAAAACAGTTATTTTTCTAATATGTAAATATATACATTGTTAAGGTTCTGGTTGTTATTGATACTATTTAATATTACATTAATATTCTTAATGAAAATTGAAATACGAAAAATTATCTTTTAACAATTTTTTGGTTTTCCTTTTATATTCCTTTTATACTCTACCCAATATAAAAACATATCAATATAAGTAAAAGTGAAAGTTTAATCGGCCTTCAGTTTTTACGGCGTTTTGCGCGATGTCAAGGCCTGTTATTATAAAAGGCCGTATATTGAACTCATTAAAAGTTAGTGGTACACCGATTCATCGATCATTTGGCCGAATCATCGACATTGACCTTGATAGCCATCGGCCGATGCAGATTGTTTTGAAAACTTTTTAAATTTTATTTTTATTTCTGTGTTTCTATATTATATCCAAACAGAATTACGCCATAAATATAAATGCAATGTATAAGCCTAACATATGAAAAATAAGTTTTATATAGGCATATATGCAACCACTAAACTAAAAATTTTTGAACTGCTTTTAACAACCCTTTTAAAACATTTTAAAATTTTACTTATAATTTATAAGAATTTTTTTATTAAACAATAAAAAATTATAAAGAGAAAATTGCTTTAGACAAATTTTTTTTTTGAAACAATTTCAGTTATTCTTTACAATCAAAATGTTTCATTAGATTAATATTAGAATTAAATAATAAAAAAGTTTATTACTAAATTAAAAAGCGTTTAATAAATAAACATTTAATATAAGTATTGTTTTATAATTTAATTTCGTAAAAACATTTGCTAAAAACGTGCCAATTATTAGAAGTAACGACAACCTTCCATTCATTCTTAACAAAAAACGAAATGGTTCTAGAATGAACAGAATGACGAAAGTAAATATTTATAAAACGAGCTTTTCAATTGAAGTAATTGCTCTAATTGTCAAGATAACAATAAAAAATTGTTTTCATTGTCAACATAAAATATTGTTTTCATTGAACAATAAAATATTGTTTTCATTGTCACATGAATGAATGTGGCATTTCCATTCAAGTGTATATTTCCATCATATATCCAATTTCAGGGCCGATGCCAATGCATCGGTCAAAATTTAGGCATCGGTGCACCCCTATTAAAAATAGTTAACAAAGGAAATTTTAAAAAACTGGTGGCACTCTTCAATGACGTTAAAACTGCTGTCACAGTTTAGGAGTGAGAGGGGGTTCAGGTATTATATATTGACATTAGTTTTCATCAACTACTCTATTAATCTAAAACTAGATGTTTAAGTTTTGATTCCAGCTATTGAAATATTGCTGAGGTTGTTTGATGTTTCAAAAATATACTTTCTTTCTGTAGATCAACCACCTATCACCATAAAAATATATTTTGAGAATGAATTATTAGATACTTCAGGGCCGACAACATGGGTTTCAAAATGGGGGGGAGGGGGTTGAAAGAGCACAATCTTCAACTCTTAAAAAAATTCTTATATATCTAGAATTTTCTTAAAAAAATAATAAAAAAGTCCTTTAGAAAAAAAGTAGGGGGGGGGGGGAACATGCCCATGGCCGGTGTCGTCGGTTCTGAGCTTATCTTTGGTTTTTGCATTCTTAAAAAAAAAAGTAACTATTACAGCAATTAAAAGGGAAGAAACGTCAATTTTAGAAGTTATGAGCCTTCTTCACTCTACCTTGTTTGTCTTAAAAGGCCGATTAAATGAAACATTTCTATTGCTTAAAGCTATATTAAGAAAGCTTAAAGAAAGTGACAGAGAAGAAGATTATATTTGCTTTATGGCAGAAGTTAAGCTAGTGGATGAAGCACGCATTCTTTATTTAGAAAAGTGGTTGAATCTTTTTGATGAATTTCAGTGCTTTGGTTTGATGTATTTAAATAAAGTAAAAGACAGCATATTTTATGACTTTTTGGTATGTATTTTATACCTGAAAAAAAGTGGAATTATTTTGAATGATGAACAACAGTTTGACCAATATTGTAATCTAAAATTATTTACGCAATGAAAAAGCAAGCAGTTTTTTGAAATACCTTTGCATTAACAGTGGGTTTTCTTTTTTAAAACTTGTCCAAATGCAAGTTGTTTCTCAGAAAAGCTTAAAAACGAAAATGTTGAAAGAGTGTTCTTGTTGATTAATGCTATATGGACAAAGGAAAGGAACAGAATTTTAGTTGACGCTGTACTGGACATCGTTTCCACAAAGCATACTTTAAAGAACTTTACTTGTGAACAGTTTTAAAATATATATTATTGCTAACAAAAATGGGGGGTCATCGTGTTGCATTTGACCTCCTTTTTTTATAAATTCTCATTGTTTCGCGCAAGTTTAATAATAAAAATTGACCAAAAACGACCCCCCTTTCCTATTTTTTTAAACGAACTCTCCTTCCCTCAAAACTTTCGAAGAACAGACTTGAGATATGTCCTTTTTTGTCTTCCTTTTGGCTTTTTATGCCCTTCTTTATGCGACTGTGTTTCTGGCAACCCTAAGTATATGAGATTATTCGTGACAAGAGGGAAGGGGTTAAGAATTGATAAATATTGGGTGACGTACTTTATGGATGACCCCCTTGTTTTTACAAACGAATTGTTTCACTAAAACAAAAATAAAAAAGGTTTTAACTGATTTTTTTTATATAAGGAGAATAGCAAATTATTCTTTTCATTTTTTTTTTAATGTCTAAATAAAAATATTTATATAGTTCTAATTTTCATTCATTTATGTATATTAATATGTCAACCAAAATAAGAATACATAAAAAAAACAATGATATGAATAATTTTAATTAACATTAAAAAAAAAAATACTTTTTTTCTAAATTCTCTTAATATAAAAAGTTTCAGTTAAAACCTTCTGGACGATAATAATTACTTAATGACGTAATTTATTTGTTAGCCAGAACTTTAGTTAATGTTTGTAGTTTTAACTTACGTTACAGAAGTTTAAAATAAAAGTTGTTGATTTAACTAAGCGTCGTTATTCAAAAGTTTAAATGCAAAAACGTAACATTTAATATTATTTCGAATTATTAAAAAACTTATGTTTTTTATCTAAATTTTAGAAAAACTTACGTTACACGAAAGTTCCAAAAGTTCTTTCGTTATTTCTTGAAATATATATATATTTTATAAAGTATAAAATCTGACCAATATTAGCTCCATTTTCACGCTAAATTAATTGCGATTTATGCAAATAAATTCATGGTTAAAATTAGGATTGTTTACTTTTGCAAAAGTTGAGTTTTCGATTAAAAAAAAACTTATCGAAACTCTATTTTTGTTTCGGTAAGTTTGAAACGATTTCTCATTACTTAATTTTAAACCGAAATGAATTTCCTTTACAAAATTCACGATTTTCTATCTACACATTTTTCAAGTCTCGAAATCCTAAAAATAGCTCCGAAATTATTTTTCTTTTTTGAAATTTTTTTAAGTTTCGAAAGCAAAAAATAATTTCGGAAATAGTTTTTGAAAATTGTATCTAAATATATTTACATTATCGAAAATTTAACGAAACAATTTTTCACTTTCAAAACTCTCTAATTTGTATCGAAATATTTTTATATTATCGAATATTAATATTTTATTAATATTTTTATTTTATCTCTAATTTAACCTGAGCCCATAATTTTGTTAAACCAAGCTGTTGTATGTCTAAAACTATTTTTAGGATTACAATAAATTTTGAAGGTGAAGAAAAAGACAGAATCCTAAAAGCTAGTTGGATTTGAGACAATTCCCTGTATGTACTCCCCAACAGTTGAACTTTGCATGTACTTTTGATTTTGTAGGCGTCCCCGCGCTACTAAAAGTTTTTGTAAAGGTCCGCGTTCACTGAATGCGCAAATAGGCATTCCACTTTTCGAAACTGATCTTTTTTTTTTCAAAAAAAGTTAATTTAATCGAAAAGTTTTTTTTTTTTCGAAACTGATTTATCTCATCATTTTTTCGAAAATTGTTTACCTTTTTTTTTCGAAAATAATTTAGCTAATCGAAATGGGTTATTTTTATCGAAACTAATTTAACTTTTCGAAACTTATTATTTTTTTTTTCCGAAGTTTATTTTTTTATATTTAACTTTTCGAATTTCAACTTAAAATTCGCAATTATTTTAGTATATGTATATTTTTTCGCAATTAAAATGAGTTTTTAAAATTAAATTTAAGTTTTCGAAATTATTTTTCGAAACTTTTTACAAAATTTTACGAAAATGAACCTGAGTTAAAACGACATTTTACAATGATACTTTTTTTACGAGACAATGAGAAAAACTGTAACTTTCGGAAACATAAAAATGACTTAAATAAATTTTAACACTTAATGTATTATTTAAATAAATCTTCATGTGTCTACATCAACATTGAATTGCTAAAAGTTTACGAAAAGAAGAATAAAATTTGACTTCTTTTTCATTTTCCGCCGTGGAATTGCCCATATATACTGCAGGCCCGTAGTAACAAAAATTATATTGGGGGCAGGGGGTCAGTACTGGATTAAGGGGCCCCAAAATAGTTTGAAGGACCTTTTTTTTTTTTAGTTATTTTTTCAGTCAATTTTTTCCTAATTATTATTTGAAAAATTTTTTGTGGGGCATGCCCCTACTGCCTTCACGGTTGCTACTGGCCTGTACTGAGTATATAGGCTCTCTAATTTACAGTAGAACCCCATTGACTTGGAATCTGAAGGACAAGGCCAACGACACGGGTTTCGAAGTGGAGGGGCACAATTGTCAATTTCTAAAAAAAGTCTAAGGCTTCATATATATATTTTCCAACGTAGTGATTGTCCAAATTAAGCAAAGCTCTTGTTATGTCACACTTTTAAAAAATGTCCGACTTACCGAGATTTGGACACAGAATGAGACAGGAATGTTTTGGGGTTGGGTATTTAAAAGTCACACATAACAGGCTTTATCCAAATCTTTATTTTGGGAGACTTCCATCCTCACTCGAAGTTTTCGCGAAGTTTATATTTTTCGATTTCAGAATATACTGTATTTTTTGCTTTTGACAATCCAGACAATAATTGTTTTGGAATTCCATATTTCTTTGATATAGTTACAAATGATTTTCATTTGTCGAGTTCTTTTGGTATATATTTTTCTATTATAGTTTTACTTGTTAGCTTTCCTTTAGCAACCTTTTACTTTTTTTAACAAATAAAATTTAAACAAAAATTAACCGATTCGAAGATATCAGTGAAAAAGCTTAGTTTGTTAAATTATATTTTACGCAAAGGTATTTAATTTTCGAGAGTTCCACGTTTTGAATGTTTTTGAATTTTTAATATATATATATATATTTTTTGTTATATATTATTAGTCATTAATAAACAGAATTTAATCAAAGCTTAACCGAATTGAAAATATCAGTAAAAATGAAATTATATTGCTAAAAAGTCGTGATGTTTATAGGGAAGAGTAGGGAGAAGTTATCCTTTTGATATAATGCATATACTGAACCAAACAAGTTTTAACAGTAGCTATAGAATTATCATTATTTAGTTGCCAACGACAGAGCAATGATATGTAGCTATTGATATATTTTAACAACATCGCATACATCTTGTATTAAAGATACTTATTTCTGATTAAGTAGCATTTTAACTTCAGATGTTTAAATATGGTATAACAAGAAACTTACTAAAATTATTTAATGCTTCAAAAATTTTTATATATTGCAGCACAAAATTTAAATTAACAATGCTTAAGAGGGAGAGAAAAAGAAAAGCCTCAGCTAGTGCAAGGCATTCATCAATTCTAGACGGTCCTCAGAAATACACACGACAAGCTCCAAATATTTATATTAGGTACGCGTAAATCCGACCATAACGGAACCGTTTTCTTTGTCCAAATTTTGTGCCACGTTTTTTCAGTGTTTTCAAGAATGGTAAATATGAACATATTTTCCTGTGTTATTTTTTTTGAAATTTGTATCAACATAAATTTTGAGTATTAGAATAGTTTAACTTTAATTTTGCACGGAAATGTTTTTTGAAAATTTAGTTTATAATGAATTTTTTGCTGTTTAAAACTTTTTTTCTAATATATTCAGATATCATCAAAAACTCTATTTCTTGCTACCTGCCAAATTTCATATAAAAAAGTACCTCCAGACATCCTACTTACTTATCAAAAATGAGTACCTATTTGACTTGAGTTCCGCTATACACACGATTAGTACCATAATAAACATTAATAATGTTTTAATGTATATTATGATATAAAATAATAATGAATAGCATATATAAAATATACAAAACTTAAAAAATGTAAAAAATAAAATCAAAATTTCAATAAAAAATAAAAATTTTATTTAAAAAGCCTAGATTTTAAATATATTAAAGTGTGTTATAGACGTCCTTCTAACGCCCTGCATATATATTTTATGTATCCTCGCTCTCTTTTTGAAGACATTTCTTTTGGTACCAAAATTTATGAATTTTGATAAAAATTAAAAAAGTTATGACATTTTAAGTTAAGAAAAACTTAAAATTTGGTCTCGGTTTCTTTAACAAATCCTTGTATCAAAAATCTGGTACTTAAAATGCTATAACTTGTTGTTGAAATTTTTTATTTTGAAATACTGTTTTCAAGGTTTTTCCAATGGTTTATAACAATTTAGTATTAGATTAATTTAAAAATTTCATGTCACATCTCTATTTATATGTTTATAATTATGACAAATAAAGATGCTTTGCGAAAAATTGCGACGATTGGAGCTTGGGAACAAAAAAACTCTAAAGTTCTCACTCCTTTGCCCCAAACATAAGAGCAACAAGTTGATGAAATATTTTTTTTAATATTCTTAACTAAATTTATTTTAATCGATGAATTTTAAATTTTATAGTATAGTCTCGGTTAAAAATTAAGTCTATATAATGTTTAAAAAATTGATCAGGTTTTAAGTTTTTTGAATTTTAAAAGGTCATTAAATACAATTTTATTAATCACATCTGCTTTTCTTTAAACTCTTGCAACTTAGTAATTCTACGTATAATAAATTTGCTTCGGGAAGGGATTAATATATTGGTTTCCACTAGCCACCTGACATTTTTTACACTTGTTTTAAATGAATTGTACCAAAGAAAGTAATGTTTTACATATTTAGCAGTTTAAAATTATTTAAATTTAGTTGTTGCACCATAAATATTAAAATTAATGTAAAAAATAGTAATAAAGTCATTTTTAAATTGTCCGTTTCAACGACATTTTAAGCCACACCGAATGTTTGTCTAAACTTTGTCTTAACTTCTACCAAGTTAAACATAAGTTATTCACAGAGGCGATTTTAAGGAGAGAGGGAGGGGTTTGAACCTCCACCACCACCACCACAAAGGGATTTTTAAGTTATAGTCGGTTTTTTTACTAATTTAGTTGGCTGGTCAGCAGTTTGACAATTCAGTCGGTTAAATTTTCGTTTTGAGGACCATACTTTTAAAGGTTTAGGAAACTAAAAAACTTTTTTTAGTTTTATGTTTTGTTGTAAGAGCAAAATAAAGTTAATATATTTATTTATAATTTATATTTAGATACAATAAGTATACATATTTAGATATAGTTATATTTATATAATAATTAATATAGTTAAATAGTTGCGAAAAATAAAATAAGTTTTTAAAAGTTTCTCTTGTTTGCTAAGTTCTCACTTTAGGTGCTCCAAATAATTATAAGATTTGAACTTATCATTTCGAAAAGAGCAAAAACCATTTATTAAAAATTTTCAAAATCAACAAAAAAATGTTTTTATAAAAAAAAACCAATGGTGCTAAACATAGGAGCAGATCAATAAAAACATATATAACTTTTTCCTTTGTTTATAAAAAAACATGTTATACTGAAACTTTTATTTTAAATTTCAAATCTAACTGTTAAGAGTTTTGGACTTGCGTCCGTTACATAATAACACGGTTAAACTTTATTACTTGCCATTTCATTGACGAAATTACAAAAATATTGATAAAAAAAAAAAAGACAGAAAAACTGAAAATAACTAATTTTTCTTTTTTTGTATTTATGCTAAACTACAAAAGTTAGGAGCATTTTTTGTTAGTTTATTTATAATATTGATATGCTTATTAACATGATCAATTTTATACTATATCACTAAAAACGCTTTAGATGTGACTAAAATGATTCAATTTAATTTAATGATAATTTAATTACATTTTAATGACACAGCAATAGTTTTCGTGTCCTCAGTCCAATGACGCATTCATTAAAATACTTTTTAACAATAATCCATAGCCATTTTATATGTATTGTTAAATTTTAACATCATTATTTAGTTAATTTATTTAAAAGTTATAATATATAGAACATTTAAATCGTATTGAAAAGCAAAAATCACCAAAATAAATATTCTTATATTAAATAAATATTCTTATATTTAGCACCTTTTTGTTACCTTACGTTCAATTATTTAAACATTAAACTTATTCATGCATATATTAGAAAGTTTACAAAAAAAAATTACCCAACTTCTTTTATTATTATCGTCCAATCCTACTCCAGTGTGAAGTTGTTCTAATGTTGGTCTAAGAGCTCTATTCATGTTATCATGGTTATGGTAAAAAACCGATAACGGTACGGCATCGTGGGTTAAGTAATTCAATGTTAGATTATCCAAATTGCTAATTTTATTTCCCTTGGTGCATGAATTTTCATCGAATGTATCTTCAATTTCTTCATCATCATAAGAGGGTTTCTTATAATCATTATTTGTAGGTATACTAAATTTAGGCTCATCAACATCTAATCCTTTATTCTCAAATACATTCATGTTAATTTACTATATCTATTTAAAAACAGTGGTTAAAACAAACTTTTGCAATTAAATTAAACTACAGTCAAACAACATAAACAGTGGTTAAAACAAACCTATTCAACTTAATAAAACTATAATTAAACAATAAAAACAACAACAAGAACAAATTTATTTACCAAAACCACTCATAAGAATCAAATAATGTTACTATTGTTAGTAATAGTATAAATATGTCTCTTATACATCAGTGTCAGAATAAGGTTGCTAAAACAGAAAATATATTTATAGCAATATTTTGCGTGAAAAAAATTTCAAACCGTTGCTATTTGCATTGTATGCAGTATACAAAAATTATGGAATTAAAATTTCACATAATTGGAACAACTACTCAAAATTGGTCGACCATGTCTAATTAAAAAATAGATTACTTCCTACAAATATGATGTAATATAATGGATTTGTTAGACAATAAAAGATAAATGCATTTTTAACAATCTCTTTTTAAATATGCAAACTTTTAAGTTAGCGCATTTAAATAGTTGACAACCAACTTATCAGTTTATATTTATAAAACAATTCATCTTGACAATACCGATTATCTTGACAGATTTTGAATCTTTTCTACAATATTACAATTATTGTATTTAAACCACATCAATAAATAATATACAAAATAAAACGTCTTACTGTAAAATTGCCTACGTTCGGTCATTTAAGCTTTGAGCATTTATTTATCGCATAATTACGCATAAATAAAAAAATTTCAATGTTTTTTCCTAAAACATATAGAAATTATATTGATAATCGATAATGTAAAAATAAAAAAAATGAAAAATAAAAACTAGTACTCAATATTTTGTTCAAAATGAAAACATCTACTTTGACCGAACTTTCAGTACCATCTCATAAGTTCGGCCACTATATAAATACTACTAATATATATATATATATATATATATATATATATATATATATATATATATATATATATATATATATATATATATATATATATATATATATATATATATATATATATATGTATATATATATATATATATATATATATATATGTTTATATATATGTTTATATATATATATATATATATATATATATATATATATATATATATATATATATATATATATATATATATATATATATATATATATATATATATATATGAGTTTGAGTTTATATATATATATATATATATATATATATATATATATATATATATATATATATATATATATATATATATATATATATATATATGAGTTTGAGTTTATTTATTTCAGAAATCAATTATATAATACATTTATATATTTTGATAAGGAAGTGCTACACCAGGCACTTCCATGCTGAAAGAAGACACTCGTGTGTCCGCTATATATATATATATATATATATATATATATATATATATATATATATATATATATATATATATATATATATATATATATATATATATATATATATATATATATATATATATATATATATATATATATATATATATATATATATATATATATATATATATATATATATATATATATATATATATATATATAACTATATATATATAACTATATATATATATATACTAATAATAAATAATAACCTATCACAAACTTAACGTCACATATAATGAAAACTAATTTTTAAATGTTGATTTATTGTAAAATTATGATATAAACTCAGGTAATACCAGTAACTTAGGAGAGCGTCGCCCAGTGCTCGAAAAAAAAAGTCTGTGGCACCAAAGAAAACAAGAAGGAGCACATAAAAAAAGGCCTTTTTAAATATAAGTAGTAGTATTTTTAATTTTTATTGTAATTAGTCAACTATTTTATTACCTTGGCCATCATCACATTTGCTACGCTACTGGTTAATAAAGTTTAAAAAATATTTTTCAATTAATTTAAAAAGGTTTTTTTAATTAACAAAAATACACTATTTTGCTTCAAATAAGTTTTGTATATTTATTGGTAATTTCTGCACCTATTGTTGACCATAGTAGAATAGCAAGATCCATACAACCAATTGCCTCGGGATTCATAAATATATCCATAATTGTTGTCGAGCTGTAATTTTATCTCCAAGTTATTTTGAAATTATGAACAAATTTTTTATTCAAATAAAATATCATGTGTACCTATTTTAAAATTGTCAAAATTTACTGATAAAGTTACCGGTAAATTTTACCTTCGCAACACTTATTAACATTTCACAATATTACAACTAATTGTCTCCTTTATTTTTTATCCCTGAATGACCGGAATTAGAATATTTCAAAATTTCACTAAATTTTATAAAAAGAAGTTGTTAATTTGTAAATATAATTAATTTGGTGATTCTTAATAAAACTAAGATTAAATTCGATCATTTATTTTAATAATTTGCTTATTTTAGATTTTAATAGTATGCATTTTGCATAATTTGTTTTTTTGCTAAAGAATTATTTCATCAGGTTGCATATAAACATTAATTATTTTTTTTATAGGTTCATATTTACGAACTAATTACAAATATTATTTGAGAACTATATTTACGAACTAATTACAAATATAATTTGAGTTTTGCATTATGTTCTCTTTCAAGTTATATGTTGACTGTTTTCTCAATCGTAAGTTATTCATTTTATAGAAATAAATGAAACTTGGTAAACCAGGGTGTAAATTTTGCAATTGTTATTATATATGTGGAATTTTATACATGTGGAACTATTTACAATCGTTTTAAATAACTCCCAGCTTTTAACTGAATCTTTAAACTTACCGGTGGGAAATGTGCTAGCGAATAATTATAATCGTAAGCTATATATATACTAGCTATAATCGTAACGATAAAGACTAAAGCAGATATGGCCACGAGGGTCGTTTGCTTTTTTAAGTTCGAGAAAAGCTATTGATATTTGTAAAAATAAAGACAGCGATTTGGCTACGAGGACAGCTTAAAAAGCTAAAGACCCACTGGCTATTGTAGCAAGCCTCATATATATGACGCTAAATATCAAAAATTTTTAGACAGCTATTTTATTACGATATCTTAATAAAACAGATCTCTAAAAATATTTGCTATGTAGCTATTAACCAACTATAGATTTGTAGATATTTTGCAGCTAGCTACAAAGCTACGATATGTGTTAGCGACACATTGTAACAAAATCACAAATTTAAAGTTCAATTATTCTCATAATTATAATAGACTTAACACTAAAAATTGAATTTTTAAAGATTAGGAAAAAATAAAATAAGAAATAAAAAATTGCTTTAAAATTACTATAAAGCTAGCTAGTCGCTAGTCCGGTATAAAAAAGTTTTTTAAAACACCTCTATATATATATATATATATATATATATATATATATATATATATATATATATATATATATATATATATATATATATATATATATATATATATATATATATATATATATATATATATATATATATATATATATATATATAGGGTAAAGTAGGGTAATTTCGGCGTATTAAGCTATTTTGCTGTTTATAGACAACGGTTGCTTTAATAATGTTAAAAAATCATGCATATCGATGCACTGCAGATATATCTATTAGTTAAAAATATATCTAATAGTTAAAAAATTGTTTCCAACTTACAAAGTTTTACGTAAAACCTGTTTTACAAAATATTCAAAAATGACGAAATTAGCGACCTAGTATGGTATTTTCGGCACTATGGTAAATTCGGCATAGTTATGAAAATTACGAAGTTTGTTGAAAGCGCATTAGTATATTTAAAATATTATAAACAGCTATAAATCTGGATTGTATAAAGAATTGTCTCTTAAATAGAATTTGTTACACCTAAATGGCACTTAATTAAGGGCGTTTCAGTTGCAAAAAATAATAATTTTTGAACCACCTATTTATTTTATTAAAGTATGAATGTCATGTATTTTTAAAATTTGAATGTCACCTTTTTTATTAAAGTATGAATGTCACCCAAAACAGAAACCTTATTAAATATAAATGCGCTTCCAAAGTATAATTGTTAATGAAACGATTACTAATTTCTACGATTTCGATGATTATTTCTAAATTCTGTTTAAATAAGAATTTATGTTTATAAGCTCATAAGTAGTTCATAAAATAATATTTTACATAACTTCAATAGTTAAACTTAAAAAAATAAAAAACAAAACTCAAAGGAAACTTTTTTAACAAGAGATTTATTTAAGAAAGTTAAAACACATTTTATCAATATATGACATATAACTTTTTTTTTAAGAACCAGTGCTTTATACAGTCATCACAAGTAAATACTTTTTTAGTACAAACACCACATATAGCAGCACATGTTTCATGCCACCATCTACAGCATTTAAGGCATTTATCCCAATTATCTTTTAAATATGGATCAACAGGATCACCATAACTGTATTGACACTTTGCACCAAGTTGTTTATTAATCGCACCTTTAGCATCAAGGTTTTTCAAACACGTCTTTTGATGAGTAGATATACTTTTTTTAATGCACTTTTTCTGTTCTTATATTTCGAGTTTAAAGATTCCTCAAGCTGAGATTTATATGGTGATCCAGTATTTTTTCAGCATGATTTACCCTCCTTTTTATACTTGTTCGCTTTGCATTTTTAATGTCAAGTCCAGCTAGTGATCCAAATGTAACACCATAAGGTTGTGAAGTTTCATCGTGTGAGGTGGCTAATTCTGATGACTTCTGAAGTGTAAATGATGAATTTGGTGAAATAGATTCTAAATAAAAATTATTTAACTAAAGAGGGTGACTAAAAATAGGCAACATGCAAATTATAAAAAATAGTTAAAATGTTTTTAAAAAACTTGAACTTTCTTTAAGAAACCTTTTTTTAGGTTAATAAAACAACAGATAAGTTAATATTTTGCTTGATTTTAAAAAAGTCATATTTGTATTTTAAATAAAATGCAGAAGATGTTAAAAATAATACAACATTTATGACGATTTACCTTTTTGAGTGTCAATAACACAATCTGTAACAAAATCAATATTATCTAATTCTTTAGCAGTCTAACCCATTGTTGAGAGTAGGGTGCATTTCAGAGGTATTATTTGGTTTTGAAATTTTTTATACAACATACAAGTGATCAGTAGCCTTGGCTGCAGCAAAGTCTTCTTCAGTAAACACATTTCTATCAAATGGATATATTCCACATTTTTGAACCTTGACTGACAATTTTGAACAGTTGCAGCTTTCCCATAGGCTTTTCCAAATAATTCACCAACCTCTAGTTCAGTTACGGGACGACCAGGATGAAGACAAAGCCAAGTACTAACCTCCTGATCATAGAATATTTTGAGGCTTTTAAAAAACGAAACATCAAGTGGTTTCAGTTTGTGGGTGCAGTGGGATGGAAGTGATAAAATAATAACATTTTAGTGGCGCGCTTTTTTAATAACACTAAGATTTTTTTTATGACTTAAATGTCCATCTAAAAATAGAAGAACTGGTTGGTTTCTTGACTGAGGCTGGACTGCTTGTAAAAAATGATCAAACTATATTTCAAACAACTTAGTTGTTATCCAGCCATTTTTGCTGCCACCAGAAATAGAACCTATTGGGGCTTTATCTAAAAATTCAGGTTTCACTCGAATACGTGGATAGATCAACATCGGAGGGACAAAAAATCCGCTTGCTGATTGGCAACAAACTATTGTGATTGTTTTATCTTTTTCGGAGCTTGTTAAGCCACCAACACTGTGTTTTCCCTTAAGAGCAACAATTTTTCCTGATTTATGGCAAATAGACAATCCAGATTCATCTACGTTGAATAAGTTTGATGGTGGAATAATCTGCATTCCATCAGCATTAAACATTATTTTTTCTAGTTCATCGTAAAAACGATTAACTTTTATTCTATTAAAACCAATGGCTTGATGCAATGACGTTGACTCAGCAACTCTGACAGAGAGTTCATTATGGGGTTTCAAAAAAACCCCTAAACCATTCTTTTCTTGCTGACTTAGTTGCACAATTAAATTTGTGAATAATTCTATTTTCTTCACAAAACTGAAATACTATTTGTTTTACATCTTTTGGAGACAAACCAAACAATCTCTGTGACATTGTCAGAAGAACTTCTACGAGCTCTTTTTCTTGAAAAGCTGAGAGTATTGTTGGGTGTCCTGCACGCAACTTTTTAACAAAATTATCAACAGGTGCTCGTTTTATATAGTCATGTAGACTACATGATTATATAAAATACCAAGACAAACACTACATTGTAGTGTTTGTCTTGGTATTTTATATTGTTTAGCAGCAGAATATTTCCAGCAACCATCAACTAAAACTGCATTTACTGCCAGTTTTAATGATTCTTGTGACCAATTACCATATTTTACACGTTTTGAACTCATTATATGATGCTGTAAAATAATGTTTACATATATATATATATATATATATATATATATATATATATATATATACATATATATATATATATATATATACATATATATATATATATATATATATATATATATATATATATATATATATATATATATATATATATATATATGTATGTATATATATATATATATATATATATATATATATATATATATATATATATATATATATATATATATATATATATATATATATATATATATATATATATATGTAAACATTATTTTACTTATACACTTATATAAATATATAATATTGTTATTATTATATGTATTGTAATAAATATTGTTATTATTATATGTATAACTCGTTATTAGTTTAATATTATCTGAGTTACTAAAATCAATTTCTTCTATACATAATATTTAAAATTTCCATTTTAGTTTTGGAGAAACAACAGGTCGGCAAATTCGGCACTGCCGAAATTAAGAACTACCTTTTTATATTTATAAGCCGAAATTATCTCCTTAAAGCAGTCCTAGGGGAAACTCTTATATCTTATAAAATACTTTGAGTTTAATTTTATTGTTGCTCACATTTTGTTCAGTGTATATTTTTGAATGAAATAAATACAAATTTTTGGTAGAAATTTTCGGAAAAAATCATTTATCGTCTATTTTCAAAAAGGAAAAAATGTTAAGAAAAAGCTAATAATCATAAAATAACGTACCTATAATGTAAAAATAGAAGTTTAAACCAATATTTTTAGAAAAACTGTTTATCTTTCTATAATACTCAATTATAGTTTTGATATTTCATTAAATAAATATTTTTAGGTGTCTTTTGAAGTGGTGCCGAAATTCTCCCTGCCGAAATTACCCTACTTTACCCTATATATATATATATATATATATATATATATATATATATATATATATATATATATATATATATATATATATATATATATATATATATATATATATATATATATATATATATATATATATATATATATATATATATATATATATATATATATATGGTATGTTAGTTTTTTTTTTCTTCATTTTCAATTAATTTAAGTTAAAAAAATTGTTTAGATTAAAATTATTTTTTAAAAAATCAAAAATTTAAATTCAATGGACCTAGCAATTTACGTCGGATGTGCATGGGGCACTTAATTAATAAATTAACTAATTACGTTCTTAACAACGTGTACACTCGTGGAAAGTGTGTAGTTTTCCTCCACACCTGGTGTGTCGCTATCACTCTTATAGTTATATTGTAAAATTTTGTTCAAACTTCTGTGCAGAGGTCGAGTTATAAAAAGTCGATTTCCGCAAAAGTGTGCAAAATAACTCCACACTTGTGTCTAGGAACAATAGCTACACACCGGTGTGAAAGAAAACTTCACACTTTCCGCGAGAATGTGGTTTTAAGCCAAACTATTGACATTGTGTTAATAGATTTTGTTGAAGTCAGTCAGACATGCACTTAAATTACAGAAACTAAAAAACAGAAAACTTTACATAAAGTGATATTAGTTGCACGAATATTAGTTAAGGACAGTTTAACAAGTTAAAGCTTGAAAAACTAATAAATAAAAAGCAGTATTAAATAAATAAACGTTTTAATCAAAACGTAAATTTAATATTGTAAACGATTAATCTACGAACTAATTATAAAAACAAACATTTACATTGCAAAAGTTGTCATGTACATATGTACAAAATTTTGAAATGTGTATACCTGACAAACATTTTAATGTTACGTTTATTGAACGTCGATTAAATGTTTTTAATAGTGACTAATAATAGTCAACTGTAGCGTAGCGACAAAAAATGAGCCCTTTTGCAACATTTTAATCTAGGTTCCTAAATCACTTCTCTTTCTCACCTGCACCTCCTTTCGATAATAGTTATACATAGAAAAAAGGCTTTCATCCTGTAACATGCACTGTCTAATGTCAGGTTCAAAGGTTAACCAAAAGTCTTCCAGATTGACTGCAACAACTTCTGTTATTGCAGTCAATCTGGAATGTGGTTTTAACAAGGTGAAATGATAGCTTATTAATGTTTATAAAACGCGTATGAAGTGACCACCACTTTAATTGTTTAATCCTATATATTATGCCTGAGGTGAAGTGAAAAATAATGCCTCAGCGGATTATTTTAAAGTAAGGTCAAAATTATGATAAGTCCGAGCCTAAATGTGAACCAGATTATAAGGTGATTTAGAAAAGACTGGAATAATGGCATGTCTCTGAAAAGATCTCTGAATTTGAATTCTGTAGTAATGATTGTATTGTATTCTCAGTATATCATTGATGTTAATATTTATCTTTTTGTAGTTGCTACGCTAACAGGTATTGTCAAATATAGCATAAGTGCTGTAATTATATCAGTGAATGAGCAACTTATATCACAATATGTTTTTTGCATACTCGCAAAAATGAAGAAATTCTCAATGCGTAAAATGTGGCAATAAAGTGTACAAAATTTCTCCAACCCTCATCACTGTCTCAACCCTAATCATCATTCGATGTAGCATCACATCGTGGCGTTTTCTCCCTAAATCAGCCTATATATGTACGAAAGCCCATAACCCTATCGCAAAATATCGCAAAAATAGACACAAAAAAAATTAAAAGCTGGAAAAGATTTAGTTTATTAATTAAAGGAAAAGCATTAATTATCAATCACTAAAAAACCTATGCCATCTTGCTTTCACCCTAAGTCTTTCATCTGATAAAAACAAGTCCGTAGAACGAAAAATTAAAAACTTTCTCTTGTAAAGTAGCACCATAAAAACACCAAATCAGACATCTATACTAATTATCAATAAAGGAAATCTAAACATTATCGACGTAAGTTTCAATCTACACAACTGACTTGGATCTCTATATATTTTAATGAAAAAAAAAATGGTGCATGGAAAAGAACAACCATTTACATATTCAAGAACTACCGTAACAGCTCCAGAATTCACAAATAACAACATAATCAAGTTGGGAGACTTTTCAAAAGTATTATCTAAAAAACACTCAAAACCAAAACTACGATCGCAATAAAGCATTAACATCTAAATCATTAACATCTAACAGTGGACCACTTAGTAAATAAAACCACTGAATCCATTATTAAAACTCTGCACTGCAAATGCTTGAGGAGAATAAATACCAGTATGATAAATTATGACTAAATTACACAATCTAACATCAAGTACAATGTCTGTTTGTTTTTCTATGCTATTTTTCTAACACAATTTATTCTTGTTTTTACTTATTTCACTTCTATTCTTTGCAAAATTTACTTACTATTAGTCCGTGGAATAACGCTCTATAGATGACTGAATCTGCTTTCTGCAAATTTTAGTACAATACTACTTTAAATTTAAATAGGAATAGGTTAGTATCATCAGCGAACATAATGCTAAGTAGATTTGAAGCTTTATTTAAGTCATTAATGTAAAGCAAGAATAAGAGGGGTCCTAATATAGGACCTTGAGGAACACCACAAGATATATTTAATAAATTTTTTTGGCAATCATCCTTACAAGAAACAAATTGTTTACGGTTTGATAGGTAGCTTTCAAACCACTTTAAAGTTTTTTCGTTTATACCATAATATTTAAGCTTATGCAGTAAGATAGTGTGATCTACTGTATCAAAAGCCTTGGATAGGTCAATAAAGATACCTAATGTGTATTGGGAATTTTCAAAGGATTTTGAAATTTTGCTTACAAATTGAATGATTACATGTTTCGTGGAGTTGTGCTTTTTAAAGCCAACTTGATTGCTATATAGTAGGTTGATGCATTGAAAATAATTATAGAGTCTATTATACATAATTCTTTCTAATATTTTTAAAAATATAAGTAAGATAGAAATGGGTCGGTAGTTGCTAATAATAGCCCTATCGTCTTCTTTAAAAATTAGGGTAAATTTTGCCAAGTTGTTTAGGAAAAGTTCCTTGATTAATTGACACGCTAAAAACTTTAAAGAGAATATCTTTTAATTGTTCAAAATAGTTTAGAATTATATTACCATTAATGTCATCTGCTCCAATAGCTTTATTTTTTGTCAGAGTTTTAAATTCTATTTCAAATTCTTCAAATGATAATTTAGAAGACAACTCCCCAAATGTAATGCTATCATTCATCGGTACTAGATAATCACTAAATATAGCCTGCGTCATTGGAATCTTATTGGCCAGTTCAGGACCAATTTTAACAAAAAAATTATTAATCTCGCAAGCTATTTCTTTTTGTTCATAGATGATTCTGTTATCAACCTTAATGACCTGGGGAAGGAAACCTCATACTGGAAGGAAACCTAATACTCGTTCTGGTTTAATCTTCCTTCGTATTTTTTATGACAGCCAACGCCTGATATACATCCCCATATGCCGACGGAACCACCACCTTTTTTAATACGGCTTAATAGGTGCCGCTTCAAATATTTTTCGTGTTTTTGCGAACAGCAAGTCTCTTTTTCTGTTAATAATTAGAAATTCAACTCATCGCTAAAGATAATCATTTTACATTGTTCCACTGAATTATTTAAACGCTCTTTGCACCATTTTTTGTCTTTGACGATCGGTTAACGTCAACAAAGAATTTCTTACAGAACTTAGTTCTTTCTTGCGTAACAACTTACTTATTTTCGTTCGACTAACTGTTTTGTCTACCAGCAAACTATTGACTTATGCACTTATAGCTGATACTCCTTCATTTATGTTGCGTTTGCTTAGCTTGTTAAACATGTTTTCATCGCGTGTTGTCAATTTTTTGACGCCCAATGCGAGGTTTACCATTCACACTACCAGTTGATAAGTGTTTTTTTTATTCTTGTACGAACTCGGAATTCAGAAATATTTAAGCGCCTGGCAATTTCTCTAATACTAATTTTCATTTTATGCGTTCGAATGACTTGCCATTTTGCTTTAGATAAAACAGCTCTTTTATTCATGAAAATATGATATTTTGACAAGGTTTAATCAGTTAAATTTTAAATCAAATCGTAGTTGCGGTGTTTATTGAAAAATAAAATAAGAGTACGGACCCAAATAAAATATTCTAACGCTAAAAGGCTGTTAAGTGATAAAAATGCAAAAGACTTCAATAAAGAACTTCTCAACAAACGAGCGTTACGAGTTTTCTTATCATAGTTTAAACTTTATATCAAAAAATTGAGAAGAATTGATTACTCCGTTACTTTTTTCATCACCCTCTACCTCCTTTATCCTTACAATTTTTATTCAAAATACAGATACAAAATAACTTATTTCCCGTAGCGCATAATGAAAGAAAAGGTTGATTACCTTTATCAGACGACAAAAATATCAGCCAAAAGTAATTTTTTAAAAGCATTTTTTACAACTCTTTTTTACAATCTTCAAAATTTTAAAGTTGGGAAAAATCTTTTTAAAGTTTGGGATTTATAAAAGATTTAATAATAAAAAAAGTTCCGTTTTAAATCAAAATTTAAAACGGAACTTTAAAGAATCGCTATTTTCTTACTTTTCGACTTAAGCACAAAATTTTTACTTTGAACTTCTAGATATCTTTTATTCCATAAAATTACATTTGTTCCACCATAAAATATCAACGCAAATACATTTTACAGTATTGACATTAGAGTTACAGAATATTTTTGCATAAAAATGTATAAATAGAAAGTAATAAAAAGTACAGAAAAATTTTAACAGGCGATTCTTAGTTTCCTTTAATTTACAGTTTAAATTGTTACATATCTTGCTATATTACAAAATGAATTTCTGTTTTACGAAAAAAACAAAACAATACTATAATTAAATAAAATATAAAAGAGCTAATCAAAAACTAGATCCTAACCAATTGAGTAAAAAATATTTAGCTATATTAAAAAACTACTAATTAAAGCGACTACAACTCATCTTTAACTTTCGATTTCAAATAGTTCACTATAGTTTCGGGTTTTACGATACCTTCATAATTTTCAACAAACTCCCCTTTTGAATAGTATTTGATTGAAGGAAAAACCACAACTCCAATGCTGCTGCAAAATACTAAATTTGAAATAAGAAAATTGTATAAATGTAAAACTGAACGAATAATCATCTTACAACTAAGTGAACTTAGCGTTAACTCTCATTCGTGCGTTTTTTGACACAGCTTTTATAACAGTATAAAATATTGCTGATAACAGATTTAAAGTTTGAAGATTTAAAGTTTTTTTTATTAATTATTTATTTAATCATTAATAATTATAATAATTTTTAATATTAAAAGTCTTTATTTTAATATTAAAAATCCTTAAAAATAATAATTAATAATTAAATATAAAATAATCTTTGGTCATATATAAAGAAAAAAGTCTTTACAATTTGTATTTTTTTTAATGTTTATTAAAAAATATACTAATATATTGATTATATTAAGTATAAAGCATTAGGTTAAGTATTTGGTTGTTTATTTCTATTGCTATTGTTACTTTTAATGTTTATATGAAGTACATTTGACACAAAATGTACTACAACACAGTTATCAATAACTTCTTGCTTTTATAAAACTGAAACTTGATCCTAAAAATTTATACACAAAAACTAAGATTGTTTACAAAAAATGTGATGCGAGATTTTCTTTAAGACAAAGTAAGCAATTAACGCTTATGCTGAAGCAGTTGATGTTGCTATGCTGAAGTTGATGTTGTTATCCTGAAGCAGTTGATGTTGTTATGCTGAAGCAGTTGATGTTGTTATGTTGAAGCAGTTGATGCTGTTATGCTGAAGTTGATGTTGTTATGCTGAAGTTGATGTTGTTATGTTGAAGTTGATGTTGTTATGCTGAAGTTGATGTTATTGTCAAGAGAAAAATATTAAAACAATGTTTGTTGTTTAAAGGGTATTGAGACAAACATGGACAACCTATGCTCCACACTAAATGAATGCATTAACTGAACCAAACCGTTCTTTTAGTTAAAATCCGAACAAAAAAAGAAAAAAAGAATCGAACCAAACCAATTAAATTATTTTAAAAATAGAAAAAAAAAGGAACCAAACTCTAAAAACACCGTCAAGAAATTTTCAATTATTTAAAGTTAAATTACCAAAGATAATTTTTATAATTATTTCATTTTGGAGTTTTTAAACAAATAAAAAATAAAAAATGGAAGAACGCGCTCCAATATAATTCGTATATTATGATTATGACATCAAATTGCAAAAAATATATTCTAACAGTCATCGCAAAAAAATAAATAAAAATAAAATAAAAACGCAAAATCCAACATAACAACCTAAAATTAACATGAAACAACCTAAAACTAACATGAAAGCATATATAACGTTGACCAATATAATATAATAAAAGTATTACACAGATTATTTTCACCAAAACTACACTCACCATCATTTTCATCGCAGTTCATATAAAAAAGTATTATACTCACCGTCATTTTCATCGCAGTTAATAGCAGCAAAAGCATATAATGGTTGTGTGGAGAGACGTGAAGCTGCTTGCATAACACTCCCTCGCATTTCAAAACAACCATTACACCCTAAAAAAATTTACTTATCTAAAACTTATAAATACAAATTTTTATGTTATATATATATATATATATATATATATATATATATATATATATATATATATATATCAGGGGCTATTCTAGACCGTTTTCGACAGCGTCGACCATATTTGGAATTTTCCGCTAAAGTCTGTCGGAATGAGGGGGTATCGCCACCCAAATATTTTTCCTAGAATAGGCTCTGTATATATATATATATATATATATATATATATATATATATATATATATATATATATATATATATATATATATATATATATATATATATATATATCATGTTTTATATATATCTTATAGTTCATATATTTTTGATGCAAATTGCAAAACATTTTGTCTTTCTGTCCAAAAAAAAAAATTTTTTTACATTTTACATAAAACATAACAAGAGCATGGGTCTTTCCATTCAGAAAAGATTGGAAACCATCTGCAGATAAATGTGTGACTTGGCTAGGCATGTCTGACCAATCAAAGTTGTCAATAGAAGCTTGACGACGATGAGGAGATTCTTTTTGTTTTTTCATAAATCTTATGATGTTTTCTACAGAACGATCATCAGTAAATTGTTCTATAAACTCTCCTTTACTATATATACAAAAAAAAAAAAAATCATATCAGCTATGCAAAAATTATTGATAATTTTTTTATATAGAAAATATAATCATTTTAAAGCTAAATTTTATCAAAAAAATCAATACCTGTAATATCGCACTAAAAAACAAAAATAAACAATTTAGTAAAAAACAAAACAATCAAAATTAGAAACTGTAAATTTAAAAAAGTATGAATAATAACTTACATGTAGGGTATGCCTTCACACCTTCCTTATTTGCCAACTCTACTGCTTTAGTCGCATCAACTGCTGCTAACACACCAGGAAAATTTTCTTTCTTTAATGTATTAGCTGCCTGCATAAATGCAGGTTTCATTCCATTACAGTGACTACACCAAGGAGCATAAAACATGATAAGTACATCTTTTTCAAGAATAAATTCTTCAAAAGAATTTTGGGTTATGTGGTGTACGGCTGATGGCTCGTCTTTCCATTCTTTAACAGCAGATGGTCCTTCTTTTTTTTCTGAAGCTCTAAACAGCACAGTAAAACACTCAAATTAAATTGAATATAAAATTAGATGATTGTTTATTTTGTTTCTTGTTTTTAAGAAGTTTTTTAATATAACAATTTTAATTATACTTTTTCATATAATCAACAATTGATTCAAATGAACGATCCCCTTCATACTTTTCTAACTGATGACCATTTCTAAAAAATAAAAACAACCAAAATGCAACAATAGTAATAATAATGTAAGTAAAATCATTTAGATAGCAAAAAATAACCCATTTAAAACATATAAAACAAATACAACCAATAACAATAATAATACAATAAAAAACTAATAAAAAAATAACCAATATTAATAAAAGAATATATAACCAATAGCAACAATATTTCAATAACAAATAACAATAATATTATCACAAAACAAAACCAATAAAAATGAAAAAATCTAACTATATAAAAACACAAGTTTGTGTTCAAAACCCATAAATAATATCAACAACTATCAAGAGTAGATAAGTAATAAGGTGATAAGTAATAGGGTGGAGCGATTTTCATAGCAAAAAAAAAAGTTCAAAAATAAAAAAAATAAAAAAAAAATAAATATAAATAAAAAAAAAAAAGTTAAAAATAAATATTCTTGAGACACGAATCGATGTCTATTAATTATAAGATAAAAGTAAAAAAATGTTTTTCAATTTTGATGAGATCTTGAGGTTTCTCTTAGGATTCTAAATTCTTGATGGGTCCTAACATTTTTGATTTTTTTTTTTAAAACCATATCAACCTTGGACTCAAAAAAAGGAGAAAAAAATGGTTGTTTTATAAATCCAATCCAAGAATCCAAAGAGGAACCTCAAGAACTAATCTAAACTAAAAAAAAGAAAAGTAAGGTTCTTTTTTCACCAATAGACAGCTCAGGCAAATCAAATTTCGAAAATTTTAAAAATCGCTCCACCCTAATAAGTAAGTTATGTTTGTATGTTTGTTATGAATTAAAGGTAAGTTTTAGTGAATATGCTAATGAAACTACAATTAGTCAAGTTAACATTTAACATTGAAGCTAAATCCACAACAAAAGTATTTTTCTTTAAAAAGATACAATTTTAAACTATGGACTTTATTAAAATTCACAAGGTCATTCTTCAACTTACAACAAAAAAACAAACAAACTTAATAATGAGACAAAAACTCAAACTTGGGAGCTAGGTCTAGATAATGATCATGATGACAATAATGAAGATGAACAAGTAAGTTATATTTACAATTTTAATTCTATTAAATATTTAAAAAATTCTAATAATTTTTTTTTTTTTTTAATAAATTTACTATTGTTTTAGATTATATTAAGATTTTATATCTCGTATATTCAAAAAATATTTTATATCTTGTATATACAAAAAATATTTCATATCTTGTATAAACAAAAAAAAATTAGTGATTCAAAAGTTTTATTTTAATATTTTAGTTAATCAAGCATCATCAAGTTGAGTTGCAACATGTTGTTAGGATTTTTTAATCAACATTAGAAAAGTTGATTTTTCTTTTATCTTTAGTAATTGATTTTTTGTTAATAATATTTTAATGAAAAATGTTTTAATGAAAGTGTTTTTATCAATTAAAACAAACTTTTTTAGTTTATTACTGCTTAACAAAAAAACAAAAGAAAAAAAAAACTTTAAAAATTAAGATATTAAAAGCATTGTGATTCTACCCACAACAACAATAAAAATGAATTAATAAATTTATACTAAAAAAAAGATACCAAAGAAATATCATCAATAAATAATTTCCATAAACCTGCACACATTTACCAGTTATAAAAATCGACTTACTTGAAATACATCACTTCATATGCCAATATAAAAAAATTAAAAAATAGCAATGAGAATAAATTTTTAAAAATTATAACACATAATTACATATTATTTATAACACATAATTACATATATAAGAATCATCATAAACAAATTTTGAGAAAAAAGTTTCCAAATAAAACATCTTTTTTATTATTAATGACAAGCATTAAACATTTTGTTTTAAAAATATATTTGAATCTATAAGATGTGTTAAAAAAAGACTTTTAACTCATTCTTATAGAATAAGTAAAAAGTCTTTTGAAACTTTTTTAAAAGTTAAGCCTAAATAAGAACTTATAGACATTTTAACTAATGTTGCTTTTTTTTGTGTAATGTTGTTTTCTTTTTGTAATTCTAACCATCAATAATAATAAAACAAGTGATTTAATCAAAGGAAACAATTTTATTTATTTTTATTATTTTTCAAATGTTGTTTAGAGTATTCAAGCTAGCCAATCACATGCCTTTTTAGAAATAATTTTGATACAAGCCAAAAACACACTATTTGAATCATTCAACAAATATTTAGTTTTGTCGCACAAGTAAACAGGGTTGACTCAAACATTTAGGATATACAGACAATTACACAATTTAAACAGTCGTCCAAATTAATATAATGCAACCACCCTAATTAAGTATAATAAGGCATTCTCAACTTATTAAACAAACAAATTTTATTATATTTTTCTAATGTATTAGCTGAACTTATATTTAGGGATGAATTTAGCTGTACATTAGGGTGGTTCATAGTTTTCAAATAAAAAAAGTGATTTATTGCAATATTGTTAATGATCTAATGATGTAACTCTATTGTTTATTAACACAAACAAAATTAGGGATGATTTTGGACTGGTGTTTGATTGAATCTTTTGGACAGCTTAGGATTAAGCTTGATGATAAAAAGTACAAAATTTGTTTAGACATAAATAAAAGACAAGAAATATAGTGAAAATCATTTTTTAAATGTCATTTACATTTAATATCCAATTATATTTAAATATTAAGACATTTATATTTAAATGTCATCGACTTATTTGCATAAAATGTCATTGTAGAACTTAATTCTAAAGTTATAATTAGAGGTGTACCGGATATGATATTTTTACATAACCGGCCGGATATGGATATGCCGGATATGAATTTATATATCCGGCCGGATATGCCGGATATACCAGATATGTTAAATATTGTAAAAGAATAAGAGGGGACAAGGTTTCTAAAGGTGCCCACTCCCCTAGTGATGCCCCACTAACTGTTGCCGTGACCGACATTCTTAAATATTACTTATGTTTGAGTTTATCCAGTTTCTCTGAACTTAAGCGAATGGTTTAAAATGGCGTCTCTTTGTTGGAATTCTAGGAATTTTTAAAATAGAAGAATTTCACTATGGGTGTAACAGGGCCATAGGAACAAAATAATTATATTGGGGGTGGGGCAGTACTACCACAATAGTTTTAAGGACCTTTTTTCTTGTTTAAGTCATTTTTTTAGACAATTTCTGCAAAATTATTCATTTGAAAAATTATGGGGGGGAGGGGGGAGGGCAAATGCCTCTGCTGCCTACTCGGTTTCTACGGGCCTGTAACTAAAGGAGCGTACGCTACTTTAGTTAAGCTAAATAATAAATTTTTTATTTAGAACAATTATTTTTAAGATTTTAATAAGATTTAGGTTGCAAATATTACATCTAAAAATAATGTTACGCAAAAGGGAGAAAGAGGAGGTCAAGATAACAGGGGGAAAAAGAAACAAGAGGGGATATCACACAAGGACGGAGGGGTCATAAATAGATTTTATGGACAGCCGCTTATGTTATTTATATGTAATAAATAATTACTATTGAGATTTAAACATTTAGTAACTACTAAAACTACATAAAATAAGCTTTACTATAGATATATACGACTAAGTTTGAAAATAACTAACTTAAAAAATGTTAACTTTTATATAAAAGTTAAAATTTTATCTATAGTAAATGTAGCTTATTTTATGTATATATGTATATATATATATATATATATATATATATATATATATATATATATATATATATATATATATATATATATATATATATATATATATATATATATATATATTTATATATATATTTATAATATATTATATAAATACTCATACATTTTTAAGTTATTGTAACTGTTATTTTTATTTGTAATAAAGCCTTTACTTTCTTCTTCAAAAGTTTTTGTTTCTTTTTTTCTTTTTCCAAAATTTAGAAGTGATTAGTGAATTATAGTGAAAAATTAGTGAGCAATAGTGATCAAATGGTCATTCATTCAAAAGTTAAATTTTTGCGAAAAAAAAAGATTAAGTTATTGCTTAAAACAGGAGAGATGCTTTTGTTTATTCACCATAATGGAAGAAAAATAGAATGACTCTTTGCGTTGACTCATTTGTTGAAATTTTATTTGTTTTGTTCTTTGATAGTATTACTGACTTTTTAAGACTTTTTGTTTCTTTCCCTCTCGCCCCCCCCCCCATATTCTCTCTGAGGCATTGGAATCTAGGGGCATTCATTCAAAGTTCATAAAGAGGCATTATCTAAAAGTGTGCAAATATTATCTTAAAATGTGCAAGTGTGTATTAAGGGGTAGGAATAAGAGAGCAAATGTGTAATAAAGGGGCAAGGGGTCCAGACAGTACTTATGTACTCTCTGGACCAACTTTTTTTTTTTTTATGGTTAGACCATCTTTTTTTTTTTATGAATTTCACTCAAGAATTAATTTTTATTTAAAAAAAAGACAAGGAATATATTGAGTGAAAAAATCTTTGCCAAAATACCAAAAGAGAGAAAGAAATTTTTTTTTTTAATTATTTGGTATAAAATTTTTGTGCAAAACAAATTATTTAAAATTTTGATTTTGGTCATATTTTGCATCCTAAAAATTTTTTTTTTGAAAATTTATGACCATGTAAAGCTTTTTCTCTCCCCATAATAAAGGCATAATAAATTAAACATCTTTATAACTTTAGAAGATTAATTATTTGATGAATTTAAAGCCTCAATAAACTTAACTTAAGTATAAGATAGTGTAATGAAGTATTTATCAAGTAATTTCCCTCACATTTGGTGGAGGTGGTCAAGATAAATTTTTCAGGTTAGTTTTGTTCCCAGTCTCTAATTACCATTGTTTTTGATACAAAACATTCTCATTCTATACAAGCATAAACATACTAAAGTTTGGAGTTTGCAGAAAGTTTTATAATATCATGCCTAAGACTTAAAAAAATGATGTTAGCTCCTATTTAGCAGCGTGCCAGTAAATCATTTTAATTCAGAGTACTCAAACTAGATAATCAACTTTCCACCCCCAAAAGTTTTGATGTAAATGTGTTCATCAAAAGATTTCTTAAAATTTTGCTAACTTTGTTCTGCCCCTTTGAGCATAGGAGAGTTTAAATTAAAGAAACAGATATGCTTGTAACTACAACAGAGTACATTAAAAACACTTTAGAGCAGTAATAGCAGTTTTCACATTATTTAAAAACAAGCTTATCATCAAATTTTTAGTTGAAGGCTTTAAAAAAAAAAAAATACAAAGTAATATCCGGCATATCCAGCCGGATATATTATATATTTGGCCGGATAACGGATATTAAAATATCCTGCATATCCGGTACACCTCTAGTTATAATGTCTGAAATGATAAAAATTTTTTATAAAATGATAACATAATAACAATTCCAGACCATTAAAACATTTTTATTTTATTTTTGTATTCGCATGTAAAATAACAATTTAAAAATTTACTTGTTGATGTTCAAAACAACAAATATAAGTTTCAACTTTTGTCACTGGGATTTGAAATTAAATTGGGAGTGGACTGAAGGAACCATGTACTAAACCATAGAAGTTTCTTTGTTATCATATAAGAAAGTAACATTGAAACACTATATGTTCTATGTTCATTTTTGTAAAATCCTCTTAATGAGAATATTCCTTAAGTATGAAGTTAAAAAATCCAAAACTTTGTACTTATTACAATATATGTAATGTATATAGAAACTAGATTAAAGATTTTTATATTTGAGAGGAAAAATAATGTAAGAACTAAAAAACATCTTATAAAAAAATGAAAAAGATTTTTTTTTTAAATTTATAATGCCTTTTTATTTACTGCAATGATTATTACAAATTTCAATCTTCCTAGTTATCTGGTTTACGAACAATCGATCGAAAGAAGTATTTAAAAAAGCTTTTCAATTATTATTTTTATTTATATATTATTTTTATTAAACCTATTTTGAATGATCTAAGAACTTCAACTTCTATCTTTATGTCTAAACATTTTTGAATGTAATTATTTTTTATAGGCTAAAAAAAAAATATATAAAAAGAATAAAAATATATGTAAAAATATTTAAAGAATAAAGATAAAGTATATAACTGCAAACTTAATGAATTTTGAGGGAAAATGTCCTTTTTTAAAATTTTAAAATGACCTGTATTGTATATAGATAGATACAAACACACACAAACACACACAAAAAATGGTTTAACTTCTCAGGAATGTCTTTTTATGATTTATAAAAAGTTTTTTACATTAATTTTCACTTTCTTTTTAAGTTTAACTTTATCAATAGTTACAAATTTATATCACAACAGTGATATTTATATCACAACAGTGATATTTATGTCACAACAGTGATATTTATATCACAACAGTGATATTTTCAGCATAAAAAATAGTAGTTAAAAAAGATAAAATGTTAGTGCAGTTAAAGATGAGTTTATGCAATTAATATTTTTATGTAAATTTAAAAAATAAAAACTGCAAAATATAAATTACTTACAAGTTGGGTATCCCTGTAAAGCTAAAGCTTTTGGAACAACTTTATTAACAGTGCAATCAAAAGCTGCTAGTTTACCAGGAACCTAGTGAACAGAAATAAAATAAACCACAGAAAAGTAAAACATTTTTTGTTTTTTAACAATTAATTACCTCTTCTTTAAGATTAACATATTCTGCAGCTTTCTCATAGGCTGGCTTCATGCTCTTGCAATGGCCACACCCTGTACATCAGTTTATATTGTCCTAATTACTTGATTACTTATATTATTTTATGAAAAAAGCCATTAAAAGGGAGAAGATAGTAAAAAAAAAAAAGGTTAAAAAAAAATTGGAAAAAACAACAACAGATTTTTATCAAAAATTTGCTTACAAGGAGCATAGAACATAACCAATACAGATGAATATTCTGCAATAAAGGAATCAAATGTATCATCATTAAGATGAATAACAGCTGTGTTTTCATTAGACCAACTTTGTACTGGTGGCGTAGAATGACGAGAACTAAAAATTAAGTAATACAAATTTAGTAGTAGTAGAAAAATAGTTCTTTAAAAAATATTTTAAACTAAAGCTTCCTTTAAAAACTATTTTATATGGAGTTTTATTATTATTTTATATATATTATTTTTATATTATTATATATTATATAATTATTATTTTACATTTAAGTAATGCATTAAAAATAATAAGTGAAAAAATTAACTTAATTTTACAAAATTATTAATTTTATCTTTAAAGTTACAAAATAAATATTTTTTTATAAAAAAAAAAAATTCCCCTCCAACAAGTTTGCAAGCTAATTAAGTTGGTAATTAAGTCAACTTAACAGTCTTAAAAAACATGAAAACAAAATAAAATTGTTAGGAAAACATAAAGCTGGGAGAGAATTTCAAAGCACTAATGTTTGAAGTAAAACAATAGATAAACGAATGTGCTTTGAGCATGAAGAAAAGGTTACAGTAAAAAGATGCACTTTAGCTGAATGATGAGTTATGCAAAACTGAGTTTTGATTGGAACAAGAGATAAATAGTTTGAGCAGCATTTATGGTAGTATTTGTAGAAAAGAGAAAGAGATGCAACCATATGACAATTAAAAAAAGAGGCTTAATCTTTAAGCAGGTTCAATTTCTTCATAAATGATTCTTCTGATATTTATTTTTTTATAAGACATTTTAAAAATTTAAAAACACAGGTTTAAAACACCCCTCTGCTATAACTTAGGATTTATTTGGATAATAATAAACTTACTTTCCATTAACAATTAAAGTAAAAAATCTTATTATTCATTCTAAAATGAAATTTAATGAGCCTTCGTTCTCTAAATCACATTTTTTTAAACTTTTTTCTTTCAAACCTTTTTCTTCACATTATATATAGATATAGTCCATAAACATGCAATTTTAAATTTGTTTAAAAAGTTGGATGGAAGTAGAAGAAGTTGGATATATTTAAACCTGTTGTAAAATTATATTGCAAAATAAGCAATTAGTAAGATAAAAATGCATCAGTAATACTGGTATTCAAAAACTCTTAATACAAAAACAATGGTATTAGGAAATGATATCAAATGCATGCACTTTTGTTATTCATTTTAAAAAACTCACTTTTTAACAAACTCAACTATTTGTGAAGAAGTTCTTCCTCCCTCATAGTCTGCATATTTTTCACCATCCCTATAAAACAAGAGGTCAAATAAAATAAAATAAAAAAACAAAAAAATTAAAAAATCAAAAAATATAAAAATGAAACTTACTTAAAGAGTTTAACTAAAGAACAAGCAAACAAAGCATAACCAATGCATATAAAAAATCAAAAAAATATTAATATTATAAAATAAAAATTAATATTAATATAGTAACTAAAGACTAAACTAATTTTTATTTAAAAACTAAAAAATTTAGCAAAAAATAAAAATCTTTTAAAACTTACGTGTAGGGTAACCATGAACATCATACTTAATGCATGTTGCTCTGTTAACAACACAATCTATAGCAGCAATTCTCTCTTTCAGCTGGAATAATTAAAATGAAGATTATAATTAATAACAATTATAGAAGAGCAAAAAATAAGAAAAATAAAAGCAAGTAATGTATGTCGGATATATGTATTAAAAAAAAAAAACAATAGAAATATATACAATTTTTTGTGAGTGAAATATATTTGCAACATTTTGGTAATCACTTTTCATCTTATTACAATGGCCGCACCCTAAAAATGAAAACATTACTATTTTCATTGTTATTACTAATAATTGTATTTTTAAACTATACATTAATAACATATAAATAAAATTTATATTATTATATTTAATTATCACTATTTTTTATTTTTTAACATTTTTATTTCAAAATTACTTTGAAATATTAAAAATTTTTCTGCCTACATGGTGCATAGAACATTATCAAAACTATTTTTGTTTCCTTAATAAAGTCAGGGAATGTAACATCGTCAAGATGGATGACATCATTGGAATCCCAAAATTCATTCTTTGTTGTTGGCACCTTCTTTTCAGTTTTAATACTAAAATTAAATACAGAAATAATTCTTTAGAAATTAATTGATTTCCATGACATTAAATTCAATATGGTTACTTAAGCAAATAGCCTTTAGTTTATCTACAATTAATTTATATTCATACAAATGTTAATATTAGAGAGAGAGTTTACAAAACATTTTTGAATGATAAATATCGATCAAAATTACCTGCTCAAAAAAGTGATTATGTCCTCTTTAGACCGCCCACCATTATAATGTGATACCTTTCCATTATAGAAATGTTTGATAGTTGGATAACCTGTAACATTGTGTTCATTACACAAATCTTGGTTCTTAGTGCAGTCTACAGCACACAGCTTATGGTTTTTATACAACAATTCTTCAGCAGCTTCTGTATAAGCTGGTTTTAGTGCTTTGCAATGGCCACACCCTAAAAAGATTATAGGAATAATGAATAGAAAAAAATAAATTTACACAAATATAAAATATCTATAGAACTTACATGGAGCATAAAACATAACTAAAGCTGACGGATTTTTGCTGATAAAGTTATCAAATGTATTAAAGTTTAAATGCACAACATTGGTGTTAGTTTCACTCCATTCTGGCTCCACAGGTCGACTTTTTTCAATTATTGGTTCCTCTGGATTTTTCATAAATGCAATAAAATTTTCTTTAGTGTTTCCTCCTTTATAAACAAAGTCTTTCTTTCCATATAAAAAATACCTAAAGTATAAAGTAAAGATGCTTTACCAACTTTTAAAGTTATATTTTACTAATTATATACCTAAAATAATGTCTGCTAAACTTTAGAGTTGATACCAAAGCAAAACAAAAAAGTAAGCAACTACTGTGTGTCCATACAGATTTAAACAGTTCCATAACATAATTCAAAATTTTTGATTTTGATTTCAAAGTTTTAGGAATTTTTAACTTTTATTGTAATATTTATGCTAGTGTTAACATACTATTTTGGTATATTATTTTTCAGTTACTTGCAATAACAGATTTATTTTCATTTAACAGTTACTGCTAATAATAGAGCAAACAATAATTAACAGTAAATATTGGCTTATTTTAACATAAGGTAAGGGTAAACATTGGTTTTGTGGTTTGAATTTACATATCTTACAGATAAAGCAGAAACTAGAAGCAAAAGCAGAATTGGAATATGTGTTGATGAATTATTTTTTTTCCTAAAAAAAGAGAATTGAAAAAATTAGTATATATATATACAAACATATTACATATTGACTCCAAAAAAGAAACCTCCAAAAGAAGAAAGAAAATTATGCCACAGCATCTAAGCATCAAATTTTAACCTTGTAATCTAATACTTTATTTGGAATTGGGAACACAAAATTCTGAGACCAAAAATGTTGAAAAACTTTTAAAAATGTTAAATACTATGCACTTTTTTTATGGAAGTTGTTTATTAAATAGTTGACTTAAGAGATGGCTAAAACCAGGAAATTACATAGATGTCAAGCTAGAGTAAATTCTCCTTGAGATATCAAGCCAACGTAAAGTTTTCTTGAGTTGTCAAGCCATATCAAAGTAAAAGTAGGAACTCATGTTGTCTGTACACTGGGAAGCTCTCTGGGATTTTCTTAATCTAATTTTTTGTCATTTCATAAACGTGCCTTTTCCTCGTTATAATGTTAAAGTATGCATACCCTTTCCTGGTTATAATGGTACAGTGGCCACGGGGATTATGGGTAAAGGAGGAACTCATGAACCCTAAATCTTCCTAGTGGCAACATTACATTAAATTTTTTGTCAGGAAGTGTCTTTAGAAGTAAAAACAGATTTTTTTTACTTTTGATTGCCTGAAGATAGCATGAGAAAAACTTATGCAAACTTTAAAAAAGTAAAATTATAGCCTTTAAAAATTACCATAGACCTAAAAAGAATTTAAAAGAATAAATGGGTAGTGTTTTTGATGTATTTTAATTAAACAAGTTTAAATAAAAGTTATTATAAACAAACTTTAATACCTAAATGTAGGGTAACCAGATACTTCATAGCTTTTACAAAGTGCATCATGAACCGTGCAATCAACACCTGCAAAAGTAATCTTACGATCATCTTTAAAATATTCAGCAGCAGCCTCAATTTCAGGTTTAGCTTTCTTGCAATGGCCACACCATGGTGCATAGAACATCACTTTAAACAAGAAAAATTATACATTTATACTAATGTTTTTATTAGTGTTATTATCATTATTATTTTTATCGTTGTAATAACTATTATTTTAAATGTTTTATTTTTATTCTTATATAATTTAATTTGAAAAAAATTCTTAGCTTTTTTTTATAGCAATAAAAATGAGAGGAAAAAAAAGCCAATATTTTAGAAAAAGTTAATATTTTAGAAAAAAGTTAATATTTAAGAATATATATACCAATATCACATTATAACATGTGGAAAGACTACAAAATTTCATTAATTAATTTAGTATGCATTATTACAATTTTCTTGTCCAACTATGAACAAATGTTTACTAATGGAATTAAATTTTTTTTGCGCATACAACAGCATAACTTTCTAAGAACAGTAAAAAGTTATCTTTTATAAATTAATAAAAATCACTTTTAAAAAAGATTTTTTAAAGGTAACAGAGATTTCAAAGGTAACAGAGACTAAAACTACTTTTATTAGTTATTACAATTAATGTATCTGGTATATAAAAATTGTTACTTCAGGCTTGGTCGGGAAACGGGAGCGATCGCTCTCGAATACTAACCACGGAAATTATATTTAGTTGCGAAAAACTGGCCAGGTTTTTTGGTCGTTTTGAGAACATTTATGTACGAAACAAAAAATTTTGTTTTACGAACATACATGGAAACATAAAAAACTTGAACGTTCTCAAAACATCTTGGTGCGAAAGAATAAAAAGAATATTCGCGAACACTAAAAACCTGCCAAATTAACCAACAAACTAATTCTATTGGTTCAAAAAATACGCTGACTAAGCAAAATAAAGTTCTAGAGTATTCTGTTGAAATGTATTAAAAATTTTATTATTCACAATTTGTTACGTTTTGAGATTTCTAGCATAAATTGTAATAAGAATATATATTATTTGTTTACAAAAATTCATGTTTTAAATATTTATTAATTAAATTGTCAAAACTTTAAACGTTTATTATAAATTATAGATTTTTTTTACTATATTCTTATTTTTATTTAAAAATTATGTATTCTCTATGTAATGTAATATTTTGTGTATCTGTTTTTTATCGTAATGTATCTTTTAAAGCAATTTTTAAGATTTAAACAAAGACTTACAAAAATAATTGCGTTTTCAATGAAGTTATAATCATTAAAGTTAATAAAACTAATTATGTAACAAACATATAAGAAGTTTCTGGTTACTAAACACAAACAACGCATACAAAGTAACTCACGGATGAACAAGCACCGAGCCTGAGGTCATGACAGAACACAAATATATATAGCAAATAATTAGATATAAAGAAAAGTTTCTAGATATTGGTTTACTAACTCTAATTATTTTCGCTTAATTTGCCATTCTTAAAACTTGTTATACTTTAAATACTAATTAAAATTAAAAAACCCACTCACTAAACATCATTAGCGACATCGTGAAGCAGTTTCGCTTCCTCGTCATAAAGTATTTTTAACCTTATTAGTTGATTTCTATCTTGTTAATTTAATTTCTATAGTAATTCAATGATTTAATTATTTCATTTGTTTATCTTACTAAGAAGAATCGCTTCAAATATGTTAAACTCTTCAAACTACACGAAACATAAAATAGGTATTAAAAAAATTAACTTTTTTATTCATAAAATAATTTAGCTTAAATAAAACCAAAACTTGCAAACTTTGTTCAATAAAGAATATTTGTTTCCTTTTTAAACAACCGTAAGATGTTACTTTATATAAAAAACATCGCCTAATTTTATTAAAAAAATATAAAAGAGCGATGTTTCAAAAACATTTGTTCTAAACGTAATTTATTTAACTTTAAGTTTTTTTGCGTTTAAAGATATTTTATTTTCTTAATTTTTTTTGTAATTGTCTCTCATCGGTCTAACTAATCTTTTGCACTTTTTTTTTTGCTTTTTAAAATGTTCTCAAAACGACTAAAAAATCTCGCCAGCTTTTCGCAACTAAATATTATTTACATGGTCAGCAATCGAGAGCGATCGCTCCCTGCTTCCCGACCAAGCCTGTTACTTAAGTTTTATTGAAATTTTTAATTATAATATAAATAGAAATATGATATAGAAATATAATAATATTTCTATATAAATTTTACTTCAAATTTTTTAAAAATACTCTATAGAAAATACATAAAACATTTTTATATAAATGCACCTAAATAAATCAGTTCAATAATAAAATAGAAATAAGAAAAAATATCTAAAAAATAAAACCTAAAGTATGTTTTCTTGTTTTCATTTCATCTTTAAAATTTTCATTGGACAAATGAAGTATTTCAGATCCAGATGTTTCAGCCCATGGCAAGTCAGCAGGTGGAGGAGGTGGTGGCTCTTTTGGATCTTTCATAAATGCAACAATATCATCAGCTTTGTATGTGTTTAATCCATACATTAAAGTTCCATTGATAAAATATTTAATAGTTGGGTAACTTTTAACTTCAAACTTATTGCACGTAGCTTGTGATTGAGTACAATCGACTGCAGCAAGAGTTGCAATAACCTAAATATAAAATTGTTAAACTAAAAATATGCATTTGATCCCCACCACATTCCTGGTAGCACCACGCTCAACTTGTTTCTCCACCATAAGTTGATTAATTCTTTCTCACCTAGGATCAGTAAAATTGTCCTATTTCTTCTGTTTGAAAGTAAGACCAGGATAATAAATGAATCTAATGACTCAAATTACAAAGTAAAACGTTTGCAATACTTTATTCATAACCTTTTGATAGAACTTAGAACTAAGATGTAAATGAATAAAATTCTAATACATATTTTGTTACTTGTCCAATAAAGTGCATCTTCAACTTTAGATAATAATATATAATACTATGGTCCTACCTTTTAACTAGTGATGTTGATGTTGTTGAACCTGTACTTTTTGTGGGTAAGCTACTGTTTAATGATACACACTTTAAGTGTAAAAATATGATCTATTGGTCTGCCATCCTCTGCAATTATTTTTTCTTTATGCTTTTAGAAACTTTTTTTAATTTTCACAATACTCATGGTGGGCATTAATTTCATGACTTAAAGACTTTTGTTATGGATGTTTTCATCACAAAAAGCATATATATAACTTTACTGGCAGCTTTGTAAGTATTAGAATATAATCTTTTAAAAATTTTCTCTCCTTTATTACTGTCTCAACTATGATAGTATATAGATAGATTCAAAATAACATGTTTCTATAATCCCTGACATTCATTGTGTAATTTCCTGATGTGTTAAATAACATAGGTGTGTTTATTTGTATCCTGGTTTTATTCCAAGTTTTCAAAATAGAGTTTAAAAAAAAAATTTACAAAAAATTGTTTTTACTCCTGCTACCTGATTTAAATTAAATCAGCTAGCAGGTATAAAAACAATTTTTGACCGCTATATAGGAGTAAATCAAGATTTTTGCTGTTTCTTCAAAGAGAAAATTTAATTTATGCAGACAATGGGAGTCAACTCCTCAAGCATTCCATCAAGAAATTAAAAAAAAAGCATTGAATCATTGTTTCAAGAGCACTCTAACTCTTTTCTAAACATTTGAAGCGACCCAATGGAATTGGCACAGAGGATGCAATCAAAGAACTTGCTTGAAACAATTGCTGCAGATGACTTTAAAATCCAAAAATTTATTTGTAAAATTTAAGTTCATAGTTTCATTGAAACAAGATTTTGTAGAAAAAATCTTGATTCAGCATTTTTATTGGATGGATTTTATTGGATCCTATTTAACAAAATACATACATACACAGTCGTGAATAGGAAAGACATGCAATCGCATGCTATTCCTGACGCATGCTATACCTGACCTATGCCTTTTAGATGATTGAATTATATACTTAATATATAATATACTAATATATAATATACTTTATTATATACTAATAATTATTTAAAAACTTTGGCATATAAAATTTGCCAAATGGTCACACACGAGCAGTGAACGCCTGAGGGAAGAAATGAAGTACATTAGAATAAAGGAGAATATTTATTAGACAAAGCATATTTTGACAGTTGTCAAGACAAAAATAAAAATTAATTAGAGGAATATTTAAAAATAAACAAGACAGGCTATACACCCACAACAATAATAACAATAAAAAAAAAAGAAAAAAAAAAAAAAAAGAAAAAAAAATAATTGTATTATAAACACCAATATGAACGAAGATATACATCGCCAGACAAAAACTTATAAAACAAAAAACAGATCACAAAATAAAAAATCTGATAACAACAATGAAAGGCATTTAATAATGGAAAAAAAACATTAATGCTAATGTGTAAACATAATTTGTGTAGTGATTAAGTAATAAATATCTCTTCAGAGTCGCGTCTATTATTAAATTGGAAAATAGCTTTTAATGAGTGAATTATATACTTAATATATAATATACTAATATATAAATAATATATAATATACTTTATTATATACTAATAATTTAAATAAAAAATTAATTGATTTAAATAAAAATTTTTATTTAAATCATTGAAAAATATTATATAGTTAAAAAGAGTATTTTTACAATCAATGTAAATGTTTTTAGAAACAATTTGTAAAATTAATTTTATAAACAACAAAGAAAACAATTGTTTCAATAAACTTTTAGATGAATAAATTTAATAGTCAAAAGTATAACAAAGTTAATTTTCTAATGCTTAATAAACATTCTAATGAAAGGTTTTTACACTTGGCTAAATGCTTTCTAATGACATTAACTTTTTTAAATTACTGCAATAATATTAATTGCTTTGCAACTGCAATAATATTTATTGCTTCATATTAATTGAGGTAAATGATATTTAATAGCTTTTTTATTATTACTATAAGGGAATGTTTATTTTATTTTATTTTATTATTAAATAATTGAATTTAATATTGTATTTTTAAAAATGTTTGGTATTAAAAAATTTCTTTCTTTTCTTGATATTTGCATAAATGAATTAAAATATGTTAAATTTTTGAGTTTTTAAAATGATTATTTCTTAAATTTCTAATTGCAGCTTTGCAACTACAAATTTGCAACTACAGATTTTTTATTTTTAAAAAAATTAGAGAGTAACAAATAAAAAAATTACATTCATTTATTTACTCTATTTATCAAAAGTGTAATATTTTATTATTTTGTTATTAAAATTATATCACTGTATATTGTTTATTAAAAAATAATCGCTGTAATTTAACTTCCGCTTTAAAAAAAAGTTTTACGCTTTGTGCAAACTTTTGATACAGCTGTTTATTTAAAACTTAATTTTAAGTAAAAAAAAAAAATGTTTATGAACGAAAACCAAAAAAACAATTCTTTTTTTAAGAACAAATAAAATTTTAATATTAAATAATATTTAGTAATATTTTTAAATAAATTTGACAGATAAGTTTAACCCAAGCATTAACTTTAATTTTAATAAACTTAAAATCAATCATTACAATGAAATAAAAACAAAATAAAAATAAACTTTTAATTTTATTTGTAAATAGTGCTTATATCAAACATAATTGTCATTCAAACTTTTGTAACAAATATTTTTACATAAACGTCATTCAAAAGTTAATGTGACTTTTTTCAAAATTAATTACTTCTTTTATCTTAACACTTATAGAATAAACTAAAAGTTAAAAAATGATAAAAAGTCGCTTAAGCAAAAACGCTTACTGCTTATGTAAAATTGCTTAAGACGTACATAAATTGCTCTATACATAACGCTTTAAAACAAGGCCTGTATATATATATATATATATATATATATATATATATATATATATATATATATATATATATATATATATATATATATATATATATATATATATATATATAAACTATTAAAACTATTAGTTAAAAATTATTTTTCTTATTTTATTGTATATAAAAAGTTTCTCAAAATATATTTACTAGGGCAATATTTTTGATTAATAAAACTGAAATACTTTTATTATATATCAAAACTGTGTTTTTGTCAATATCATGAAAGATATCAAACCTAAAAAACTTACATTCTCAGCTTGCAAAGTTATTGCTGCATTGACATATTCTGGTTTCATTTTTTTGCAGTAACCACACCCTGAAAACATTTACATTAAAAATTTAGTAAAGTTGTTTTATTTGTTTTGTTGTTTATTATCATTTTTAAAAAGTTGTATATCATTACTTTTTATTGAAATAACAGATTTTATGAAAATTATGATTTCAATTTACAATTTCAATCAATAAAAATATTTTCTGTCAATATTTCATTCATTATATATTATTATCCTAAAATTTTATTAAAATTTTTTGAAATTATAAAAATTAATATTAGTGAATAATATAAATACTAGTAATGAAAAAATTAAAGAAAAAAAAAAAAAAAAAAAAAAAAAAAAAAAATAACAACATACATGGTGCATAAAACATAACCATTGTTGATACACTTGTTTTTAAAGTGCTATCAAAGTTATCATTATTTAGATGAGTTATTTCAGGAGCTTCCCAATCATCACCTTGTTCTTCTTTTGATACTGGTTTAGGACTAAAAGTATTTTTTATACAATATTAGATAACAGAAATGTTGTTTTTAAATTTTTATAATTTATTTCAAATGTACTCACTCTGCCAGCCATGTCACAATACCCTCTTTGTCCATTTTACCAGAATATCGAAACTTTTCATTTCCATCTCTTAATAGAAATAAAAAAAATAAAAAAATAATTTTGTATACAAAATTAAATTTGTGCAATATTCTCGAAGAACAGAAATATATACAATTTTAGTAATTAAAATTTATCAAAACTATTTTTTGAATTTTTTCTGGAATGAGTTTACTGTAAGTTTTTTTTTATGAGCAAACTGTGGAAAAAATTTAATGTCACAAAAAACAGTTTTTTTAGCCTTATATAAAATATTATCAATGATGTCATGCTTAAATAGTTGTCTGCTTTTTTAGTATAACATTATTTTTAGAGGCTTTAGAGAAAAGTGATTGTAAATTATTTGCTTTTAATTATTTTAGAAAAATAAAAAATTTTGAAATAAAATATTTATTTTGCAAATAGGCCTTTCTACATAGATCATCTGTGTCATATTTTAAAAATCTGAAAAATTGTTTGGATAAAATATCCAGAAAAAATCTGGAATATTTTTTCTCATTTTTATTTTAATTTTGCTTTAAGCTGAGTTGTTTTTAATTTTTTTTTCAAGTTTTTCATAATTTTTCTATAAGTGATGAGTTAAAAAGCCTAAAAAACAAATATATCACAAAAATATATACCTAAACTTGTATGTATGAAAAATGTTTTGGATATCCGGACAAAGTAAAAGTTGAAAAAAATATCCATAATTCTGGAAAAAGATATTCCTTGTTTCTACAATAAATGGAAAGAGCCCATGCAATATTCCAACATAAGCTCTAATGCCAGCATATCCATGGCTTTAGTAAATATATCGACTGAGGGTTTGGGCTTGGGAAGGTACAATGTATATATAAAGAAAACTTATTGCTTCAAAAAAAAGTTAAAACATAAATGAAAATAACTGGTTACTCAAAATAAATAATTGTTGGATATCCAGTAATATTAAATTGATAGCGCACATTATAGACATCAGGTTTATCAACATCCATTGCTGCTAAAACCTAGATAAAAATACTTAAAAATATATATAAAAACATAATACATATATTTCGCATAAAAACTTTTCTTAATTATAAATAATAAACTGCTAGAAAATATTAACTTGTTTAAGCTACAAGAATAAAATAAATTATTTCTTTCATTAAAACTAGTTCAGAGAAAATTCTAAAAATGTCTCTAAACTTTTTAAACATAAAATCTGATAAATATTGCAATAACATGAAAACATCATTCTAAAAAATAAACTTATCTTATATTTAGTAGAAACATAAATATTAAACAAAATAACATAAATGTATTTCAAAAATGAAAAAACTCACGGCTTTATTCTTCATCTCATCAGCAGCACCAGCATATTCAGGTTTTAACTTTTTGCAAAAACCACACCCTAAGTTATCAAACCATTTTTTATTTTTAAAAGTGTTCTTGGAAAGCAGAAAAAAATTTGTCAAATTTTGAAAGAAATATAACACAAATAATATATACATGGTGCATAAAACATGATCAGTAACTGCCCTTTCTCTTTTTTGCGCAATTTGTTCAAGTCCTAAAAACAGAAATTTATATACTAAATAGAAGATATTCAATTACAAACATAATTAAAAATTTTTAATAGTTTAGAGTTTTTTAGCACAATACAAAATTTTATTTTCTGGGTTTTTAATATTTTTCTTAACAAAAAAAAAAAAACATTTAGAATTTTGTTTTAAATTAATTGTTGAAGATGCTTTTAAATTTATTTCTAACAAGGCAAAAAAAGAAAAAAAAAAAAAAAAAATTTCAGAGAAAAAAAAGTATTGAAGTTAGAAACATTTTAAAAACGACACAAGTTCATCTCATAAACAACTTTGATATAAAGGTATTAATATATTATTTTATAATTAAAAAAACTTATTAAAAAAGACTTGACTTTTATATTCAACAAATTAAACATTCAATAACTTGAACAAAAAGCGTGCTACCGAAAATGCAGAACTATTGGCAAAAGATTTACTTGACAAATCCTTTTGATTTGTCATCCACAGCGAAAAAATCAAATGCATTGACACGCCCAAAACAGTCAATATCAATGGAAAAGAGAGGAACTCATTCCTTAAATGGAAATATTAGGAAAGGGTAATATATATATATATATATATATATATATATATATATATATATATATATATATATATATATATATATATATATATATATATATATATATATATATATATATATATATATATATATATATATATATATATATATATATATATATATATATAATGGCTGAAGCTGTTCAATTGCTCTCAGCATCTTACTAGTTCAACATTTTTAAACAAGGCCAACTCTTCCATTAAATTATCTAATCTTTTGTGCTTCTACACTAATGCAACATCCCTCAATCCAATAAAACTCATCAAACTCTCCTTATTTGCAGAAAACAACTTCTTTGACATTATTTTTATCATTGAGACATGGTTAAACAACCAATCAACTCCCTCTCTTCCAAGCTACAACCTCTATCATTCAGACTGTCTGAACGAAATCAGAGGAGGTGTAGCTATATACACAAACAATAAAATCATCTCAAACCAACTGCAAGAATCCCTACTACACAAAAATTGTATTCATTACTATGCAGAGCAATTATGGGTCAAACTAAAGCTTCTTTACAGATATCTTAATAATTTTTAGATTTATATATCTTACTTATATTTCTTTAATTATTTAAATTAAAACAAATATTAAAGCTTTATTTACCAATCTCATGATTTTCATACGAGTATTTTACATTATATAGAATGTTTTATATACAGTCTCTTGTTTTTGCGCAAGAGAGCACAGTATTATATATTCTGATTCTTAATTATTTTTATTTAAACAATGGGAACTATTTTCTAACTTCTCTGGTTATTTTTACGCGATGACAATTTTTTGTTTTACCGTTGAAAAAAAGTATTTATTAACAATTACTTTCATAAACTGACAGTATTAATTAGAGATATTTAATGAATTGTTAACTTTTTTTATTATAAATTTTTTTTGATCACGCTGATTGCTAAATTTGCTGAATTAAATAGGGATAAAAAGGAAATACCATTTTATTTTACATTTGATTTTTGATAATAAAATTTTTAAAATGTCAGCAACTCCATACCAATTAGAACCTGTTAAAATTATGAAAAAAAAGTACAAGAATACACTAAACAATACAGTTGACAGTAGTATCAGATATAAAAATTCGTGAAAGGATATGTGAGATCCTGATTTTGCATTAAAAGTACAATTAATTGCAACACAAGTCGGCATTATAAATTTTGATTATAAGTTCAATGTTCAATATTTTATAACATCAAACAAAAAACATGAAGTTTGTATATTTTCGCCCGTTTTATACAACTAATATTTAACAAAAATACGGACAAATTACTATTAAATAACGCAATAATTAACACAATAATTCAAGATAGATGGTAATTTAAATTGTTAAAATGTCATAACGTGCATTAAAAAACATATTATATTTGGTATTTCCAAATTTGTGCCGTAATTGGCATTGAAAATTAACATGAAAAATTAAAAATTTTTAAAAACACAATTAACAAATACAAATTTTCAAGCAATTTTCTCTTCCAATTCTCATTTATTCAAAGAAAATTTACTATTAAACTTTTATTTCTCTCATCTAAAAAAAGAACGAGTGACGCAAAAAAAATATATATTCTATACAACTCTTTATTCATTCAAAGTTTAATTGCGCGAAACTTTTCTTTCTCTTTTGTTCTACTCTTTTATAAAAAGAGCGCCTGATGAAATAAAAACTTTTCTTTTTTAACATATAATTATAGTTTGAGATATATTGCCGGGTTCCGCAAGAATCAGTCTTGGGTCCAATTTTATTTGTCATTTTCATCAACAATCTGCCGGATGCTAGGCATCCTAAAACACACCTTCCAATCTCGTGATGCTTCTTTATGCAAACTAACTCCACCTACATCCGTCCTTTACTTGAGTTTGTAATTCCAGCTTGGAACCCTCATTTGGTGAAGGATAAAAAAATTATTGAGCTAATACAGCACAGAGCCACAAAAGTACAGCAACCATTTCCACTTTTTTAACAATCACATGTCAATGCATGGAACATGCTACCAGATAATCAATTCTCCAACAGCTTTAAAGCGAGCCTCAATAAGCTCCAATGTTACTACAGCTCACAGCTTTCCTTATTGAAAATTGCAATATGAGCTTCACAAAAACTAACTGTAATCTGACAATCTATGATTTGTACTTTATCAATTATTTTTACTTTTGTTGTAACAAATATACTACTACTACTACTACTACTACTACTACTACTACTACTACTACTACTACTACTACTACTACTACTACTACTACTACTACTACTACTACTACTACTACTACTACTACTACTACTACTACTACTACTACTACTATATGTGAAATACAAAAATATATTTTATTAATTTTATTATATCATGCTTTTATTTATTATAATTGTATTTATTATAATGCTTTATTTCATTACAAAGTATTATAATAAATTATTTATTATAATGCTTTATTATAAAATATATTTTATGATGCCATACTTCAAACTTCAATGAAATTTTTAAAGAAATAATATGAAGACAAGTATCAAACAATTTGTGTATTTTTAATTTATGTATTTTATACTTAAAGAAAAATCAACTTCACAGTTTCTATCAACTCTAATTAAATAAAAATACAAAATAACTGAAAAAAATCTAAAATCTAAAAATGATTTAAAGTAAACTGCATGTCTGGAGTAAAAAGGTGTACAATGCACGCCATTAGATCTGTATGCATGCAAATTTTTTTGGCCACCTTTAGATATATAAGGTGTGCAAGTCAGCAATTGACAAGTTTTAAACAAATCAATAAATATCAATTATTATAAATTTAAATCAAAGAAATTTGTGTAAACTTTTTAAAATTCTTTTTCTAAAAAATGTCTTAAATAAAATCAGCTTTTCTTATCTTTTTTATTTTTTATACATATAAGCATGACATACTGTGCATTAAAGTTTTTAAAAGCATTAATGAATTATAATTTTGAACTCTACCTTCTCATTGTTTATATGTACAACATTTTGAGCACTTTGATCCTCTTCCCAAGGAGCATCTCCAGTTGGATCCATCATAAATGAGACCATTGACTAAACCATAGAAATAAATTTGCCAATACCTTTATTAAATTAAAAAAAAAACCTTACCAACACAAGAACAAAAGATTTGAATACCTAAATATGAAATAAGGTGAGTATTTAGAACACTTTTCATAAAACTAGGACATCATTATGGAGCAACAACAAACTTGATCATTTCAACAACAAATTGATCATTTTTTTGGGTCATAAGAGTACACCAATTATACAAAATAGTATAAAAATAATACTGATAATATTATATCAACTTGTAATAGTGTAACAGTTTGTGTCTGTAATAGTCTGTTTGTAGTAGAGTACTAGTTTATGTGTTTGTGTTTGAAATAGGGTACCAGTTTAAGTCATTAATCTGTCTGTAATAGTGTACCAGTTTACGTTGTTAAACTGTCTGTAATAGTGTATCAGTTTATGTTGTTAATCTGCCTGTAATAGTGTATCAATAATCACTTTATATTATTGCATAACTTAACATTGCTGCTGCCCATTTGTGCGCATTTACACAGACTTTTTTACCATACTTAGCTGAGTCTTTATCATACTTGGCCTTTCAATTTTATTATAAATAGGATTTAGCATGCTTTTTTTCTTTATACTTTTGAACTCACGCAATGAGGTACTCTCAAATCTTAATAATATCTGCTTAATCAGATGGAAAACTCTGCTTTATCAGCTTAATTAGTCAACAATTTTTATTTGATAACTTCTGTAGTAAAGAATGAACCTTATGTTATTTTTGAATTAGTCAAGTAACTTTTAAGGTCAGGTAGTTTATTTATTTCATGCATTATAATAATAAAACAATTCAAGTCCTTTTTCAATTAATTTTTAAGGTATATTAATATGTAATTTTTAAATTAAAAGACGACGATGACTCTAGAAGACGTTGCTCTTTTCAAAGGTCAAGAGGTAAAACTCCAAGTTGGTTTCCAAGTTGTTAAACATTTATTACGAAGTATGTCATTAAACAAATATTACAAAAATAAGGTGGTATTTATAAAGTTTCTAACTTATATATTTTTCTTAATTTATATATTTATTTATATTTGTCTGTTATTTATTATGTGTTTATATGTGTTAAGGTTATATGGGATAATATTTTGTAAGTGTGTAAATATCTTTTATATATGAGTGTTTCTATGTTAGTGATATAATGTTATTTGTTTATAGTTTGTAAGCGGTTATTATGTTGTTTGCATGGTTTCAAATTGTTGCGACTTGGCTTAGTTTACAACATAAGTGTTGAACTTGCTAGCCAAGTGGTGTACTTTGATATAATTTGACTTGGTTTGTTGAGAGTGAAAATTTTGTCCTTGCAAGTAGAGTGGTGTACTGTCACGATGAAACACATAAATTAAATCTGTTTGTAATTAGTGTATTCCTAAAATGCATTTAAAAAATATTGTTGAAAAAATGTGTTTGTAAAAAATGTTAAAAAGATATACAGTTTTTTAATATCTATAATTTTTTTAATATCTATATTTTTTTAAATATCTTTAATTTTTTTAATATTTACAATTTTAGGTAAATTTTATTGAACAGATTTATACTTAATTAAATATTTTTTATACTATTACTTAGTAAATTTTTTTAAGATATTAAAAAAATTACTCAAAAATTTATTATGTTTGTTAAAAGATATATATACTCTGTTCTTTTTTGTTAAAAAACTGGCTTCCTTTTTATAAATAACTCCACCTAATTTAAACAATTAACAGTCTTTATTTCCTTCATTAAATATGTTTAACTTAAATTTATTGTTTGTTTTTTTATAAAGGTATGTGTACAAAGTGTTACATAAGTTTTAGTAAATACATTAAGTATATAACATTACTCAGTTATAAAGATTATATCATTTTCTTATTATAACTTTTGTTTATGTTTTTGATAGGAACATGTTATCTTTATACATTGCTATTGTATTTTAAAACATCAAATTTAAATTTGACTAATAGTAGAGGTAGAATATAATTAGAATAATTAATTATATGTTAGAATAATTAATTATATATTAGAATATTTAATTATATGTTTTATTTGCTAACACTCTATTTAAGATAAGTTAAGAAAGAAAACTAGAATTTAATCTTGAAATAAAAGTGCAACTTTTATTATATTAAGCATCATTTTTACACACTCCTTTGATGCTCAGTTATGTCTAATAATTAAAGAAGTAAAATTATAAGGCTTCGATGAAATTAAAGAAACCAGGCTAGGCAAATTGAATTTAACCGCCGCCAAAATGAAAGAGATGAGCTAGCTGAGGTAGATTGTTGTTGAAATCAAAGAGATGAGCTTAGGTGAGCTGAAATAAACTGCTGTAGAAATTAAAGATATCAGGATAGGTGTTATAATTCCTTTTTATCTTTTGCTACCTTCACAGCCAAAATAATTCACCGATCAAATAATTGCCCTTTCTGTTTTAGGGTTTATGGGCAAATTTTGCATCATGTTGGAAATTTATGGCCTGAAGAAAGTTTTCTGCCCACGTATTGTCAGTTAAATATATATAATCCTAATGTAGCAGTCTCATTCAAAATGGTGCAACTTGGTAATAGTGGTTGTATAAACAAGTTAACGCAACCTTTACAAACTTTAAATAATCAAGAAAACCCATTTGCTTCTGCATATAAAAACATGGCAGAAGTAGAGGAGAAAAATGATGATGGCACAATTAACTGGAGCATTGTGTTACTTTGTCCCAGTATTATAGTTATAGGCTTGCTGTTAGACAAACTTTTAGTCCTAAATACAAACTAATTAGTCCTATATAATTAATGTTTAATTCAATGCTGCTTACTCATTCATGCGTGTTTGACTCTGAGTTTTTAAAGAAGATTTGTTATGCTTGACCATATAATATATCACTTTATATTTATTACCACATGATAAGGTATTCTTAAATCTTTATTATTTTTATTATAATCTGTTGATTCAGTTATAAGATCTTAAATTTTATATTAGATAATTTAATGCAATCATAAATTCTGTGTCATAAATACTTGTAATATATAAAGTGCTTCAATGTGTGTTATGTGTAAGTGGTTATGTTGTTTCCATGGCTTTAGAGTGTTGTGACTTGGTTTATGAGTTTACAGCAAGAGTGTAGTATTATTATTGTATTTTTTTCTTTATATATATATATATATATATATAGCGTTAGCTGCTTCTTCTGGCTCAACAAGTGTTGATGTACTCATACTTAACTAACTTAATTGATTGCTTTTATTGTACATACTATTTTATAATACTGTAGCCATTTTTTGAAAAGCCTAAAAGGTAAAAAAAAATCAAATTTGACTTTTATACAAAATAAGCTAATTTAAATGCCTACAAACATTATTAAATAAATATTAGAATTTACTGTAATAGTTATGTTATTTGTTAATTTTGTGATGTGTTTTTGTGTTGTTTTGTGTTGATAGATTAGATGACTTGGTTTACTTTCATGTCGAGGTCTTTAATTTAAAATGATTATTGGGAAGTTTTATTACTGAAACTGACTACATATAATCATTCACTAAAAGCTAAAGACTCAGTTTTCAAATAAAAACAAAAGTATATCTTATTTTGATCATTTATGTTTAGTTAATCTAAACTTGCAACAATAAATCTTGAAACTTTCACAAAAGATAAACAACCTCACAAAGTAAGTTTCTTATTTGTCACCTGTTTAGTCACATTTTTGAGTTTTCAAATAAATAACAAATAATGTGTATTAAGTGTATTCAATAATAATTTTGTTCCATTTTTAGGTCAAATTCCTTCTTCTATGAATGATTTTGAAAGTTCCTACATAGCAGAATTTAAGAAATGTTCTAAATGTTGATTGTATTCAAAAAGCTAAAATGAAGCTTGATAATCTTCATACCATTTACTAAAATGCAGTAGTGGTGTAGTGGTAAAACACTCACTTCATAAGCAAAAGGTTCCGAGTTCCCCACCACGTCCCTGGTAGTACCGCGCTCAACTTGTTTCTCCACGCAGCGGCCTTGTTCGTCAAGGTTCGTGTTTTGGAGTTATAGATTTGAGAGAGGTTATAACCACTATTAAGTAGCCTCCTCGCCTGTAGTGGCCTCGGCCTTGGGGAGGTGAATAACAACAAAAAAAAAAAAAAAAAAAAAAAAAAAGTATATATATATATAATAATGAAATAATGTATTTTTGAATATAAATTTTTTTTTAAGTTTGTTTTTTTGATTTTATCTCAAGAAAATGTTTTTGTTTGTTTCTCAAGTAAATTTCTACATTTTTTATTTTTGGAATTATTGTTTTGAATGGATATATTGACTACTTTTGCTTTGTTTTTTACATTTCCATAATCTTTTTATATTTGAATGGAAACTATTTATACTTTTTATTATTACCTTTTGTACAATCAAGATGGTTTCCATTTGCATTAAGTATCGATTGCACAGACAACAGTTTTGAAAATTTATTTACCTAATTCCGCAGTAAAAACATAATAATTGTATGAATTTGTAAAGAGTTTTTTTTTACTGAAAGGCTTTTATAAAAAATATCAAACAGATAAAACTAACTTATTTAAAATAACAAGGTTTCTTGGGCCCATTTTTCAACGTCCAAATTTGCTTTTTAAATAAATCCTTATTAGAGAGTTATAATATTATCATAGCCTAAGTTTCCCAAAACACCTGAAGAAATGTTATGCAGCTATCTTATATGCTAATATAAGATACTTTTATTATGTAAAAAATATTAAAGTAAATAACGTAATAAGTAAAAATACTAAATAGCTCTGAAGTATGGTAAATTAAAAATTAATTAAGAAGGCAAGAACTTTAGGTAGTCAGTAAAATGAAAACTGCGTACTTTATAGCAAACCAAGACATTTTAATGAGCACAGTAGTCATGATATTTATAAAATACTTGCTCATCTATTTTTTAAATTAAATATAATGGTATTTGATATATTTATTTAAATTAGACTGTTTTCTTTGAAATTAATTATAATTTAACAAGCAATAGATTTATGGTTCGCAAAAAAGTTTGCATTTTACCAACTACCAGAACTTTAAATTGATTTATTTTTTACCAGTTACTAAAACAAATTAAAGTATAAAGACTAAATTAGGAACAAGTTTATAAATAGTCGGGTGTGGATTAGACTTGCCACGACCCGTATTGTACGGGTCATGACAGCTAGTAATCATTAATTATATACTAGATTGAGTAATTCATCAACTTTGCATTTATTGCTATTTTCTAGCATATTGAGATATATAAATATAAAGACGAAATACATAAAAAGAAAACCTTTTCATTTTCTTGTCTGTCATAATCTTTGTTAAAGTTTCCATCTCTAGAAATTAAAAACAGAGTTTTAATTTAAAGAATAAAGTATAACTATCAGTTTACTAACATATGTGGCTTTTAGTTCATAAATTAAATTTTTAAACAGGTACACTAACTCCTTGGTCTACCGTTGTATGTGGACAATAAAACAATTAGGAGCTTGATATGTACTTGAGGGTTGTTTAATAAAAATAAAAAGTTTTATTTAGAAAGAAAAATAACTCACTTGTAATGTCTTAGTTTAATTGGTTGTGGGTTGACCTCATACTTTTTGCAGAGTTTTTTAGTTTCTTTGTTTTCACTATTAAATATCAATAAAAATATTATTAGTAAACTTAACAGGATTAAATTTAATTTTTTTTGTGGTAAATATTAACAAGTTTTAACCCGCAGTTAATGTGGATAATTGATCCTTTTCCTTTAATTTCTTTTGATACATTATCAAGCCATTTAAGTGTTTTAACAGCAGATTTATCTAAAATTCAAAAACTCACAAATAAATTTTGATTTCATTGTGTTAAAAAATATTAAACAAAAAGTAAAACAAAACAAAAAAAATCATAAACTATTAAATCAAAAAAATAAATATAATTATTAAATGCATTAATTTAAAATAGTTTAAAATAATTCATTGTTACTAACATATTAATATAATAATAAATTCATATTTACATTAATCTCTAATACATTATATATAAATATAAATTGAAAAGATCAAGTTGACAAAGTTAAGTTTTTAAATTTTTTTATAATTTTTACATTGTTAAAATTTTTTCAAAGAACATTAATTACAAAAACATTTTGGCTCCTAATTGTCAGAGCATTTTATTAGATGCTAACCGCATTTTAGTAAAATTTTAGTAAGTCTTTGGATGCCATTGCTGAGACAAACTAATTTTTAGCCTGCTTTTGAGTCTTTTGAATTGGACTTGTTTAAACTTGGTTGATTCTTTTTCATATGTGTAAACACCTTGCAATTAATTAGCTTTGACTCAAATCCTTTATCTGAATTTTATCTTATTACCTAATTCATACTTGACTTGTTTTATTCATACATATCAGTGTTAATTGTTGTATATATAGAGATTCACTTCTAGGTCATCAGTTAGGTCGACATTGCTGAATGCTAACCCTAATTCTGAGAGCTGCAATCAATACTTCCTTTGCAAGCTTTTACAATGTTCAGCCACTCCCAAGTCTGTTCACTTTTTCGAAAAAATTGAATACTGATTTTGCTATATCTTTGTTTTTATTTAATTGCCTTTTTTGTCTATATATTTTTTTCATCTATATGGAACAAGATCATTTCATTTATATGAAACATCACAAATTACTATTTTTTTGCAATTTTGAATGAATTTTATGCTCTAATACTGTTGTTTTTTAAAAAATCTATGAAGGATACTAGATTTAGCCAACAATACAATTCTGAATTATTACAGAGAACTTCATAATATTAGTCTAAGATTCCTATATACTACATGAAACATTCCATACATGGATATTATTAATGTAGCAAAGCAAAAAACATTGCTACATTAGCAATGCTTTGATTGAGCATCCTAATGAACATCAATGACAATGTAGTGCCTAATTCATAAAAGGCAGCCAACATAACGCAGTTGCTTATAAGTGATGGCTGATTGTCAATTTCCCTGACTTTTATTCTTTGTAAAAACTTAAGAACACTTAATATCTAACATCATTTAACTCTTACATCATTTGAAGGATAATAACTTATTATTTTTTTATCAGCAAAAGATAAACATTGTACAACTAATCTGCTGGAATATATTGATAGAGAATGATAGGTGTTGTAAATGATATATCATTTGATATCTTTTATACTGATTTCAAAAAAGCTTTTGATAAAGCATAGTAGATTAGTAGATGAACTTTAAGCATATGACATTGCATCTAAGTTACTAAAGTAAATAACTTATTTTTTAACTGATAGAAAGCAAAGGGTTGTACTTGGACATCATGGTGTACCATCATGGGTAAGTATAGTAAGCTGTGTACCACAAGAACTTGTGTTTGATTCAAATTTATTTTTAACTTATAAAATCCAATGATGTTATTTGCAGATGCTTGTAAAGTAATAGCTGAAGTTAATAACCAACAAAAATGTAACTGCTTTATAAAATGACAATTGGGTTGTTTAATAAAAATAAAAGTAAAATACAACAAACTGAAAAATGCAACTCAATTTGAAAATATTTCATGACTAACAATACTGTAAAAGTTAATTACTTTATTACTAATAAATTAGAAAAAGACCATATTAATTTAAAATGATTTAAAATGAGAGCCACAAAATAAAATTGCACCATCTATTAAAAATGTGTAATTTGGAATAGATGATGCAATCTAATTAATAAGTCTAATATGCAAATCATTTAAGTATAAAAATAGTGGACTAACAAAATTGTTGCATTGCAGTTATATACATCCGCATTTAGAATTTGCAATACAGTCATGGTGTCCTTATTTTAAAAAAGAAAGAGAAATTCAAAACAAGTAATAAAATCTGTATATGAGTTATGCCATTCATCACAAAGCTCGAATTAAGTGATTGCAAATTTTGATATCTGGAAATGTTTCTGGTCTTTAAAATTTTGTTTTTTATAAACTGAAATTCTTTTTTCACAAAACTCAATAGTTGTTATTTAACTAAATTATGTTGATGTTGAAATTATAATCTAAAAAAATATTTAATAAATTAAAAAAAAATATTATTACTATTATTATTAAAAATTATTATTAAACTTTATTGCTTTAATTCATTTGATAAACCATCAGTTTTTTCTAAACCATCAGTTTTTTTTAAACCATCAGTTTTTTACTATTAAGTTGAGTTTGCATAAGGAAAAGGGTTATATAATTAAGTTGAGTTTGCATAAGGAAAAGGGTTATATAATATGTACATTACTGCTAAAATTATTATAGATTTTTCAAATTTTCAATACTTTTTCTTCATTTTTATGAATAAGCCATAAGAAAATATTTAATACCTGCTTCAAATAGCCCACTAAATATTTCAGTACTTAGGTAGGCCAACTTTAGCCTATTATGGAGCACTAACAGGGTTAGGCATTGAAAAAATTAAACTTTTGAAAGTTCTTTATTTTTTGATATTTAAAACAAAGCCTATGTTCTATGGAACCACACCCAGGCCTTGTTTTAAAGCATTACGCCTAGAGCGATTTACGTATGCCTTAAACGATTTTACATAAGCAGTAAGCGATTTTGGTTAAGCAACTTTTTATTGTTTTTTAACTTTTAAATTATTCTATAAGCAGTAAGATAAAAGAAGTAATTAATTTTTAAAAAAACCACATTAACTTTTGAATGATGATTATGTAAAAAATTATGTTACAAAAGTTTGAATGACAATTATGTATATAATTATATATATTTGAAAAAACTCAACTAAAATTATAAATTTCTTTTTATTTTATTTTTATTTTACTGTAATGATTGATTTTTTCGCTTTAAAAACGCTAATACTTTAGGCTTGAAGCAAAGATCATAATAATATAACTTAATTCTATAATTTTATTCTGATAATAAAAGTATATAATTTAATTTTGATTTAAAAAATACATTTAAGTTTATTAAAATTAAAGTTAATGCTTACGTTTAACTTAACTATCAAATTTATTTAAAAATATTACTAAATATTGTTCAATATTTAAATTCTATTTGTTCTTAAAAAAAAAATTAGGTCATTTTTATTGCAATTGTTTTTTTGGTTTTCCTTCCTAAACATTTTTTATTTTACTGACAATTAAATTTAAATAAGACTGCATCAAAAATGTGCACAAAAGGTAAGTTTAATTTTTTTTTTTATAACGCAAATTAAATCGTAGCGATAATATTTTAATAAATGATATATACAGCGATATAACTTTAATGAATGATATTTGGAAAAATAATTTTTGCTTTCACAACAAAATCGTTAATAAAATATTAAACTTTTGATAAATAGAGTAAATAAATTAATGTAACTTTTTTATTTGGTATTCTCTAATTTTTTTTTTTAAATCATTTGTAGTTGCAAAGCTGCAATTAGAAATTTAAGAAATAATCATTTAAAAATTCAAAAATTTAACATATTTTTAATTCATTTATGCAAATATTGTGAATAGTATAAGATTTGTTAATATCAAACATTCAAGATTTGTTAATATCAAACATGAAAGATGTAATATTAAATTTAATTATTTAGTATTAAAAAAATATATAAGAAAACAAACATTCCCTTATAGTAATAATAAAAAAGAAGTTAAATAACATTTAACTCGTTTTGAGGTAATTATTATGTTTTGCAGTAATTTGAAAAGTTATTAACTTTTTTAAATTACTGCAAAACATTAATTACCTTAGCCTTTAAAAAATAAAAATATAAAAATTTTATGACGTCAAACTCAAATTAGGCTATTGCGTTGAGCATTTTTTATTTAATACAAAGCCTGCACACCTATACCAACAGTTCAATCAGTTTAGTTTTTGTTGTACAGTGTGGATATCACCTTTCGTTGTTTCCATAGGTTCTTGATTAGATTTATGTTTGGAGAGTTTCCAGACCATTTTTCCAAATATTTTTATAGAACTTTTTGCAAACCACTCCTTTAATTTTTTTCCTGGGTGGTGTGGGGCACTATTCAATTGAAAAATTCTCCATCACACCTGGCTTGGAGAACTTTTTTTTAAAAAAAAAAAAAAAACAGTTACCTTTTATAAATTTAATATAAATATCTAATCTAAATTTAAGCTAATCTAAATCTAAAACTTTAATCTAATCTAAACATCTTAAATAAACTATTTGAATATGACAAATTTTTCAGCAATTAAATACTTAAGAAGCCCAGATAAAAATTGTGGAAAGGGGGGCATAAGTTTTCACTACTGAAAATTGTGAAACTATGCTATGCATACTTTCAGAAAATCTTTTTGAAATTCAAAATATCAAAATATGATTTTTTTAATAATGGCAAACTAAATTTTTTTTTCTGCTATCAAACTAAAATATTTTGTGCCTTTAAAAATTTGTTACTTTTAAATATGTGTTTATTATTAAAACCATATATTGATCTATGAAGATTTTATTCCTTGGGATTATTTAAAAGAAAACTTTAAAAAGCATTTAAAGTAATTTAACAGTGAGTACACTACAGTGTGTTATTTCACCAAACTTAATAAAAAGAAGCCGACACGCAATTTAATATTTCGAAGGATGACTGTACTGTTTTATTAAACATTGTTGTATTTTGAAATTTTTATTTTAACTTTTGTCAAACAAAATTAACAGAATAAAAAATATTATTAAGATGCACGTAAAAAATCATTATTAGAACATAATTAATAATGCATATAGAATTCTTTTTTTTTTTTTTTTTTTTTTAAAAAAAAAGTCTTAGTATAATGAAAAATGTTTAAAATGTTAAAAACATAATGTTTTGAACATTCAACTAAATTAAATTTGATTGATTGAGAGAGAATAATAGAATATTATTCTATATTTAAAACACTTCTTTGCAGTTTTGGCTTTCAACTTTTTTGCTTCACAAAATAAAAGCTTTGTTAAGATTGACAAAAAGAAACAAAATGATACAGAAAAACAATACAAAAAACAATACACATATTTTAATGCAACAATATGAATCATATGACATAAACAAGACTATTGCATCAAACTTAACCTTCACTAAATTCTAAAGAAACCATTGTGAAACTAAACAAAAACTATTGTAATCAATGCGAGGTATAACTTTTAAATAATATTTTGCACCTTACATTAAATATTCAATAGTATATCTATATACAAAATCAATTTAGTCTTTTTTTTTTTTTAATATCAAAAAATGCAGCAAATAAAACATTTTATAACCTCTTTAACAACCATAATTTAAATTTTAAGTTTTGTTCTGTTTACAATAACAAAATTTTTTTTACTTAGTTTTTAATGACGTAACATTTATGACTAAAGGTTGTTTATTTTATACAAAATTTTGTGTATAGATTTATCTATGCACAAAGATTTGTGTATAGATAGCTCGTTAGATTAAAATTACACTTTTTATCCATAACTTTACATAAATTATATAACTTAACTTACCATCAGACGAATAAACTGTCAACAAGTTTTTATGTGTTTTAAGTATTTTTTTGTACTCTTTGATATCATCAACTGACATAATATACTTTGTGTTTATTTTGCTTGCAACAACTCCCACCTAAAAAAAATATTTGATATATTTAATAAAAAATGTAATGGTTGTAATTATTATATATCTAAAGAAAAAAAAAAATTAAAACCTCTGTTTCAGGCACCAATGCCTCTAAACACTTAATATACTACTGTGGGTTTAGGTTGGCTTTATTCTAATATATATATTTTTTTCTCACAGATATTTTAAAGACCAACTTTCAACATAGAAGAAAAAAAAAGAATAATGAAATAAACTAAAATTTGTGTACTGAATCCCTACACGTGTCTATTTAAGTATGACATCATCACTATATATTGAAGTTTTATATAAACAGTTAATATAAACATCAGTTTTGTCCAACAATATTTTTAAAATGTCTTTACTTTTAATACTATGTAGATTTTTATTGTTAAAAAAAATTAAAGGGTGGTAGAGGTTTAGAGACCAACAGTCAAAAAATAGTTTAAACTAAAATAGCAATTCTTCATAATTTTAGTTTTTATTTTGACTATATTACTAAAAGAACAACATAACTATCAGCACTAAATTCAGAAGTATTTTTCATAAAAATATATCAGTGACATGCCTTTTCTGCAACAATTTTATTATTTGCATTATCTATTAAAAGGCAAATATCACAATGACTGCTATGAAAAAAAATCATATATAATTATTTATCTTGCTCATCTATTATTATTTATCTTTAAGTAGTCGAACTTAATTTAGGTTTACTTTAGGTTAGGAAAAATCTGGGTGAAGTCCTAATACCTTTATTCACTCCCCCCCACCCACCCTCTTTCTCCCTGAAATTGCCACTGCTAATCCAGACTTGGACAGGAATGGTGTTCAATCAAGCACTACTGTTTCTAATGATTGCACTTCTAATAATTATTTAATGAATTATTTAACAAATTTGATTTAAATCACTAAAAAGTGTTATATATATTATTTTTAAATAGTATAAACATTTAATTTTTCCAATAAGTTGTAAAAAAAAATTATTTAAAAAAATACTGTAGTCTATTTAAAATAGTAATTTTTTTATTAGTAATTATTTCATGCTGATTAGCTAGTCAAGTTAAAAAAAAAAAGTTTAAACAATTCTTTGTAAAAATAGAAACAAAAAAAAAAAAAAATAAAGCAATAAACTCATTCGATTGGTTTAATTCAACTTGTTCATAATTTAAATAACTTTAAAAATCATAATTTAAAGAAACTTTTTTTGAAAGCATGGAGAAAATAGATCCAAACAGCTTACTATGTTTAAATTTACCATAAAACATGCCTACATAATAAAACTTAAATATAAAATTTGTTAATTTACACAAAACATGTTTACTTTAAACAATCACTATAATTACTTTTTTATTTTAAGTCTTTGTGTAACATAAAAACTTAAGAAAAGATCAACGATTAACAGTTATTTTTAATGTAACAATTTTTTTTATTGCATTTAAATTGTTAAAACATCAAAACCGCTGTGGTCAAATTGTAAAGAAAAAATATTATAAGCATGGTCAGTTACAGCATACAATCGCACAGCATTCATATCCAAGCCTGCTTATCATATAGACTAACTCCTAAAGAGTACATACATTTTAGTTAAATGAATTTAAGACTTTTAAGTAAAATGGAAAGTGCATAAATAATAATAACTTTAAAGATAACCAATTATTATTTCAAATTTTGATTATTTATAAAACAATATATTTTTACAAAACAGTGAAACTTAATAACATAGATTAATAAAAACTTTTTTTTCCTTTAAAAAATTGCCTGAAATAAATACTTGAATAAAAATGTTTTTAAAATAATTTTTTAAATACAAATATTTAATATAATCGCAAACAATCTATATCAATCAATATATTTTCACTTTTATAATAACTGCATATATATACAATAGTGAGACATTTACAAACAGTTAAACTGATGATGGGTAAAGACTTGATGGTATAAACAATTACTATAAATTAATGATATTCATTATAACAACAATAATAATGAAATAGTTTTTTAATACTTCTTTAAAAATAATAAAATAAAAACATTTGTTGTGATATATTATAAAGTGGTAAAATTAATAGTAATAAATAGAAAAATTTTAATCATAAATTGAAAAGGAAAAGTTCAGTAGAATAACAGTATTAAAATTAAGAAAGTCCTGAACTATTTCAAATAATTTTAAAATGAATTCTAATAGTTAATTGACTGCTATATTTCAATTAACTCAATGCTATATTTATGTGTTTGTTTTGAAGGCAAAGAGAGACTACAGTACAGAGTTGTAACCACAATATTAAAAAAAAAGCTAGCCTCCACAACTGTAGTAGCCCTTTTCACCTTAGGGAGGTGAATAACATTAAAAAAAAATTGCATGCTAAATATTCACAAGTGTTTCATTCTTGACAAAATTCTTTATTTTGATTAACATTCTATTTTCCTAATGTAGTTTGTTTGGTATGGATTTTATTTATTGGATAGCAGATTATTTTTAATAAAAAAACAATATTTAGTTTTTGACATTAATTCTATAATTGAGTTTTTAAATAGTTTCTTTTGCTATAAATAGTACGTAGAAATACGTGTTTCACGGTACTGAGTTTTATACCAAAAGACTGTTCTCCATTTTTCGACTTTTGCGTTTAGGCAGCATGGTATGATGGTGTTTTGTAGCCTTATTTTATAGAATTTTATATTAACATAGTTATTTTTTAAAATCTAGAGTAATTAAACTTTATATCTATGTGTCTTTTGATTACAATGACAAACTTTATAAGGTAATTTATTTACATAAAACTTGGTAATACTTTAGAACCTATTCTCACTTTTAAGTTTACACACTTTTTATGCACCTGCCAAATTTCATTGCTTTATTTTATTTAGCACATTCCTTATTTTTACCAGCACTTTTGTTACCTAATTTTTTTTTTTTAACAGTTTAACCGGTGGGCGGATGAGAGGGATTTCGTTAACAAAATTTAGCAATATAATCTAGATAACTGTTCAATTTTATCTGATTTAGATTTAGTTTAAATAATAATGAGTTATCCATTCATTGTTGATGAAAGAGTAGAGCGTAAAGGTTTAATTAACATATGTTTATAAACAATTTTTTTTATAATATAAAAAAAAATATATATAATTATTCTTAATTACATAAAACTTAATTATATTAATTATACTTAATTATATAAAACTTAATAATAAAAAATTACTTAATTATAAAAAATTTATTTTTTAGATAATGAAGCACTTCATAAAATTAATCAGTATATTTTTTCAAAAATTATTTGTCATTTTGTATTGTTAAAAAAAGATTTTAAGTTAGTTAGAAGATCTACATAATGTAACTCATTCTTAAGAGTTTAGGATGTCTGTTATAAGTTATGACACGTCTTATGTAACCATGCCTGTGCTGAAACCACAAGTTAAAAAGTGTTGTTATAATTAAAAAAAAAATGAAATAAAAAAGGTCAAAAACTAAGTGCCTTTATGTGCCATTATGTAGAACTTCATCTTTATCTAACCAAAAAACTTATTCAATATAAAAGATTATTAAAATATAATGATGTACTGATAATTAATTTCTTTTAATTTCTATTATTTTTATTTACTGTAGATCATACAGAAAAATGATTGGATCGAATGGGTAAGTAAAGTTTTACTATAATATAGTAAAACTTTACTTAATTTATATAGTCTATTAAAATTATGTCAAAAAGTATTTGCATACATCCCTTGTCCTTAAAACTTTGTTTTATTACATAGAACTTTATCTTCATCTAATTTAAAAACTTCACTTGATCAAAAAGCGTCACTATAAAACATTATTATAATGTAATGATATTTTTTTTTAACTTGTATGATTTTTATTACCTCTAGATCAGTTAGAAAAAAAATTGGCTCGACCAATATATAAAACAATAAATACAAAAGATTCTTGCCAAAGTGGTTACTGGAACCAGCCTAGAAGTTCTGAAAGAAATATAACAAAAGAAAGTAGGTGTAAGGGTTGTAGGTGCGGTGGTAGCAGAGGAGTGAGTAGTGATGGTAGAGGCGTTGCAGTTGCAAACTTTTACATCAACAATTAAAAAATTAAAGTCTGCAACTGGACATTCAAATAGAAAAATGCATATGGTTAAAATGTTTTTTTTTTTTTAAAATATTTTTACCTTAATTTATAATGTTAAATAATGATTAGCTATTATAGTTCCTAATAATATAACAGAACAAAAAGTAACTGACAAAGTACATCAATATTTGAATTTCCAAGAATGTATTACTCAGTGAAAGTATGCTCAGGTGCTTAGTACAATGGAGGTATTTTTATATTAATTTTTGAAAAATGCTTACCCTTTTTTTAGACCCACCATTTATTAGATATGGAAGGAAATTCTAACCTGTTCATTTATTCCCACCCAACCTTGTTTTACTAATCTGAAAGTATGTAACAACCAGTTAGGGCTTTAGCTATATTTACTTGTAAGAAATTTAACAGTGTTTAATAATAAAAAAAAAATTATTATCTAATATAACTTTGCCATTTAAATAAAATTAACATTTCCGTTATGTATAAAAACCTGTAAAAAAATATATAGTCGCTAACTTTACATTAGCTACCAAAACAAGCATTGATTGTAGAAATGGGCATATACTCTTTATATTCATTAACAATGGAGAGTTATTTATTAAAACTGTTGCACAAGTTTATGAGTGTTTTAGCATTAACACTTGCAAAAATGAAATCCAAAATCTTGTTAGTGTATTTAAAAAATGGTCTTACAACTTTTAAAGAAATGCCACTGATATAGCTGAGCTTTACAACAAGCCATTTGTGTTTCATGCCCTGGTGCTTTCCTTTGATGATTGTCGTAGTTTTATTATTTTAAATATATCAAACACAATGTCAGACTTGTATGAACTAAACTGCCATTTGCACCCTCTTGACACAATTCAAGACACAAAAGTCTCTAGAAAATGAATATTTTGATTTATTTGGATATGATTGTATGACAGTTAGAATTGTTTTGGCTATGAACAAAATGAGGTTTAAAGATGTCAAAGGCAATCTATAAGGATTTGTTGATTTTTTAGACAATAACAAACTAAATAGTGGTATCATTCCAAGATATAGAGGAAACCAACTCCACATTCTTTTCCATATTTGTTATATTTTAAATTATATATTAAACACTATAATAACTTTTTATGTTTTTTGACCTCTGGAATAGTAAAATGTGGCACTTTACAAACAGTTTTGCGAGCAGCATTTTGTAACACAACTGCTATTAAACAAATGTGTGTTCTTGGTTTATTTGGAAAACTTCTCACTGGGCCATGGATGACTAATTTTTATGTATCAGCTGAAGATGCAATCTTTGATCATGTAACTGGTATCTAGGTAGTTAAAAATGTTTCGGAAGCAACAAGTGATTGCAAATCCAATCCAGCTGCACTGTTTAGCAGAACTGTTTTTTTTTTGAGAAAAAGCTTCCCCCAAAGATTTTAGAACCAATTACAAATCTATGTGCTATTGATGATCAGCTTATCAAGATGACTTTTGCCTGTCTTAAGGCAGTGGAGGATGTCTTGATTCAATAACATGAAAGATACTTTTCCATTTCTATTACAGCTAAATTTATGGAGGAGACAGCTAGTGCAAGGTTCCATAACATAGATAGTGAAGAGTTGATGGGTATGTTTAGTAAAGCTAAAGGGAGATCCCCTAATGCAACTATTTGTTATATATCTTGCAAATTGCAATCTAAAAAGAATATGACTATGGATTATCTTGATAGTCTTGACCAAATATAAAGAGAAAACATAATTAAGTGGTCATTAAAACAGCTCGTATAAGAAAAAGTTTTGGTAAAAAGAATAACAAATTGACTGAATTATACTGCATTAAGATCAGAGATTTCAAAAAGACAGACATACAAAAGGCAAAAAATGGATAGAAAAAAAAAAAAAAAAAAAAGGAAGTTTGAGTGAGAGGTGAGTTTGCCATCTTTTAATGAAATTTTAGAGAATTTATATGAGCACTTGTCTTCTAAGCAACTTAATGACTTATATGATTTAATGTATGAAAGAATTGTTGGAAGAGAATCTGCCATGAATAGTTTGATACAGATAATAGCAAGTCTGTCATTTATGATGGGAAAGTAGAAAAAGTCAAGTCAATAAAAAAAAAAGAAGACAGAATTTATACTATTTCTACTGGAAAAAATATGAAACTGATTCAGAAGCTGTTGATCATTGCATGAAAAAATTCCAACTTGCTGCTGATATTGTATCAGGAGAGTTAATATTTTCCTAATTTAATATGCTTTAATGTTACTTAATGTTATTGTGCTTAAATGTTACTTAATGTTATTGTGCTTAAATTGTTTTTGTTGTTTTAAATAGCTTTTTTTTTTCATAATTGCAATTTTTTCCTTTTGTTTTGAAACTTTTTTATGGTTTTTTGGATTACAAGGGGAAGAGGGGGGCAGAACTCTTTCACTGATTTGACATGTAGGCAACTATTATGCGGTAGTGGTGTAGTGGTAGAGCGCTCGCTTCATAAACGAGTGGTTCCGAGTTAGATCCCCACCACATCCCTGGTAGTACCGCGCTCAACTCGTTTCTCTGCGCAGCGGCCTTGTTCGTCAAGGTTCGTGTTTCGGAGTTATAGAGTTGAGAGAGGGTTATAGCCACAAAATAAGTAGCCTCCTCGTCTGTAGTAGCCTTCTCGGCCTTGAGGAGGTGAAGTAAAATAAAAATTAAAAAAAAAAAACTAGTGTATGTTATAAAGTAGTAAAATATAATTTTTATTTTCAATACTATGTAACTATGGCAATGCAAAACAGATACAGCAAGTGGCGTGACTTGGAAAATAGTAATGGCAAGTGGTGTGACTTGCCAAAAGGAAACCACAAGTGCTGTGTCTTGCAAAAAAAATACCGCAGGTGGTGTGACTTGCAAATATGGTAATGCAGTGGGGTGACTTGCAAAATAGGTACCACAAGTCATGTGACTTAAAGAAACGGTACTGTAAATGTTGTGATTCGCAATTTTTTTGATAGGCAGCTCTGGCTTACGTTCTTGTCGTGTCTATTGTTAAAAATGATTATTATTTAGTTTCATTGATGAAACTTAAAATTTTAATCATTCACTAAAAGTCAAGATGAAAGTTAGTATTTGTCGTAAATTGAAGTATTTTTATTTTTAAATATTTATTTCAGGTGGGAGGTGGGGTATTCGAACGCTGATTTACAGAAAGAATGGGAACATCTTATGCGGTAAAATATGTTTTTATAATTATTTTTATTATTTTATATAATAGTATTTAAATTTTTCTAAATCGCATTACAAAAATTTAATTCTTATTTAAAGTTGGAGGGCATTGTGGCACACACCCCTTCCTTAATTCTAAATGTGCGCTACTAGTGTAAAGACAAAAAATTTTAGCATTTATTTAAAAAAAATTTTTGTAATTATTATTGGAGTTTTTAATAAAGATACATTTTTTTTTTTTTAGTTATAGAGTGTATTAAACTGACACCCTTACACCCACCATAACACAAAAATAAACTACTCTTAATTAGCAATGGTCTGAAGCAAATTATAACTACTTTTTGCATATGAAAATTAAAAATTTCCACAAAAAATTACTCTTTTATGTATAAAATTTAAATTTATTACCGGGTAAGCTGTTGGTTCAGTGCCCATCTAGCCCCTCTCGATACGCCCTATGGCTACAACCAATATGAATTTGTAACCTATTTGAACACCTATCTTTTGATACAAAGTTATAGGCATTTAGATAAGAATTGACAAATTTATAATAATTTTAGTCAAGAAAAATATTATTTTGACAAAAGTTTCTTCAAAAAATCCATAAATCAAAAATTTGGTACTTAAAATGTGATAACTTTTCGTCAAATTGCTTGATTTTGATAATTTTTTAACTTTTAGGACACTGTATTGAAGCTCTTTAAAATGATATATAACAATCTAATATTTAATTAATTTAAAATTTTCTATAAAATTTTATAGAGTACTGTTTTGGCATTAAAGGATATTTGATTATAATTACTAAACCAATGAAGCTAGATCCTGATTTATGTATTTATTTAGCTTTTTAAAAGAATTATCTACTACTAGCAAGTCGATATCAGCAAAATGATATAATTAAGTACTCAAGTTTAAGTAAAATGATATAAGTGTTAAGTACTCAAAGTACTTAACACATCATCATGATGATCATGTTTTTTTTTTATTTATCAAAAATAATTTAAACATATGTCCAATGTGTTTAAACCATTTATATAGATAAAAAATATATTATATTATAAAATATTTAAAAAAAAATTTACTTACACAAATGGTGGTCAGAAGGAAATGTAAATACATTGATAACACAATCTATATAGATAGAGAAAACAGTATTCAAATGAGATAATATCATTAATAAATTGTTTATTAATACAGTGTTACAGTTAAAAAAGAGCATTTTCTTAGGTGTTTTTTATATAATTCGATTATATACATTTTTATAATAATATTTTATAATATAATTCAATTTTATTATAATTGAATTTGGCAATTGAAAATTTAACTTTTAAATATAAAATCAAAAACAAAATTGTGTATAAAAAACTCTTTTTCAATTAAACTAAGTAAAACAAAATTTTTAAAAATCGTCATCTTAATAATGCTATAGATATTTATCAATCAAATTTATCCTTAAAAAGTTAATCTCGCGAACATGAGGATGTTTACGTGTAAAGTTATTATTATTTGTCTCGTGTGGTCCGAAATTCGCGGATAATTCTTAAAAAATGCCTCCAATTTAAATTTCAAAAATCAGTGACCATTAAATCAGTAAATTAGTATGACAAGCGCTAAAACCAGAGCCTTCTTAGTATCCAGGCATTTTAGGTATTCTAGGCTCTGCTAGTTAGTAAACAACCGGGGCTGTTTATTGACCTGGGTCAAATGTATATTGAAATGATATATAAAAATAAGTCAACGTGCACCAATATTTATGCAGTCCCGTCCGTAGAACTGGCCTTGACTACTGTCAAATACCATCCCCAATCGTTTACTACTGCTGGTCTGCCAGTATTTAAATTTATTAGCAGTTTAAAAAAAAACACAAATATTTTATTAGTTACGCTTTCAAATGATTCAAATGATATTAAACATGCATCAAAGCTAAAACACAAAAACACGTTATTTGATGAAATTTTCATGGTTTTTGTTATAAAGTGATTAGTATAGGTTTAAAAACCTTTCATTGCCATTTTAAGCTAACAAATGCTTAAAATGGAAAAAGTAAAAAAAAAAAAAAAAAAAATAAGTTTTTAAATAAAGCAAGGAAAGGGAAAGATAAAGAAAAAGAAACATAGTTTACGAATTACAGAAAGAAAAATTAAAACTATTTTTTAATAGTTGGAGAAAATTTATTTTCAAAATTTATATATGGTTGAATGCATAGATGATGTCTGCTATGTCAATGGCCATCAAGATGGCAGATATCAACTCTGCATTGGTGAGCCTAAAATTTGAATTATAAATTGGCTTCTATATGGAAGCCAATATCAAATTTTCTATTTGAACAAAAAAAAAAATTTAACAACGGCAACTTTTTTATATATTTGTTGCAATTAGGCAAAATTAAGCATACGCCAGTTAAATTTTAAGCTTTTTACGGTAAATGATGAAAAATCTAAAATTTAAGGAGTATGATTTTTTTTACCAAATTACTGCATATATAAAAGCTAAATTGATTTATTTATAAACTATGCTAACTTTTTTGCGCGAAGTTCGGACTTTCAGGAAGTTTAGAAAGTCCGAATTTCCCGAACTGTTTGAGAAAAAGTCAAACAAAATATCGTCTATCTATAAATGTAAAACAAACTAGTAGCTTGTTTTTTTTTTTTTCGCAACTCTTACATTATAAAAATAAATATATTTTAAGGAATGATAAATTAATTTGCATACAAATTCCTTATTTTATTTTGTGGATAATTTTTATCGAACAGCATACAGTTAGTTCCCGATAACTTGAACCTCAAAGGGACCAATGAATTTCCGTTAAGTCAAATTATGGCTGATATGAGATATTAGTTTGGCAAAAGGCAATTTTTCTTTATTCAACGCTAAAGTATAAACATTAAATATACACCATTATAGGTTATTATATTGTATACTAATAAAAACATGAAAAAAGCACAATACGTAACTTCTTTCAGTGAGAGAAGTTACGTATTGTGCTCACGCTATACGGAGCAGAGCTGTGGAGTCGGAGTCGGTGTTGCGGAGTTGCGACAATTTTGTCGGAGTCGGAGTCCCTAAAAAATATCGCGACTCCGACTCCGATAGTAATATTTCTTGGTATTGCACGTGTATGTACAAAACATTCAATTAACCTTATGTTCATACTAAACTTCAAAGAACGTTGCATAAATTTGTCAAAAAAAAAATTTCAACTTATCGCGCAATATTTTTTAAAGAATTCAAAGAATTTTTCAAAAATTTTGCTTTGGAGTCGGAGTCGGAGTTGTACTCAAAAAATTTCAACAACTGGAGTCGGAGTCGTTACTTTTTTTTTACAACTCCTCACCCCTGATTAAAGTAATATTAGGTAAAAAACAATTCTAATCGCTGTTCCACTAAATCAGAAAAAGTATTTATAACTCTTTCAACATAAGGAGTTATTTCTTGATTAATAAGATTTGTTTTTAATACTTATTTTTTTTTTTTAATTGTATTTTTGTTGTTTTGTATTTTTTTAATTTTTAAATTCTTCACAAAATGGCTCCAAAGACAAATGTAGTATGCAGCATCTTTACGTTTCTTCGCTTTACTTTACATGTCAACTGTGGTAGTATATTCCATCCGACGAAATATTCCATCCTTTAGCGTAAAACTCAAAACGAGGATGTGTTTTTAAGTTATAGCCATTAGAATTGTTCCGAAAATAGTTAATAGTATAATGTGTATAATAGTATAATAGTGTGTGTGTTTCGTTTCATTTCGGACTCAGAAGGAACATTTCTAACAACTATAATTTAAATACACATCCTCGTTTTGAGTTTTGCGCAAAAGGATGGAATATTTCGTCGGATGGAATATACTACCACACAACACTCTTTTACTTCCTAAAATAGTTAATTTGCTAAAGTTTATATAATGATTTGGCAAAATCATACTTTTTGGTATATATACATTTAGTATATATTCAATTTTTTTATGTACCAACTATAATATTTGACTTATATAACATTTGAATTTTATGAAATTCTGTATTATTCTCTCAACACGGATTCTTTCATACGCAATTTGTTGACTTGAAACTGTTTCTTCAATAGTAAATTGTTCTCTAGCCTTTAAAAATGATAGTCTTCCTAACTTGCTCCATACTAGGCCATATGCAGATTCGTCCAAATCTTATATATAAAATTTATCCATGTATAACAGTTTCAAATACCGTAAGTATTTGAAACTGTTCCTTCTAAAATATAAAGATAAATAATGAAGGTCAAAGTTCCTGCGTAAATGAGTACTCTCGAGTGCCGAATACAACGGGGGTGGAAATAAACGGGTGGGTAGGAATTTTAGTCAAAATCTAATAAACGGGGGGCTTTAACAAACGAGGGGGGGGGGGGGAGGAGGAGATTTTTTCTGAAATTTAATAAACGGGGGGGGGGGGGGGGGCATGTTCAATGCCCCCTCGTATATTCGGCATGCAAGTTATGCATGTTCAAGTCAAATGCGCATTTGACTTGCGGTCAAAAGCGCATTTTCTAACAGCTGTTAGGGTAGGGTTAGGCTGTTTTATCATAATTTCAATAGGATTTAATATGTTGATATAAGTTTTATACTTTGCAAAGTATTAAATTTATATTCAGCATATTAAATCCTAAAATTAAAACCAAAGCTTTGTTGAGAAATAAACTAAAAGTTCATTTTTACAAAGTCGACAATTTGTAAAACCTGTTTACACTGAAAGTTTTTGTTTTTATCGATGAGTGAAAATTATTTTCAAATTTTTAAGGCCGATTTTCACTGAATTTTTTTTTTTTGATAACAAGTAAAAATTAATAAATGGGGGGGGGGGGGGGGTCTTAATAAGCTTAGGGTGGGTGGGAAAAATATCCAAAAATTAATAAAGGGGGGAGGGGGGGAAGGTTTATTAGGAACTCGAGAGTAAATGTTAAAATAAATTAATAAAGTGGCTTTAACACTCTTGGATGAATTTGAGTTTGTTTTTTGGTTGTTATAAAAAATTATGATTTTTCCATTCTCCAGGATCTAAAAATTCTTAAACAGCTTGTTAGTTTATGGAAATCCAGTATAAATTATACTGGGTTTCCACCAATTAAAAACATTATACTATATTATACATTATACTATAATAGTTTAATGATTACAATTTTCATCATTTACTAAAAAATGATCTGTAAAAGCAAATGCAACGTACACCTAGAAATTCATTACTTTTTTCTAAATTAACCTTTATCATGTGGTTCTTTTTTTTCCAATTCATTTACGCGCTTTTTAAATTATTTCTTTCATCTTCTACTAATTCACATTTAGCAATATCCATTGTAAAATCTACTTCCTCTAGTGGCACTGGCGCTGACAATAATGTTTATAAAAAGGAATCTATTTTTAGTAGAGTTTTTACATTTAGTGGCGGTAAAAGTGGTTTTGATTCAGACGAATTGTCATAGACATTTTTAAGTTGAGGCCTGCATATTTTCCTTAAAATATTTTCTGAAACTTTGTGCTTTTCTGAATGTATCTGACACTGAAAAGTTATTCCATGAGTGCAATATTGGCTTTGAACCTTTTATAAATCTTATCGAAATTAATTTATCTATTAAATCTTTAAATGGAGAAAAACATTTTTAACTTTTTTTCAAATATATTTAGCGTTTAAAGTTTTACACGTTAAAACTGTATAATTTAATACTTTTTTGTCTAAAATTTATCCTCGCGTATCACATGTCAAGGGATTGTCCACACGTCAACAAAACAGGGGGAGGTCAAGCAAAGTTAATGTCAACAATTTTTTTTGAGTTTCATTGCTTAAATAACGGAGAATTTGTAGCGTAGGTTCTTTGAATAGGAGGGGGGGGGGTAATCTAAAATTGATGTAATTTTATTGGGGGGAGGGGGGGATCTCTGGAAATTTGACAAATTGTTGACAAGGGCGAGGGGGGAGCTAAAAATTTCAAAAAATTTGTTGACGTAGTTAATGGACAGCCCCCAACCAAAGCGTTTTTGGTGTCACTTCTTTTATCAGACTTCTCTTAGTGTGACAATCTATATCAATTATTGACTTGTTATTATATAATTTTATACCCAATGCATTAATTAAATCCTCGTCTCTGTCTGTCAATCTGTCTTTTAATATCAAATCATGCAATCAATTTTTGAGTCACTTCCTGATTTTCTTCAAATTTAGCATACATACTCTTGCTTGATGACAATACAATATTCAATAATTTTAGTAAAATTAGTTTTGCAATAAGTCAATTAATTTAGTTAAGCTTAATTAAGTTTATTTTTTTATATGGAAAGAATAATAATTTTTACATGCAATTAGCAAAACTTCCAGTGGCGCAACTATAAAATTGGAGCCCCCACGCCAAAAAAGTAAAGGGGCCTTTATTAAACTTTTTCTCTCACTTTAAATTTTTTCAAAATATATTTAAGAATGAAATACCCAATATTTTCTTTTTATATTAAGATAATATAACACGATTAAGTCTATAAAAAATATTTATTTTATAAATTTGAGAAATAATCTAGAATCTTTTCTCATAATAATTATAAAAAAGAACGAACATTGAAATTATGTTTAAGAGAAGCATACTTAATAACAAAAACTGACTTTACGTCACTTATGCCTATGGCAGAATTTTTATTTTCGTGATAGCTATACTATCTTAAGACAGTAATTCTTAGAATGCTATCAAAAATGGAAAAAAAAAATTGAAGAATATACTAAGAAACTTTGTATTTGTTGAACTACTTTAAATATAAACTTTTCTTATTCGCAAATTCCTCAATTACTTTATCTAATTCTAATGTTTGTGCTTTTTCGCTCTCTTTTTCCAAAATTGAACAATGTTTGAGACGCTCCTGAGACATTCTTAAATATGATTTGATAATCTTTAATTTGCTGAAAGATCTTTCAGCACTTGCAACTATCACAGGTATTGTCATCAATAGCAATATGGCTGTGTTTACATCTGAAAAATCGCACTCCATAAACTGTATGTCAACTAAATCTTTTAATGTAGTTGCTTCTGTGATGTCATTTTTAACAAAAATCATTGCATTAATTAATTGGGTTGGAAAATATTTTGTCAAATCGTCTGGGTAACTATGTTGCAATAATTTAGCTGTATCTTGTACTTATTAATCAAAAAAAGTTGTCGTTTTTGTTGTTGAAGAAATACTCTATACTTTTTTACCATTAAAAAAAACAACGACGACTTAAAAAACGTCTTTTTCATGCAAAAACTGAGGTTTTTTAGTGTTTATTCACAAGAAGACCTCCTTTGAGGAAAACGTGTAAAACAAAGGATGGCCTGTGAATGAGCTTAAATTTAACTATAATCAACTTAGGCCTCTCTAAACATTGTTAACTATTTAAACTACTTGATCTTTATTTTTTATGTAGATCAAATTAGTAGGTACAAGTTTTTGTAGATCTAATAATGTGATACGAACATGTGACACAACTATATGATACGAACAGCTAAAGCTAAAGAAAATAACTTAATCTGCGATTTTTATTCTTCGACTTGAATACAAGCCTTCAAGAAAATAAGTACTTGTAAAATACAATTATTTAATGTATATCAATATATTGGTTTAATTTAAGAAAAACTTTGTTCTCAAACTATTAAAACGATATATACAAAGTCAAATCTTTGTATCGAGTATCGTGCTTGCAGATGCTGCTAACCTTTCTATTCATTCAATTTATAAACCTAAATTGATTTATAAATAGATTTATCCGAGAAATATTTACAAAAACTTATGCAAAATAAAAGTGTTTATAGCTCAGACTCGTTTTCCATTTCTATGTACTTATCTCTTTGCACTTTCACTGGGCCAATTTTCTTCAATTTTCTTGATTTCATATACTTAACGACAAATAGCACAACAATTATTGCAATTACAGAAAGAATGATGAGCGCTAAAAATAAACCATTGCAAAGGATATTGTTGTCCCGTTTTTTAGTGTCAGCACACATGCAGCTGTAACTTTTTGGGTCACCGCAAGAAGTCTGCGCTGCAGTTGAGCCACCATTGTTACCTAAAAAAAAGTTTAAAATGAATATTTCACGTTAAACAACTGTTATATACACAGTACAATTTATTTACACAGTACCATTCAAACATGTAAAGCCAGTAGCGTAGCGAAAGGCTTGAGTCCAAAGTAGTTTTTACCCCGTGCGAAAAATAAAAAGCTTTTTTTCTAAAAAAAAAATTGCTTTTTACTATAAAAAAGGCGCCTTTTTGCTATTTTGACCCTGGGCGCTAATAACCCTTGCTACGCCACTGTGCAAAACCCAGCGTAACAAAAGAAACCCAAACTTTGAGCTTAATTTTTTTTTTATACTTTTTATTTGTTGTAACATATTAATGCCTTAGTTGGTTTATACAAAACATATTACTGCACAATTGCTAATTACTGCACTGTAATAAATTACTGCGCTGTAATAAATTACTGCAATCTAATAAATTACTGCGCTGTAATAAATTACTGCGCTGTAATAAATTACTGCACTGTAATAAATTACAACACTAAAAAATTACTGCGCTGTAATAAATTACGGCAATGTAATAAAGTACTGCAACGTAAAAAATTACAACACTGTAATAAATTGCTACACTGTAATAAATGATTTAACTAGATAATACTTATGTCAAGTAATTTTAGTTGTAATCAAATAAATTAAAATTAAAGTAAAATAAATTTTCTTAACCAAATTAAATATAATGTAACAATTGACATATCAAAGCAACAGCAAAAATATAATCAAAATTTTTATTATTAAAACCATCCTTTGTACCACTTACAGAGTAGTTAATTTGTGTTAACCTATTCACGTTTTTTTCAGATAAAGGTCCAAATCCAAACCATGCAAATATTGTGTTTGACTTATAAGAAGAATCAATCTATACCTAAGCAATTAGTTGACAAATATAAAAAAATAATAGACAAAATCACTAGTGATCAGAGACTCAATTCTTTATTGAAAGAGAATTTTATCCTGATTAAAAGAGAATTTTATTTGATTTCTAACTTAAAGGCAGTAACAGCAACAAGATTTTTTGATGTTTCAGCAACAAGATTTTTTGAATATATATTTTTTAATTTTTCACCTCCAAAAGGCCGAGAAAGCCATAACAGTCGACGAGGCTACTTTTTGTGGTTGCAACTCTCTCAACTCTTTAACTCTGAAACACGATCCTTAACAAACAAAGCCGCTGCGCGACGAAGCAAGTTGAGCGCGGTACTACCAGGGATGTGGTGGGGATCGAACTCGGAACTTCTCGCTAATGAGTCGAACGCTCTACCACTACACTCTACCGCAATATTGTAGATTTTCAAACTTAATTTATATTATAATTTAAAACAGATATTGTGCAAACTTCAAACTTAAATATGTTCATACTATGTCAAATTCAAAAGTTTTCCAAAAAATATTGTTGATTGGAGCCTGGAAACAAAAATACGCCAAAACGTTTGCTCTCTCTACTTTAAATGTAAAAGTAATGAGTGAATAAAATAAACTTATTTAGCATACTATACTGAATTTAAATTTAGTTTAATATATTAAATATTAATTTTAGGTTTATTACAGGTTTAAAATTTCATTTAGTATTCTATCAGCATTCAAAATTAATGCGAAATTTGCAACCCCTTCATTTTAGAGAGGGCTGAAATATTACATTGTCTTATCTTTTGAGCTTCAAAAGATTAATAAATGAAATTTAAAACCTGTTAATGAACTTAAATTTAGTACAACATGGTAAGATATTATATTTCATTAACTTGTTGCTCTCACATTCAGGGTAAAGAATGCGAACTACGTGGGATATTTTATTTTCTAATCATCACAACTTTTTAGAAAACATTTTTGTTTAACATTAGTATGAATATACTTTAATTTGGAATTTGCACAATGCTTAAAAGTGTGATATCTGAAACATCAAATGCTTTAAAGTTATAATTTTAAAAAACTGTTTATTTTTTTTAAATTTGGCTACTATGAAATAAAGAAAAATTGCTCATAAAATAAGAATTGCTCATAAAACTACCATTGCTCATAAAATAATAAATATATAAATTATCATATATCAAATAAATAAAATAATTATTGCTCATAAAATAATAAAAAACTTATAAGATTTAAATTTTTATTAAAAGTTTGTTTATTGTGAAATTCAAAACAAGAAGCCTAATCTGTTTTCATATTTTTTGGTACTGTAGAGGCCATAACAATAAAAAGTGATACTATTGATATATATGATATAAAAAGTGAATTTGTGATATATGATAATTTATATATTTCTTTTTTAATTATTGTTTTTAAAAACTTGAGTTGTTCACATTATATTTAGTTAAGGAAAAAATTTACAATTGAGTATTAATAAAATAATGAAAACTTTAATTTAAGAGAATTTTCGCATATGCAGAAAAACTGTTAAAAATTTAGTTAGCTATGCATTGTAAGCTGATGGGGACTTGAAATACATTGTGAGTTAATGGCGAACTGAATTGTGTAGAAAAATGGTAGTACATATTCTTAAACATAAAATGGAAAAAAAAAATATTCCAAGTTGACAAAAAATGATGTTTTTATCTGGTGAAAACAAACTTACACTTCAAGTAAGTGTATTAAATATCAAAACTTTTTATAGAACAATAACTGTAACCTTTGAAACTAATTACAGTTGCAGTTACAAGTTACAAACAATCTGAGTGATATTGAAACTGTTTTGCTCCAAGCCGAGTGCTGCAGCACAAAGACGTTTTTAAAACAATATATTCATAAGAACTACTAAAAATTCTGAAAAACATTCGTAATATTCTAAAAAAATATTGGAGGAATCAGGTGGTTGTTTGGTTGACCAAGATATTGTTATAGTGAAAGACATCACTAATTTTGTTCCATTGATAGTTAGTAAAATTAGACTGGATCTAAATAAACTCTAGTAAAAGTGTCAATTGATTCTGAAAGCAAATTTGTTTTTCTAAAAAGACGGTTATGAAGATATGTTATTGTGTATTTCCTGTTGATGAGAGAGAGAGATAGGTGTACGAAAAGTTCATAAAGGTGTTAAAAAAGTTCAATTTTTTACTCAGCTACTACTAAATTTACAAAATATTACAAAAAAAGCTTTTATATTTACAAAAGGCTTACACTTGGATTGAGGTTGTACCAGAAAATGTTTTATAATTTCATAATCACTAAAATCTAAATAACTTAACAAAGATCTTTTAATTTTAACAAAGATCTTTTTAATCTGAAAATAGCTTAGAGTTTAAATTATACTTATAAAACACTATTAATTTATCAGTATAAACTTAATATTGCTAAAACTATAAACAATAGAAAAATTATAAGTAAATAGCATTTTTAAAGCTTTAATTACATTTAATGAATTTTTATAAAATTACGTTTTTACATCATTATTAAATGCATGAGAGTTTAAAATATTATTGTTTCTCTTTATCTTAAAAAAATAACACAAGAATAATTTGAAATTCGTCTTTTTAAAAAACTATTTATTATAAGTTAAATAACAGATTTTCCCCTCAACTGTTGTCAACAGTGTTTCCTCTTCTACATTGTCATACTAATATACTAAGTATTGGTTGTTGCATCTATCTAAGAAGGTGTCCAAAAATCCTTTTTGGACACCTTTAGATAGATGCGATTTTAAAAATTTCTGCTTTATACATGGTTAGAAGGTACCTTCTTAGAAAGCACATGAAACCTGTTGGTCAAATTACAGTGTTTAATGAGTTGCCAAATAATGTCAAAAAATAAAAATTGAAAACACAGCTTAAAATAAACCTAAAGAAAAAAAAAAGAAAAAAAGAAGAGGAAGGAGGTGGGGGGGGGGGGCTATGAGATGTCAAATATGCAAATACTAGAATAAAACTGAAAAAGTCATTTGTGAATAATATAGATGAAAATTGTTTAAGCATAAATTATAAAAATAGCATATAATTCAATCTTTTTGTAAACAAAAAGTTTATTACTAGGTAAACAGTCAGAATCTGATTTTATAAAAAGTTAATTTTTTAGTCTATTATTATTTGCTCTATTATTATTTGTTTCTATTATTTGCTTCTAGTTATGTAGATATACAAAACAATTATTTAACATTACTTTGACATGTTACACCATTCAACTGATATCCAGTAAAGCATACACAAGTATACGATCCAATTGTATTTGAACAATTACCATTCTTGCAATTATTAGATTCAAGGCACTCATCTATGTCTAAAAAAAAATAAATTTGTCTAAAAAAAAAATTCATCCGTCTAAAAAAAAAATCATTCATGTCTAAAAAAAAATTCATTTATGTCTAAAAAAAATTCTTTAATGTCAAAATAAAATTCTAATATTTCTAAAATAATTGAGAAAAGAAGAAAAGAATTTCTTAATGGGAAAAAAAAATTGTAGACAAAATGCTTTTACCAGTACACTGCTTTCCAACACCTGTCCAACCAGTTCGACATTTACATTGAGCACTTCCCATTGTGTTTATACAATCAGCATTAGCATTACAAAAAGTTGGGTTATCACATTCATTAATGTCTAACAAAAAACAAAAATCCATAAATGTATTTTTAGTTTGTGCTAAAAATCTGCAATAAAAAAAGAAGAGTGAATTCTTACCATTGCAACTGACAGTACCATTCCCTTCAAATCCATTTTGACAATTGCATGTATAACTACCTATTGTGTCTACACACACAGAGTTGTTCACACATTTATTGTCAATACTACGCAGAAAATCATACTCGGGTAAACATTCATTAATGTCTTAAAGATCAAAAAGAAAAGAATAAATAAAAATTTACCATAGCTACTAGTTTTTATAAAGTTTAAAAGTAATTTTTATTTAAAATCTTAATTTCATAATTTTTATTTAAAATCTTACTTTCACAGTATTTTCCATTTCCTTCAAAACCTTTATTGCAAATACAATTATAACTACCATTTGTATTTAAACAGAATGCATTGATGTCACATTGAAAATTTTCTTCTAAGCATTCATTTATATCTAAATAAAAAAAATATACTTTAATAATATTAATGCATAAGTAAAACTTACTAAACTAATTAGTTTTGAGTTTATTTAATTCTCTACTCTTTTTCTTCATTATCATATAAAAAAAAATTGTATTGATAGAAAATTAAAACAAAAATAAGAATTGAGATGCTTAATCATTCTTTGATGATTCGTTAAAAATTTTTTTTGCAAAGCTTTGCTTATTAAAATTTACTAACAGATATAGGCCATTGAAGTATAAACAAATTTTGTTTAAAAAGTTTAAATTTATAAAAGCAGAAACAGTAGAGACATTCAGAAGCAGTACTTAGACCTAATTCCACTTTTTATTTCTTATTTAAATTCTTTTCTGTTTTTTCTTAATAATTATTTGGTTGTTTTTTGGCATCATTTTCAAAATGAAAGATCAAAATAATCATTTTTGACATATTTTATTATTTCAAAAAAGGTAAAAAAGATGCAAAAGAACACAAAAAACATGTGCTGTGTAAGGTAGTGATGCAATAACAGAACGCACTTGTCAAAGCTAGTTTGCAAATTTCCATTTCAAAATTTTTTAGTTTAAGATGCATTGCATAGTGGTAGACCAACTGGGACTAATGAGAAGACAAAATAAAAGCTTCATGTTTGGATTCCATGTGAATTTGAAAAAAATAATTTAATTAAACATATTTAATATGCTTTTAAAACAATCAAAATGACCAATTTTTAAAAAGAATGATAACTGGTAATGAAACTTATTCTTACACATGATTTATTGATGATATAGTTCTCAGATGTTGTAATTCTCAGACTTTAATAATGCATATCAAGTTTTAACTTCTTATTTTAGAATAAATTTAATAAATAACAACTAATAACCTAAATAAGTTTATAAATTTATAATTTTTTTTTACCTATACAATTAACTCCATCATTCCGCCACCCTTCCATGCAAATACAGTTATAAGATCCAGGAGTATTTATGCACATGGATCTTACTTTTTGACAAATATTTGAATTTATTTCACATTCATTTATATCTAAAAAAAAAAATTTAAAACTGTTGGAAATTACTTTTTAAACAAATTTTTAAAAACTGTTAGAAATTATAAGACCTTCAGATTCTTCATATATGGTCAAAAATTTTAAAGCACTCTTAATTAATATTACTTCCAGATATTAAAATTATATAAATCTATTTTAAAAATACATTAAATAAATCTATTCTAAACTTTTATTAAAATATTAAATAATAACTCAATGATTACCTTTATTTTTACTTTTTATTGTGTATTAACAATTTAAGTAACATAATTTGGTTTTCTTACCAGTACAATTATTTTTTGGATTAGTACCATTCCATCCAGTTTGACAATTACAATTCCATGATCCAGGAACATTTTCGCAAATTGCATTTAGTGCACATGAGGTATTTAGCAAACATTCGTTAATATCTAAAGAAATTTTTTGATTATTTCATTGTTAATTAACACATGTTAAATTGCTAAAACAAAGCACTTGAGTAAAGAAATAACAAATAAATATAGATGCGTTTAGAACATTATCTTAAATATCAAATATCAATTACAGTTATCTTTGGCATATCTGTATTTATTTATTTTTACTAACAACTTTACTCCCAACAAGCAAGCACTATTTGAGTTGGAAATTACTAAAGATATTGCAAAGAAGTCTTTAGAAAATGTTCTTAAAGCATGAAGGAACAAATTCAGTATAATGATTTGACTAAATGAGAACAATACTATATGACAATACAAGATGGAGGTTGATGCACAAAGAGATAATAGCTTTTTTGAACAGAAATAATGATATTATTTATAGAATTAAGAAAGAGGTGCAGCCTTACGACAATGGGATAAAGATTAACAAAAATATATTTTTGGACTTGTGCCTAGAAAATAAAGGGCATAATAACCAGCCAAATTATGACAATAGTATCCAATGCAGAGATGAATAAAAGATTTAAAAGATAGAAAATAGAATCAAGAGTAAGGAAATAAGCACAATAAAGAGACAACATTACCAGTTGCTAATTTTGCTTTGGATTATTTATATGGTTTCCAAAAGAGATCAGTAGTAAATGACAATTTATGAAAAAAATTAAGTAGAGGACTTGGTAAAAGTGTCGCTATTAATTAATATAGAAATAACAACAAAACTGGACTAATTATTAACAGTGAATCAAAGACCCAAAAATCTTTCATTTAAAAAATAATGACTGATTAGACAATAGTTAGAGAAACCAGAGCGTTCTTTAAAATTTTGGAAAATTGAACAGCAAATGCTTTTTTAAGTTGGCAGGAAAACAACAATTATGCATTAGTTAAATAATTTAAGAGTATTGAAAGTTCTAAAGTTCTGAACTTTTGTAAGCCATGAACGTTGTCTGAACCACAAGCTATTGAAGAGTTTTAAAAAGACTCATATATTAAAAATGGTCAGACTAAACCTTTATTAATGTTAAAGATTTTCCAAAAGTCTTTTTAGAACCTAACCTTCTGAGATAAATACAAAATTTAGTAAACTTAAAACAATCGAGCTTAAGGTCAGACAACACATTTTTGCATTTATTTCTTGCAATAATAAAAAGACATTTGCTTTCAAGAGAGCTGTGAAAAAGATAAAGAAAATGTTTAGAAATAGTAGCTGCACAAGAAGAAAAAATCATGGGGTAAATGCTAGTAAATCATGAGTGAGGCTGAACTTAAAAGCAACAAGAAGAAATAAAAAATACGCCTGCATAAATCCTGGAGATTATATAGGAGGCACAGTTATCAGTGAAAAGGAAGACATCAGCCTAAGGACCATCACGAAGAAAGTTGCCAAAGAAATCCCAGCCAGCTTTATGTTAATAGTATAAAATGTGATGATAAGTTGAGTTGGAAGAAAATGAGTTTTAGTGAACTCATAAAATGGTCAAAACCGCTTAAAGGAGAAAAAGAGAAGCTGAGAAACAAGGAGGAGAAGCAACGCAGGACAAATACATCCCAATATTTTTATTGTAAACACTTTGAACCAAATTAAATAAAACAATACATTTACTAAGAAGGGCCATTATAAAACAAGTGTTTTTAAAATATGCAAGAAAACATTGAATTTTTGTTTTCAAATAAAAAGACTTTTTAGAAAGTCATATGAACTTAAACTTCAGAATGTAATTTTATTAACTTATTTTTAAAATGGCACTAAATTTATGACATTTATCAATGATATTTTATTAAAATTTAGTTCAAAAATAATTTTCAAACTTATTTGAAAAGTTATTTTTTCTAAAACAAATAATTTTTAGTTTTCAATGAATTTAATTTATTTTACTTTTTTTAATAAAAAAAAAATTGTTACTGTAATTCGATTTTGTCCAATAAATGATCATTTAGTTTTTATTTAATTATCAAGATTTTATTTAAAAACTTTGGCAAATAAAATTCGCCAAATGGTCACACACGAGCAGTGAACACAAGAGAGAAGAAATGAAGTACATTAGAATAAAGGAAAATTATTTATTGAACAAATCATATTTTGACAGTTGTCAAGACAAAAATAAAGATTAATAGAGGAATATTTAAAAATAAATAAGACAGACTATACACCCAAAACAGTACTCAACAACAATAATAACAATAAAAAAATAAAAAAATTGTTTTGTAAACACCAATATGAACAAAGATATACAACAAATACATCATCAGACAAAAAACTTATAAAACAAAAAACCAATAACAAAATAAAAGTATGCTAACAACAATGGAAGGCCTCAGAATGGAAAAAAAAAACATTAATGCTAATGTGTAAACATAATTTGTGTAGTGATTAAGTAATAAACATCTCCTCAGAGTCGCGTCTATTATTACTGGCATTTCGATGTGGATCAGCATTTTTCCATGAGGACCGCATGCTATTAATGATCATTTAGTTTTTATTTAATTATCAAGATTTTTAATTCATGATTTTTAAGAGCAAAATTATGACACAAACCAGTTCAACAAGACAAATAGTGTAAAAAAATTTTAGTAAACAAAAAAATCATACTTTAAGTAAACTATAGTTTTTTTTAAACAAACAAACAAACATAGAAACACTAAATTAATATAATAAATTAAATAAACAAAAAACAAGCACTTAATGTTGAATGCGTAAAATATTTTAGCTTAAACTTAAAATGTATTTACATAAGCATGAATGTATATACAAGCATTAAAAAATTTGAAAACTAAATAAAAAAATATCTTACCATTACACAACTGACCATCACCAGAAAATCCAGAGTTGCATTGACAAAAAAAACTTCCAGGAGTATTAAAACAAGTTGCATTTGTTGAACAGTTATTCATTTTTAAAGCGCATTCATCAATATCTTAAAAAAAAAAAATAATAAAAATAACTATTACTTTCTTGAAATATTATCCAGATAATTTCATGAATAGGCAATACACTTAAATAATTTTATGAGATAACTATTTAGATAATTTTATGACATAATTATCCAGAATCTTTCAGATATTGATTAATTGGGTATGGTTTTTTTTTTAATAATATTTCTTTTAAATTTGTTTTAAACTATAAATTTTATTTTTTTCATTATGGTAAAAATGATATTTTACATTATTGAAACTCTTAGTGTAAAATCATATTTGACGTTACACATGCCAAATTTTACACCATAAATAACTAATGAATAATAAAAATAAGTACAAAAACATAAAAATTCGTAAAAAGTACAAAAACTTATAAATAAATTAAAACATGTAACCAAAGTTAATAAAATATCAAAGTAGCTGTTAAAAGCAGTATAATGAATGGCCTGAAAATACTCTGATCCTGAAAACTCTCATGTTTTTATATAAAAGTATCTATTGTCTCAAAAAATACTAGATGTTAAATCTAGTATTTTTTCTGTACTGTGATTGGATGTGATATGAATGACCTTAGGTCCACAGCCATCCCGAACAAGGGTGTAGGGGTGTCCCACCCCCTAAAACACTTTTTTTAATATCAAGTTCATTTTAATAGCAAGTCAATTTAAATGACAAGTACATTTTTCAATGACAAATAAACTTTTCAATGACAAGTTCATTTTAATGACAAGACTATTTTTTTTCTTCTACATTTTTTATAAAAAAATTATTACTTTTGAAATTTTGATCTAATTTTAATTCTTACACCTTTTGTCAAACTGCTTCTTACATAAGCTATTTTAAAAGACAGTAAACTAGTGTTAGGGTTGACCCAGGTTGGTGTACTGACCAATGATTTATTTCTTATTAATACATACTTTTTAAAATATAATATTTATTGTTAACATTTAACATATTTAAGAACCAGTAAAAAAATCATATATGAAAAGTATTCTCATTGAAAAATAAAATTTTTAGAAAATCAAAACATTTGAATAATTTCAATAAATAGATAAAAATAAAAATAAAATAAACAACTTTTTTACCATATATATTAATGTAAAGAGAATTGGAAGAAACATTAATGTTATCTAACTGAACCACACAGCTATAGCTACCACTGTCATTGATGTTTCCAGCAATTTTTAAATATCCAATATTTTCATATTGTACATCAATAATCTTAAGGAAACAATGAAATTGATTACAAATGTAGTTAATAATCATTATCTAATTAAAATCTAATAAAAATTTATATAGTTGAATGATTGCATAAAGGATTGAACTTAAAATTTTATTTGGGTACTGAAAATATTATTTCAAACTAAAATGTCACCAATTATAAAAAAAAACTCAAGAACTAGTCAAATTATTTCACTATTTTTCAATAAATAATAAATTTCTTCAAAAGAACATGAATAATTTGGGAAGGAAGTTTGATTTACTTTGAATAGTATGACAAAATACAACAATTTATTATATATGTTTGAACAACTTAGCAAAAAATTTAAATATGAGTTAATTTTATGTTGATTTTAATTAACTTTATACAAGGGTGTCATACAAGTATTCCTAATGTAAACCTGTTTTTGCAATATCCTTCATGAACTTAAGAAAATCCACCAATAATTATGAGTTACTTAGTTACTTAAATAAATATTTAGTTGATAAATACTGATGTAACTGTTGTTGAAGCAATATCATTAACAATGACAAGTTGCTGATAGCTGTTATAAAGACAGCTATTAAAAAAAACTAATAAATTGATACTAAATAAAATTTCCAGCACTCCGATAATTAACAACATTAAAAAACTTTGTTAATAAAATTTGCTGTAGACATTGGATAGTTAGCAGCAAAGTTTAGTAGATGAATTGCATTTAACCTTACTATCTTCTACTATAAAGTGCCATAAATCATATGGAACCATTCTAATTGACCATTTTATCTTTCGATCTAATATTGTAGAAATTCAAGCATGCACTTTAAAGATAGTTAATACAAATCTTTGCAGATTAAGAATTCAGGAATGTCACTATAGTAGTCAATATACAACTATTTAATTGTTGATAAGTTATTCTATTTGTTTTTAAATTTATAAACTGTTTTTGAAATCACTAAATTATTAGGAAACTTGTTATAATGCTATTCTGCTTCTAAAGAAGTTTTTGCTAATTACCTTAATATTACTTTAAATCTTAATGACTGTTGTTTCCAACTTTCCAATACCAACCACAAACTCATAAGTAACTTAAATTATATCCAGGCTAGTTCCCATCATTAACCAAGTATTTTAAACAGTTCTCAATCTATTGAATATAGATTGTCATCAAACTCAGAGAAATAATTTATAAAAACTCTAAACCAATTTATAAAGAAGCACTAGTATAAGTCTGGATATAGGAACTGGATATCTCTAATAGCAACGGCAATCTCCAATAACATCTCTATTTGAATCCTCTTGATAATAGCCATAGACACAAACAAAACATCATGTGGTTTAATTTCCCTTTTAGTAAAACTAAAAGGGAAATTTAACCACATGATGTTTTGTTTGTTCAAGCTCCACAAGATTTTTTCACAGAAATACTGCCAAAATAAGTTACAGCAATATGCAAAATATTAGACCCTTTATCAACTTACACCATCAACAAAGTTTACTCAGTAATAATTTAAATTTTAATAACTATAAGTTATATATAAATAACTATTTTGAATAAATTTTTATTTAGGGGTTTTCCATAAATTATGTCAAGCAATTTTTGACTGTGGATGATCCCTTAGTTTATTTGTATATATATATATATATATATATATATATATATATATATATATATATATATATATATATATATATATATATATATATATATATATATATTATATATATATATATATATATATATATATATATATTGTAAATTTATAAGTTTAATTATTTGATTCCACCTTTAATCAAATAATTTAGTTTGTGTTTTATATAAGCTTATATCAAATGAAAAAAAATCTAACCTCATTATTTTTATACCATATGTATGCCAAGTTGCCGTCACCAGATGCTTCACACTTCCATTCTTTACTTATACCAACAACCCACGTAGAGTAATTGGCTGGTGAAAATTTAGTCAGCATAATAGGTCCTTTGTCTGAAGTATTTGAAAAGGGAGAATTTTCTGACAAAAAAAATTATTATTTCAACCTTATCTTTAAATTGAAAGAACTAGTTTACAACATTACACAAATAAAAAATATATATTCAAAATAGTTTATTTACACAAATAATATATTTCTTCAAATTTTTATAAAAAAATTTATGTTCTTTTTATAAAAAAAATATTTTTTTGTCTATCTAATAGAAATTGATAAAGTTTTAGTAAAAATTACATCAAAACAATGCATTTTTAAATGTAATAAGGTTTAAAAAATTTTCAACTTGAAAATTATTAATAGTATTAAGTTTTCTTTAAAACGATAAAAACTTTAACAATAAAACAAACTCATTTGAAAACTCAAAAAACTTGAAATTATTTGGTTCATATACTTTTTTCATTATAACTGTTCATAATACCATATTTGAAATAACTTTTTTTTAATAAACCAATACCAAAAAAAGTTTTTTTTATTTTTTGTTTTATTTTTAATACTTGTAATGTTTTAATGAAAAAATTCATTAAAACATTTCCAGTATAACATTTTTAAAATTATTTTTATTTAAAAAAAAATCAAAAATAAAAGGTTCAAATCATGAACTTAAAATTCTGAATTCAAAATTCACTCTTTTTAACTAAAATCACGAGAACCAAATAAACTTTAAGTTTTTTTCCCATGTTTTTGTTGCAAATAATAAATTTTTTAAGTTTAAACTCAGGTTTCAAACTAATTAAACTTGTAGAGGAATGTTATGATAAAAATGACTTATATTTCTTAATAAAAAATGACTCCCAACAAAAAAGCAAGTCGGTAAATTAAAACAGTCAACAAAGTGATAAAATTATTAAAAAACCATATTATTAAATATTTGCTGAGCAATTTAGAGTTTTTTAACTTATCATATAAGTAGTCACATGATCTAACTTATTATATAAGTAGTCACATGATCTAACATTTTTTATTAGTTCAAAAACCTACTGATATTTCAGCATTACATCAAGTCAAAAGAGATTTAATAGACAGGAAATGGTACTATATATATATATATATATATATATATATATATATATATATATATATATATATATATATATATATATATATATATATATATGTATATATATATATATATAAATATATATATATATATATATATATATATATATATATATATATATATATATATATATATATATATATATATATATATATATTTAAACAATTTTAAAAATGTATTCAACAAAATAGAGTGCTAAATGTTCTTAAAATAGCAGAGCAATTATAATTATATATAACATTTCCTGTATCAATATTTGACCAGTAATTGTACTCATTATCAATAGCTTTTATAACCAAAAACAATTTTCTGTTGGAATATGAATTCTATCTTGATTAGTCAAAAAAATAAAGAATGTTTTACATTTTACAAGGATAAAAAATCAGTGTTTTAGTGTTCTAAGTCTTGTTTTGAAACAACATTTTACATATAATGTCAAGAACATCTTTTTAGGGAAATACCAAGTTTTTTTAGTTTTAAGTCAATGAAATTAGTCACTTGGCATATTATGTGCCAAAATAAGAGCTTCTTCAGGTAATTTCTCAGCTTAAACACAATAAACATTACAAGCAAAAAATATATTGAAAATATACATACAGTTACCACCAAAAACTAAACAAATGATTGTGATCTGTAAAATTGTTGCTTTTTCAATTTTATTTTTCTGTAATTTTATTCAAAACACTAACAAAAGGAATACCAATACCGTTTATAATCTTTTTATGGAATTTCTTGACAGTTTTGCAAAAGTTTCCTACTTCAGAACAAGTGAGGAAAGCTTTGTTAACTTTGATTCATAAGTCAATTTATTCAATAAAAAATTGTGTTAACCATAATGACAGCTTGAAGTTTTCACAAATGTGACATGCCAACTCCTATTTATTAAACCTTTTGACCAAGACAGGCCTTTTTAAACTTGAAACTTTCACAAATGTGACATGCTAACTCCTATTTATTAAAGTTTTTGACCAAGAAAGTTTGACCAATATATATATATAAACATATATATCTGTGAACAAAGTTATAAAGGAAAGCAGAAAGTATTATGTACTGCCCTTTAGGTTTTTTCAATTTGTATGTGGCATACGCATGCATATTCAGTACAGGAAAAAGTACAGGAAAACGTTAATGTAGCAATCATATTAGTAATAACACTGATCACATTAAACATATGTTTATCTAACAATCATTTTATAAACAACACTGTTAGTAAGGCTAGTAACATTTTATTAATGACAAATGTTAGTAACAACACTAGTTAATCACATTAAACATACATTTATGTAGCAATCATATTAGTAATAACACTAATCACAATAAACATAAGATTATCTAGCAATCATTTTATTAACAACACTGATCAAATTAAAACAGGCAAAAAAAAAAATGCTTGCAAATAGTTTTGTACAGTTAATCTCAATCCCACTGTAATTTGGTAATAAAAAAGAAAAAGAACTAACAAAAAAATATTTTTCATTTTTAGTTTTTTAAGTAAGAAAAACTAGTAACTCCTTTCATAAATAATTTCTTACATGCATAAACAGCGCTTAAGGTAAATTTAGGTAGTAGATAATGAAACATTGGAGGAAAATAAATCATCCAATATATTATTATTATTAATAATAAATTTTTTTTAGTGTAAAAGATTTTAACTCCATTTAAATAATGTTAAAATCTTTTATATTAAAATAAATTTTGAAAATAAAAACAATATTTTAACTACCTATTAATGCAACACCCCATGAACTTGTTTGAAGTAAAGTTACATTAGCATTTGAAGATAATTTAATTTTAATCTCCATTTGTGTCCATTTTTTCATGATAAGATTTCCAACTAAATTTATGGTCATCACATTTTGCTGAGCAGTAAATAAAGTTTGCTGGAACATCGATATTAGCAATTCATTGTCAAGAAACAATCCAGACATCAACTGAATCGAACTAAAAGCAATATTTTCTGATAATCCTGATAACATACATTTTATTTGTATATCTTTATTTTCTAGTATACAATTTAATTCAACTTAAAACTATTATTCATGAATATCTATGCTTCACATATTAGTAGCTACTACAATGGTCAATATCTACACATGCATATAGAACATAAACATACATCCCAATAGCTACACATGTTCATAGCTACATATATCCATAGCTACATATATCCATAGCTACACATATCTATAGTTACACACCCTAGATTTATAGCAAATAATATTACATGTCAATATTACTATCAATAATTGTGTTCAACCCTCATGAGCAATGTTTATATTTGAATTTAATTTGACAGCTATTTAAAATGCTGTTAAAATGATAATAAAATACTTTATAAACTTTTTTTTTTTAAATAAATTATTTTTTCTTAAAAAACAATTTGTAAGATTATCAAAATTATCAAACATTACTATTGATACCTTTACTGTTTCATAAATAGGCCCATATAAATTTTTTTTTTTGAATCAAACTTATCATATAAAGTTTAATAAGCACACAGATAATCCAATGAAAATATTATAAAATAATATAAAGATGACAAGATATTTATAAAAATGACGAGATATCTATGAAGGTGACAAGTATTTATACAAATGGCAAAATACTTATAAAAACAGTAATTTTTTAGTCAGAAACAATAATAAACAATGATTATTGAATTTATACACAGTTATAAAAAATACTTACTGATTACCAAGGAAACTGCTTTTTCGAAGATCAACAATAAGATTTACAACAACCTGATAAGTTCCTTGCAATAAAACTATAGACTGATTTTCGAATGATTGGAATTTTTTATTAAACAATCCATAATAACCTGTTTTATTAAATGTCCATGGTCCAATAGAATACCAATTATCAGGTAGTGGCTCCAAATATATTTCACTTAAAAGAGTTTTTCCAAAACCAAAGTTATTTGTTGTGATTAAATTAGCAATTCGCAATGATCCTATGTCAACCGTTAGAGGAGCATCAAACGATTTCAAAACAATAGAGACAGCATCATTGAGTAGTAATTCAGTAAAACAATTCATTTCAACACTACAATTTATACCACCATTAAGAAAGCTAACACAGATCTTTGCATTATTTTTACCAACAAAACTTACTTCAATTGATCCATTTAAGTTCAAAAGATTAAATTTGCTTTTAAGTAAATATATTCCAGAGGTTTTTACAAAATAATCTCCTGAAGCAGAAGCACTCAGTTGATTCTCTGGATCAGACCAACTTTGAAGTGTTATATCTTTATTCAAAACTTGAATAACTTCAGGAGTAAAAATATTCATAGCCCAACTTCGCGATGCCTTCATTTCAGGTATGTATGATAAAGAAAACGATGAAGCTGTTTTACTTATTTTTACACTAATTATTTCCTCTGAAATGTTGAACATACTAACACTTGGATCAAAAATATTTATAACACACAATGAAATTTGATCTTGAAAATTAAAAACAGATATATTGCTGAAATGAAAATGCATCTTTGTTTCCCTACACAAAAAAAAAATTTTTAATTATTAAAAAATAAATAAAAAAACTGGTTAAAACACTGTCAAAACTCTCAGTATATGGAGAGTATAACTCCCAACTGATTGCCACACAATTGTATGCACCCTCTGCCACACAATTGTATGCACCCTCTGCCACACAATTGTATGCACCCTCTGTGGATGTGCATGCATTACATGCCAGTTGAGGATATTTAACAAGTATAAAAATTAATTATTTTTATAATTGATTATAATTAATTAGTTTTAGATAGAAAAAAACTTAGCTGTTTACAACTTGCATCAAACTTGCAACATATTCTCAAAGAATTTATGAAGATGCAAGTTATAAAAAAACAAAAAACATAAAAAACAAACTAAATAATAATAATAACAAACTAAATAAAAAACAATTAAAAAAAAAAAAAAAATGCAATCAAACTAGTTGTATGATATGAAGATTTAAAAAAAATTGTTTTTTTAATATTATTTTTTTTCTAATATAAATTTTTACCAAAATTAGGCTTTTGATGAATATATGTATGTATGCAAGTATATATATATATATATATATATATATATATATATATATATATATATATATCAGGCGCGGATCCAGCATTTTTTGATGTTTGAGATAACTAACTTCCAGACATGGAACAAACTCCAAAAATTTATATGTTTATACTTATGTCAAATAAAGACGATTTGCAAAAAATTGCGACGATTGGAGTCTGGGAACAAAAAAAGCCCCAAAATTTTGGCCACACAAACCCCAAACAAGAGAGCAACAAGTTGATAAAATATTTTTTGTACAATTCTTAAGTAAATTTATATTAATCGATAAATTCTAAATTTCATACAATAATCTCTTAGTGTTCAAAAAACATGACCTTACAAAATTTGTAACCCCCTCAAATTGAGGGGGTTAAAGCTTTGTGCAATTATAATTTTTGAACACTAAGATTATTGTATGAAATTTAGAATTTATCGATGAATATAAATTTACTTGAGAATTGTACAAAAAATATTTTATCAACTTGTTGCTCTCTTGTTTGGGGTTTGTGTGGCCAAAATTTTGGGGCTTTTTTGTTCCCAGACTCCAATCATCGCAATTTTTTGCAAATGATCTTTATTTGACATAAGTATAAACATATAAATTTTTGGGGTTTGTACCATGTCTGGAAGTTAGTTATCTCAAACATCAAAAAATGCTGGATCCGCGCCTGTATATATATTCAAATAACTTTAAATGCATTCTACAAAAAAAAATTGCTGAATTTCTTAAAGGAATAGAGCAGTAATAAATATGGAAATTGATAAAAAAACAGATGGTCAACTTTCCAAACTATGTGTTTTATGCTAATTTGTTATTGTTGTAATACTTTTCATATAAGTTGGCTAGATAAATCAAGTGATAACAAATTAGTACATGCCAAACACTTGAGTTCTAAAACTTATTTAAATACACCACAAGAACACTCTGCATAACTGGTCTAAGAAAGAATACAGTATTTGTAAAATTGCCATTTTGCTTCATTTCTTAGCTAACCAAAAAACAAAAAACAAATTTTCTATTTATTATAATATTAAAACTCATTAAAAATACAAACTAAAAATTTAAAAAGTTCGTATGGTTTCGTATGGTTCACATATGAACATTAAGTGCAAATTGTGCAAAATGAATATTTTACAGATACTGTGTTCTTTTTATAGGGGCAAAACAGTAATGTTCATTACCAACATTTTAAACAAAACATATGGTACTTTTGGAAAAAACAACAAAACTTTAAAATTAAAAAAATAGTAATTAAAACTAACTTGTATATTATACATATATAAGCATTATTATTAGTGAAACTTTTTGTTAGCTGAATATTTTTGGAAACTATGTTAACTAACTGCTACAACAGTTACATGTCAATTGAATTCATAACATTTGTGCACGATACATTTTTTTAAACAAAAACTTAAACAGTAATGTATAAGTTTCCATCTGATCAAGCATTTTTAATAATTCTCTTAAGGCAATCATTAAGAATGTTCACTGCAACATTCTCTGTACTAAATATATCAGACATCTATAACTCACCTCACTCACTGGCAAGAAGCCAAAGACAACTCAGATCTAATTAAATCCAGGAAACTATAAACCAATAGTCCTCTCTAACAAGGACACACAGCCATGTTGAGCCGCCAATGAACAAATTAGAGATTATTCCATCCATTACTGAATTGATGCCTAGCAGATTTTAAATCAATGGCATATGGCGGTCTGAAAACCTGCATAACACCTGTAAGCACATAACTTGAAAATGGTACACATGTTCTAAACAGAGTAAACAATACCAAAAATGGCAATTTAGTACTCAAATTACAGATTTTGCAATAAACTTGTTAACAGACTTAAAAGCAACTAAGCGTTGGTAAAACTGGATATCATTCCATAATTATTTGTTTGCATGTGAGCTACTAAACAAAAAACGCATGAGTTACAAATGTAACATTGACATGCACCTTACTGGTCATAACCAAGCACAGTAAATGATGATGACAGATAATTGTACCTGGTTATTTTATTTGTGATTCACAAAGTGCAATCTCAATCCATTAGATTCATTTTTTTGGCTGCATTATCTGAATTAATAACTTCATCTTCATCAGAAGCAAAGTTAGCATTGCTCTCAACATCATCTAATTCAGATTATACTGTTGCCTTTGAAGCCTCAATACCATTATTTGAACATTTCATATGCTCCAGTGCTTGAATTTTTTTTGAACAGAGACTAGTCATTTGTGTGAGAACTGGCTGTTCTGTCACTTTTTATTGACTAGAAGAATGCTAGATCTTCAGGGTTTGCAAATAGCTTCAGCATTCTTCAGCCACAGCTGAAATGTTGATGTTAATAATGTTTGTATAGCTTTGAGTTTGCACAGCATAGTCCAAGGACACATCTGAACAACAACTTTTATCAATTGAACAGAACTTGTTATTATGGTTATGAAGTTAAAATATTCTATGTTCTGTCATGATTGGCATATTGGCTACTGGAACATAATTTTTGCTGCTATAAACCTGGATTTTATTTGAACAAATCCAAGTTTGTCACCCTGTGACACTGTATTGCTATGATACATCATGCACCACCAAGGTAAAAAGTTTGTACCATCAAAGCAAACCAATGTAAAGTCAATACAATTGAATCTCATGATTAGTTTATGTCAGCTGCAACTGTAGTGTTATATTATGTAAAAAAAATCACTTTTCTGATATTTTTTGCAGTTTGGCAGTTCTAAAGAAAAGCTTACTTCTCAATGCCACGATTAAATTACCTGCATTTTACAAAAAAATACATAGAATATGTATTAATTATTTAATCAATTTTGATTCTTGATTAATTAACACTAAAAATAATTAAAATCTATGCCTAAAGACATGAAGGAGAAATTTGTCCTAATCCAAGGGATTAAACACATTTTTCTTTTTTACAAATTGCCTAACCCAGCCAAAGGATTAAATTAAATTACTAGACAAATCAATTGTAAAAAAAAACTTGTGGTGCACCCTAATATATATATATATATATATATATATATATATATATATATATAATATAATATATATATTATATATATATATATATATATATATATATATATATATTTAAATATATATATATATATATATATAAAGATATATATATATATATATATAAATAATTATATATATATATATATATATCATATCATATCATATATATATATATATATATATATATATATATATATATATATATATATATATATATATATATATATATATTTAAATATATAAACATATATATCTAAATATATAAACATATTTATTTAAATATATAAACATATATATTTAAATATATAAACATATAAA